>CM052708.1:55534393-55568604 GCA_028551405.1 Uromys caudimaculatus | reverse complement strand
CAGTCCCTTTTCCAACTCCTCCATCTGGGACCTCACTCTCAGTCCAGCAGTTACTGTAAAGTGAAACTTGGGCATTCTGAACTTTTGGGCTAATATCCGCTTATCAGTGAGTACATAACATGTTCGTTCTTTTGTGACTGAGTTACCTCGCTCAGGATGATATTTTCAAGTTCCATCCATTTGCCTGCGAATTTCATGAAGTCATTGTTTTTAATAGCTGAGTAGTACTCCATTGTGTAAATGTACTACATTTTCTGTATTCATTCCTCTGATGAGGGACATCTGGGTTGTTTCCAGCTTCTGGCTATTATAAATATGGCTGCTATGAACATAGTAGAGCATGTGTCTTTATTACATGTTGGAGCATCTTCTGGGAATGACCGTATTTTCATGAGGGATTTTTTTTTCCCTCATCCTCTGTCTCCTGTCTTTGTCTCTTATTCCCTGCCCTTTGTTCCTCTGGGGCAAATTAATCTCCTTTGTGGTGAGAACTTGGTCTTGGGGTGTCTTGTGCCCATGAGGTCCTTCTAGTCTGAACCATCAGAGGATGCGGAGGCTGCCAGGTGCAGGGACCGGGGAGGAAACAGCTGCAAGGCTGTGGAACAGAAAGGGGGATCTGTGAAGGTAGGAAGAAGGTCAAAACCACAGAGGAATCAGTAAAACCCAGAAGGACCTGGGAGTGGTGGGGAACACCTACAACCCCAGTGTTAGGAAGCTGAGGCAGGGGGATTGCTATAAGCTCAAGGCCAACCTGGGCTACAGAATGAGAACCTCTGAGGGAGGGAGAGGGAAAGGGAGAGAATGCTCTGTGTTATGGATGGATATATTATCATGCTCCATCGCATGGCCATTTCTGCCTACAAACTCCAGAGTTTACTTAGCTTGCTGAGATTCAGATGTGTGTGAAATCAAGCAAGGGGCCAAGTTTTATGGCCATATTAGCGTGTGTCCAAGGCTCAGAAACCGGAGTTCAGAGGTGACTCAAAGACACCCACCACTTGCTTCTTCAAACCAAGGTGCTTCCTCAGTCACAGGTTTACAAACACACCTATAATCATAGTACTTGGGAGGTGAAGGTAGGAGAATCAGAAGTTTAATGTCATCTTGGCTAAACAAGTTTAAGGCCAGCCTCGGCTTCATGAGACACTTTCTCAAACAAACAAACAAAAATTTCTAAAATAGATAGATAGATGATAGAAAAATAGCTTTTCCTCCTTTTATATGAGTTCAGTTATTACATTTTTTAAAATTACATTTTAATTGGTTTTGTGTATATGTGAGCGTGTGTGTGTGTGTGTGTGTGTGTGTGTGTGTGTGTGTGTGTGTGAGAGTTGGGTCAGACATAGGGCAGACACAATGGTCAGAGGACAACTTTCAGGGGTCCATTGTTCCCTCCTTCTACCTCTCTGTGCACTCTCAGGGTTTGGCAGACACCCCTTTGTCGGCTGACCCACCTCTTCAGCCCCAGCGAACAAGGATAGAACGCTAACTTTTTCTAGTTTTGGCTCCATCATAGTTTGTGGTGGATCTGTGAACTCAACTTCTGTGCACTGAAGTAGCAAGAACAATTTTGTGGAGCTGGAGAGACAGTTCAGCAGTTAGGAGCACTGACTGCTTTTCCAGAGGTCCCAGGTTCAATTCCCAGCACCCACACAGCAGCTCACAACTGTCTATAACTCCAGTTTCTGGGGATCTGGTGTGTGTGTGCGCACACGCGCGCGCACACACACACACACACACACACACACACACACACACACACACACACGCAGGAGACAACTGTGGTCCAGAGAAGGTCTGTGTCCTTCCTAACCGAGGCCAGGACCGCTCCAAGTTCCCCATCTTCCTTGGAATCCAGGGAGGAAGTTGCTGCCTGGCATGTGTGCAGACCAGAGAGGGGCCTCTCCTGCAGCTGGAGGATGTGAGCATCGAGGACCTATACAAGGGA
The DNA here is from genome assembly GCA_028551405.1 of Uromys caudimaculatus. Lineage (NCBI taxonomy): Eukaryota > Metazoa > Chordata > Mammalia > Rodentia > Muridae > Uromys > Uromys caudimaculatus. The sequence continues at coordinate 55,566,656 of CM052708.1, read as the reverse complement.
GGTGAAGAAACCACCCGTTTCACCTTTTTCCAGAGAAGCTTGGGCTCTGCCTTCCAGCTCGAGGCTGCTGCCTGCCCTGGCTGGTTTCTCTGTGGCCCAGCTGAGCCCCAGCAGCCACTGCAGCTCACCAAAGAGAGTGAGCCCTCTACCGGTACTGAATTCTACTTTGAGCAGAGTCGGTAAGGAAGCATGAGGCTGGGGTCCAGCCTAGTGCTCCCAAACAGAGCCCTTCTTGCTCAGTGTCTCTGAAAGCAGAATAAGGATCCACCAAAGATGTTTCGGTCTTAATCCCCAGAATCTGTGACTATGTCACATTAAACAGCAAAGGGACTTTTCCTCAGTGCTCCATTTGCGCCCATTGGAATCATACGAGACCTCATGAGAAGAAGGAAGGAGTCAGAGGGAGACTGGGGCAAACTTTGCTACTAAATGTAAGAATGGGGATAGGGACCATAAGCTGATGAGTAACCATGGTTTCTAGAAACTAGAAATGGTGAGAGCTCTCCTGACGCAGATTCTGGATTTTTCTGGACTGGAGAATTGTAAAATAATACATTTCCATTGTTTAAAAAAAAAAAAAAAAAAAAAAAAACCATAAAATCAACCAATCAATCAATTAATTAATTAAAAGACCAATTTTGCATCCAAAAGAATCCAACACATGTCCTTCCTTTGAGCTGGTTATTGTGAAGGTCAGACTTTCTTTTTAATGCCATTGACCTTTGGGGCAATAGGAACCAGACATGACTAATCACTGTTGACATCTGTCCACTCATCTACTTATAAAAAGGGATTAAAAGGAAAATGCATTTGTTCTAAGGAGAAGGGCCCTATAACCTGAAATTTTCCCTTTTCTCTTCCCTTTAAAACTATATTAAAATTAAATTTTGTTATAGTTTTATATAATATATAGATTGTACTACTATACACAAAGCACAGCTTTTACATTTTGAAATTAAGGATAGCAAGCACTGAGTGTGGTGGTGCACACCTGTAATGTCAGGGCCTTGGAAAGTAGAGACAGGATGATTAGGGGCTCAAGATATCCTTAGCTATATAGTAAGTTCAAGGTTAGCCTGGGTGCTTTAGTGATGATGATGAAGAAGAGGAGAAGGAGGAAGAAGAAGAAGATGGTGATGGTAATGGTGATGATGATGATTTTTTAAAAATCAATAGGGGCTAGAGAAATATCTCAGCAGTTACCGCTCCTCCGCATGCTTACATGGAAGAAGGTCACAGAGTCCCCTGGAGCTGGGCCTACAGGCAGTTATGAGCCATCCAGTGTGGGTGGTAAAAGCCAAACTCTGGAGGAGCAGTAACTGCTGAGATATTTCTCTAGCTCGCACACACACACACACACACACACACACACACACACACACACACTCACAAATTTTATGAGTAAATCTTTTAAAATAAAAATAAATAAAATCCTAGAAGCCATGCAAATGGACTCTTTCTGCCCATTTCACCTAGATGAGGGCTTAGTGTCAAGCTAAGTACCATGAATCTGTATTTATGCCAAGTCAGCTAACCTCCTGTCTCTGTCTCCACACCTACACCAGCCCAGCTCCACAGCACCCTGCCTCTGTTCCTGGAGGCATCCTTTGAATTACTTGCCTGCAACCCCAGCCACCCTTCCATGTATGGCTGTGGGCTCTGGAGAGCACTTCTGGGTGACTGACCAGCAGAACAGAACAGGAAGTGAAAGACTGGTGTGAGGGACGTTCCCTGCACCTTCTGCCTTCCAAGTCCTGCCCAGTTCCTATTGTAATACCCTCCAGTTTCTCATGTGTCCCTGATGACTGCCCCACTCCACCCTACAGAGACACAAGTGCGATGGTAAACAACAGAAAAATGCTTTATATGCACAGTCACAGACATTACAATTATCCGAAACCATCTTGCCTACACAGCGCTTTAGGTAAACAAACAAGAATGGAAAGCCCCTGGCAGGCAAACAGCTGGTGAAACAAATGATTTCATGTCTCAACATGGATGTCTAAAATTCAAAGATTTCCAAACACCACAGTTCATGAATAATAAAAGATTAGCAGCAAAATAATTTGATTTTGCTGTTGTCGTACAGCTGCCAGAACTTGGGACAAGAGCTTTACCCATGAGCTACAAACCCACTTCCTTAAAACCAATAAATTCCTGAAAATTATTTATTGGTCATCTTCAGCATGCCTGCCTATGTTTCTAAAATGGATAAAGTGCTCAGAGCATTCTTCAAGGCTAAGGGTACAGGTGCCAATATGAGCCAGAAGAAATACTACACACTAAAGTAGGGGCCACTTTTTGTTGTTTCAGTTTTGTTTGTTTTGAGACAAGATCTCAGGTTCCTCTGGCTGGTCTCAAACTCTCTGTGTAGCTGAAGACAGCCTTGAGCTTCTAATCCTCCTGCCTCTACCTCCCCAATGCTGGGATCGTAGGTGTGCACGGCCACCATAGCCATGTTTTGAAACGGGACAGTTAACTCACCTACTCTTAAGATGGATCTCAGTCACACTCTTTCTGCTGGCCTACAACCAAGAAACTTCTCTCTCATCTGGCCTGTGAGCTGGATCAAAGTGACAGAGAAACCACAGTCCTTAGTCCCCTCTTGTTATCCCTTCTGATCACAGAAGTTGCTGAAAGCACAAAGCTGTTTCTCAGAGAGCTAAGTCAATAGATCTGTCCTGAGGGGAAATGGCATACCCAGAACAAAACCACTCTGGAACATTCTATTAGAGCTCCAGCTAGAGGACCAAAGAAACCAGCTCAGTTCCTGTAACCCAAAACTTCCCTGCCAGCTTCTCCAAAACCTTGGAAAGCATCCAAAGAGCACTTTATGGTAAGATGTTGACTGTGACCTCAGCAGAAGAGCCAGGCTGGATCAGCAGACCTGGCTGCTAAGAACCATGTGACTTTGGCAGGCTCTCAGCCTCTCTTGGATTTTCTCATCTCTAAAGTGCCTACCTCTCAGGGATGCTAAGCAGCTCAAATTAACTCAATCATGAAGATGACAATGTGCTGTAAACAACAAGGAGTCACCTGAATGTAAGCATTCTTTCATGGAGCTTTCAGGATGGGCAACCCTCAGTATCCACAGGCTCCAGATCCGCAGCTTCATCTAAGCACAGACAGAAACATTCTAAAAAGCTGAATGTGTGCCGGGCGGTGGTGGCGCATGCCTTTAATCCCAGCACTTGGGAGGCAGAGGCAGGCGGATTTCTGAGTTCGAGGCCAGCCTGGTCTACAGAGTGAGTTCCAGGACAGCCAGGGCTACACAGAGAAACCCTGTCTCAAAAAAAAAAAAAAAAAAAAAAAAGACTAACCTCAGCTACGAGATGAGAGGTGGGGGAGGGTGGGAGAAAGGGGGGGGAGGGGAAGGGAGGGGAGGGAGGGGAGGGAGGGGAGGGAGGGAGGCACAGGCCAACTAGGGCTCCCATGTCTTTTACCTAGGCCTGCATCTAAGCCATGTTTCCCTGCCCTGTAACATCCAAACAGATTTCATCCATAGAATATAGTAGAAGCTTTGTATATTCCACCTGCAGCCTGGAGCAGATTATAGGGCAGCTTGAGTCCTTCAGTGACACAGCAAAGCAGAGTGCCTGCCTGCTCACAGGTCTTCGGGTGAACAAGTAATTAGCTGTCATGGGGCTGAGATGTGGCTCAGTGGCTCACACTCTCTCTGGGTGTGAGAGGCATGATGTTTTATCTATAGCAGAGAAAGCAGGACAGCAAGAGATGGAAGAAAGATTTGGAAGGGAGGGAGGGAAGACTGGTTCAGTAGGCTTGTAATCCCAGCTACTAGGAAGGATAAAGCAGAAGGATCACAAACCCAAGGCCAGCACACTATAATGGCTATCAGTGGGAGAGCATCCGCCTAGCATGTAAAAGGCGCAGAGTGTAACCCCCAGACTCACGAACACCATTTGGTTAATTTGTTACAGATGCTCGTCATCCTTACCAGGGACTACTGAGCTCTCTTTTGACAAGAGACATGGGCATCTGGGGTGGTTTAGGAAAATAAAGTCACCTCTAGACATCAGTGTCAACCAGGGAGCCAGATAACATTCCACATAGTAAGGAAGGTTTTTATTCTTGGTATAAAAACCTGCATATGATCTCTAACTATCAACCTAGAAACTACACAACGGGTCTGCAATGAGTGCAGGAAAGATCAATGGCTACTGCTGTGTCCTTCAAGGAGACTTACTTTGATGTCTAACACATAATCACGTGAGATCTGTAGCAAAGTTCTCTCCTGCTTACCGGCACCCAGGGTATCGCCTGTCACATGGCCAGTGATCAGTCAATCTTTGTGGACAGAATGGCAGGCCTTTGCTCCATTTGCTCCTCTCTCTACTGGATGAGATATTTACAGCCAGGAGCACTTCCTACTCAATTTTCTCTCTGGCATCTCCAAAGTCTGAGGCAGTCAGCTTTCCTAGTTCAGTATTATACACTCAACTATGAACCCTCTTAAAATCGGATGCGTTAAAACCCCAGCTCCCAACAGCTCAGAATTTGACTCTCCTTGAAGACAGGGAGCTGTGACAAGAGGTTAGCCCATTGGGCGCCAATCTGAGCTGACAGGCGTCCTTCCTCCTATTTTATTTCATTATTTTGAGACTGTTCCAAGTAGCCCAGGTTGGCCTCAAACTCCCTGTTTGTCTAAGGATGGTCTTGAACTTATGATCCTCTTGCATCTCCCTCCTGGGTGCTGGGATTACAGATGTGAGCCATTATGCCTGGGGATCAAACCAGGGCTTTGTGAGTGCTAGGCGAGCACTCTACTGACAGAACTACATTTCCCAGGCCCTGGCTACAATCTTAATACAAAGAGGAAATTCAAGCTAGGCCTAGTGGTGCTCTAATGGCAGCTCCTTAAGAGCCTGAAGCAAGATAGGAAATCCAGTGTTTGTCTGGTTTGAAAAACACAATTCAAGGCCAGCCTGGGAGGAGATCTTGCTTAGCATGTACAAGATACTGGGTTTAATCCCCAGTACCACAAAAGGTGGGGGGTGAGCAACCCAGATGTTGTGACCCTCCAGAGATCTACAAATGGAAAAGGCCCCACCCATGAGCCAAAGGAAGAGGTCTTTCTCAGGAGCAACCACCCCTATTAGCACCTGATTCTGAGCCTTCTGGCCTTCTGAACTTTGACAAAATGAATTTGGTTATTCCTACCCTGCCGTTTATGATAGCTTGCTGGGACAGCCTGAGTGGACTAACACGGGCAGACTTGCTTCAGGGCTCACTTGCTGGCTCAGTTCACCTGCTAGCAACAATGAACACTTTCCCCACAATGTTTCCTGGAGAAGCATCTTTCCAAACTTAAACTGTCCCCAAAGTGCTGTACCTGAGTGTGGAAGGAGCACTCACCCAGAACCCCAAGAGTATTGGGTGCATGGTTGTCTGTGCTGTGACTAGCAGGGGCAAGCATGCCAATGACTTGGATTTGTTTTGAGAACAACTGAGATACTGAGATTGCAAAACACAACACTCTGTGCGCATGTGCGTGCGTGCGTGCATGCGTGTGCGTGTGCGTGTGCGTGTGTGTGGGTGCGTGCTCGCTCTATCCAGTGCTAAGGGGAGGCGAGGGGGGCTATGGAAGCCGAAGGTCGACATTGAAATGTCTCCCTTCCTTCCCTCCTTCCTTCCTTCCTTCCTTCCTTCCTTCCTTCCTTCCTTCCTTCCTTCCTTCCTTCCTTCCTTCCTTCAGTTTTAGTTAGGTTCTCTTCACAGAACCAAAAACTTGCCATTTCAGTCAGATTGGCTGGCTAAGTGAGCCCTGAGACCCACCTGTCTCCACCGCCTAGTGCTGGAGTTACAGGTGTATACCACCACATCCAGTCTTTGTGTGAGTTGAGGGGATCCTCATTTTATGCAGCAAGCACTTTACCTATAGGTATCTTTTCAGCTGCCTCCCCTTTTCTGTGGTACTGAGGACTGAACCCAGGGCTGCTGGCACATGCTTGCCAACGCTCTCCCAGCTGAGCTTCATCCCAGTCCTTGTCTTACTGTATCTTGAGGCAGCGTTTCATTAAGCTGTTTAGATTGTCCCAAAACTCACTATGTAACCCAGGCAGGCCTTGAACTTGTGATCCTCCTGCTTCAGACTCCCACATATCTGGAGTAACAGGCCTGTGCCCACAGTCCATCTTCATGGCAGCATCTGGTTCTGACAGGTTCAATGAGAAAGAATTCGGAAACTCTGTCTCTCATCATTCCCGAAGACCATACCTTAGCTGGTGAGATGGCTCTCTTTGGTCATTTGGTGTCTCTCAGCAAATATCCTATTGTCACAGCTGAAATGGCAACTTGTCATCCAGGGAAATAGGCGTACCAGGGTGACACACCCAGCCTTAAAAACAGAGCCAGAGCCTCCAGCCTTCCTGAGGCAACTCAATTGTTACTCTGTTTTTCTGGTGCATAGGGCATCCTTTGTTGAGTCAGTTGATAGGCTCTGGAAAGAGTTCCCCTGAGATGGACTCACCAGCTTGAGGACACCCTGGATCACAGCAGGTGACACTGGGGCTGGACAGCCCACCATACATCACCACCACAGCCTGTCTCCTCAGCAGAGAAGGCTGGTGGCTAGCCCCTGAGGAGCAGTCTCCTCTGTGTTCAATTAAGGAGAGCCCAGGCACTCCAGACTACAAGCCCTGGGTGACCTTCTGTCCATGCAGAAGCCTGAACGTGTGACTTCAGTACTCTACAATGCCACTCACAGACTTTTCAAAGCCTGGCAGGCCTCCAATAGGAGGAGGTGTTTCTTATCCTGTTTTGTTTAAGACAGAGTCTCACTATGTAGCCCTGGCTAGCCTGGAACTGTTGTGTAGACCAGGCTGGGTGTGGTAGTGTGTACATATTGTCCTATGAGAGGCACCCAGGAAGTGAAGGTTCACACACTTCTACCACACACGGAAAGAGCAGCGAACGCTGAGACTCCTGTGCCTCCATGGTGGACTCCCGGCCCTGCTCTCACCTGACCCCGTGCAGATGGTACACGGAAGCCTTGCCTCTTCCTTCCTCTCCTTTTCTTCTTTTCTTTTTTCTTTTTATTATTATTATTTTTAAAGACAGCGTTTCATGTGACCCAGGCTGTAATCTGAGGATGACCTTGAATTTCTGATCCTCCTGCCTCCACCTCCAGAGTGCTAGGATTACAGGTGTGTGCCATCACAGTTAACTAGGAAATTGGAGTGTTTCTTTTTAAAATATCTGAAAGTTATTTCTGTCAATTGAAAGCCCAAATCAGGAGAGCGGAGAGATGGCTCAGCAGGTAAGAGGCTGCTCTGCAATCGGACCCAGGTTTGGTTCTCAAAACCCACATGACAGCTCAGAACCATTTGTAACTCCAGTTCAGTTCTGGCCTTCTCTGGCACTGCATGTGTGTAGTATACAGAGATACATGCAGGTGGAACACTCACACACATAAAATAAAAATAAATAAATACTTAATTCTTTTTAAATTAATTACTCCGTTCGTTTACATCTCAAATGATACTCTACTTCCCTGTTCCCCCTCCACCACTCCTCCACCCTGCATCTCCTCTCCCCTCCCCTTTGCCTGTATGAGAGTGCTCCCCCACCCACCCACACATAAATACTTAAATTAGTTAAATACTATGGGTGAGTATGGATGGAGTGTTCAATTATAGTCTTTCACAGAATAAAGGGAGCTGTGGATAGCACCCCACCTGTAGCACACATGCTTAGCAGCACGGGTTCTGAGTTCAATCCTCAGCACTATAGGGGAGGGAAGATAATAGGGGAGCAGAGAATTAACAGATCAAAACAAAACAAAACCCACAAAAACATTGCAATGCACAGCAGTTCAGGCCTATAATCCCACTTGGCTGCCGTGAGTTTCAGGCTAACCTAGGCTACATAACAAGTTTCAAATCTTAGTTCTCATATATAAAAACAAACATGTTTGAAATGTTTTAATGTATCAATGTGTAAGATGGAAATAGTGGCCTTTGCCTGTCCTCACAGTACCTAGAAAGCTGAAGCAGGAGGATTGCTTGAGTCCAGAAGCTCAAAGCCTGTCTGAGTAACTCTCAAAAAGAGAATTTTTTAAAGCCATGTATGGTAATGTATATGTGTAATCACAGCACTCGGGAGGCAGAGGCAGGCAGATCTCTGTGAGTTCTCAACCAGCTGGTCTACAGAGCTAGTTTTAGGACCGCCAAGGCCACATACACAAAAACAGAAAACCTCCCGCTTTGAAAAAAGCCAAAAAGAAAAAAACGGAAAAAGAAAAGACAAGAAGAGAAAAGAAGAAAAGAAAGACCAGCCTGGACTATATGAGACCCTGTTTCACCCTCTCTCAAAGTTATTCATGTGAAAATTAGGAACTGAAGCTAATTCAAAGGACACTATGAAGAACAAGCACATTTATAAGGCAGAACTATGGCCCCTCGTGGGAAGCAGGAAGTGGCCCTGTCCCAGTGAGTGGAAAGGCACTGGGCCTTCCCAACCAGAGGGCCATCTTGGAACACAAGACCCACTCTGTGCTGCTATTGCTTATCTACAAATGACAGGGCTGTAGCCTGGTCACAGAAAATTAGAACCACACCCTGGGAGGTGCTGAGGAGGCAGGGCCCTGCTCAAACACCGTGTAGCATGATGGGGGCAGGTCGGAGGCTGTGATAACCCTAGTGACCATGACAGTATAGATGACAAACATGCCACAGGTCCCTTTCCATGTGCCTGTCACGGAGTAATAGACGCTAGCTCACTGGGAGTGTAGGGGCGGGAATAACTATTTCCTATTAGGTAGCTGGCTAGCTCAAGTTTTGGGAAAAGAGAAATTAAAGTCTGACCCTCCAGAGTCGTTTTTGTAGTGACACACACGCTTAGCAAGCACGGGCCCTGAGTTCAACTTCTAATGCTCTAGTGAGGGAGAGAAGTGGGGTGAGGAGTCAATAGATTAAAAAGAAAAAAAAAAAAAGCCAAATACAGTAGCTCATGCCTATGATTCCAGCATTTGGAAGTCTGATGCAGGAGGATTTTCATGAGTATTTTATTGTTTTTTTTTTTTAAGTTGGCCTAGAACTCATTATGTAGCCAAAAATGGCCTTGATCTCATGATCCTCCTGCCTCTACCTCCCAGATGCTGGGATTAGAGTTACAGGCCACCACGGCCTGTTCATGTGCTCCTGCGGATCAGTCCCAGGGTTTCACCCACGCTGAGTAAGCAGTCTGTCTGCTGATCCACTTCCCCACCTGGGTTTTACTTTAGGTTGTGTTTTGTTCACATGCTCCTAATACTAGACCATTATTCCAATATGTTGTTAGACAATTTTTCCAAGTAATGTCCCTCTGTTTTCATGGAAAATTGGCTCCAAGATGTCATCCTCCCAAGGATCTGTGAACTCTCCAATGTTCGAGTCTCTCACACAAAGTAAACAATGTAGTGGGTTCACAGAAACATGGTTCTCAACCTGTGGGCCGAGACCCTTCCGGAGGTCGCATATAGGATATCCTTCATATCAGAAACTTTCATCACTATTCACAACAGTAGCAAAATTACAGTCATAAAATAGCAACAAAATAATTTGATGGTTGAGGGTCACAAGATGAGGAACGTATTAAAGGGTCCCAGCATCAGGAAGGTAGAGAGCCGCCCCATAAAGCCTTTGAGCTGCCTCCTGTGTGGGTTAAATCACCTCTGCACTGCTCGAATAAATAATGATGTAATACTATGTAGGTATCTGTCACACTGCGTTGTTATCAGAACAACGACAAGAAGATGTTCTGTGTGTGTTCAGCACAGACACAGCTGTGTGTGTACGTGTGTGTGTGTGTATATCTGTGAGTGTATGTGAATGTGTGATTGTATGTGTGTGTGAGAGTATGTGTATGTGTGAGTGTGCATGTGTGTGTGATTGTGTGTGTGTGTGTGTGTGTGTGTGTGTGTGTTGTGTGTGACCATGTGGAAATCATAGGAGGATGTTGGGTCTCTTGTTCTACTAATCTCCTCCTTAGTCTTTAGAGACAGAATCTCTAACTAAGCCTGGAGTCACGCTGGGGTCCAGCAGGTCTCTGCAATCCTCCTGTCTCCACCCCCCACAGTGCAGAGATTCCACTCCATCCTGCTGCCAAGCTGCCAAGCTCAGCTTTCTATATACGGAAGCTGGGAATTCAATCTCAGGTGTTCCTGTTTGCACACTGAGCACCCATACCCACTGATCTGTCTCCCCAGCACCAGACATCAGTTTGTGTTGTTTTAATAGTGAGTCATTACAGCATGTGTGTTGTGTGTGAGTGTAGGTATGCATGTGTCACAGTGTCCCTGTGGAGGTCGGAGGACAACTTTCATGAATCAGTTCTTCCCTTCCACCTTGTGGAGGCAGACTCTTACATGTTTGGACCATACTGGGTACTCTAGGATAGCTGACCTGCTGTAAAATGCATCAGTGACATGTGTATATTCCACGTGTATTGACATGTGTTCACTGAGGCCAGCATAGTACATACCTGGACTCTCAGCATTTGGAAGGCGGAGACAGGAAGGTCGTGAGTTTGAGACCAGCTTAGGCTGTGTGAAACGCTGTACACTTGATGGTAAATGCTCTTGCCACCTGAGCCTTTTCGCCAGCCAGGCAATATCTGTTTTGTTGGTAGCAGCAGTGGGTTTGTTTGTTTGTTTGTTTGCTTGCTTGCTTGATTGCCTGTTTTGTTTTTGCATATGTGGCATGTGTGTGCTCTCACCACAGAGTACATATGGAGATCAGAGGACAATGTATGGGAGTTACTGTGTGGGTCCCAAGGATGGAACTCAGGTTGTCAGGCTTGGTGGCAAGTGGCTTTGCCCTCTGAGACAAACATCTACAGGCCCAGTGTGCACTCTTTTAAAAGAGGTCTCTCAGTATAAAGCCTTTGAGACCCATCTCCTCAATGTGTATGACAGTCAGCTGACGCATTTCCTAACTGCTAAGGAATAAGAAGTCATCTTCTGTTGACTAAGTCTTCTGAGGGAGAACACCTGATCTTTGAAAATTTGGGCTATAATTTGTTTTCAGTCAAGATCTCTCTATGTAGCCCAGGATGGCCTTGAATGCATGGGTCTCTTGCCTCAACCTCTTGAGTATTGGTATTACTAGCAGTTTGGAGCTAGTTTGAAGAAAACTACTGACCACTCTTCTTTGGATCACTTCGGCCGTGTTTCCACTTTCCTTTGCTTCACTAAGTAAATGAAAATGGAATTTCTGGGCCATAGAGTAACCTAGCAATAGGGTGAATGTGTGTGTGTGTGTGTGTGTGTGTATGTGTGTGTGTGTGTTTAAATTTAAATGAAGATTTTTTTGGTTTTGTTTTTAACTATAGTTCTCAAAAATGAGACTAATTTTCATTACTAAATTATGGTATCTCTGGGGGAAGGAGACATGCCTCTGTCATACTGTTCTAAAGACAACATTTGTTTTATTCTTTGAAAGTGTACACATAGGGGCTGGAAAGATGGCTCAGTGGTTAAGAGCACTGACTGCTCTTCCAGAGGACCTGAGTTCAATTCCCAACAACCACATGGTGGCTCATAACCACCTGTAATGGGATCCGATGTCCTCTTCTGGTGTGTCTGAAGACAGCGACAGTGCACTCATATACATAAATAAAAAAATAAATCTTTTTAAAAAGAGAAAGAAAGTATACACATGTATGCTGTGAATTTGGGTTTTCTCTGTCTGTCCTCTCTTTGTACAGCTCCACTCAGAGTCTACAGAATCTACCAACCTTACCTCTCCCCCTTCATATCCTCTTTTAACGGTCCTTGTCTTCAGAACTGTGTGTTAAGTTAGTGGAGACCATGTGCAAATGCTGTTAAACTAATCCGCTTGGGCCTGGGAGAGTTGCTAGCAGCCACAACCCCACAGAGTGACTCTCTGTCAGCAGCAAATAGATCGTCCTCAGCCAAGGATGCAGAGAGTTTCTTAAGACCAAGTCACTGTCCCAACAATAGTCCCCAAGAGCCCCCATTGCTCTTCATCCTGGCAAACATTTTATGTCATCAGAGGCCCCCCCCCCAGTTCTTTAAAGATCTATTATTCTTTATTTCTGTGTATATGTGTGCCTGCATGTGTTAACGCTTGTGTGAGTAGCCTTGGAGGTAGGAAAGGTATCAGGCTCTCTGGAGCTGGAGTTACAGGTGGCTGTGACCCACCGGACATGGGTGCTGGGAACTGAACTGACCTCTGACCTCTGCTAGATCAGCAAGTGCTCTTAACCACTGAGCCCCCATCTAGGTCTTTGTCTTCGGGGATGAGAATTCCCAGGGCTTTGGCCTTGGAAACCAGGAGGGGCTTTGCTCTGCTTCATTAGAGCTTCTGCTCTGTGCCTGGCAATGTTGTCTGAGGATTTCCCTCACATACTCTGGGAGGAGTAACACACAAGTGGGATTCAAACTGCAGTTTTGCTGGCTCCGTGCTCTTTGTTGGCTGGTTGGTTGTGAGACTTTCTTTCCCCACCCTGTTTGGAGAATATTGGAAGGGGAGGCCCCTGTGTGAGGAAGGGGCCAGAATGAGCCTCAGTGTGCAGGGCTGTGGCGAAGGTGGTACATACAAGATTCTGGTGCTCGTGGCAAGTGGGTTTGGATGAGTTAGGGAATGAGGTAAAGGAGTGTCCAGGGAAGTGACAACAGCAACAAAAAGAAATCACAACGTAAACATCTAGGAAGTTTTTGTTTGTTTGCTGTCTTTGCTTTTATTTTGCTGGAGTTTGTTGTTGTTGTTGTTGTTGTTGTTGTTGTTGTTGTGTTTGTTTCTTGATTTTTGGACAGAGTGTCTCTTTGTAGCCCAGGCAGGCCTTGAACTTCTGATCTTCCTGTCTCAGCCTCTGGCTCTGAGATTACAGGAACGGATGCCTTGATTGGCTTTAGTCTATAATTCTAGAATTGAGCAGCAGCTCATTTCATAAAATGGAGTGTGTTCCAATGGCTTGAGCAAAAACCAAAACAAAGGGCGACTCCGGGTGTGACCAGATCAGGGGAGATGAACAATAGCCCAACCGTGGTGGTTTGAGAGCTGGCCAGTTCAGGTCAGCCTTCTGTGGAAGGGTTAAGGCACGGTCAACTTCATTATCGGGTCAAACAAACTGGCCCTTTGAGAAATGTCTCAGGTCAGCTCCATAGCTTTGTTTCAGCTTGGTGATATGGAACCTTAGTTTTGCTGTGGAGTACCCGCCAGAGAAGACTGCTCAGACATGATTTCAAGCCACTAGGAAGCCGCTATGCGCCGGCCAGTGACAACACTGGTTGTTAGGGATCCCAGAGTAGGCCTGAGCCTTTCTCAGGGTGAGCTTTTAAGCACAAAAGCCATATTCTGGGTTGACATACTTCATTTAACAAGAACAGTTAGCCAGAAGCAGAACAACAGAAGCCAAAAAAGCAAGGTTAGTACATTTAAAGACTTTCCCAGACAAAGACTTTGATGGATTTGGTCTTTGTTTCACTTGTATCATTGGCTGGTGATGCTGTCCATGTACTGAGTTTTATGGCCTGAATGGATGCTCCAGAGCAGTTTGGTTTTTCTTTTGCTTCCTTGTGGTGCTGGGGTTCAACCCCAACCTCAAACAGGTCGAGACGCCTCCACTACTAAGCTGTATTTTCCAGCCTTTACGTTACTTTTTATTTTGAGGTCGAGTTCCACTATGTCTCAGGCCGGTCTTAACTTTTCTCCATAACACATGTGAGGGTACAGGAGGGACAGATGGGGTACTTCACATGTGAGGGGTGCAGGAGGGACAGATGGGGTACTTCACATGTGAGGGGTGCAGGAGGGACAGATGGGGTACTTCACATGTGAGGGGTGCAGGAGGGACAGATGGGGTACTTCACATGTGAGGGGTGCAGGAGGGACAGATGGGGTACTTCATATTCTGCATTATAAAGACACACGTGTGCTCCATGCTGTAGGAGGAATCAGCCCACACAGGTAGCAGTTTGTTCTTAATCAACGAACTACCCAGTGGCCCAGATGCCCCTAGAGCAGTGGTTCTCAGCCTTCCTAATGCTGCGATCCTATGACACAGTCCCTCATGCTGTGGTGACCCCAGCTATAAAGTTATTTTATTGCTGCTTCATAAACTGTAATTTTGCTGCTGTTGCAAATTGTCAAGTAAATATCTGTGTTTTCTGATGGTCTTAGGCGACCCTGTGAAAGGGTCATTCAATGCCCAAAGGGGTCGTGACCCACAGATTGAGAAACACTGCCCTAGAGGAAACCAAGGCTGAGACCAGCAGACAAACAAGTGGCTAAGCCTAAACATCTACAGAATTAGGAAAAGTGGAAAGAGATGAGGAGGTGGGAGAACTATAAGAGCCTCAGTTTCACCACCGGCTAAGCACTGAGTGGGCCTTACCAGGATTGTACTAGGCACCTTTTCTCTCCTTTGTGAAACAGTGAAGCGGGGCCTTTCTTACACAGAATAGGGGAGAAGTTTCCTCAAATATGTATCTGAGGCTAGGATTATTAGAGCTGATGATAGCACATGCCTCTAATCCCCACAGTTGGGAGGCAGAGGCAGGTGGATCTATAAGTCAGGGTCTAGCCTGATCTACAGAGTGAGTTCTAGGACAGCTAGGGCTACACAGAGAATGAGACCCTGGGTTTAATCTCCAGCCCTGAAGGGTGGGGAAGTCCTAATTTCTTACCTAGGAGACGACCAATATTGATTCTTTTTTCTTTTCTTTCTCTCCCATCTGGGCCAAGTAGGTTGTGCAAAAGCAAGCTGACTTGTTCTGTCCTGCTGTGGGGTAGTGATGGTGTTTCCCTGTCCCCTGGTGTCCTTTAATGTCTGGTTGTTGTCATCTCACTGTTGTTAATATTACCTTCATTGTTACACTCACTCTTAGCTAAAAGGCAGAGAGGCGATTAGCATCATCGTTATTATTTGCTATATTGGGAGTCGAACCCAGGACCTACCTCATACAGACTAGGCAACGATCTACCAAAGATCTATATCCTCATTCCTCTTCCTCTCTCTCCTCTTCTTTTAATAGACAGGGGTGTCTCATAATAGCCCAGGCCGGCTTTGAACTCATGATATAAACAAGGCTGGCTCTGAATTTCTGCGTCAGACTCCTCAATGCTGAAATTACAATCGTGTTCCACCATGACCAGCTATTTGTATTGTTGGAATCATGCTGACTTCAAGTCTGAGATGCTTCTGCCTCAGTCTACTGCATGCTGGGATTCCTCTCATCAGGAGTCACCTTGTGGAGTTCATTCCTGTGAGATAGAACTGGATAGAACTAGACAGATGGCTAAAGCCATCAGTGCTGCCACCAACCCGTGGAATAACCTATTTGTTTGTTTGTTTTTGATTATTTTGAAACAGGATCTCAGTATGTAGCAGTTGCCTGCCTGGAACTTGCTATGTTGACTAGGCTAGCTCCAAATTCACAGTGATCCAGCTGCCTCTGCCTCCCAGGTGTTGGCATTAATGGCGAGCACTGAGTGGGCCTTACCAGGATTGTACTAGGCAGTCAGGTGCGGTGGTGCACACCTTTAATCTCAGCACAAGGGAGGCAGGAACAAGTGGATCTCTGTGAGTTGAAGGTTAGTCTGGTCTACATAGTGAATTCCAGGACAGTCAGGACTACAGAGTGAGTCTTATCTCAGAAAACAAACAAAAAATGCGCAGGAGGGTGGAGAGAGGAATCCCCAAAATACTAAAAATAAAATGAAGCTCATGAGTCTGTAGTCGTCAGCACTTTCACAAGTGCTCCCCACGGTCTTAGAGAATTTTTGTAATAGAATGCCCCGGTAGACTCTCGAGGCTCTCCTCCCCAGGCTGAGGCATCGTTGGTTCACCTGCTAATCTATCTCTACGTTGGCTTTCTCTTGCTGTAAGCATAAGTGGGAACACACAGCATGGGGTCCTTCCCTTATTTAGCACAGTCTTGAAGATTTATTCGAAATGTATGTAGTAGCACTGCATTTTTTATAGCTGAGTCACACCCTGTTTTTCAATTACAGGGCATTTTGTTTATCCAAGCTTCAGTTGATAAACAGGAGTTGCTTCCACCTCTAGGCTCCTGGGAATGCTGCTGCTGTGCATATTTGGTAAGGTTAATGTGAGGACCCATATTTCTTCAGGGTGTATGCCCAGTCTCCTGTCCACATGGTCACCAGGAAAATACTTTTATACGCTCAGGGCAAGAGCCCTTTGAACATTCTGAGAACAAGCCCTGAGCCCCAGTGGAGGCTGGTGAAGCTGAAACTGTAATCAAGGCTCACTTCGTGTGCACACCCATTATATCTGCCCTCTACCTGGTGACAGGCACTGTGTGGAATACAGCAAGGAACAGCATAGCATGTTCTTATCCTTTAGGGGTGGAGGATTCAATGTGTACGTGAAGGGAGTCAAATATGCTAGGATAACCTCCTCCCTAAAGTTTCCCAGGTTAGAGGACAACTTTTTGGAATGTGTTCTCTCCTTCCACTGTGGCTTCCAGGGATCAAAGCGATGTAGGCCATCAGGCTGTGTGGAAAGCACTTTTACCAGCTGAACCATTGAACTGGTACTGTGTGGTCTTGAACTTCTGACCTTTCTGCTTCCACCCCAGGGGTGGATGAACCACTCTGCCAGGTTTATGAGGGGCTAGGGATGGAACCCAGAACTCTCGGTATATAAGTCAGAATAGTTCTACCAACTGAACCATATTCACAGCTGTGTGTTGATCATTTGAGACAGGGTCTCATGTAGCCCAGATTGGATTTGAATGTCTAGCTCAGATTGACCCTGTAGCCTTCACACTTCCCAAGTGTTGAGACTACAAGCTTATCTCACATGTGACCGTCATTGTTTTGCTTCAGAAGAATCTCCTTTATTAACACACTGAGATAATGCATGTGTAGCCCTCAGCACATCTGAGGCGCTATAAAGGAAGGATTTACTACGGTCTATGTGTCCTGTCAATGTGGAGGATGGCATATCAAAACACTGGTTTGCAGGTTGGAATCTTCAGCTGTCTGGACAGGTTGGGGTGAGCAGGCAGTAATATGGGAATATTTTAACATTTTAAAATGAAGCCTTTTTCAGTGCTATCAAGGTCACCCAAGCCAGAGGCTTCTGGGTTCTTGTCTCTCAATTTTGAAGAATGAAAGTCATGGAAGGTAAGTTTTAGGCAGGGGGAGTACTGTAGGGAGCTGAAGGGAGAGAACGAAGGCAAAGATCCTGAGCAGGGGGAGTCCTAGGAGGGAGTGGCGTCCATTGTGGAGCTTCCCAGGCCTGGGGGTTAATAGGACTTAGGGAGGAAGGAAGGAAGATGAGCTGGTGATGAGCTGGTCAGTCCAGTTTTCATTCCAGGTGTTAAGGTCATTTCAGTCTGGGTCACAGCCTCAGTATGGCTTCAGGAAAGGTTACTTTTTTGGGGAAAAGAGATGAAGACCCCCTTCCTGGCAGCCAGAGACACTTTTGGATTAGACACTGGAAACATCTCTAGCTCCTGCCAAGGACAGGCTCTGGACAGGTCAGAGGACATTTTTGGCTTATAGCCAAGAAAGGCTGCTCATTTTTGTTTGGACTTTTTACCCTGAAATAAGCAGTCAGTTTCCACCTGTTATCAGCAGCTGGGACAGCTGGCCTTGGACCTGCCTTTCCCACAAGTTTTCTGAGTTCCTCCAGCATTCCACTCAACTAGGGTTCTGTCACCATCCTTACACACCTGTCCTTAATTTGGAGCCTACCAGTAGAGCCTTGAAATCCACTAGATCCATACCTTTCTTATAGTCACAAGCCTGGCTATAACATACCATGCTGTCATGAGGCCAGTCCTATATTACAAGGTAGAGATCTGAGGGTGCTTGACGGAGACCCTGGGGTGGGGTGGGGGTATGCTATGTGACCTGTCAGCTCCACTAGGTCAGCCAGTTTCTCCCTGACTAGCCTACCACACAAGATGGGGGAGGTTCATATGACTGGCAGGAGTTCTGTATTTCATAACATGCCTTGGACAAAAGTTCAAAGGGTCTTGGTTTCTCTTTCTTTTTAAACTGGGGTCGAACCCAGGGCCTTCGTAGGCAAGAGCTCTACTCCTGGGCTACAGTCCCTGCCCAATTCTGGTTTTGATTGCCTTCATTGGTCTGAGTATTTCTACGCCATTATAGTCTGAGCTTCAGAATATAAGGCCAGGAGACTCCACTGGGACACCAGCCATTTCCAAGTCCCGGATCCCGCTGGGCCTTCCTGATGAATGCATGTCATGAAGATATTATGTCTTCCCGGTGCAGGGTACCTGCAGAGGTCCCTGAAGAGCATCTCTGAGCGAGATGGAGAGAGCAGACAAACCACCGGTTTCTTTTGGGTTTACCATAGCGGTGGGGTGAGGTGCGGGCCTAGGCTAGGCAGCTTGCAGCGTCCCGGGACGACGGCGAGGGGCCGAAGAGGGCGGGGCCAGGGTCACGTGATGAATCAGCCCCAGCGGCGGGCGGAGCTGCGCCGGTACTTAGGGGTGCACCGGAGAGGCCCGGAGAGGCCCGGAGAGGCTCGGTTCGGCTCGGTGGTTGCAGGTCCTGGCTGTCGTGCTGCACTCCGTGAGTTTGCCCGGGGCGCAGTGGCTCCGCCGCGGAAATCACTTTGGCTGGGGTCGGGGAAGCGGGCTGAGCGCTGGCGGCGGAGACAAGCCCCTCGCTTGCGGAGGGCGCAGGCGCGGTTCCACCGCGGCCCTAGATGCTGCGCGCCTTGGCGGATCGCGGTCCTCTGGAAGAGGAAACCTAGGCTCCGGCACACTAGTCTGGCAGAGTTCCTGGCCTTCACGCTTTAGAGCCGAGCCTGGTGACCCCGCGGTGGTCGGCTTCTTTCCAGTGGCCTTGGCGCACTTCAAGGGCGGAGGTGGGGACTTCGGGGATCTCTGAGGGAGGAGCTTAAAGGGAAGGGTTCGGCCCTGGCCCTCCCAGTTCGCAGACTGCGAGTCTCAGGGGTGCTCAGGGCGAGTATCGACCTGCATCTAGTGCAGGTTTGTGGCTTATTCTAAAGAATCTGCCCCGAGAACTTTTCCACACACAACCCCACGCAGTGCCTGGCACCCTAAAAGACCTGTTCTATTGAAAACAGGAACCTGGTAGTGGGTGGCTGGGGTGGAACCTGCACGAAGAGTTAAACCGAGAAAAAGGAAGAGAAGCAAAGCTAAAGGATAGGGGCAGCCAGTACCTTTCTCTGGAGGGGGATGGCCAAGATAATGGGAATGTGGTGGAGAAGAGCTACTTGCAGGGCAGCCTCCTTCAGTCTGAGTCCTGCTGGCCGAGAGAGAGAGCAGCCTGAAGGCGGCATGGCATCTGCACTGGCAGAGGGTCGGGCATGCAGACCAGATGGGTGAATTGGACTTGGTCCCCTAGGGGCCTAGAGTAAAGGACTAAAACTCAACCTTACCTTGCCTCCACCTGACCAGATTCCCTCACCTGTTTGGGAAGGGAGATAAATTGTGGGGTTCAAAGGGAAGCTTAACGCCTTTTTGTGTCTCAGGAAGACTGATCGCCAGGTGCCTCCTCTGTGAGGGACTGCCACGGAGATCTGTTCGTCAGTCTCCGCATTCAGTAGGCTAGCATGTGCAGAATGTCGGTGAAGGTGCTCTCATCTTTCCGCGAAGCCCTTCAGGGGAGGATTGCTTCCCATAGGCTCTGGCCATGGCGACCTAAAACTCCAGAGCTCTCAGAGCCATACCAGAGCCAGGCAATCACAGCACTTAGAAGGCTGAGGCAGGAGAATCGCTGTGCATTGGAAACCAGCCTGGGCTACAGAGTGAATTCCAGGACAGTCAGACTGCAGAGTGAAACTGTTTCACCTCCTAACCCCTCCTTCCTTCCAAAAAAAAAGAGGCCTGCTTGAAAGAAGGCACCCTGGAGGAAAATGACCTCTGCCCCTTTAAAGCCACATGACCCAGGCCTACTGGGACTGCTAGGGAGTTGGGGTGGGGTTGGATGGGCCCACGCCTGTGCTTCACCAGCCCAGGTGCAGCAGAGGTTTTTAGACTAGTCTGGCAGTGGAGGGTTGGAGCTCTTGGCTCCAGGTTGAAACTGTCCCCTGGAGGTGCTGATTCAGCAGTCTAGGCTGTGGCCCTTATATGGTATGAGCAGAAACCTTTAGATATCTGAGTCTCGGGTTGGCCACTG
The DNA here is from genome assembly GCA_028551405.1 of Uromys caudimaculatus. Classification (NCBI taxonomy): domain Eukaryota; kingdom Metazoa; phylum Chordata; class Mammalia; order Rodentia; family Muridae; genus Uromys; species Uromys caudimaculatus. The sequence continues at coordinate 55,546,548 of CM052708.1, read as the reverse complement.
ACTTTTGATGTACTGATGTAAGGAAAATATTAGCTGTGTGAGGTGAAACTATATGCAACAGAACTTTTGAAAGTCAAGAGGGAAACCAGGGACTTCAGTATGATTGATGTGAAGGGCGGTGGTGGGACTGGTAGGTCAGGCGAGTTGTACAAAGGTCTGTATTGTATTAGCTTAGTTAACAGTCCGTATCTCTGCTCTGATCATCTTGGTACTCTGCAGCAGCTGCCTAAGGAAGGGCGGAGGATCCATCTGGAGTCCTTTTGTTGCTGTAGTTTATTTTCTGCCCTACACTGAGCACGGTGGAAGTTGTAGGGTGGAGCTCTGCTACTGTCTCTCTGTTGCACTGATATCCAGCCCGGAGCCTCGTGCATCCTAATCACACAGTCTGCCACCGGACTATAACAAACCCAGCCAGCTTTAACCAGTCTCCTCCCTCCACTGTCCCTCTCAGTTTTTTGAGACAGGTGTTACCCTGAAGTCCAGGCAGGCTATAAACTGGACATGCCTCCTGAATGCTAGGGTTACAGACAAGAGCTAATGCTCCTGGTGTAGGCTTTTTTTTTTTTTTTTTGAGAATAGGTCTTATCACTCACTGTGTAGTCCTGGCTAGCCTGGAACTGGCTATGTAGACCAGGATAGCCTGGGCGTGATGGGGTACACAAACTCAGAGATAAACCTGCCTCTGCCCCCCAGTGCTGGGATTAAAACCATGGGCCTCCTAGCAATCCTTTCATTTCTAGCTTCGAGCCTGAACACATCTTTCTGCAGATCTGTGACCTCCCAGGCTCAGGTTTGGGATAGAAGTGGGTGGCTCCCCTCTGGTGGGACTGGTTTGGTTGAGGTCAGTTTGGCTCCTGGACTTGCTTTGTCTGTCACAGCGACTTTGGCAGCTATTCCTTTCCTTAGTCTTTCCTACTTCTGCATTTGAAATACAATGTATCAATCTATAAGTATTGTTTTATGTAACTTAATTATACTATGTGTCTTGTTCACTCAGTTTGAGATTTGTTGATGTTGATACCTGCAGATTTAACAGTTACTTTAAGTTGTTGGGGACAGGTGGCAGTGTGACAGGGGTTTCATGTATCCCAGTTAACTTACCACATAGGGGAGGGCTTTAACTCCTTATCTTCCTGCCTACCTCCCAAGTGCTGAGATTACAGGTGTACACCCTATTAGGCCCAGGGAATTTAGTTTATCTTTTTCTTCATTTATTTGAGACAGAGCTATGTAAACCAGGCTGGCCTTGAGCTCACAGAGATCTGCCTGCATCTGCCTCCTGAGTGCTGGGATTAAAGGCTGGTGTCTCCACACCCAGCTAGTTTATTGGTTTTGAATAAGCTGACCTGAGAGACAGAATGCCTACTTTCATTTCTTTCCCTTCTTTTTCAGTCTTGCTTATAGTGACACAGAAGATTCTTTTGGGCAGAGCAGAAGTAGCATGAGTTACTGGACATATGACCCACACCCCTTCTGTTCTGCTAGCTAGTGATGCTGCCCCTCCCCTCTGTGGCCCTGCCATCTCCTTGCAGTTTAGGAGCTCTTTCTGTATCCTAACATCAGTGCTTACCAGACCCTACTTGTCGGTGTGACGGGTTTCAGATGGTAGCTGTGCCTTCACTGCTGTGAGTAGAAGTTGAAGTTTAATTCCTTGTCAAAAGAAAGCCTGGATTAGCGAAGCTCTCCTGGTTTTGTAGTTGGTCACCTGGTAGCACTTGTGCTAAAGTTCAGTTGTTTGGGATTTTTGTTTGTTTGTTTATTTTTGTTTTTTAAGACAGGGTTTCTCTGTGTATCTGGCTGTCCTGGAACTCCCTCTGTAGGCCAGGCTAACCTGGAACTCACAGAGATTCACCTGCCTTTGCCTTCTGAGTGCTGGGGTTGAAGGTGTGTGTCACTACCACCCGATTTTTTTTTTTTTTTTTTTTAATGTTAGGGTTTAGCTTAGCAGGGTAGTGAACTACTTTAATTCTAGCACTCTGTAAATTCAAGGACCGCTTGGTCTATCTAACAAATTCTAAGTTAGCCAGGGCTACATCATGACCCTGCCTCAAAACAAAACAAGTTTGGGTTTAGGTTTGGGATTTAGTTTTTGAGACAGGATTTTATATAGCCCAGGTTGGGTTCAGACTTCATATATAGCCAAGGATGATCTTGAACTTGAGATTTCTCCTGCCTGCGCCTTTTAAGTGCTGAGCCTAACACATGTATACCACCACACATCTACAATTGTCTGTGTTCTTTAGGTCATAAACCTGGGTATCTGAACTTAGGTACAATTGGATGTAGTTTCTAAATATTTTTGCGTGCATATGTGTTAGTTTTGTGTGTAGCAGGGGACATTGGGCGTCTTCCACAATCACTCTCTTCGTGAGGTAGGGTCACTTATACCCAGAGACCCAGAGCTTATGCATTTGGTTAGTCTGGCTAGCCAGCTTGCCCCAGGAATCTCCTTCTCTGACTCCCAAATCCTGGGATTACAAATGCAGGCCATCTAGTTCTCGTGGCGTTTCCCTGGGTATTAGGGATTCAGACCCAGGTCCTCAGGACTGCACAGCAGTCCCTTCCCCACTGAACCATCTCTTCCAAGCCCTAGTTTCTCAGTTTTAAAATTCAGGAGGTTTGTGACATTGGGAGACTTTATGAGAAAGTGAAGTCACCTGCAAGTCTGACATGGTTACAGTCACTTAGGTAACTGTGGTGGAATTTAACCTAGAATTCGATCTCCTGAAGGTGATTGATCCCTACTCAGGTATGGCTATTCAGGGCCTGCCCATGGTCTTGTCTCATGCCTCAGTTTCTCTCGCCTGTGAAATAGAAGCCTTTTACAAGACTGGAGGGCTCTTTCCAGAACTGGTGTTTTATAAAGCTGAATGTTGGGAAGGACCTATGGTCTGTGATCTCAACGATTAACCTGTTTTAATTGGGTCAGTAACTCTATAGTCTGGCCAAGATACTGCTCTTCTCCAGCTGGCAGGGTGGAAGAGAGTAAAGCTGACAAATGCCAAATCCGTATCCACAGAGCACCACAGAACTCTTAGATACTCTGCTCTCAGATCAGAGGTGGCTGCACTCTGACCCCCTGACCCTCTGACCTGCTGATCTTGCCCAGGCAGGTGATACTCACCCACAGGGGTCACATGTCCTTCCAACTTGCATAAGGTGCTGGCCAGCTTGTGCCAGTCAAGGGTACATCAAACCATATCAGAATTCAAGTAGCCTGTCACAAATTCTCAGCATGATCCCCTCTGGCTTTGGGGCTATGCTGGGTTTTGTTATCAAATAGTAGCATAGACATCAGCATATAAGGCTTTATTACAAATAGTATGATGGTCATGATTTTTTACACCAAATACGACATGTGGTAGGGAGAGGATTTTTTTGAGACACAGTCTTAAATTTCAGGCTGGCCTCAAAAATCACAGTGTAGCCAAGGATGGCATTGAACTCTTTATTCTGCCTCTTCATAAGGTGTTATAGGCATATACCACTTACTATGTCTGGTGTAGTGTGGTTCTGGGGACTGAACCCAGGATGCTGGGCAGGCATGCCAGCTATAGTATATCCTTGGTCTCAAACTGGGGTACTTTTTAAGGCAAAAATAATTACTCAGGGATAATAAGTGTTGACTGCTGTGCACATAGAGAACTATATAGTCAGTCAGCAGTGACCAGAGGTTGTACCTGGTGGCTCTGCCTGCTGGTGGTTGCCCCAAGCCTGGTACAGGGAGGCACTTTCCCAAAGAATAGCTCTGCTTATCATTTCTGTGAGCCTTGAGAGGGCCCCAAGAAAGGAGAAGGTACCAGCTCACAGAAAAAATGTTTCTGTTGTTGTCTGCCTGGTCCTCAGGCTGACCAGCCTGGAGCTTAATTTAGTCTGCAATCGAATTAGGGAGCGAGCAGAGAGGCATAAAACACTAATCTCATTTTACATCTCAAGGTCTTTAAAAGCCTTGTACTGTGTATATTTTAGGAGCAGACTTGGGGAATATGCTACTCCCTGCATCTCAGAAGCATCTCTGCAAGTCTTAGTCAGATTGTCTTGTTTTCTACAATTAAATGTTTTCCTCTTAAATGAGGGGCTGTCCTAGTTAGGGTTACTATTGCTATGGTAAAACACCATGACCAAAAGCAAATTAGAGAGGAAAGGGTTTATTTGGCTTATACTTCTACATTGTAGTTCATCATTGAAAGAAGTCAGGAAAGGAACTCAAACAGGGCAGGATCCTGGAGGAAGGACCTGATGCAGAGGCGATGGGGGTTGAGGGGTGCTGCTTACTGACTTGCTCAGGCCGCTTTCTTAGAGAACCCAGGACCACCAGTCCAAGGGTGGCCCCACCCACAATGGGCTGGGCCCTCCCCCGTCAATCACTAGTTAAGAAAATGCCCTACAGGCCTGCCCACAGTCTGATCTTATGGAGGCATTTTCTTAATTGAGCAGGTAAGTGCTCTGCCATTGGATTGCATCTCTAACCCCTCCAGATGTGCTGTGGGTAGGTGGATGGCAGCTGTGGGCAGCCCCAAGCTGTTTGTTCTTTAGGATCACCATGAATCAATTACACAGTGTGGTTTTTTTTTCCACTAGGAGCAAAGATGTGAAATCTGGAAACCCACATCAGGGCTATGATTCAGACTTAGCAAAAGGGGGAGTCTCTGGCCTCCTTCAGGTCTGTTCTGCACACCTTTGAGATTACTGTGTCTGCTTCCACTATAGCTACCCCAGCGTTGGGAGCAACTGGGCAAACCAGTCAAAAGGAAATGCAGTTCCCACTGTCCTGTCCTGTGGGTGGAATGCAGTTCCCACTGTCCTGTCCTGTCCTGTGGGTGGACTGAAGTGGTTAATACTTGAGGAACAGGTGCGTGTAATGACAGGCAAAGCCTAGACAAGTTTGTTTTATGGAGAGAAGCTCATAAATGGCAGCATCAAGGCCCCAGCAAGTCTCCCACCCTCTTCCCACCTCCCTAGTGTAGAGTCCCTCTGCACATCTGTGGTGGACGGCCATAGTTGTGGCTGCACAGTTAGAACTGGTGTGTGAGAGCTCAGCCCCATGTATCAGTCAGGGAAAGATGGATTAAGACTGCTCTATGTATGTGTGCACTTATCCTGTACCAGGACATGGTGGGTGGCCCGTGGGACTTTCGGTGTACACATTCTGTTTCCTTACACCCTTTAGAATGTAGACTTAGACTCTAGTCTGCCTGAGACTGTGTGACTACTCAAGAAAACTTTTTTGTCAGGCTTGTGCCCCCCCCCCCCATGTTTAGTGTGTTAGGACATTATGCTTCCCTCACCCTGGCGTCAGCTTCTCCTTGGAGGTTTATGCCATTTTCTTCCAGAGTCCCAGGAGTATGTTTGTCTGAGGAAGGGCATCCAGCTAGTTTGAGAATGATTTTGCTGTTGATGGGGTCACCAGTCCACTCACTGGCTATTCTGTTCATGTGACAGTGACAGTAATAGCAGGACATTGAAACACTGATTGCTACAGAGGTTTAAAAAGGAAGAGGGTAGTGGAACTCAGGACCAGCTGACGAGCTAGAAATAAATTGTGCCCACAACTGCCCCTACTTGGACACCTGGAAGAGGAGGCGGGTTAACTCTGAATGTACTTGTGGGTTCCAGCCCTGCTCTTTTGTGAAATATAGACTTTCTGTTAACTAAAGTGAAAATCACAGAATTGGGAAATACAAGGAAGTGCTTACTAAACTTGGGGAAGCGAAAGCCCGTGGCTATTTAAGGCAAAGGCATGGAACCCATGACAGGTTGACAGGTTTATGGACAGCTTAGCTTGTCATTGTCACTATTGGCTGTGTCACCAAAGTGCACATGCATGTGTTGTCTAGGAAGACTGGCGTCTTCAGGGGATCAGCTACTGGTGCCCTAGGTAGGGACAGCAGGCTTCATACACTCTAGTCTCAGGACTCAAGCCTTTTGACAAGGCTTGTGGATTTTACTGAGGGTGGAAACTTGTTTTAACTTAGAGTCCTGTCAAGTGGAGGCTTTGAGAGTGGGTTTGGATCAAACTGGAATTAGCCATCACAAGCTGAAAGATGGGGGTTTAGGGGAAGAGGGGCCAAGTCTTCTCTAGCTAGCAGCTCTTTCTTTCTATGTCCACTGATGCAGGGTTTCCCTATCCTCTTCTGCTCCTTACATCACCTGGAAACAATGGTGCTCATTACCACCTCAGAAGTGCAGGATCTGAGCCTCAGAGAAGGGCAGTGTCCATGGATGACAGTGACCAACCAAGATCTGGATGTTGGTGTCCAGTCTCTAGTAGAGCCTGGCCTCCTTATGCAGCCACAGTGACTGGTAGCCAAGTGAATCCCAATTTGGTTTCACCCCTCATCCCAACCTCTTAAAGGAGGAGTGGAAAATCTAGGTATTCGGGGGTGAAGTCTTTCCCCACCGGGGTTCATCTTGGTATGAGTAGGGTTTGACACTGGGTGGAGACTGCTGAGCTCATGAAGCCCCACTACCTAGGTTTGCAGCTGGACAGGACCTTGATGATGAGAAGAATAAAGTCCAGGGGTCATAGGTAGGCTGCATAACCAATGGAAACCCAGCTTTCCAGAAAGTGTCCTGCAGCGGCAGTGGCCAGGATCTGTAGGCTACAGAACCTGGGAACCCTTGTGGTTGTGGCCATGGGTCTTTGCCATGGCAGAAACCAAATATACTTAAAATTTAAAATTTGTTTAACTTGTTTAAAATTTCAAGTTACCATGGAAACGAACCTTTCTACTCAGCTTATATTTAACAGCTCAACAGATGCCAAGTCCCTATGGGGCATTTCAGGACACTCTTACTCTCTAACATACAGTATGTTGTGAACCCAAGGGTGTCAGTCCTTCAGCATAGGAGATCCTAACAGATTTACCAGCCCCGTCCTTCATCTAGATGCCCACCCTAGGGAGTGGATATGCCAGGGTTTCTACATCAGTGTCTTGGAGGAATCAGTTTCTGGACTTAAGAAATGACTTAGCTGAAAAAGAGTTTGTACAAGGATCTGAGTTTGATTCCCTGAGTGATCCCCTGAACCCATGTAAAAAAACCAGGCATGTTGGTGCACATTTTGTAATTCCAATCCTGGGGAAGCAGAGACAGGCTCACTGGGTAGACAGCCCTGCCAATTTGGTAAGGTCCAGGCCTTATTTGGAAATAAGCTGGATGATATCTGAGCAGCACCACCTGTGGTAGTCCTGGTCTCCCAGAGGTACGCACATATATTGTATTTGCATACACTTGAACAAGCGTGTACACAAACACACACACACACAAAATATCCAAGTACAAGGCAGAGAGTGCTGCTAAAAATTAGAAAGGAGACACAATTACCTAACAGTATGATTGGAGGCCATGTGATGGCTGACACATGGTCATGTGAGACAGCTTCCCATGAGTCACTGGAAATGCAACAGTAAGTGTACTGGATAGAAAGACTGTAAAGAGGAAGCCTTATTAGAGGCAGCAATGGTGGGTAACCCATTCAAGGGCCATTTTTCAAAGGTCTTGTTCTACATGGCTATGATTCTTCATCAAACAGTGGATTCCTTGGTAGGTGTGCTGGGATGTACTTGCAGTCACAGCCTTCAAAAGGCAGAAACCTGAAGATCACTGTAAGTTCAAGGTTGGCTTGGTCTACGTAGCAAGTTCCAGGCCAGTTGGGGCTATACCCAAGGCCCAGTCTTAGAGCGATGGGATGAGGAGAGAAGAGAGGATTCTTTGAAATACAAGAACATGTATGTTTAAAGGTTTACATATTATAAGCGTGGCAGTCCATTTTCCACTGTTATATATTACAAGTCACTATATCCGTTTTCCCACTGTGGTCTTCCTGTGTTTCTGATGTGGGAGTGTGTGGTGCTGGGGTGTAAACCCAGAGTCTCAGGTATGCTAAGCCCAAGATTTCAGCTGCATTTCAGCCCCAAGTCCTCTGATCGCCAAGTTGTGTTTTATCGAGGACACAAAGCCTTTAATGGAAACTCTTGTTTTTGACCCACATATCTTGGTCACTGTAAGAGTTTTCTCCTTCATTAAGCAGGGGATCAAATGCAGGTCATTTGGCTTGTCAGCGAGCACCTTTACCTGCAGAGCCATCTCACTGGCATAAGACTTAATTTTAATGTGATGCCTAAAAGGTTATGTTTTATGCCATTTTTAGGCTTTCTAGGAAGTTGGTTTTCTTTGTTTCATTCTGTGTATCACAGTGTAGCCCAGGCTAGCTTTGAACCGTTGCTCCCCAGGCTTCATCCTCCTGAGCCCTAGGGTTACAAGCACGCCTCACAAGCAGCTCAGGCTTGCATGTTTCTGAGGTCTGTCTGCCTTCTGTGTAGCACTTTTGTTTGAGGGAGCCAGGTATACAGAGGTAGCCCCTCCTTGTTTTCCCAGGACAGGCAGCCAGCTGTGTAAGCACAACTGCAGGAGTGTGTCACTTCCTCTTTCCCTAGCCCACACACACTCTTCTCACACCCAAGGTGAGTTTTGAGTGGCCTGACTTTTTTTTTTTTAAATAGAACTTTTCTGAGCCAGTGTCACCAGGCCTTTTATAATATATTGTGAGGTTGTTCCAGAAGGCCTTCATTGGATATTTTCCAGAATATTCTTTCTGTCTATACGTATCATTCTTACAGATGAGTTGTTATTCGGACTGCCTCCCATGTACCCACCACACACATCAGACTATTGTTCTGACTCATCGAGGACACGACTCTGCTGCTTGAACTTAATTGAGAAATTTTAGTTTTCCTTCAGTACAAGTTCATGTCTGTGATCCAGCACTCAGGAAGCAGGCAGGGGGAGTAAGTCTGTGTTTCGCTGTCCTCTCGACCTTTAACCTTGATATAGAGCATTCACTCCTGTAAGCCCTAGAGTCAGGGCAGGGTCCCAGCCTACCCACACTTACTGTTGCTCCCACCAGGTTCAAACCACATGTCAGCATCCAGGAAAGGCCTGGCCATTATTAGCTACTTGCCCAAGAGGGTGACTCACGAGTTTAGCTGGAAATGACTGGTCTCCTGATTTCTGAGTCAGTTCACAAGCTCTCAGGGCCAAGGTATTGATGTAATAGTTTTCCTTCTCAGGAGCCGGAAGCAAAGCCCTTGAGTGACAAGAAAAACCAGAGGGGCTTCTGGGAGCCTGGTGTCCCTGGTACAGTCAGTGTTATTCCTTAGTTACCAGCAACTAACACCAGCCCAGCTGGGGAGACAGCTTAAGCCTAAAGTGAAAGGAAAGAGCCAGCTCCTAGAACTTGTCCTCCAGCCTGCACACAGTCACGTTTATATAATGAATTTAAGATGTCACTTTACTTATCTTTAAGTGAGGCTTGTAAACCCTGCTTTTGTTTTTTCTTTACTTATCTTTAAGTGAGGCTTGTAAACCCTGCTTTTGTTTTGTTTTTTTTTTTTTGTTTTGTTTTTAAGTTTACTTACCCATTGACTCATCCTTCTTAGGATTCACACAGATTGATGGTTTAGGGGTTTTTTCATTTGTTTGTTTGTTTTTTGTTTTGTTTTTAGATTTTAATTAATTAATTGATTTTTACTTATTCACTTCCTGCTCACTGCTCCTCTCCCCAGTCTGTCTCTCTCTCTCTCTCTCTCTCACACACACACACACACACACACACACACACACACACACAATCTTGGTTTTTTTTTTTTTTTGGTTTTTTTTTTTTTTGAGGCAGGTTGTAGCTACATGGCCCAGGCTGAACTCTGTTCTAACCCTGACTTCCTGGTACAGGGTTCACACTACATCCATCTTAAAGCTCACTCCTCTTCTAGAACATGGGAGAAGAGAATCTCTTAAACTTAGTTCATCAGGTATATACAGTTTAAAAATAGCCAGGAGGGGACATATATACTGTTGTGTGTGATACCGGTTCCCATCCAACCAGGCTTCACAGCGAGGCAGGAGGCCTGAGTAGTACCCGTGTGTGGAAATCATTTTGATGCCGCCTATATCCTTTCTAGGTGAGTGCAGGATCCAGCTTCCAGGATGTGGTGGTCCTTGATCCTGCTCTCTTGCCTGCTGGCACTGACCAGTGCCCATGACAAGCCTTCCTTCCACCCACTGTCAGATGATCTGATTAACTATATCAACAAACAGAATACAACATGGCAGGTATGCTGTGCTGCTGTTTCCTGTCTGTCTGTCTATCTGTCTGTCTGTCTGTCTTTGCTGGTCCCTGCTTTGGGTCACTTTGTGCACACTGCCTCTGAGGTGACTATCTGGCTGCAGAGCATTCTTTTCTGAACGTTGAAGCCCATGGAGCACACCACCTTCCTCTCTGACCTCCATGTTGTGGGCCTGGGAGTACACATACATGTGAATCCTTGTACATGGAGGTGCACGGAGGGATAAGTGAGCTTCGGAAAGAGGACCCTGGCAAAGCTCCTATGGAGGATGAGGAGGTGCCTGACTACTTCCTGCCATCATTTCCTCCAAGTCTGGGGCAGGTCTCCTGCTAACAACTAAAAGCAGATGAGAGAAGACACTGGTCTGAGAGCTGTGCTATGACCCTGAATCACTCTGCCTTTTCCCTTAGCTCCCTGAATTGGACAGGACCCCTGATCTACCCATCCCATCATGGGAAACCCCTTGGTGGTAAGTGACTGGTCTGATGTGACTCTCTTTCAGGCTGGACGCAACTTCTACAATGTTGACATAAGCTATCTGAAGAGGCTGTGTGGTACTATCCTAGGTGGACCCAAGCTGCCGGAGAGGTAAGTGACACAGCCTGGAGTGGACACTACCCCCACATACTGGCTTGTCAACCATGGTGCTAGTGTTGGGGTGTAGGGAGAGGTAGAAGAAGCCCTCTCTGGATTCCCTAGGTATGTTCTTCAGAGACTCAAATGCTGGATTTGCTACCTTGTCTCCAAAGTGTCATAGCCTATGTGAGGTCCCAGACTAGGCAGTTGAGGTCTGGCTGCACTCAGCTCTGAATAATTCAAGTAGAGTCCATAGAAGTTACCATTTATATTTTATTTTTCTGGAAAACTGGCAATGGACATTTTTATGCAGAAGTTGTTCTTAGCAAGGACTAGGGATGGCCATCCGAGGATGGTGGTGATGCTCTCTAACTCAGTCAGGCTGTGGGCAAGGCACAGTTTATTATTTTAGAAATTCCAAGTAAGAACGGTGGGAGAAGGTTGCTTTAGAATCAGGGCAGGAGCCATATGGGAGCAAAGGCCATACTGCAGGTCTTTTCTTGGCTCTCCCTTCTGGTAACAGCCACACAGATACACTGTGCCCTGAGGGGGTTTCCTGTGGCCTTGAACCCATGATCTTCCTGACAGACTTGCCCCTCTACAGCCAGCCCCCATACTAGTCCTGGCCATCAAACCGAGGACTCACACATGCTTGACCAGTGCTCAGCTGTTGTGACTTCTGCAGATCTAATGAGAGAATTTGAGTGTTTTCTGTAGACAGCTCTAACACCTAGGGTAGGCACATCTTCCTTAGTGCATTGCTAAATGTCTCTTCAAGGAAAATAAAATAAAATAAATCCTGGAGAGATGGCTTAGTGGTTAAGACACTTATTGCTCTTGCAGAGGATCTGGGTTCAATTCCTAGCACCTGTACAGTGGCTCAAACGCATCAATAACTCCAGTTCCAGGGGATCTAATAATGCCTTCTGACCTCTGAGGGCACCAGGCACACATGTAATACAAAGACATACATACAAGCAAAACACAAAACAACAACAACAACAACAAACCCCAAAACCCACTCGTACACTAAGTAAATAAATCTAAAAGAAAAGGATGAATCACAGGTGCTTTCCTTGTATATTCACTACAGCAACCTAGAAATAAACATGAAGAATTAGTATTTAAAGTAGTTTGAATGAGATGCAATGAGATGTGCTTGTAATTCTGACATTCACTAAGGAGTTAGTCAAGGTAGGAGGATGAAGACTTCCAGGCTAGCCTGGGCTACATAGCCATCTTTTCTCCTTCTTCTTCTCCTCCTCCTCCTCCTCCTCCTCCTCCTCCCCCCTCCTTCTCTTCCCTCCACTTCCCTCCTCCTCCTCCCTCCACTTCCCTCCTCCTCCTCCTTCCTTCTCCTCCCTCCACTTCCCTCCTCCTCCTCCCTCCTTTTCCCTCCTTCCTCCTCTTCCTCCTTCTCCTCCCTCCTCCTCCCTCCTCCTCCTCCCTCCT
>CM052708.1:55520366-55534293 GCA_028551405.1 Uromys caudimaculatus | reverse complement strand
AAGGGGAAAAAAACCCTTAAAGTACCAGGACAGATATCTGTGATGGGGAAAAAAAAAATCATGCCTGTACCCCACCGGCCAGATGGTTTAAAAATGCACCTTAAATGAGCATAGAGCAAGTGTTGAGTCATGCTGAACAGTGGAAAGTGGTAAAGGGTACCTCCTGCCTGTGTCTCACCACTTCTCTGGGAGATACAGCCCAGGCTGGGGACAGCCACACTCTACTGAGTCTTTCAGGGCAGGGGAATGAATTATAGTTTGCAACCGTCCTTCTTTTTTCTAGGGTTGGGTTCGGTGAGGACATAAATCTACCTGAAACTTTTGATGCACGGGAACAGTGGTCCAACTGCCCGACCATCAGACAGATTAGAGACCAGGGGTCCTGCGGCTCTTGTTGGGTAAGGCCCTGCTGGTGGGGCGGGCTCCTGGAAGAAGACTGGTTGGAGTGTGGTGGTTGGCAGATCTAGGCAGGGACCAGCTGGGACAAGGCAAGTGAGGAAATGTTTGCAGTCTGTTTCTTCCCATCCTTATGGTTTGTGGTCCTCATGGTTGTGAATTACTGCAGGGATGGAGTGGATGGTGGGCATGCGGTGGGTCTTGTATATCTAGGTCTGTGTGCACAAGCTGTGAAGCTACTTTCCCTCAGTAAACAAGGTGGTTCTGATCCAACAGCTTCATGAATGTCCTGTGTGTATCAGCAAGCTGATTTCTGAATTGGGGCAAAACACACATGACAGAAAATGGAACCTTCTTCACTAAGCACATAGTTCAGTGCATTAAATGTGTTCCCAGTGCTGGGTAGCTATCTCTATGGCCCAACCATAGTCCTTTCATTCCCCAAATGAACCAGTTCAGTGATACTGACTTTGTGGCCCTCCTGCGCCCATGCTAGCTCCCATTTGCTCTCTGCCTAGGATTTGCTCCATGTGAGATATATCCTCAGGCAGAAGGCCTGAATTAGTCTCTTTAATGTTAAGTGTGAGCCCAAGGGACTCTCCTGACATTGAAAGGGTCTAACCACTCAGAAGGTTGAAGGCCTTCCTTGCTTCAGGCAAGATGGGCTTCTTACCAGGCAGGACTTAATATTACCACAGGCATTTGGGGCAGTGGAAGCCATTTCTGATCGAATCTGCATTCACACCAATGGCCGAGTTAATGTGGAGGTGTCTGCTGAGGACCTGCTTACCTGCTGTGGTATCCAGTGTGGGGACGGGTAAGTGTTGGGCACCTATTCCTGGAGACCCTAACCTCTTCCTCCTCTGTGCTAAGTAACTCAGGGGTTCCTAGGGAGGTGAAAGCTGTTTTCATGGCTGAAACAGGGAGACATGAGGGTCTGCAGGCAGACTCTGTTGTAGCTGCTGCTGTTGAGCTTCTCGGAGCCAGACTTGCCTCAACTCGGTGGGGATAGAGCCCTGGCAGAAAGAACATCGTCTCCAAAAGTTATGCTTGCTTTTTGTTCCCAGTCTGGCTTTTGTCCTCACTTGTCTCTCATCATCCCTCACCCCCAACCCCCAGCTCAGGGAAACATACTGCTCTGCTCTATAAGGATGACAGACTCCAGAGGAAGGGTGGGCTTACTGTTCCAGAAACTCAGTTCGTAACTCAGGTGCTTACCAGTGTCATTTGGCCCTTATTCTGTAAGAGTGGTACAGGTGAGACATTCCTGTGAGTTCCAAAACGTGTGTCTAGGCCTCTCACATCAGTAGTCTAGGGGCAGCGAGAAGAAGAGGGAAAGGAAATGCCCATCTCTCACCAGGTCACGCCTCACACGTCTATTCTGCCTAATGCTTTGGAGCTGCAAGGGATACATTGTTTTGCAAGGGGTTCTCCTAATTACAGCCCCCAATCCAAGTGGATGCCTTAAACCAGGGGTATATCCACTGGGGCTGTAATTTTTAGAGTCCAACAGGTGGCAGTGAAGGCAACGTGAATTGTCCTTCCTTCGTGATTTAAGGCACAGAGAGTCATTCTTACCGTAGGTCTTAGCAACCTCAGTTTATGATTTTTTTTTTCTCTCATTAAGTTCAGAACTTGTGCCTTTTCACACGAAGAAGGCATTTACAGCTTCTGTTTGACATGTCTGAGCTGCCAGCATCACTGACCTTACAATTGGCTGTCAAGGATTACTTGAACCTATGCTGCAGCATCACAGCTGTGGATTCCATAACCAAGATGACCTCAATTGACTAGAGATAGCGTATACAGTATACAGCATGGATACTTTAGACAGAGATGCTTTATGTTCTGTCCTGAATGGACCAAGGAAGTGTGAGATGTCATCATGCTGCTCAGGACAGTGTGCAATTTAAAACTGAGTTAATTTCTGGAATTTTCCACTTAACGTGTTTGGATCTTAGTTGATGGTATAACTAAAACCTTGGAAATCAAACTAGCCTAGGTGTTGCATGCCTTTAGTCTCAGCACTTGGGAGGCAGAACAGGAGGGATCTCAGTTTGGTCTACAAAACAAGTTCTAGGACAGCCAGGTCTACATAGAGAGACCCTGCCTTAAACAAACAAACAAAAACCAATGAAAACAATAAGGAGGGGGGCTACTATACCCCAGGGAATTGTGCAGTTGAGAACCACTGTTCCAGAAAGAGGGGAGGGTTGAAGCTCAGTTTGATGTGGACATGAAAAAAAGAGAATCCTTGTGACTTTGTGGACAGAGGTGGAGTTTGGTTGAGCCCCTGGTGGGGTGCCATTGGAGAGAGGATGAATTGGGATGTTGGACTATGAGAGGATTCTTGTGAGGACAGTGTACTCCCAGGGGGCCCTTGGCATTTGTACCGTGCAGTGATGCATGGGAACAGCTGGACTACCTTGCCATTGACAAAAGCTCTTTTTCAGCTGTAATGGTGGCTATCCCTCTGGAGCATGGAACTTCTGGACGAAAAAAGGCCTGGTTTCTGGTGGAGTCTACAATTCTCATGTAGGTGAGTGTTTGCTCACAACTCCTGTCCCTCAGGTGCATTTCATAGGCAAGTGTTAGTGGCTTCCTTTTCTATGGTAAGGGGAAGGTTAAGGGTAGAGGGCCAGCTGATGGATAGTTAACCAGACCATCCTCAATACAGGATGTAGACATGGTCTGGCCTGGGGGCCTCGCAGTGGGGGTTGCAGGCTGATATCATCTTGTTCCCTCCATCTGTCAGGCTGCTTACCATATACCATCCCTCCCTGTGAGCACCATGTCAATGGCTCCCGTCCCCCGTGCACTGGAGAAGGAGATACTCCCAGGTGCAACAAGAACTGTGAAGCTGGCTACTCCCCATCCTACAAAGAGGATAAGCACTTTGGTAAGCTGGGGTCTGGGCTGGAGTCTGCTGAAGGAGGAAGAGGCCAAAGTCAGTGAGTATTCAGAGTCCAGAGACAGGTAGTGGTGGTATACATCTTTAATCCTAACACTTGGGAGGCATAGGCAGGCGGCTTTCTGAGTTCAAGGCCAGACTGGTCTACAGAGAGTTCCAAGACAGCCAGGGCTACACAGAAAAAAAACAGGAGCAGCAAGACGAAGGGAAGCTGAGGTAATTCACACCTATCTCCCTGAACAGAGATGCACACTGCATACTTTGGTCCACACTCTTGTCTTGTCTCAGCCCATTTGAGCTTCAAGGAACCAGGCCGATGGTTGTTTTGCAGGGGGTTAGAACCTGGTTTTAAACCTTGGGGTCCTCTTAGCCTCTTCTAGGACTGTCTAGCTCTACTTAACTTCTTACCTAGGGAAGCCTGTCTTGACCTCTTCTGGAGGCCTGGAGGGGCTGGAGGTACTTTCTCACCTAACCAGCTTTGTTCCTTCTACAGGGTACAGTTCCTACAGAGTGTCTGACAATGAGAAGGAGATCATGGCGGAAATCTACAAAAATGGCCCAGTGGAGGGTGCCTTCACTGTGTTTGATGATTTCTTGACTTACAAATCAGGTACCAGGCGACTCCAACAGCAGCCAGGGTTGGAAGGAAGTCAGAGCTCAAGGGCTCAGGGTCTGCATAAGCCAGCAGGTCTCACAGCGAGAAAGGCAGGGGCTTTGGGAGGGGACTGGGGACTCAGCCTCACTCCTACTCTCTTCTTTGGGCAGACAATCAGCCTGTGGTGATGGTGGTCTGGTGGTCACAGCCTCCCACCTGCTGTGCTCTCTAGCTCTCTCTAGTCTCCACAGAGCCTCTCTAGGGGTTCCTTTTCAACCTTGCCAGCCCAGCTCAGCTCTCTACTCTGCTGTTGCTTCTGCCTTCTACAGCAGTCACTCCTGTCTTTGTCTCTCATCCACATTTGACAGAGGTCGTTTTGTCTTTGCAAAGGCCTAGATCACCTCAGTCGTCCACATAGCTGGGATGCCAACTCAGAATCAGGGTTCTCTAGAGCAGTGGTTCTCCGTCAGTTTGTAACAATAAAAATGCATTCTGCGTATCCGGATATTTACATTACTATTCATAAGAGTAGCAAAATTACAGCTATAAAGTAGAAACAAAAATAATTTTATGGTTGGGGTCACCATAACATAAGGAACTGTAAGCATTTCAGCATTAGGAAGGCTGAAAGCCACTGCTCTAGAGGAACAATTTAAATAATGAGTCTGTCTGGATCGATCTATCTCTGTCTGTCTGTCTGTCTATCTTTTTATCTATCTTTTATCTTTTTATCTGGAGGGTATTTAAGTGGCTTACAGGCTGTGGTGTAGGTAGTCCAACAATGACTGTCTACTAACAGAAGGTCCAGAAGTCCAGTAGTTCAGTCCACGAGGCTGGATGCTGCAGCTGGTCTTCAGCATATGACGGAATCTCAGTAAGTCGCTCTCATGCAAGAGCAAGCTGTCAAAGAGAGTGAGTTTCTTCTGTGTCCAGCAGACAATGTGGCCCAGATTAAAGCTGGGTCTCCTCACCTGCAAAGATCTGAATTAAAGGTGAATCTTCCCACCTCAGAGATCCAGATTAGAAGTGGGTCTTACCACTTCAAATGATCTAATTAAGAAAATAATTCCTCACAGGTGTACCCAGTCATTTGGGTTTTAGTTAATTACAGATGTAGTCAGGTTGACAACCAAGAACAGCCATCACAGGACCTGTACCCATATCACTCTAAGATGAGGTTCAGTTGGAAAAGTGAATCACCGTCAAGTGGAAGGTTTGGTTGACTAGATCTCTGAACACCTGAGCAGCGCAGCTTAGGGCAGCCGACAGTGGCGTGCACCCATCTCTCCCTTTCATCTCCAGCAAACCCCAGAGCAGGAACTGGAAAACTCTGCAAGCTATCTAAATCTTCACAGATGAACCCTGACATGGAATCTCTGGTGTAAAATAAATAATTGGCCTTTGGGTTTTAAGTTTGCTTCATAATTTAAGAGTTTACAGAACCTTTATTTTAAAGCCAACCAAACAATAGTTTTGTAGGATCCTGCTTTTTAAAAATTTCATTCTTAAGTGCGTTGAGCTTCCAAAAATATTTTTGGAAGTACTAGGCATGATAGTATACACCATTAATTTTAGCACTCAGAAGGCAGAGGCAGGCAGATCTCTGAGATTACCTTGGTCTACACAGTGAGCTCCAGACCAGCTAGGGATATTTAATAAGACCCTGTCTTTAAAAAAAAAAAAAAAAAAGTATACACACACACACACACACACAAACACACACACACACATATTTAAGTCAGATACAGTGGCACCCATATATAATCCCAGCATTCGGGAAGCAGAGGCAGAATTGTGACTTTTGAGGCCAACTTGGGCTTTTTAGACCATTTCTCAAACACAAACACACATACCTCCATACATATATACACATACATACATATATAGCTACATAATCTAATACCATGGCTACCCCTTGTCATAGATACTTTCTACTGCTGTAAAGAGACACTCCTTTTCTTATTCACTGTTCTGATGCTCTGAAGAGACAGACACCATCACCAAGGAACTCTTGAAAAGAAAGCATTTGATGCGGGCTTGCTTACAGCTTCAGAGGGTATCATCATGGCAGGGGGTGTGGCTCCCCAGACATGCTGGAGCAGTGGCTGAGAACTACATCTTGGTGCACAGGTGTATGTATGAATGGGGGGCCACTGGTACCATAGAGACAGACAGACGAACACCCCCCCACCCCCCCCACCCCCGGACAAACAAGGCAACTTTCCCTAATCTTTCTGACACTTCTAATCCTTCCATACGGTGTCATTCCCATAACAAATCATTCAAACAGGAGCCTGTGGGGGCCATTCTTATTCAAACCACACACCAAAGCTCCCTGATAAAGACTGGGGTTTTGTTGGTGCTGGAGACCCAACCCAGGGCCTAGCAAGTGCTCATCTTGAGCCCCTCCTCCAGCCTTCTAGAGGCTTCTTTGTAGGAGACCAGTTGGTTCCTGTCAGCCTATTACTTCTGACTGGGTGGGTAGTTGTCTTGGGAATCTTGGGCAGGCAGTGACCTGCGTTCAGTCATAACTGCCTTTTTCTTCCTCAGGAGTGTACAGGCATGAAGCCGGTGATATGATGGGTGGCCATGCCATCCGCATTCTGGGCTGGGGAGTAGAGAATGGAGTTCCCTACTGGCTGGTAGCCAACTCTTGGAACACTGACTGGGGTGATAATGGTGAGTGGCCATCCCCCTCCTTGGACTACATAAGCAGCTAAGGGCCAGAGCATCATAGCCCTTTGCTCCTCTGTGGCCTGAGGTGTAGACCTGACTACCTAAGTGTATGGATCCTTTGGTCTAGAACCATCTCTGAGTCCCAGAACTCCACATGGTTTTGTATACAGTTCCCATTGCACAAGCAGCATGTGACGGGAACTGAGGAATGGTCTCAGATGATGCTGGGTATTAGGTAGTTCGCCCGAGTCTGGAGGGTCAGGCCTAAGGCCACTGGACATAGTGGCTGTAATCCCTGTGCCCCTGTAGCCCTAGCTCTTAGGATGGAGTGTGTGGCCAGCCTGGGTTACAGAGTGGGCCATCATATGAAAATAAGGGTTAGACCAAACTCAGAGCATACTTTGAAAGCACCTTACTTTTTCTCCATCCCAGGCTTCTTTAAAATCGTCAGAGGAGAGAACCACTGTGGAATTGAATCAGAAATTGTGGCTGGAATCCCACGCACCGACCAGTACTGGGGAAGATTCTAATCTGCTGTGACTTGATTGTCCAGTCCTTAGAGGCTTTGTCCAAAATTTAATAACCCAGGCAGGGAGTGAGGCAGACAGGAGAGTCTTTGAATCTTTGAGTTCACTTAACATGCATGAAGCTTTCAGCAAGGTTTGGATGACTGGACCAGAACTGCCTGCCATCAGAGCTACCCTCTGAGCACTCTGTCCTTACCTGGCTCCCTTCTAGCCTATCCAGTGACAGTGGTCACAGCCTGCACCCTAGCCTCTCCCTAGACTAGTGCTGTTTGTAGTTGGACTGCTGTGGCCCTGCCTGCCATCCCTCTCACCCCCATCCCAGCTTCCCCAGACCCAAGGGCTTTGGCTGCAGGATTTCCAAAAGAATGGACACCAACTTCATGATGAGGACAGATGCCACCCATCAGCTGCACCTGGAAGCTAGTCACTTCTGGGTCTATGGCAGGCTTTGATGATGGCCCAGTGCAGTTCTCTGGAGAAGGCTACCTTTTCTCAAGGCATCTGCATCCATCGACATTGGTAATGCAGCCAGCTCTCCTTGGTCCTGTCCTCAGCCGATGCTTTTTCAATTGGATTTTATGCTTTGTGTACCTCACCCGAGTCTGAAGCACTGTACTGGTTTTACAGAACATCTCCAATTGTATGGCTTAAAACAAGCTATGTGGTCACAGCTTTCTGGGTGACCGACAGACACCACAATGAAACTAGTCTGGGAAAAACCTGCTTTTTGTTGTAATTTCCACTTAACCCTGTCAGTTTAACAAGAAATGACTGTGCCAATAAACCATGTCTCCCTCTGCTTGACATTGGCTCTCACGGCCTTCTGGAGGCAGGGTGAATGGTTCTGTGCTCCATTTTCCAGGCTTTTGTGGTGTCTCTCTCCCTGGTTTCCTGTCACCCTCAGAAAAGCTTCTTGAAAGGACAGCTAGAACTGTGCTCACGCTTCGGAGCACTTCTTCCTGCTTAGAGATAAGGGGGCTACACTTCACGTTTTATTAATCTCTGCAGGCATTCATGTGTATTTCACGTAAGACCAGGGCTGCCATCTTCCTAGAGGGCTGCATTTCCCTGGGGTGAGCCAAGCTTGTGCACCATGTTTCAAGTTTTCTGGGTCACTGGATTTCATGGATTTTATAAAAATAAGTGTAGTTTGTAGGGAAGGGGGGGAGCACTCACTAATCAGCATTGGCTTCCTGCTAAATGAGAAGGGCTTGATCTCTGGAAGCTTAGGAAGCTTGCCTTCCCATGTCAGCAATCAGAACTATATCAAAGCAGCTCTGAATGCTTGGGTACTGGAAGATGTTTTCAACTGCATCAACTAGTTCCCTCCTACACTTCCCTTCTTGCCTCACCACATGCCCACCTGCAACTCCCTACCTCCCACAGCCAGGGAAGATGGGCTGAAGTAAGAGGAGAGGACCTTGGGTATCCTCGCTCACCGAAGGAGCCTGAGAGACAGGTTTTGTTATTATACGCCTGGGGGTGGCTCTAGATATCTTCCATAACCAGACTCTCCTGTGGCTCATTTCCTGTGCTCAAGTCAGGAGCTGTCTTCCTTGGGTACAAGATGACAAAAGGGTATTCAGGAGGCAGAGGCAAACAGATCTCTGGGAGTTTGAGGCCAGCCTGGTCTACAATGAGACCCTGAAGCTAAGAACATTTCCTTTTCAGCCTGCCCACAGGGCCTTTTGAGGATTCCGTGTTTACACACCCCTCCCTTTCTACACATTAAACACAAACACTGTTTTAAGAGTGTGGTCCTCAAACCTGAGACAGTGTCAGTGCCAGGCCTTTGAGTCCTTTTAGATATATTAGTTTGGGCAATGGCCTTATGACGACAGCACTCCTGCCGCCCACTCATTAGGTGACATGCAGACCAACTTGGTCAGTCTTGTTCCAGACCAATTATAATACACTGAAGCACAGCCTTACAGCTCTCACTTCCCGCTACCACAGAGACTGGAAAACTCAGCAGGGGAAAAGCCAAGGAGCTGTCCCAGCCATGATTTGCAAATAACCAGAGGAAAGGTAGAGAGCACATCCCTCTAGTTGTAATAATGGCTGGGTATGGATGGGCCTCTGAGAAAGGCAGCACACTCAACGTGGAAGCCAGGCAGATACATCGGAGATGCTAAGGTACAACAAAAAGCAGGCTAGAGATGTCTCTCCGTGGTAGAGGGCTTGTCCAGCATCTGGTCCAAGGAAGACCCTCGGTTCAGTGCCCAGCAACAATGGGAGAAAAAAGATACAGGTATGTAGATGTAGACTGTGTATAATGTCCAACTAAATGTATTTTAGATAATGGCTTTACAGAAATGCACCATGCTAAATACTTGGATAGAAACAAAACTATCTGAAATTCAGTGGAGCTTGGTGTCTTGTTTTATTTGCCAAGGGAAAGAAGTTAGTTTCAGAGGGTTAGAGTCTGTCCCATCCCCTTTTTAAAGATGTATTTATCCATGCAGTATATGTATATGAGTGCTCTGTCTTCATACACATCAGAAGGAATCAGATCTTACTACAGATGCTTGTGAGCCACTATGGGGTTGCTGGGAATTGAACTTAGGATCTCTGGAAGAGCACCCGTGTGCTGAGCCATCTCTCCGGCCCCCAGGTTTTGTTGTTAGAGACAGTGTCTTGTATAGCCCAGGCCCACCTCCATAACTGAGAAGGGAAGGACCTTGAACTTCTCCTGCCTCCACCTACCACATGCTGGTAGAGTCTAGCTTCCAGAAAGGATGAACATTAAGACCTTTGTGCTTCCCTGAGAACAGAAGTTAAAGAACCACGTAACATTACTTTGACTGGTTTCGACATGGTGGGATTTGTTCAAGGCCAAGAGCCTCAAATGACCAATTAAGTGATGTCTTTATGACCCAGTAGTCCAGCAAGGAAATCGGTGCTTACATTCAGAGTTGAACAGACCACTGAGCTGGCTGAAGCACCTCAGTGATGCCAGCAACATAACCAGCAGGCTGAAAAGGGGAGCAGACTGCATGCTATACATGTCTCTGTGGTCTGAGTGTCCCCCAAAGGGTCATATGCTGTTAGCTTGGTTCACAGAATGACAGTGAGGTGGCTGAGGCCAGGTGCAAGGGCTCAATGCTAGTCTTCCAGAGTTAGGGTTCCTGAGACCAAGTTCTGAGGACAAGAGTGGGGTGGCTCATGCCTCTAACTCTTACGTTCAGAAGGCTGAGGCAGTG
Source organism: Uromys caudimaculatus (assembly GCA_028551405.1). Classification (NCBI taxonomy): domain Eukaryota; kingdom Metazoa; phylum Chordata; class Mammalia; order Rodentia; family Muridae; genus Uromys; species Uromys caudimaculatus. The sequence continues at coordinate 55,523,985 of CM052708.1, read as the reverse complement.
GGATCACCATTAAGTTCAAGGCTACATAGACTTGCAGGCCAGCCTAGCAGTTACAGTGTATGAGTGTCAGCGTGCCAGGGCTTCAGCTTTTGCTTCCTGTCGTGCTGTCTCCTGCATGTCCTCTCACTCTGTAGTGTCATTTCTCAGCAGGCCCTCCAAGGGCTAAAGATGGGGGCCACCTCATCTTGTACTTTCATCCTCCTAAGCTGTAATATAAATAAACCTCTTTCCTTGGTAAAAAAAAAAAAAAGTAGTTGGCCTCATGTATCTTGTTATACAGGTCAGCGTGTTCACCTAGAGCCTGCCCACTGCTGTGCCTCAGACACTGGTTTTCAGATACACAGGTTGCCAGAGGCCATCATGACAATGTAGCCAACTAACCATGCTGGAATTAAAAACCTACCAATATTGAACTTCCTGCCTGTCATCATTTGTCTTGAGACGTCAAGAAAAACCAAAACAAATGCCTGTAGAAGTGGCTGGTAGGACAAATGCCAGTGGCTGGCTGGAGCAGCGAGGTGATCATACTGCCTGCTTAACCTCCATCAGCAACACAGGGCAGCCATCAATCAAGCCCTTCCCAGTCCCTGCTACCTGGCTCTGTTGTGGTGACAATGACCCTGTCCTAAGATCACTATGCCATCTGTCTGGGCTTTCAGGTGAGCTGCATTGGACAAACTCAGTCATTACAAGGCATTTTAGTTTATCTTATGGTGCTGGGGATCAAATCTAGGGCCTTGTACATTATATGCTATTACAAAAAGCCTTCCCTGGAGGACATGCTTCAGACCAACGGCATTGACGACTGCTCAAGCTCCCCCTGGGCGAGAAAGCCAAGCCTGCACTCTCAGGAAGCTCACAGCATCATCTAGGACGACGACGATTAACACCTTCCACTGTCAAACTGACAAGGAAGATAAGGACCAGACAGTCACTTCATTTTCTATTGTGATAGGTATTCAAAGGCTGTTTCAAATTAAATAAATTCAATCAGCGGTCTAGCCAGGTTCACTAGGATCTTGTGACCATCACATGTGGCCAATTCATCTAAAGTGCAGCAGTCAGCACGCTGCCAGTGGCTACAAGAGGCAGAGGGAACCATCCAGCGAGCACCAGGCTGCTGAGGGCAAGGCGTCCTTTCCTCTGCCGAGTTCCTAAAGGTCCCACACTCAGTACTCTGAAAGATTAGAGTAGGAGGAAAAACAAGGGAAGTCAAAATCCAGCTGGAGGGAAAGGAAAAACCCACTTCACACGGACTTCCACTTCCAGCTGAACAACATCAGTGTTCTCTCTGGACGTAGTCTTCTGTGACCTGGGACAGGGTGCTCAGGTACTGCCAGCTCAAGGCAGCCAAGAGCATGATAAACGACAGGTAAATGGGGGAGTAGTGGCTTCGGGAGATGAGCTGGCAGTTGGGAAGGTTCTGCGTCCTGATGCTGGAGATGATCTGCTTGGTTTTGCTAGATGTCGGATCTGAGCTGGGGATCCGGTGATAAATCTGTTAAGGGAAGAAGAAAAGCTACTGAGCACTGTCTCCAGTACTTTACAGACATTTTCCATGGTGTCTTCTAACAACTCTCAACAGGTAGGTGCTTTAGGTCATGTCACCAAGGACAAAGCAGGTTCTAAGAACAGGAGTCACTTGGTACCACCTAGGCCCAGTGAGCAAGGAAGCACAGTGCACTGCACATATCTCACCAAGGAGCCACTAAGTGCATGGAGAGCTGCCGCTGCACAGCTTCAGATCCCAGGCACCTCACAGTGGTGGGCATGGAGTGGGTACCTGGTGTGTGTGTTGGCATGATTTAGTTAGGTTGACCAAAAAGCATGTGTTAAGAGATCTGTTCACATCACCCATATGAAGGCTCCCATCTGAAACTCCAGTCCCAGAGGATCCACCACCCATTTCCTGTCTCCATGGGCACTGCACACATATAGTACACGGACATACATGTAAGCAAAACATCCATGTACATAAAGGAAAAATAAGCAAATCTTATAAAAGTAAATGGGGAGGGGGATAAAATCTGGAGTGTAACAAAATAAAAGATTTGGAAAAAAAAAAAGTAACTAGGACTGTGGCTAGAGAAATGTCTAAGTGGTTAAGAGCTCTGGTTGCTATGCAGGGGACCCAGGTTTGGTTCCCAGCACCTCGATGGTGGTTCAAAGCCATCATCTGTAACACTGGTTCTGGAGGGCATACACGGTGCATATACATACATATAGGCAAACATTCATACACATAAAGCAAAATAAATCTAAAAAAAGTTAATAATAAAAAGAAATAAGTAAGCAAGACCAGAGAGATATCTCAGTGGGTAGAGTGGATGGGTGGATAAAATTTGACGGAAAGAGACAATCAACGCCTGCAGACTGTCCTCCAGCCTGCATTTGTGCAGTGGTGTGCATGTGTTCACAAGCATAAGTAATAAAGTGGCGGCGATGATGACGACAGCAAATGTTCACTATACAATGGATGTTTTTTCCACAAAGGTCATGCTAAGTTTTCTTCTTTAATTTTTTTGTTAAAGCCAGGGCTTTGCTATACTGTCCAGGCTGGCCTGGGTGCCTGATCTTTCTACCTCAACCTCCCACATGCTGGGATTACATGTATACAATACTACACTTACCTTGGGTGTGTGTGTGTAAGATTTATTTTTAATGTCTATCAGTGTTTTGCCTGTATGTATGTATGTGTATCATGTGTGTGCCTGGTGCCTGTGGTAGTCAGAAGGGGGCACTTTGAATCCCCTGGAACAGTTGTGAGCTGTCATGTGGTTGCTAGGAACTGAACACAAGTCCTCTACAAGAGCAAGTGTACTTAACTGCTGAGCTGTCTTTCTAGGACCTATTATCTTTTAAAGTTAAATGAAGGGGTCTGGAGAGATGGCTCAGAGGTTAAGAACATTTGTGGCAGGACCCTTCCGGTTTCCATCTGTGGCGGGAGACCTCTGCCTGGGCCACCAGGGCTCCATAGCCAAATAGTGCTGGGAGAAAGCTAGACTCCAGGAGTATGGGCAAGCCTGTCTGCTCAGAGGGACCCACCCGGAATCCCCAGGACAGGGGACTGAAGAATGGTCTTCTGGTTTCTTTTGGTGGCCAGGGAGCTGATCCTGTGACACAGGGCTCCATACTCAAATAGTGCCAGGAGAGAGCTAGTATTCCAGGAGTTCTGACACACCTTCAAGCACAGGCAAGACCACCACTTCTGTTCAAATTAACTGGATCAAGAGGGACCCTTGCAGAGCCATCAGGACACAGGAACCAATTGACAGCTGGGGACAAGCTCCTTCTGGTTTCTGTCTGCACCCCAGAGCTGACCCTGTGCCACAGCTCTCCAAACCCAAATTCCTCTCAGAGAGAGCTGGTCTTCAAGGAGTATTGACACCAAGGCTTGCAGGAGGCACAAGCCACAGTCAAAGAGAGTAAGACCGGTTAACACCAGAGATAACCAGATGGCGAAAGGCAAGAGCAAGAACATAAGGAACAGAAACCAAGACTACTTGGCATCATCAGAACCCAGCTCTCCCACCACAGCGAGCCCTGGATACCCCAACACACCAGAAAAGCAAGACTCAGATTTAAAATCACATCTCATGATGGTGATAGAAGACTTTAA
>CM052708.1:55275196-55519866 GCA_028551405.1 Uromys caudimaculatus | reverse complement strand
GTAGTCATCAGGGAAATGCAAATCAAAACAAGTCTGAGATTCCACCTCACACCATTCAGAATGGCTAAGATCAAAAACTCAGGTGATAGCAAATGCTGGTGAGGATGTGGAGAAAGAGGAACACTCCTCCATTGCTGGTGGGATTGCAAGCTGGTACATCCACTCTGGAAATCCGTTTGGGGAACCCTCAGAAAAATGAAAATACTACCTGAGGACCCAGCTATACCTCTCCTGGGCATATACCCAGAAGATGCTCCAACATGTAATAAAGACACATGCTCCACTATGTTCATAACAGCCATATTTATAATAGTCAGAAGCTGGAAACAACCCAGATGTCCCTCATTAGAGGAATGGATACAGAAAATGTGGTACATTTACACAATGGAATACTACTCAGCTATTAAAAACAATGACTTCATGAAATTCGCAGGCAAATGGATGGAACTTGAAAATGTCATCCTGAGCGAGGTAACTCAGTCACAAAAGAATGAACATGGTATATACTCACTGATAAGTGGTTATTAGCCCAAAAGTTTGGAATACCCAAGATTCACTTCACAGCAACCATTGGGCTGAGCATGAGGTCCCAGATGGAGGAGTTGGAGAAGGGACTGAAGGAGCTGAGGGAGTTTGCAGCCCCATGGAGGGAGCAACAGTGTCGACTGGCCTGACCTCCAGATGCTCCTGGAGACTGGACCACCAGCCAAAGAATACACATGGAGGGACCCATGGTTCGGATCACATATGTGGCAAAGGAGGGCCTTGTTGGCCATCAGGGGGAGGAGAGGCCCTTGGGCCTGAGGGTGTTAGAGGCTCCAGTAAAGGGGAATGTCAAGGTGGGAAGACATGAGTGGGTGGGTGGGGGAATACCCTCATAGAAGCAGGGGGAGCGGGAAGGGGATAGGGGAGTTCCAAAGGGGAGATATGGAAAGGGGGAAACATTTGAAATGTAAATAAAGTATCAACAAAAAGAGAGACTTTATTATAAAAAAAAAAAAAAGAGTATTTGTGGCTTATGAAGAGAACCTGGGATCAGTTCCTGGCACCACATAAAGAGGCTCACAGCCACCTGCAATTCCAGCTCCAGGGACTCAGACACTCACTTCCAACCTCTGCAAGAACCTGCACTCATACCTGACATTCTCACACAGATATATATACACATATGCAAAAATAAATAAAATAATTTAAAACTGCTTATATCAGGACTACAAACAGGAGTGAAGAAAACCCTCACACTCCACCCACAGGCTGGGGCCGGTCTTTCCAGCTCTCTCCCCGCCCATAAAGGCCAGGACATGCCTTGAAGAGAATGGGGCTGGTCTCTTCCTTCTGGATATTGGGGGTGGGGATGGGGGGTGGGGAGTGTTACTTTACTATGCACTTGCATAATGTGCTGCCTTGCCACAGACCTCAAATAGTGGGGTGATTAGTCACAGGTTGGAACTCCCAACACTCAGCCAAAAATAACCCGTTCTCTTTGTACGCTAATTAACTCGGGTAGTCATTAAGGTGATGGAAGCCCAATGGGGTCAGAACACAATGCCTTTATTACCTGCATTCCCCCTTCTATACATGTCTTCCCTTCTGCAGAATGAAGTCCTGCATTACTGGGTCACAGGCTAATGCAGTTATGAAAGCACAGATAGGCCGGTCTGGATATGTGAGGGCTCCAGGGTGTCCCAGGGCTCCATGATTAAGGAAGATGGCAATGTCACTTAGAGTTCACATCCAAGGCCTTAGCTGGGTAATAGCCATGAAACATCTCCATGACAGGAAAACAGATGAAGACTGAATGCAGAGCAACCCAACATCTAAAGAGTAAGTAGAAGAGGCAGAAAGGCTCGGGAGGGAAGAGGTTAAGTAAGTAGCACCATCAAAGTCACCGCCAAAGACAGGGAACCAAAGGGCTCCAAGGAGCAAAGAGCCATGGTGTCAAATGGTCAAATTACTTGGGAGGTGGGCAGATTGTGACTTAGAACAAACTGGTTATTGGACTTATCATCAGAAAGTCCATCAAAATATTTCTTCCTCTTCTGGGTTATACATACCCAAATGCTAATTTGCACAGTTAAGGATGCCCCAAACCAAAAAAAAAAAAAAAAAAAAAAAAAAAAAGCCACACACAGGAATATGAAAACAATGGCCCTTGCCAAGAAATTCAGTTTGGCAGAGTGGGGGATGCAAGTCTGCGGGTGTTTGCCCAAGATAGCAGGGAGAGTTCCTTGGCTGACAGATATGCAAGCTACTGTAGCTACTACTGAATGCTCTGCCCACCTGTGCCTACACGGCACCTCTCTGTAGGCATCAGGGGCCTCTCAGAAGCCTCTTCCTGGTACATTCTCAGAACCACTGAGGAGACAGAGACTACAGAAGAGACATAACCTCCTTCCCTGTAAGTACAGAATTGATCTGTGAGGAAAAACAAGATCAGATCTAGGTGGCATGTAGACACCTACAGATCAGCCTACCTGTAGACCACATATAAGTCTTGACTGGCTGACTGACTTTGGGGCAGTGCTGCTTAACTCGGGCTGGCCTCAAACTTGCCATACAGGTGAGGATGACCTTGAACTCCTGATCTTCCTACCTCTACCTCCCCAGTGCTGGGAGTATAGCCATATTCCACCCTGGCCGGTTTATATGGTGGGTGCTGGGGAATCAAACCAAGAGCTTCACGCATGCTAGGCCAACACTCTACCAGCTAAGTTATATTTCTAGGCAGCAAGTCTTCATTATAAAACATCACTGGGAAAATCTCCCTAAGGCTTACATGAAAGTGCAGGTTTTAATGTTTGAACTTTACAATTTTGATTTTTTTTTCTGTATCAACTTAAATATTGATACAAGCTTTACCTTGCATTTCACTGAAGTAACTTTAAAGAAAATTAGAAACCTAGGATCAGAGGTTAGCAAGCCTTCTCTTAAAGGGCTGGAAGCTATTTTTAGCTATCTGGGCTACTCTGTTGTAGCTACTCAACTCTGCCCTGAAATTGCAAAAGCAGCCAGATAAGGGGGGGACACAGTGGCAGAGTTACAGCAGCTGCCCTTACATAAACACCATGCCACCTCTGCCCTCATACAAACACCGTGCCACCTCTGCCCTCAAGCTCAGCCACCAACAGTGCTTACTCCTAACAGTCAAAAATAAACACAAAATAGAACATGAACTCCAGTGCTCATGAACTTTTCAAAAATGACTTTCTAAGATTAGGGATCAGTAAGCCAGGTAATTCCCAAATCTTGCCTGTAGCCCCAGCGCTTGGGGGTTGAGGAGGGAGAATTACAGTTTGTTTAAGACCAGCCTGAGCAGACACTACGTTCCAGTCTCACACTGCACAGCTTGAGGAGGTGTGTTTTGTTGTATAAGGTGGTTTTGGCATTTGAATAAGAGTTGCAGGAAAACAAAACAACAAAACAAAACAAAAGACACTTTACTGACTGCAACTTCATAGTCTTACTTTGTCTACATTCCCCACTGGGGTTTTTCAAGTGAGGTCTGTGACATGATAGAACATACCAGACTGACTGCCACGCAATCTGAGATTCCCTCAGCCATGCTCTGCCTTAGCTTCCAAAAGTCTCCACATCACACCCCTCACCTGTCACACAAGTTTGGTTGGCCTCGGAGGTCATCTCACAGCTCAGGAGACACAATTCTTCCTAAAGGTTTCAGCATGCAGTCTTGTTTCATGTCATCGCTAGGGTCCTGTAGGGGTCTCTGTGTATGTTTTCCAATAAGGGATACCAACTACTCTCTTCAGGCTATGACACTAAATAATGAGGACTATCTACTATCCAAACATGGTCTTGTTAAACAATGACATGACTTAATGAATAAAAACAGCTACAAATTACCAGAAGATAAAAACCCACCTCTTCTATATACTGGTATATGATAGCTTTGACAGCTGGCATGTTGGTGGCATCCATCATGAGGGTAACTGCTTGTCCCTTCCGAATCTTCACTACTCCTTTGAAGACCTGCTGGTTATTGTAACAGGCAGCCAGTGTAGCAATGGCCATTACCTACAGGCAACAGGAGAGGGGAATCTCAGTTCATCAAGACAGAGCTCAATTAGAAGCCTTTCTGTGGAATGCACACGTGCCAAAGAGCCAATGTGTACCAGTCAAGCAGCAGTATCCAGAGAGTAGGCCAGTAAGGTTCTAGCTTTCTAGTTCCCCCTACTCAATAACAGGGTTAAATTATTCTGTCATTTAGCCACAAAGATTCTGTCTTATTTACAAACACAAGTAAATCCAACATTTCCCATCCTGAAGCAGTTTGTTAGTAGACCAAATGTATTTCTACTTTATCCTCTTATGGATATAGTCATTGTATATTAAAAACAGTGTGAGGTGAGAACAGTGGGAGGGGGAGGGTCATGGCTTCCTGTGCTCAAAGGTAAAGGACTCTTGGGCTGATGGAAACCTAGGATAGCCATATAGATTTAACAGAGATTGTTCAGAACTGTCAGGACAAGATCAAGCCAAGCTTCTGAGTGAGTTAATATAGAAATAACTGGTAAAGGAAATTAGTAAGTCTCAGAATATATAGCTGCTGGGTCTATAGGACCAGACATTGCTATCTTGAGTACAAAAAAAGGATTACAAAACTTAGTGAAGAAGTTATTGTGGTTATCTACTCATTTCATGTGCGTAGGCAATGCTGCATGCCAGCAATCTAACTCAGGAGGCCACTCGGTGGCAAGAGCCCTGGCCTGCTGAGCCAGGTCTCATGTTAACAGCCTTACTCAGTTTAGCCAGCATGCTGGCCATCTAGGCTGAGGCCCAGGCTTTATTAGCATAATGATCTAGGTGGTTTAGAATAGTTGATGGAAAAAGGGTAAACCCCAGAAGGAATGTTCTGGAACAGTTAACCTTGTTCCTGAATGGATACATGGACTCTGCTGTGGCTCCCTACCTACTCCTGAGATAGGTAGTGAATGCTCCTAAGAAACCATGACCCTGAACACAACAGAGCAAGATAGAAGCTATAAGATAGAAGCTATATTCTACCAGCCTAAGCACCCCACTTCTTTAGCACCCCATTTCATACCTGTGGAATAGCACAGAAGTTAAACACACTTTGGTTCCGGAGCCTTGACAGGTAGGTGATGACGTCGGGGATGTGTTGTAGGGCATCGGTTATGAGTTCATTCAAGCACTGCACGGCCACGTCTATGTTCTCTGGCTTAGCAAAGTCTTCCAGCTTCTTAACGTATCTGCCCCACACCTGACCAGGCAGCAAGCACAGAGTAAGTCAACAGGGGAAGAATTTACATGTATTATAAGATTTCCTGTGGGGGCCAGAGGGGTTCAAGGTAGACCATTTAGCATGCAAGCTTAGCATGTGTGGGGCCTGGGTTCCATCCTCAGCATCAAAACCCTGCAGCAAAACATGAATGAGCTGTGCTATGTACAGTGAAATATTTCACTGTTCACCGAGATCCAGCTGTTTTAGGCTTCAGGTAGCAGCCATTTACAGCACTTGGTCAAGGTCCAATGAATGACAAGAGAGGCAGGGTGGCCCATGGGAAGGGTCTCTCATAGATAATTAATGCAGCATGCATCAAGCAATATCCTAATGGCCACAGCATACAGAGGTCTCCTGCTAGCAGGGAGGCTGTGTCTATCACTGAACAGCCCCAGCTACTACAATCAACTCCAGCACCACGCGCAGACTGTTCCAAACCCAAGACTGCCAATTCCGCGAACAATGCTCTTGAGCAAGAATATGTAGAAAAGCAGCCAACGGTATGGCAGGGCCATCACCTCCCCAAGTTGTAGAAACCTGAACTTAGAACAGGACTCTCAGACCCCTCACTTCCAAAATGTGAAGACTTCAGTAGTTTGTTTTGGCGCAGGGAGTGCCTTGTTTTGTCTTTTGTTATTGTTTGTTTGAAACCAGAATCTCATTAAGCACCACGTTATCCATTTAATATACACCCAGTGTACCCAGACAAAAGGTACCAGATGTTTTGCAGAACCCAGAAAACAAAAACTTAATGAATGTATGAATAAACCTGCTTCACTAATGATCAATTACTGACACAGGACAGATGTGTTCAATCTACAGCCTACTCATGCATGATTCTGAAGTAGAGCTAGGCTTATTGTTTTATCCATACATTATGAATTCCCAAAGGAGGCTGAACTTAGGCCTCATGCATGCTAGGCAAGTATTCTATCACTGAGCTATAGTCCCTACCTAAAACCTTTCTTGTATACATAAAATATCAGGTCACATCTAAACATGAATGAATAATACTTAATATAAAACACTCTTCAAATTTACCTTCTCCCACGACTCCCTCCGGCCCCTAGTCTGCTCAAATCTAAACAAGACCCCCATCCAACACATGCTGGGACCACTGAGCACCTCAGCCAGGAACTTACTGAAGAAACAGGTGTGTCAGTCCTAGAAAACTGCTCAACTTTTCTGTTTCTCCAACTTAATCCCATAGTATTAACTCACCCTGCTTTTCTTGTAAATCCTAAGTCTGGCAAACATACTTCACTAATGATCTGTGTCATTTGCCTAAGCTGTGCCTCCTGGGGAAATCGCAGTTCATATGGACTTCCTGACATCCATCATGCATCAGACCCAACAGCTGAGGGCTCAGTCTACAAGAATGCTCTCCTAGCTTGGATGTCCATTGCCAAGTCACCTGTTCAGAACTCATCACGAAGAATGCAGACAACAGGCTAGAGATGCAGAGCAAAGCTGTGGGAGGAGGGGCGTGGAGCCTCCCCCGCCCTCTCAACTGCGCCGCCCTACAGGCACCTCCACTTACTCAGCTATTAAAGCAGAATCCCTGGCTATCTGGGGTTTTGATAAGACCTCATCATGGAAACAATATAAATGAAATCTATGCCAGTGGTGGCCAATGCTATCTCCAGTTGTTCCAGGTTCTGCAGCTCGTCTCTCTGTCACAGTTTTCCTTGGAGGAATCTATCTCAGGCACAGTGGGCACACTGAAAGCCCCAATCCTCAGACTGTTAGGAGTACACAGCCATTAGTAATTTGTTTGCAAAACTCTTTTAAGTCCTCAAAAGCCTCCAATATTACCATGAGGTCGTCAAGGCAGGTTGAGCATGAGTTTAGGTCAGCCTGGGCTATATAGTGAGATCTTGCTCCAAAAATGTAAAATAAAAGATCTCAAAGGTTTTAGGAGGTTTGTGCCAGAAAACAAGCACTGAGCATGTATCTTACAATAAATCAAAGATCATATGAGCACAGGCTCTTGCCTATAAAACCTAGCAGCTTATGTAAGAATAGCAGGAGTTTTTGTTTTGTGTACCAGGTATCAAGCCAGAGTCTCCCATGTACTAGTTGGTAACTAGCAAGCACTGCCTCTGAAGCAGATCCCCAGGCCCCGGCCCAACTTCAGCATATCAATACCAATTTGTTTAGGATTTTTTGAGTGTTTACTCAGGCCAGCCTTGAAGTAAAAATTTTCCAGCCTTAACCTTGAGGGTTCTGGGATTGCAAGGTGTCACCATACCAGCTCTGCTATAAAATTATTTCATAACAGGTTTACTTGTTCTTCTCTCTTTCCTCCTTTTTTCTTAACCTCCCCTCCCCCCCAGCCCACAGTTGGTGCTAGGGATCTAAACCACAGCCTCGTGTATGCTCAGAAGCACTGGGCGTATCCCTAAAACTGCAACATGGTTACAGAAACACTGTAGAAAAACCTTCCATTTTAACCACAGCACAGCAGTTTCTGCAGTCTGGTTTTCTTTGGGATGCAATCTGGAGACGACTCCACAGTAGTGTGGCTCTTTCTATCCTTATTCTCCTGTGACTAGACATTTGACATGTTGAGAAAGTTTACCTTTACACATAATGCTACAGTAATAGCCTCACAGGCAGCACAGTGCTCTGTGGCCTTGCCTAATGAGAAATGGCATCTTGGTCGTCTTCCTTTGCAGGCTGTTTGAGCCAACACTAACATTGAAGACTGGATGTTTGTCTCATTTCTGTCACACCTCCAGCTATAGTGCTGGTGGGCTCTTCTTCACTCCGCAGACTGAGGAACTGGTGCTCATGAGTCACAGGCACATGATTCAAGCTGTGTCTGTGAGACTGGGCCAGGATAGTCAGACTTCTCTTCTTGGGTAGCCATAGATGCCTGAGCGTCACCCAACAAGGCCTTTAGCACTCTGCACCATGGAGGCATCACAGGGAGAGAGCCAGGCAGGAGTCTTTTTCTCAAATCTGCCCACATCACCTGGGACATTTTTCTGTGAGATGGCTGGTCTCTTTTCTTGCAATCTCAGCACCTACAAGGTGCTAGTCCTTTTATAAGAATATACATTTTGCATCTGATATATACGTTGCAAATTTCATCACTTTGTGACTTTTTTTTAAATCTAAAAGCATTTGGCTTTAGGAGAACATTTTATAAAAAACAAGAGGAAATCCTGAACACAATAAATAATTATGGAATATTTAAGCCTTTTTTCAATACTCATGGTTTAATTAAATTGTTTCTTGTATAATGAACATCTGTAGGTTTTTCTCTACCCAGCACCCCTTCCGCTGTAGAGATTTGAATCCACAGCCTTGCACACTCTTAGTATGATTCCATGAGCCACAACTGCAGCACCTTTTGCCCCTCATTGTCAGAGGCGTCTTGGTCCAATCCACCCCGTTTGTGTTGGGCACACCTATACTGCAGGTCTACAGTTGGAGGACTCCGGCTGTGGCTGGCTACAGGAACAGACTCAGGGAAACACCTGAGCCCCGAGAGCCAGGTGTTAAATTGGTTTGCCTGAGATATATCTGTGGCTTGGAGGAAGTCTGCCCAGAGGGAGAAATGGGTCAAAGCCATTCAGAGCCTGAATTCCTAGATGCAGTCTACCCAAAGCAAATGACTTATTTTAGTCACTTTCAACCACTGGGTTAGAGGATTCATTTTTCAGAGTCTAAAACTGTTTTTTCCCAAGTACTCCATTATCAGTTACCTCTTGAGGCCAAAACTTTCTTCCTTCTTGTTGGTCTTCCAGATAATCACGAATGATATTTGTTTTCTGCAGGAACAGACCCATTGAGTTGGCACACTCTATGTCTTCACCAACTAAAGGGTCTTCAAACTCTGAGGCAGAGAATAGACGAGAAAGGCCAATTCCCACCAGCCCAGCAACGTAGTGACAGTACTGCAAAAGATTAGTGTGCAAAGTACTTTAGTAATGACACAGAAATGGCCTTACCAGCCATCATTAGCTACAAAACAGCAAGTTGAGAACAGAATGTCTGAGTTCTCCTTTTGATTAAACACAAGTGCACACACAATCAAGATATCACTACCCTGTGTTCCTGACTCCCTGAGAGCACTCATAGGCGAACACCCAGAGGACCTGCTGCTATCACCTCTACAGCACAGACAGGGAACTGAGAAACAGTAGTCAGGGACCTTGTCCATGATCACTCATCTGCAAAGCCTAGGGCTATGACCCAAAGGGGTGTGTGTGTCTGTCTGTCTTCTCTTTCCTTTTCTTTTCGTATTAGGGTTTGAACTGCAGAGCTTTGTCTTTTTTTTTTTTTTTTTAAGGCAGATCTCACTTCCTTTACTTCTGCCATATTCTGTAGCCCAGGCAGGCCTCAACCTTGTGACCCTCCCACCTAGGCATCCAGAGTAGCTGAGGTTATAGAGGTAGGCAGCCATAGGTGGTTAAAAGGTGTTAGAATTCTGAATTCATCCTTACCAACAGTTCTGAAAAGGTCTCACCAAGATTTTTGACAAATGTAATGTTTAACTGCCAAAGAAGTTGTTCCTTCCTGTGAAAGCACCCTGCCCCCACTGTCCGAGAGGGACATGCTGCTGACAGTCACATGCAATGTACAGACCAGAGATTGGAAAATACGTCTGCATCTATAAGGCTAAGAAAAGTGCATTTCGAGTTAACAGTTCTTGGGTAGAAACACTTCTTGAGAAGAGACCTATAATTCATCTGCCTTTTAAAGCTGAAGGGAAAACAATTCAATTACATTCAATTCTATCTGGTTAGAACTTCCTTCCACAATTATGTTTCCTAAACAGCTCTATGCAGATGGAGAGGGATTAGTACCGAATGAGCCATGCTGAGAGCTGGCTAGGACTTTTACCTGCATGCTGCAATTCAGAAACTGTTCTAGCACCCATCACACAGTGACTAACTCAGAACCGTATAAGCCACAGTTCAAAGGACATCGCCCTAAGTCTGAGGTTCTTGTTTTGTTTTGTTAATCAAAGTCTCACTGTGTAACCAGCCCTTCACTGTCCTGGTACTCGATGTGTAGACTAGGCTAGTCACAAACTCAGAGATCTCTGTCTCCTGAGTATAGGGGTGGTTAAAGGCATGTGCCACCATACCTGACCATGTTTGGTTTGTTTTTGTTTTGTTTAGTGCTGGGGTCAGAGGCCAGGGTCTGACTACATCCCCTGGACCCACACTGACTCAATGAATATGTCAGTCTGTTTCAAGATCTGAACTAAGCATGGTAAGAAATATGAAACACATAAACTCTCTAGGTCTTTAAGAGCAACACATTAGTGAGCAAGCCACTCCTATGTCGGTTCCTTTGACCAGATAAACAATCTATTGTAGCCTACCAACCCCTAGCCTGGCCTGTACCCTACGCTGCTGGTAAGGAACAAATTCTGGCCCGACAAGCTATTACTGTGTTTGCTTCATGCCTGCCCACAGGGGGAAGATGTGCCACGCCCACAGAGATAGCTCAGCTCACCATTTGTCTGCAGTTGCTATGGTTTCAGTGTTGCTCTAAAAGCTCAAGCTGGGAAGTCTCCAGGGCAACAGTGCTGAGGGAGGGAGGGATGCCTCATGGGAGACGGAGGCCATGAAAGCTCCATCCTTACAGATGGACTAGTCAAAGTCATAAATGAGCCTCAGGCTGGAACTTCCATCTCTTGTTCTCTGACGCTTTCTATCTCTCTGGACAGTTACAGTGAGAAGAGCAAGGACCACCTCTCTGGATATGGCTAAACTTCCCAGACATTTGAGAAAGAAGGCGTGAAGACTTGGATACATGTAATGTGTCCTTCATAGTCCCTTTCACTCTTTTTCTTTTTTGGCAATGCTGGGGATCAAACTCAGGGCCTTAGGCACGCTGGGAAGGCACTCTACCATTGAGCTACTCCAAAAGCAAAAGAAGAAATCACTCCTCTGATGGCTCACACACTAAAGCAGGTACATACTCAGTATTCTATAATGGGAAAAAAAATGACAATGACAAGCATTGTTTTTAAATTTTGAAAAGCACTGCTATTTCTGTGTTACAGGAAAGTATTTGCCCATTTACCTATATTTTCACAGCAACTTGGGGACAATCTTACAATTCACTTGGCAACAGTAGACCCTGTGGGGCATGCATTGTCACTGACAGAGTACTCAACTATAAGCTAAGTGATTTTGAGGACCTCTCTGCCCTTGTCCTGAGCTTCACCATAGTAGATGTGGATCCTGGTTACAGACACTAACCTTTTCCCAGTCCTGTTTGGAGGTCACATCCTTGTCTACAAATTCTGCCATCCCACACCCCATCCTTTGGCAGATGTCAGCGATCACTGTTTTATATTTCTCAGCCAAATTTCTAAACTCCAGGGATATCTGAAATGAGACCACAAAAACAATCAATCAAACACACCAGATTACAGACTTCATGGTACCAGAGAGAAATGCATAACCCCGGAGAGCTCGCAGGCCAGTGACAGGACAGCCCTTCCCTGTACCAGTCACGTTCCCCAAGGATTCATGAAGCCAGTGGCTTTCTCACTCCACGGCCAGATCTTTAAATCACTCAAGAAGCTCAGTTTAACTGTGTGTCTGCTGCCCAGTGCTGTCTTCCTTGTAAGCCCAAAATGCGGTACTGACTGGTTTGGAAATATATTGCTACTACACTATTATCTCAAGCTCAAAAAAGCATTTACAAGTTATCAACATACAACATAAACACAGTAAAATTTTTGTTTTTATTTTTGAGGCAAAGTCTCACTATGTTGCCCCAGCTGACACCAACTCACAATCCTCCTGCCTCAGGTTCTCTTCAGGTGTGTGCCACCACAGCTGGCCCCTCCATGAAAGTTTATAAAAAACCAGCTGAGCTGTTATCATGAAGCACTGAACTGTGAACAGGTGATGTTAAGACCTCATGTGAGAGAGCCCTGTAAGAGAAGCTAGACACACGCCTCAGGAAGGGCCAAGGGCATACCAGCTGGCCAGAGCAACCATGTCATCTCTGATGAACACCAACTATTAACTCCTCACTCCTCAAACTAAACAAAAATCAATCTGGTCTTTCAGAACTCTTCTTTCTAGGACAGCTGATCCAAGTCAGAGCCTCCCCGGACTGAAACCAGCTAACACTCTCCCCGGAAGTCAAATCCCTGCGCCTCCCTTGTGACGGCTCCTAGTCACACTGCTCTGTGGCTAGGGCAGTTCTGTTTATAAGGGGACAGATAGGCCAGTGAGGGCAGGAAAACAAACACCTCAGACAGGGCACCCGATCATCCTAAGTGGCTTTTTGGAATGTAATTATAGAATTGAAGCAAATGAAAACAAAAAGTACCCAGTGAAACAGCAACTCTGTCTTGCTGGAACCCTGAGGGAAACTATTTTTTCCTTCAGGCTCTGCAGTGTGACACAAGCCACAAAGGGTTCTCCCATTCTCAGGGGACCAAGCCACAAGGTATCACTTGCTAGCCATTCCAAGGACACGAAGGCACATTATGGTGACAAGTCTCCTGGGACAATGAAGGCCAAATCCCAAACAGGGCAGGAGGATTATGGCACTTCCACTGACTCTCCAGACAAACGCCTCCCCTTACAAATGGCCTCGGGCAGGTTATGATGAAAGCCACTGGCTGTTGGTTGTTCTAGCCCCCTCCCCGTCCCGCCTTCTGAGACTGGCTTTCATTCCACACTCTGGGCCCTCCTGCCCTTGCTTCTCGGAATCACTGATGCCTGGCAGCGTGCCTGGCAGGTTTAACCTCTTCCTGTCCTTTCAGCTTTTTTGTTTGTTTGTTTTCCAGACAAGTTCACATATATCCTGGCCTAAAACTCACTACATAGCTGAGGCTAGCCTTGAACTAGTCCTATTCCTCCTGCCTCCACTGCCACACCTCAGCCACCAATCTCTAAAGAAGCATCCAAAGAGACACGGGGGTCCAGCACGGGCTTTCTGAGCACCCTGGGTTCCAATCTTGACGCCCTATTTAGGCAAAGGACTTTATTTTTTTCATACCTCAGTTTCCCTCACATGCAAAAATGTACAAAGTATATAGGCATACCACACACAGTGTAAGTGTAAGCCAGGAGTGGTGGCACACTTCAAAGGCTGAGGCGGACAAACAAGAGGCAGCACAGGCTCATGGGCTCTCTGGGCCCATGATGTGCATCAAATAAACAGAGTTCACTTGGCTTATTCCCAAAACAAGAGCGCATGCAATATTTAGAGTTGGGGGGTGGGAGGAGAAACACACTAATAAAATTGTCCTCTAAAGTACAGTCTATCTACCTAGCCTTGACAAGCATATTTTGCAAGAACCTGGACCTTTTAGGTTTGAGTTTAAAATGCCTGGTACCTTAGAGTTTTGTTTCAAACCAACACACTTTGGTTCCCTTCCCCTCCTGCTGCTGCTCTGTGTGTAGCACTGAGGGGCCCTTTACTCCTAAAGAAAGATACCCCAGGGCCAGTCTTCCTCTACCACCTCTCTGAACACACTTTTCCATGTCCTCCTGTCTTAAGATGACTCCCAGAGTGAGAGGTTCTCCCATTCAGGTACAAAACATGACTTTACGATGCTTCACACTCATCAGGACATAAAAGATTTAACAGTAACAAGCGGCATCTGGCCAATATTTTCAGCTCCCCTTTTGTCTCCCTGGGACAGTTTCACTGCTTCCAAACTCTCTTGATCAAACAGGAAGAGATCAAGATCAATGTACTGCTCACCTTTGAAACCTTCCAAAGCAAAATATTCTATTCCCATTGGATTGCCACCCGCAAAGACAGTTGGGCTTTACAAACTTACTAGATGAGGATCTGAACATTACCTAGCTCCCAAATTACTTTAGCATTTTCACATTTTTGTGTTTTTTTTCTGGTAAGTAGATGAGGCTACCTTGAATTTTTATGATCCATATAATAAAATTATCCCATGTCAGAAAGTCTTTAAAGGTTATAATGTCCCTACATGAAAAGTAGTTTGGTAGCACACACCTTTAATCACAGCACCAGGAGAAACAGAGGCAGGTAGATCTCTGTGAGTTCGAGACCAGCCTAGTCTATACAGCCAGCTCCAGACTAGCTAGAGCAACATAGTGAAACCCTGCTTCAAAAAAAAGGAAAATGTATTTTTGGAGACAAGTCTGATTACTCAGGAAGTTGGGGTAGGAGGGTTATAAGTTCAAGGACAGCCTAAAACACAAAGTGAGTTCATGGTCAGCTTGGGCAAATTATTGAGAAACTGTCTCCAAAGGAAAAAACAGGCAGGCTCAGAATATAGAGCAGCAATACAGTACCCAGTGATCAGAGGGCCCTGGGTTCCACAGCTAGTGCTAAAGAGAAACAACAGACACAAAACCCACTTCTGTTACTAAGAAGGTACAACCAAGTGGGTCACGGCACTTCACAGGACTCAAAGGCTCACCAGTGGATTTCTATATGGTCCTCAGAATAACTGAATTCGCTGGCCACCAGGTACCCCGAGGACACCAATGCACCAGTATCTTTCCTAGAGCTTTAGGGTCCTCGGTAACCTGCAGATGTCCTATGTAATTTCAGAGCACAGCATACTGTATTTTGGTTTTTGGCCCTGAAAATATGATCTCAGCAAGTTGGAAAGAGCCCATCTTTCTCAAACCTGGCTGGGCTCCCCTTTTCATCCAACTCCCTCCCACAGAGACGTATAGACTAAATTCCTATACTGCAAAAGTTATATAAGGACTGTTCTCCAAAACTCTAGAAAACTATGCACAAGACAAATGCCCTCTTTAGGGTATCAGGTAACACGTGACTCTGTTGAACATGCAAATTCTAGAAGTGAGGTCCATGTAGACCATGAGCTTTAGGCCCCCAAAGCTTGGGGCTTTACCTATAATCCACCTCACAAGCAAATTCCTACAGCGTACTTAGCGTGCATCAGGCACTGATCTAAGGACTTTATACATAAGAAAGTATCCACCTCTTATACTTCTACTGGGACAGACTGGGACACTGTGTCAGAACTCAATTAAGAAAGTGCCAAGGATCTCACTCAGCTGCTGCAGAAGTCCACACCCCGCCCAAAGGTGTGAGCCACGCTGAGCAGCAACCCTAAGCTGCCAGCCTCACTGCGAGCTACACTACAGTCACCAGGCCCATGTGATCCAGTCTGGAGATTCACCTTTTTGTCTTCTAATATTTTGACAGTTCTTCAGACCTGAAAGTGAATTTCAGATCCTTCTGTAAGAATGGACCTGGGACTTCTCAATAACAGCCTGCAGAAAGGGCCACAGCCATGCTGCCCTAAGAGTAGCAACACCACCAGAATTGGGAGCTGTTATTGTCTCTACCATACAGAGGAAAAACAGAGATAGGGATGGGCTCTATGCCTCATTACCAATTACCAAGTTGGGATTCCAACCAGAAAGTCTGGCTTTGGACCCTCAGCTGCCCTCAGACTGTTCGTGTCCCCTTTCTCTCAGCTCGGGGGCCGACAACCGCACTGCCGATTGCCTACAGAGTGTGCCCAGGGAGAGGCCGGTACCGTGGGGAAGTCCTCCAGCACTTGTCGGTCCTTCTCCTTGCTCTCGGTGAAGCGCCACCCTGGTTCATAGAGGAAAGTGTGAAAGTTGCGCAGCAGCGGAACCTTCTTCTCCACACTGATGGTCATGTCGTCCTCCACCGTGTCCAGGGCTCGGAGGACCAGGTAAAACACACACACTGCGTGCCTATAAAAAGAGGAAAGGCTAGGAACCTGCTACCAAGCACCTACTTTTTTTTTTAACATCTACTTATTTTGTGTGTGTGTGAATCAATGTGTATGTCATGTGTGAGAGAGCACAAGCGTGTGTGTGTGGGAGGTCAGGAGACAACTTCAGGACATCAGTCCTCCCTTTCCACCTGTGGGTTCTGAGAACTGAACTCAAGTTGTCAGGCTTGGCAGCGAGCGCTTTTACGGGCTAACCCATTTCATCAGCCTGTTTTTTAAATATGTATTTCTGAGTAACATGTAAAGCAGGGTGGTGCTTCATGCCTGTCATCTCAACTCAGGAGGCTGAGGCAGGAAGATCTTGAATTCAGGACAACTGGGACCATAAAGTGAAACCCTACTTCAAAAGCTTAACTAATTTAATTTGTGCCAGGTCATTTTCTAGAATTGTCTTACAACTAACTCTACAGGATTAGAAGTGACATCAAGGCTGCCAGAATTAGCACTTAACAATTGTTTTCCCATCATCTTAAGCAGGATCTCTTATTTATAAAGAGTGAAATGAAAATCTAAGCAGGTGGATGCTACACGCTCTAAGAATGCTTTCTATGTACCCAGTGCACAGCAGGGACCAAGAGGCAAATATTTAGAGGGCACTAGGATTTTTGCAGATGGACACTTTCCAGCATGAATGCTGTCACGGGCACAGTAACTGCTCTAAACTTATGTGCACCAGAGCTACTTTTTGAAGACTCAGCATGCTTGAAATGTAAGGTGACAAACAAAAGCCAAAAAAAATGTCTGGCCTGCTCACTGACAGGTGCAGGTGCCAGGACTAAAAGAAGGTAATCAACATGGCTGCCCCGCCCCCTCTCTGAAAGGGCTGGCCTAAAAGGACGCTGGTAGATGGCCAGGTGCCTGGAAGGGCATTTGCAAGTAAACACATGGGCGGGGGCGGGGCGGGGGGGGGGGGGAGTCCTGCCTAAGCCACAAGGAGCCCATAATTCTAAGTGGTGTGTCAATGTAGCTGCAGTGACTCAAAGGTTCCTGGAAAAGCGGTCCTCCCTGAGTCAAGGCTCTCCACTAACCGTATGTCCCCATCCAGCGCCTGGATAACCGCGGCAAAGCTGCGACTGGTCTGATTGAGATACTTGTAGCAGGTCTTCAAGCTGCTGCTGAGTGAGTCCTGTGGGCAGAGAAGACACACCGAGGTGGCAGACATGGAGCAGGAGTGAGGCTGGGGCAGACAGCTGGCAGCCGGGCTCCGTGCCCGGGACCAGTCCTTGAAAGGCCAAGTGGTGGGGGGCCAGGAGCAGCCCCGTGGGGGTGACACCGGAGTCTTGGGCGCGGCGACCGGGCTCAGCACCAAGGTCCGCTTGACCAGGGCCATGGCCTTGGTGCTGCCTGCGGCTGCCATGGGAAGGCGGCGAAGAGCCCTTCCTCCATAGGCTCCACTGAGCTGCAAGACGCCCACCGCAGGGCGGGGATCTGATAGGGCTAACTCTGGCCAGAGTAGAGAGGCCTTACTCTGCAACACGTGCAAGCCGTGGCCACGCCCCCTGCTGCCTCTGGCCACGCCATGCAGCATGAACCCTAGCTTACCCTTACTCTTGGTGCCTCTCCCGAGTCCCCATAAGCTGTGGGGGAGAAGAGAGCGCCCAGGCGCAGCTCTGAGAAGCTGGCTTTCCCTCCCTGTGACAGACTTTCCTAGACTAAGATATCTGTGCAGACTCCTCTGACTCCCCTTACCAACTCGGCTGGCTTTTGGTAAACTGATGTGCTCTTTGTCTGTGGTCAATCTTACTATGTAGCTCTGGCTGACTCGGAAATAGCTGTGCACACCAGGCTGGCCTGGAACTTGCTCGGGCAACCCTTTTACCTCTACCTTCTGAGTGCTGGATTACACATATGGACGCCACACCTAGCAATGTGTCTGTCTTTGCAGTGCCCGACCATGACCAACCACACTGGTTCACCTAAGCAGTAACTGTTTACCCTCTGAAGCTTCCCTTTATTCATTTCCTGCTCTTGTACAAAATGAGGACTGAGCCCAGTTCTAGCCTGAGGCTTCTTAACCCTACTGCAAGCATTTTCTTCAGAAGAGAATCTGCCTTTTGACTTCTGCTGTACTGCTTTGCTGTCCCTAGTCCTGTAAAGACTGCTGGAAACCTTACAATCGGTGTTCACAGAAGCGCAATACCAGGGATGTGCAGTAAGCTGGTCTCCGCAAGGGAAAACTGCAAAGAACAGGAGGTTTGAAAGGTGTCTTACTACAAATGCCAACACAAAACTGCTTTTTGTGTTGTGCGCTTTCTAAGGACTTTTATGAACAGGAAAACTGAGCTGAAGGTACACAATTCCCACCTGCCCCTTGTACATTCCTACAGACTAGCTCCACTCATTTTAAGAAATGGGAAACACAATTATCTAACGAGGGAGTTGTTTCTGAATACAGCACGTCTGCTATCAGGCAATCCACAGTAGCACTGGGATGTTAGAGAGCCATGAACTCTGGTGGGTCCTGTGGGCATGTCCTTTCTTTACTTGGATTTCCTACATTTCCTAATGTGGACACACATTATTTTGTCTAAAGAGTCAGACTTTCTTCTAAAGAAAAAAAGATAGAATCCTGAGTTTTGTTTTATTGCCATTTCTAATAAAATATATTAGCGAAAACTACTACTTACTGATCAGCATAAGTAAAATTCAGTCTAGCACATTAATAACCTGCAGAGTTTCAATGAGATAAAGCAATACATTCATGGACAATTTAAAACAGTCACCAACTCTTTCAAAACATGGAAAGACAAGATTTCATAGGGAAAAAACTGAGTAACTATTCTCTTTTGAGACAGTCTTACTGTAGCCCAGGCAGTCCTGGAACTCATGGCAATTCTCCTGCTTCAGCCTCTTCACTGCTTAAATTACAGCTGTGATCTACCACACCCAAGGTGTGCAGCTCTTTGCAAATCTCACTGTTAGTTACCATGCCCCACAAATTTCTCTGCAGTGTTTCTAGGGCAGTGTTTCTCAACTTGTGGGTTCTGACCCCTTTGGGAGTCTTGACCCTTTCACAGGGGTTGCCTTAGACTTTGAAAAAGCACAGAGATTTACATTACGATTCATAGCAGTAGCAGCATTACAGTTATGAAGT
This sequence comes from Uromys caudimaculatus, assembly GCA_028551405.1. Taxonomy (NCBI): domain Eukaryota; kingdom Metazoa; phylum Chordata; class Mammalia; order Rodentia; family Muridae; genus Uromys; species Uromys caudimaculatus. Next base: position 55,500,792 of record CM052708.1, on the reverse strand, counting down.
AGCAATGGAATAACTTTACGGCTGGGGTCACCACCGCATGAGGAACTGCATTAAAGGGTTGCAGCGTTAGGAAGGCTGGGGACCACTAGTCTACGGGCTGCTCTCACCAGGACTTGCAAGGAATGTAAAGGGGCAATGGCACTGGGTTTGAAGAGCAAGCTTAGGGAGCACTCTTCACCCCAACACCCAAAACAGACAAGCTACAGGCCTTGCATCCCTCCGCAGCACTTTTTGTTTCAGTTTCAGTATGTCACCTTAAACAGCAGGTCCCTAAAATGACCAAGAAGAATCCTGTTAAGGATGGTACTGCTCTCTGGGAGCTGGGAAGTTCTCATGGCCATGGACTCCCAGTATGTCACAGCCACTGTCCCTAGAGCCTCCCATTTTCTCACTGCTGCCTGAAGCTAAGTACACACCCAGAACTCTCCAGTAAGGGAAACAGGGCTCAAAGGGCATTGGGGGCAAGGGTACAGACACTCAAGGAGGCTGAACTCCCAGACTGAGGCTCCAGACTCCAGCTGACAGCTACAAGGACCACCCCTGCCAGTCCTGCCCTTGGTTTTAATGAGACAGGTTTGCTTAGGATGGGAAAACCAAAACCTCAGAACCCATGAACCTCAGGACTGGAGTCGTCGGGAAGGTTAATAACTGCCACTCATTAGGCACTGCATGCCAAACATACAAACGTGACCTTTAACTCTTCCTAAATGTTTAAGGATGGTATACAGACCACCGTCCATGCTGCCACACAATGGCAGGGGTCGAACTCTTTAGTGTCTTAGAAAACACACCACAAGCCTGGGTTAGGACTCCAGGGTTCCTTAGCAACAACTCTCAAGCAATGCAGCCGAATATATAAACCAAACCGGGACAAATGAAGCCTCGCCCTCAATCAAATCAGGCTCGGCCGCCAAATAGTGTTCAGTTAGCCAAGCATGGTGGACATGGCTGTGACCCAGTACTTGGGAAGCGAGACAGAAGATGGAGAAGTAGAAGCAATCTAGGCTACAGTCCAAGACCTTCTAGCATAAAGGAAAAGAACAAAAAGAAACAAAACCCCTTTCATTCCCAGCCTGGAGCTGGCAGGCTGGGACTAAGGCCCTGTAACTCTCCGTACTGTCTTACAGGTGATAAAGAAACACAGAGATTAAGTTACTGACCAGAACATGCTTGGCTAAATAGTAAGAGTTAGAATTGACACAAGTCAGATCTCCTTAGAAAAGGTCGGCTTCTTCCATTTTGTGGCCTGAGTAACGTCACACAACTTGTACGTGGGGTAACACATTGAGATGTGCTAATACGCTCAGTAAAAGACTAATTATTTAAAAAGAAAAGACAAATTATTTGAACTTGATTTTTTTTTTTTTTTTAAAGATAATGTCTCACTACCTAGTCAAATATCTGCCTGCCTGTTAGAATAGTAATAGTAAAAGGCTTGCACTACCATGCCTGGCCTAAACCCACATTTATTTTTTGTTATAGAAATAATCAGCTCTCAATATTAATAGTTCAGGGTACACATCCCTCAGTTTTGTTTGTTTGTTTTTGTTATTTTTGCTACTTAAGAAATATTAAATGAAAGTTTGTTTCCACTAATTAGAGGTACTTCAGACTGCTCAGATGTATGTATGTAGCTGAGGTTTTGCCATGGCATCTGGGCTGGTCTTAAACTCCTGGGCTCACAGGAGCCTCCTGCCTCCTCCTCTGGAACAGCAGGTACCACAGCATGGACTTCAATGGCTCGTGGCTAGCACGCATGAGGCCTTGGGTTCAGTTCTCAACACTGGGGGTGGGGGCCTCACAGGGGCTTGCAAAGTGCTCAGCAAACACACTGATCTTCAAATCCCCCAGGGAGAAGGAATAGTCCAAGCCTCACTTTCTCTGTCCTTTACTAAGGCCACCCACTTCCCTTCAAGGAAGAAACCAAAGCCTTCACAGTCTCCAAGGGTCTCATAGGTCCAAGGTCCTCTTTTATAGAGGAGAGAAGGAAATAGTCTCCCACTCTAGATCACAACCCTAAAAGTCTGCCTTCCCCTGACCCCGCCACTCCAGCCTCTTGTGGCTGCTTATTTCTGTCTGAAACACTGTGTATTAGGTTTGACAAGAGCCAGGTCTTTTGCCTAGTTTCTTCTTTTTTAAATTACACACACCAGTTCTGGTCTGCTAGTGGAGTTTTTTGAACCGAACAGCCCCCAAGCTAAAAAGCACAGAGGTGCACATGTGGCCAGGGCTGGGCATCCCAGAAGCATACTTAAGAGTTGTGAGGAAAACCACACTTGTAATTCGCAAAATGGCAGCAATAATAATACCTGTCCCCTTCAGATTACTAAGAGTGATGAAGTACAATGAGCTGTAAACATGGTCACAAAATTTTGTGACCTCCCATCAAAAAGGAGCCTTTCTCTCCTCCCTCATACCTGGCTCCCCTGGTAAAACCTGGGTTCCAATTGGACAGTAACAGATGTGACTCATGCAGAAGTCTGAAAAGTGTGCATATAGAGGCTTGCTCCCTTCCAGTGTCCATGAGTCCCAGGCCAAGCCAGCAGGCTGCTGAGTGTGTCTCCCCGATTCCAGCTGTAACCTGCTAACCACCCCTTCAATAGCTACTAGCTGTCTGTCAGCTGAGCAGGCCATGGAGAAATGGGTCCAGCTGGTCCAGATCAGAAGCCTCAGCTGTCCCATACAACTGTGAACTAAGTACTTTAAACCACTAACTTTGGCTTCCTAAAACCAGGATAAAATATACACACAGCATGTTTACCACTCAGCACTGTTGAGCAGCCCAGTAGTATTGGGAAGCAGCACGTGTTGTACAACCAAACTCCAGAATTGCAGCCCTAAGTTTTGGGATGGTTTGTACTCAGTAAAAGCTAAGGGAGAAGCTGGCCAGGTGCCGCAGCAGCCTAAGACACTGGCTCAACAAGACTGGTGACCTGAGTTCAATTCCTGGAACCCACATAAAGATGGTGGAGAGAACAAACCCCACAAATTTGTCCTATGACTGTCACGTGTGTGCAGTGGCATATGCGCACTCATACACACAGAAGACACAATAATACATTTTTTAAAAATTTAATTTAAAAACTCTAAGTGATACACTTAGATAATAAATAGCAGTAAGACAGCATCTTCTGACCTGGAACTCACAACCTAGAACTAATAGAAATCCACCTGCCTCTGCCTCCCAAGTGCTAAGACTAAAGTCATGTGCTATCATGCTCAGTTAAAAAATAGTATATATAAAAATAAGTATATATATATATTTAAGTATATGTAAGTATATATATGTAAAATTTTGTACATATTTATTTTTATAGAGGGTAGCATGTGCCACAGCTATGTAGAACAACTTGCTTCTACCATGTGGATCCTAGGAATTAAACTCAGGTTGTCAGGCTTGGTGGCAGTGCCTTTACCTGCTGTGCCACCTTGTCAGTCAGGCTGTTTGGTAGTCCTAGTTAGGACAGGCATTTGTGTGCATCAGGCCTAGACGTGTCCACCTCTTAGCTGGCTCTGGACAGTTCTGCGGTTCACTATGCTAAGGACGAACAGCACACTGGACAGAGAGCTCTGGGGGGGCTGGGGAGGTGACTCAGTGGTTAAGAGCAAGTACTGCTCATGCAGAGGGCTGGAGTGCAGCTACCAACCACCCCCAACTCCAGCTCCAGGGGCACCTGACTCCCTCTTCTGGTCTCAACAAGGTACTTACTTCCACAAACCCACACAGACACTGTAACACACGATACAATTAGAAAATAAAAAAATGAATCTGTAGTCAGATTGTGAGAGCCAAATCCCACAAGGCTACACCGTAGCTATGGGACATTAGGTAACTCCTAGCCTCTCTGAGTCCCAGCTCCAAAACAGGAAAACAGATCCTCAAAGGGCGACTGGGTGTTTACATAACAGATGGGAGGGATGTAAAAGGTTTGGCACATACCAAGAGTTAATAAACATTAGCTAATTATGATGGCACTCTCTAACCAAAAGGCAAGGCACACAGTCCCAGTTTCAAAAGGCTTTCAGCAAGGCACAATGATGGAGGAAAAGGTCCCAGACAGGTGTCCACAGTTCTCCCCACGGTGAGGAGACAGCCTGAAAAAGCCAGGTGAACATGAGAATGGGGCAGGCGGGCCAACGTCAGATGCAGGGTGCCTTGTCTACAGATACCGTTCACTTAGTGCCATCAACAAGTGTGTTTAGCTCTGAGCCAGACCTGGAAGGTCTACTGCTTTAGGTGTTTCTGAATATTTAACTTAATAAAATATATATGAAGAGAATGAAGTAAATATGACAGGATACAGATGCAGTGGTTTGTTATATATATAAAAATATATAACATTTTTTCTGCATTAAGTATTTTTGTAATGAAAATGAATTTTAATTGGGCTTGGAGGGCTCACACCTGCAATCCCAGCAGTCAGGAGGCTCAGCGTTCAAAGCCAGTCTGAACTACAAATTGAGTTCCAAAAACCAAAATGCCCAAAGAGCATTTTAAGTCAATGCCCATCTTAAGGTACGGGAATTAGAAATAAAGGCATCAATAATAAATGTAAAGTTCTGAAGTAACCAGGCTAAAATTGCCCCCAGTATTGTGTAATTATGGAAACCAAACTTTAAAGATAAAGGAGGAGCAGGTACATGGCTCGGAAAGAGTATCATGGGAAAATAACTAAAGAAAAGGCACAGCTTCGGAGCAATACTTTTTTTGGTCTGCTGTTTTGAGACAGGGTCTCACTATGTATCTATGGCTAGCCCTTAACTCAGTATGTAGACCAGGCTGACCACAAACTGAGATCCACCATCATCTCCTTTCCTTATGTTGGGATTAAAGGCATGTGTGGTACTACGCCAGGTTCTCTTATCAGTATCCTTAAAGATTATGAGAGTTTTCTTAATACTTCAGGGTCTGTATTCCAAAACAAAGATTAAATCTCCCTTTGGTTCTAAAAGTAGAACAGAGGTCCAAAGCTTCCTAAAACCTGAAGTTCATAGAGTGAAAGACAGTGAATATACCTCCCAGAATTGCCATCACCAGGTGTCAGGAGACCAAGCAACCTAGACTGTAAGCAGAGATTCTTTATCTTAGGTTCACCCCGTAAAAGCTCAAATGTACGACTTCTCCAGGATAGAAGTATTTAGATTTCTGAAGATTTGTGCACTGAGATATCCTGGCAGTGGGACCCAAGTCCAAACATGCAATTGTTTTGTGTTTTCATATATACCTGTAACAGGTGACAGGTGATTTTATGATTTTCTACAATGCTTTTAACATATATGCATTTTGAAAACGACTTGTCACATACGTGCAAGATGTCAGGTGTGGAAGTGTCCACCTATGGCATCATGTCTGCGCTCCAAGAAATCTTACTTATTCTGAGCCAAGCAAATATTTACTCACGAAAGCCACAGAGACAGAGTTTTGTCTCCTCCAGGCATCCCTGAGAAGGTTAAACTCGCATCCTAACAAGCAGTGATTTTCCTTCCTACTCCTGAAGAGTTCCTTCTGACAGCCACTATTCTGCCACACTCAGGCAAAGGCACCTGGTTTAGAAGGCTAGAAGCTTCCCCAAGGCAGGTCTGTTCACTAACTCATCTTCACACATTTTTGACAAGCTACTTTGTTCAAGGCAGTAAAGGCACGCACTTAAAGAAAAGATTATTTTCAATTTGCTTATAATTCAGATTTGCCAGTGGTTGGTGGCTCACCTTTAACCCCAACACTCAGGAGGCAGAGACAGAGGGATCTGAGGATCTCTGTGAGTTACAAAACTGGTTTGATCTACAAAGGGAATTCCAAGACAGCCTGGGCTACACAGTGAGATCCTGTCTTGAAAAAATCAAATCAAATCCAGAATCAAGTAAGAGAACTTTAAATCGGAAGGAGACTGAAATACAGAATCTTACATCCGAAAGTGACTTTGGGATTGCTGTGTAAGTTAAACGGTACTAGAGAAAACAGGTAAAGAAACCTTGCAGGTCAGAATGCCTTCCTCTGGTTTCCAGAAAACAATTTTGTAACACTTACTTGTAAGAGTCCTAGCAAGACAGAATCAGTGGTGACTATCTGGAGAAGGCAGTGAACTGGCCTCCCCAGGAGAAATGAACTACCTGTGACTGGAGCTGTCAGGAGACCAAGTTGGATTATAAAGCAGATTCTTCGCTTTGACCACTTACCCTTGCAACAATCTGGCAACTGTACATCCTTCTCCCCTGAATCGTACTATTGGCATTTATTTCCTTGCAGATTCTATCTGTCTATGCTCATAATTACACTGCTATCATGCTTTACCCAACAGAGAATCCCATCACCGTGTAGGTGGGGGGCTGCTGAATACCTGGGAGCACTTGTTAGAGCTAAATCTTAAAAAGTGAGAATGAGAAAAGTAAAGTGTTTTTTAATAAAGGACACCAATTAAGAATACCTTTAAGTAAAATAGTGTCTGATGTTTCCAGTGAAGGGGAAAATTTTTAAGTTTTTGATGAAACCCACTAAGTTAACTGGATGTGTGTATCCATGCAACAGTCACATACTTTTATGAGAATAAGTATTCTCATAAAAGCACGCGTTTAAGAAAGTGTACAGACCGATGAAATACTTAAACCAAGTGCTGGTCTTCCGGCAGCCAACAGCTAGTAGGAACTTGAACACAATAAAAAAAAGTAGGAAGCACCCAAGAATAAACTAGTAGCTGCAGGAAGGGTGAGGAAGCTTATAGGGGAGGTGATGTCTGAAAACTGGAAGGAGTGGGTGGGTGCGAAGTAAGTTTCGTTCCAATGAAGATAGGTATGTTAATTCCTATCGGGTTCCTTATGGTCTCAAAATTTTTCTCAAGCGTGTTCTCTATCTAATCTCAATTCTGGAACGCACCCATTTAAGTAAATATAAACTCCAAGCTTAGAAGAACAAAGTACGCAAACTACCAAGAAAAGCAATGACTTGAACAGGCAGAAACCTTTAAAGACAGGTGGGGGGAGGGCGGGGTCTGGCAAGGGGACAGGGCCCATGTGGGGTGCGCGACCCAGGCAAGGATCCCGCCTTCCGTGGAGACCAGGGCGTCAGAGACGTCCTCAAGAGACCTCCCGTGCATGCAGCGGCCACAGGCCTGCGAGAAGACAGGGATGCTCGGCTTACCTGGTCCATCTTGGGTATGAAATTCCGCCGGCCTCCCATGCGGAATCGCAGCAGGTTGTAGAATTCCTCCGGGTGGCCTAGACACTTCACGAACTCCATCCTTGCGACTGCGGGGCGCGGGGCTCACCTGTCGGGATCTCCCGCTCCCACCTCTGTTTAGACGCCGTGGGTGGGCAGGGCTAGGAGGCGGGGCCAGCGCCGGACGTCCCGCCCACCTCCCGCCCCCCTCAACCGGCCGCGCCGCTCGCGCCTCCAGGCTAGGACGCGCGGAGTGGACTGACGGACATTGATTGGCCAGAGCTGCTCGCACCAGGAAAACGTTGGCCAATCGGCGGCGGGAGGAGCCTGGCGCGATGACCACACCCTAGAATCTGATTGGAGAGCTGGAAAGAAGCCAGCGCGCACGGTTGGTACCCAGACGACAGCCTTTGTTTGGGCTGCGTGTCGTAGGCGAGTAGCGAGCTAGGCGCATGCGTGGACATTCTAGCGTTTGGAGACAGGTTTGATCCACGCTTGCTCTGGCTCTCGGATCAAAGGTTCGCTTGCTCCGGGGGCCTCCACCCCCAGTCAGCGTTCACCTCGTGAAACGCCTAAGGGGTAGGCTAGCAAAGCCGCGTCAGAGTGGAAGGGAAGCGGGGACTGGAACGCGACTGGCGGCTTGTAGGGGGGCCGCCGCAAAACGTAAGCGGCCGGTCACTCGGGGCGTGAAGTTTCGCATCTCTTCTCAGGAATATAGGTTAGGTTTTGGGGTTTTTTTTGTTGTTGTTGTTGTTTTTTAAAAAGTAGGTTTCGTGATTAAAAAAAAAAAAGATTGAAACCAAATAAAGCGCTGTCTCTCTCTCTCTCTCTCTCTCTCTCTCTCTCTCTCTCTCTCTCTCTCTCTCTCTCTCTCAACAATAACACGCTGAACTCCTCAGTTCATCCAAGAATTAGAAGAGCCCGAGGTAGCACTTAGCAGCTTATCTGCCTTGTTGTCTTAATATTCTAGAAGGCAGCCTCACAGGCACCCATGTCCAGCCACAGCCAGAGGGCTTGATTCACTGGGTGTAGTGGAGCCCCCATTGCAGCCTACCATCTTCCTGTGGGACTCACTCAGTGCATGCTCAGTCTCCTAGGAAGTCACTGTTAATGATAGTGAAACCCTGCAGAGAGTTCTCACCAGTGAGCAGGTGGATAATCCCAAAGGCACGTTTGATGGTGCACCATTGTAAAGTCACATTGCTGGGGGATACCATCACGAAGTTGATAAGCTGCTCCACACATGGGGTGGGACATGAGCTCTGGAGAAGCACTGGGTGGCACAATACCAGGCATTGCATCCTGCACCGGCACCTGTCAGGCTTCTCTGAGGGATACAGTCTTGCAGGAACTGTCACCTGCACATCATCAGTGCTCCAAGACCCCCAAAAGCTTGATGTTTGAGGTATCTGCTACCACCCTGTGACTATCTCCCATCAGTCATCTGGGCATACTGAGGACATCTCTGGCACAGATGGGAGAGCTGAGGTTTTTTGGTTTTTTGGTTTTGTTGTTTGTTTTGTTTGCTACGGCAGGCTTAAGTATGACAGTGGTATTAAACCTTGTTCACTGTTTGTTTTCCCTTTGAGGCAGTGTTTAGGTTGCCCTAAAACACCAGATCCCCAGCCTCCTGGGTAGCTGAGATGTGTGCCACCATATTCAGCTTAACCGGGTGCTCTTAAATTCCATAACCTCCCTAGACTTCAGGTAAGGACAGTAAGAACAGGTGCTCAGGACTAAAGAAATGACTTATTAAGAGTCCATGCTGCTCTTCTAGAGGACCCAAGGTTGGTTCCCAGAACTCAAGTCAGGTGGCTCATAGCCCTTGTAACTCAAACTTCAGGGGATCTGACTACCTTGGGCACCTGCACTATTGTGCAGATAACTCCACATGAGACACGCACATTATTGAAAATAACATCTCCTTAAAAATAATAAAAGTTGTATTTTAAAATGATTGTCTATCTCCATAGATTATTCTGTAGATATGACTATGACCTAAGAGGTGAAAGGCTGGTGTGGGTGAACATAAAGGGGTGTGCCAGCAGCTAGAGATGCAGCTCAGTGGTCAAGGGCACTTACTGTTTTCCAGAGGACCCAAGTACAATTCCCACCACCCACACAAGGCAGATCACAACTGCCTGTAAATCAGGAGATTCCAATACTCTCTTCTGGCTGCCAAGGACACAGCACCCATGTCCACATTTTAGATAGATAGATAGATAGATAGATAGATAGATAGATAGATAGATAGATAGATAGATGATAGATAAAATTTAAGGACTTTTTAAGAGTGGACTGGAGAGATGGCTCAGGGGTTAAGAGCACGGGATTCTTTTCCAGAGGACCAGGGTTGATTTTCAGCATTCACATGACAACTCACAATGTAACTCCAGTTACAATCCCAAGGGGAATCCGATGTCATCTGACATCTGTAGGCACTGCATGCACATGGTACACAGACATACATGCAGACAAAATATGCACCCACATTTTAAAAAAATGTTTAAGAAGGGTGAGCCCTCAGTGCAGGTGACTTCAGTGTGGGATGGCCCCTCAATGAAGGGTGAGCGCTCACTGCTACTCAGTTCACCTTGAGTTACACATGATCACTACTGACAACTGTCAAGAGTTGAATTTCAGGGCAAGGAAAGTAAGGGAAAGTGAACCATCAGCCTCTGTTTTCAATGTCTCTCAAAAATCACACCATCTGCCAGAGGATAGCAACAGAAGCCAAGTTCTCCAAGGCAGAAGGGCAGGTTTTACTTCCTTCCTGTCCTGCTCCTAAGTGGGTTAATCAGGCCAACCCTGCAAGACCACCTTCCCCTAGGGTGGGTGCTGGATGTAGCTCAGTGGTACAGTCCTTGCTTAGCACAAGTGAAGCCCCACATTTCATTTCAGCACCACGAAACAGACACACACAACAAACAAAACACCCCTTCTGCATAATGAAGACAACAGAAAAGTTTTATTTTCAATTGCTACTCCAGTTACATAAACCTGGAGGGTTCTTTACATCCCCAGACACACAAATCGTTCAAATATCAACAGTCAACAAATGCCCAACTTAAGAGTTAAATCAACAGCTAGCTTTTCTCAGTCCCTGGGCATTCCTCCCTGTCCACCCTGGAGTCTCCAGCCACTGGGAGGGCACCAGGTAGTCTGACCAGCAGTACCTTCCTGAAGCTTTGCCCTCATCCCTGACCCCTCCATGGGAAAGAAGAAAGAAAATGGAGGGACTCAAAATCAACCAGTTCCCAAAACACAGCACAGCACACCATTAGCAACATAGCCTGGGAATACAGTATCCCCCAGCTATTCACCCTACCAGCTACCCCCCCCCCAGCCCTGACCCCCCAGCTGTCTCCTCCAGCTGTTACCTCCCCAGAAGCTGCACACCCCAGTTACTCTTTTCAGCCTCACTGCTACTCCAGGCAGTTTTCCCCAGCCCACTGTCAGGATTTTGACAGCATGGTGGGACTACATAGAATTAACTAGAAAAGAAAAACATTATCACTGTGAAAACTGCGGCTGAGGTATAATCCAATGAGATGAATGCCAACAATACTGACCTTCCCCTGATCTATGATACTATCCCTGCCAACACCCTTCTCTCTTTACACACAGTATCTGGACCTCCAAGGCTACAAGTCCCATGGCAAAGGCCACATGTTTTAGGAGGACAGTAGATTCTGTGGCCCCTCAGATGACTGCTGGGGCTGGCATTGAGGGCACCACCAGGTGAGCCTCTGGAACCCATCTGGGGGCCCAAATGTCTCCTTCATGACCTGGTGACCAGAAGGACATCGTTCCTTCTGGTAGATCTCTGTGTGCTGTTCCTTGCCTTGGAACTTGCCTCGAAGCCAGTCTTTACTGAACTCCACCACATGATTCACGAGGGCCTCCAGAGAGGAGGAACTCAGGAATGAACCGAGAGAGAGGGGATGGATCCTTGCTCTGTACAAGGCTTCATTCTTTATAATATTCCCTGAAAACAAAGAGAGACATGAGGGTAGGAAATACTGTCTACATAGTCTCAAACTTGCTATGTAGCCTAGGCTAAACTCCTGATCTCCCTGCCTTGTCTTCTAAGTGTTGAGTCAGGGGTATGAGCCACCACACTAGCTCACAATGTGTCTTAAGTGATGATGAGTGGAGTCCATCTTGCTGGTTACTGAGCAATGACCTTGCTAAGGAGAGGAGAGTAACCTAGATGGCACATGGGGGCAACAGACAAAACAGTTTACTCTTCCCCCCAAGAGTTTTGTAATCTCATTTGCAGTTACAGATGAGTCCTACCTGCTTCACTGTTTACCAGCAGGGTGCCCTTTGCTTTAGTTTCCTCACCTGAATAAAAGCGAAAGCTAACAAGTAATTATCTCATGGGACAGCGTAAGGACAGGGCTGTGCCTCAGTCCCTGCAGTCATGTTGAGTCACGCTGGCTCTCACCAGGATCATTCTGTCGCCAGGTTTCTGTACACATCCAAAAGCCACTTCTTGGAAACCTTGTTCATCCTTCTGGCACAGAAACAGACCCCACTGGTTCTCCCCTGAGAGCACACACTTTCCCGCCTTCTCAGCATGAACTATATTCGTGGCAGGCAAGTCATGCTTTGTATACTGACCAGCTTTGCCTATAGCAACTGCTTTAACAGCCAGTTGTGGTGGCCCTTACTGCTTTCTTGTGGGCAGAAAACTGCCCTCCCAGTACTAAGAACCAGCATTCCTTGTCTCAGCTGGAAATGCTCAGTTTCACTACTCAGTTCTCCAGAGCAGAGACCTGCTTCTTTCTCTTGACTCTAAGAGCCTGGAGCTGACCTGATACCTGACTCTGCTTTGATATCAGAAGCTCCATTGCCCAAGAGCAGTACCTATTAATGGGCACACTCCTCTCTCTCTCTGCTAATGGCCTGCAAGACAGCCATTCCCAGCATGACTTAACCCAGAACCTTCTATATGCTCTGTAGGTCACCAGGCTTTAGAGGATGCCAGGTACACAACATGATCCCTCTGTCAGGAGGACAGACTGATATGGCATCAGAAGACTCATGACAGTCCTATCATATCAGAACATGGTCCAAGAATGGAATCATTCGAGGAGAATTCTGAGTGCTTGTGAGAAAACACCAAGAAAACAAGACAAGAGTCTGGTAATCTCAGTTTCTTTAAAACATGGAATTATTCTTGGAATGTGTTCTCATGCTCTTCCCAGGTGCATCAGATAGGGGTGAATTTACTTCATTGTTCATTACAACTGGCTGTTAGTTGTTTATAGATCTGTGATGCCTATCCCTGGTTGTCAACTTGACTATATCTGGAGTTACTACAATCCAGAAATGGAGGGCACACTTGTGATCTAGATCTTGAGGCTGGAAGACACAGGTTTCTGACCTGAATCTTGATATGAAGATCTTAAGGCATAGCAGCCATGAAAAGTTTAGGCCCAGGTAAGGCAGCAAGGTAGTGCATGCCTTTAATTCCAGGAGACTCCAGGAGACTGAGGAATGTAGATCTCTGAGTTCAAGGTCAGCCTGGGACAAAGCAAGTTCCAGATCCAGGAATGGTGGTACACACCTTTAATCTGGGCCACACCTTCTGTTGGAGGCCTACATAAGGACATTGGAAGAAGGAAGACTCACTCTTCTTCACCTGCTTGCACTTACTTGCCAGCACATCTGTTGGAAACTACTTCTTCAGGATTCCAGCCTATACAGAAGACCAGCTGAAATACCTAGCCTCGTGGGACTGAGCAACTACTAGATTTTTGGACTTCTCACTCACAGCTGCCCATTGTTGGCTTAGTTGGACTACAGACTGGAAGTCATTACAATAAATTCCCCTTAATATATAGAGACATTCCATAAGTTCTGTGACTCTAGAAACCCTAATATCTTTATGGAAAAACATGTTCTTGCCACATGTAGCTTGTCCTTATGATTGTATAAGATTGAACTCACGAGAGCTTTACTTAGGTGACCATTCTCTTAACCCTCAGAGTATAAATTGTCTGATGCTTTGAATAAAGTTGGCTATTGCATGAGACTTCCGTCTTCCTCATTTATCAGGTCCATTTCCCAGGTCCTACTGTCTCTAAAGGAGTAAACACTATCATGTTGTGAATGTTACACCAGAGAAAGAAGTGAGGACCTTCCTAAACTAACCTGAGTGGATAAACCAACCTTAAAACCAATAGTGTTGGGCTGGAGAGATGGCTCAGTGGTTAAGAGCACTGACTGCTCTTCCAGAGGTCCTGAGTTCAATTCCCAGCAACCACATAGTGGCTCACAACCATCTATAATGGGATCCGATGAAATCTTCTAGTGTGTGTCTGAAGACAGCTGCAGTGTACTCATATAAATAGAAAATAAATAAATCTTAAAAATTGTTGTTTAAAAAAAAAACAAACAAACCAATAGTGTTGGCACAACTGGGATGGTAGTCCTTAAGTCTTTTTTTTTTTTAGTCCTTAAGTCTTGACTGCCCTAAAGATGAGTGACTTTTCCATTAATCAACTCTGTGGGGCTCCCCCCATCACACAGGTCATACCTAATCCTGAGAAGTATCTCTGGTCCAATAGTGTGTAGCATACAGGCTGAGCCTGGCTTAGAGCCTCCAAGGCTTGTCCTCGATGGAACTTTTCAGACAAGATGTCACAGGTGGGCTCAATCACTGGGGAAGGGCTCCATGACATCTGGCAATTATAAAATGCCAGGAAGCCACCACCACTAAAATGGAGTACCAGCCTGAGAAGACAGAAGAGACCATACATATGTTCTCACACATAATGAGATCATACATTACAACCACCATTGTATGGTCAACTCATACATGCAGAAACCGTCCCCTGTAGAGTCAGTTTATAAGGATATATAGTTACCAGAACATAATCAGCTCACATATGCAACTATCAATGTACATCACCATATAGTTACTGTTATATAACCACGTCACATGTGAGTACAATGACCACTATGTAGGTTGCATTTATACACAGTTACTATTCCCATATGCTATCAGATCAGCAGCACATTAAGTTTCTATACTAGTCTGGATCAAACTGAGAAGTTAAGGTCCCATGGTCAGAATCATAAACATCTCAGGGCCAAAAGGTATGAAGGAAAATATGAATATACATTGCTTTCTAATACATTGCAGCAATCCATGTTGACGGTGGAAAGCTGAAAGTCTGAATCCAGGAGCTTAGTGTAACCAGAGCTGGGAGTGTTAGGGGAGCTTCTTAAGGAGAAGATGAAGAAATGGTGGCAAAGATGGCATCACTTCTAGCTTCAGGCCAGATTAACCAACTCCTACACACATGTGCCCCTAAGCCTCTTGGATGATAAGTAAAGAAAGGACATCTCACACATTTTGGTGAGGAAATAATGGGATTCTCTGTAGGAATAGCTAATCCAACCAGAGCTGCCTCTACTCTGGAAACTGTAGGACCTGAGTCCATGTCTGACCTAGTTAGTGTTCTTGGGAAGAGCAGAGACAACTTTGGGAAGCTAGGAGGTGGGCACGTGCCCATAATCCCAGCATGCAGAGAGACTGAGACAGGAGAATTATGAATTCGAGACCGCTTAGACTAGTGAGGAATAATGTAGTCATGTTTTCTTCTCTTCTTGTTTTCAATGGTCAGAGCTGGCAAGATGGCTCAGAGGGTACAGAAACTTGCCATCAACTCTGACGACTTGAGTTTGACCTCCAGGGCCCACAGAACCAACTACTCAAAGTTGTCCCCTGATCTCAACACATGTGCTGTGGCATATGCATGAATGCATGTGAAGGTATGCACGCACGCATGCACACACGCACACACACACACACTAAATAAATAAGCAAATAAATACATAGATAAATAAGTACAATAAAAATTTCTCTTTCAAGGACGGAGGTGAGGCTCTGAGGTCTTGTACAGTACCACAAAAGAACCCATCACACTTATAAATACTGTGTGACTCAGTAGAAGGGAAATCCTTTGCTACAAAGGTAAATCAGAAGTGACCACCTACTAAGTAAAACTTAAAAACTCCAAATGCCAAATGCTTTACAAACACACTTGAGGGATGTACACTGGCCTGGAAACAATCCTGACAACACATATCATCACACTTAATATTCCAAAGCTTAAAATATCACAGCATGAGGCTGTTCAGACATCCTAAGCATGTCATGAACCCTTGACCTGAGTTTGATCTCCACAGTCCACAGTAAGAGGAGAGAATCAACTCCGCAAAGTTGTCCTCTGAGCTCCACATGCACGCTGAGGCGCACACACTCAGGCAATGTTAACAAAATAGAACACGCTCATTGCTGGTATGCATGCAAACAACCCAATGCCAGCCCCTGGGCAACGCCAGCCATTAGAATGTCCATCCCCAGTGGCTCCCTGGGATCCCACAGTGAACCTGATCAGAGTCCATGATAGTCAGTATTTAATTAAAGCTTGATTGAAATTTGAAAAAAAAAATCATTTTCTTCCAGGGGCAATTGGGAACTGCCCTTTAAGAAGCAATACTACACACATGCAGAGCTTACGCACCAATTTTTTTCTCAATGTTCACAAATTAAATAACTGGGAAAACTATAACCCTAAATTCAGAGCACAAGAGTCTAGACATAAGCTTTTCTTCTGACACAGTTCGTGCTCATGTACCATGTTGGCTGGAAACCCATCCTTTTCTCTCCGGAACCTAAGCAGATACAATCATCTGAGGACTACAGTCCAGTTCTTATGGGTGAATGTGCACCCTTTTTGCCTAGCAAGACCTGGACATTCCCAAGTGTGTACCCTCAGCCATGCCTTGCCACAGAGGGGGCTGCATAAACATGGTAGACCCCACTATGACCCCTGCACATGTCACACCATTACCTGGGCACTGGGTCTCTCCAGTCACCTCTTTTGTTAGCTTTCTTTGCTCTGGAGAAGTCATTCTTCCAGATACTGCCAAACAAACCAAATCTGACCTCCAGCCATCTCTGGGCACTTGCTAAAGGGTTCTTTCCCCCAAAATCATATAGGTCATCAGATCTACTGGGAACAGGCTCCCCAGATCCAGAGGGGCCTGCAGAGGTTTCCTGAGCAATGGGACCCAAGGCCAGCTCTGGGTCTACAGCCTCTTTCTGCCACATTCCTTGTACAGGCTGTGGGCTGTTGCCAAGTGGCTCCATCTCCTCATCTGGATCAAACTGAAGGAATAATTTTTTTCCATGTACCTGGGAAAAACAAAAACAAACAAACAAACAGAACACATATTGACACTCAGAGACCTTCACAGGGGTCAAAGCTTCGCACACAGCTAGCTGCCAACAGTCTGGTTCCTTCCCCTCTCTCAGAGCTTCCCCAGCACAGATGATTTCTCTGAGTCCTTTGCCCTTTTATCCCAGAGGTGTGAGCAGCAGGTGCATGGCTTTGCAAATGCCTAAAACCAGCTGCAAGAGACAGATTCGTGATGAGATAGGTCTGTGCCAGACAGCAAGGCCATTCAAGAACAACCTAGGAGAGATGTTCCCAAAGATTTCAGGAACCCACTCAAAGATTATACAAAGGGTCATCCTTTTAGTTACTTCATGACACGTTTTTCTAGGCCCACATATTAATCTGTTCCCAAATCTATTCAGTGATGTATAAGTACCAGTTCTGTGACAGCTATCAAATTAAGTGCTGGAGCATCAAAACCATGGGCCTCAAACTGGACAGGACAGTCTCTACAAAGAGGCCACTAGCCTCAAGTTTGGAAAACTTAGACTCCTAAACTGAGACAGTTTAGGGCCTCAGTTTCCAAAGATGAAGTATAGGTGAAGGGTTATGAGCCATCTTCCACTCAGAGAATGGCTCGTAGCCTATTAGGGTATCTGTGCACATGTGCATGTGTCTTAGTTAGGATTTTACTGCTATGAACAGACACCGTGACCAAGGCAACTCTTATAAGACAATATTTAATTGGGGCTGGCTTACAGGTTCAGAGGTTCAGTCCATTATCATCAAGGCAGGAGCATGGCAGCTTCCAGGCAGGCATGGTGCAGGAGGAGCTGAGAGGTCTACATCTTCATCTGAAGGCTGCTAGCAGAATACTGGCTTTCAGGCAGCTAGGGTGAGGGTCTTAAAGCCCATACCCGTAGTGACACACCTACTCCAACAAGGCCACACCTTCTAATAGTGCCACTCCTTGGGCCGAGCATATACAAGCCATCACATGTGTACAGTGGAAAAAGAACTAGCAATTATCAGGTACAAAACATATTTAGTGTTAGGTATAAAGTCTAACCCTAACCCCTACCCTATTCCTACAAGAGTTTTATCAGATAAGTCTGTCTTAGTCCTTGCTCTGTTGTTGTGAAGAGACACCAGGACCAAGGCAACTCTTAGAAAAAAGGCATTTAACTGGGAGCTTGCTTACAGTTCCAGAGGACTAGTCCATTATCATCATGGCAAGAAGCAAACAGGCATGGTGCTGGAACAGCATCAGATAGCTGTTGCAGGATATGTGATCACAATGTGAACACTGAGATGGTATTATTTACGGAAAAAACCTGTTTCTAGTTGTGGTGTGGTTCAACCCTTAGTATGCACCTTTAATTCCTCTGGCTGGAATACAGACCCACCCTTAGTACATCTTTAATACCAAACAATGAAGGTAAAGTTGGTTTGTAGAAGGAAGTACCATATTTGAAAGTGATGTCTAATTGAGTGGCAGACAAAGTGATGAATCAGAGAAAGATTTGACAGAATAGGATCTGCCCAACTCTCACGAGAAGAGAGAGGAAAGGGAAGCTATTTAAGAGAGCACAAAGAGAGAAAAAGGAGAAAAGAAAAGGAGGCTCTTTTACCAGGACACCTGTACAGAGACAGGATGCAGAGAGGTAACAAGATAGACATCAATGAAGACAGAAGGAGCCAGAGAATGAGGAGGAGCCAGAAGGTGAGAATGCATTGCCAAAGTCAGTATGAGGCCAAGCAGAAGCGGAGAGAAGCTAGATTGAATCAGGCAGCTTGGAGAGGAGTTTAAGCCAGAACAGCTGAGTTGAATCAGCTGGCCAGAGATCAGAAAGAACTAGAAAGGGTGACCTTATTCAGCAGCAAGTCTCAGAGGCTGAAAACATTTTAGGCCTAGATAAGACTGTATAAAAGTTAGAAGCTTCCAGGGCTAGGACTAGGTTAGCAGACTGTAATTCTCAGAGACAACAATTACTTCAGGCAAATAAATTACTGCTACAAACAGCTTTACATCTTGATTCATAGGCAGTAGAGAGGAGGGTTGGGGGGAAGACTGGATCTGGCCTGGGCTTTTAAAACCTCAAAGCCCACTCTCAGTGGATCAATAAGACTACATCTTCTCCAACAAGGTCACACTTCCTAATCCTTCCTAACAGTTCTACTCTCTGATGACCGAGCAAGCATATGTATGAACCTTCGGGGATCATTCCCAATCAAACCACCACAAAGTGTTTTACTATACCCATCTACAGTTGAAGATATTAGAGCTAAGAACATGAGAACTTGCTTCAGTACACACAGCTAAGCAGCAGTAGCAGCAGAGACCACGTGTCACTGTACAAAATTCGTCCCACACCTCCTCCATGCAGATCCTCATAGCTAAGCAGGAGTACAGGACTGACCAGGATACAGCCTTGCCCTGTTCCTGTCTCCCCACTCAACACAAAGGACAGGCTTGACAATAAGGATATAACATGAAGAAGTAGAGGCTATCCCAGAAGTAAAGAGGACTCATCTCTCAGCCAGTGTAAAGCAGACAGGACAGGATGACCCAGTGGAATCTGAAGAAAGACTAAAATTACCATGGTAACCTGAAGAGATTGGAGTGGTAACAGGGTTGAAGAAGAAAGGAAAGAGCTGCCCAAGCAGGGGAAACATGTCCACACCCTGGGTAAGAACTAACTGGGCTGCAGGCAACTAGTGTGAGCAAAGAAGAACTTGGGACTGGGTACAAAGGCCAGAGAGATGGGCAGGGATCAGTCCACGGGAGTCCCTGAGTGCCTTGAAGGAGGGACGAGGTCTGAATTTAGATCCTTGACAGTGCTCATTCCTTACGTCATAGTTGGCCTATGGGAGCCTTGGCACCGCACCAGAGATGCACATAAGTCAACGGGAGAAGTTCTCCAGATACGTGCGTGGGGTCGTCAGGTCCATTGTTTTCATACGTTCTTCACAGCCCCCAGTCCATTGGGACAGGATACATCACACTGAAAGCAGGGCCACAGCAATCCTAGCATGGCTGTCCAATGCTTAAAGAAAGGCTATCACTAGACACCTTCAAGGCTAGATGTCTCCAGGGGAGGCAGGGTGAACCAGCACACCTGTGTGATACCTGGAGAAGCAAAACTCACCTGAGCATCCTGGAGCCACAGAGACTGAAAGGTGACATGGTGTAGCTTCTTACTGCTGCCCCCTGTCTTGATCACCTTCTGGCCCACAAAGGGAGAGACAAGATGGTGAAACTTCCTCACAGATGGCCCTTCTGGCATCTCTGCAGGCAGAAAGCTGCAAAGGAGACCTCTCTTAGCCTGGCATGTCTGATTACTAGTGTGACGCCCCAAGGATCAAGTTTGGGTCACCTGCTTTAAGAGTAGAGATGCCAAAAACAGAGCTGAACTGAGGTGCATGGGGGGGGGGGGGTCAGATCTCAGAGAAGACTAAGCTGGAGCAGGGTAAGGATCAGCTTCTCAGCAATGGTTTCTCTTCCTGGTCCCTCAGCCTTATCCACACAGCAAATACTAATCACTATAGTATGCTAGGTGTTAGGTAGCAGGTACTGTTGACTTAGGTAATGCTGCCACCTCAGTGGTAAGCCACTCCTTGTTTGGTTGGTTCTTAAGGCAGAGTGTGGCTATGTAGCTCCAGGTGAGCTGGAACTATGTAGTCCTAGTTGTCCTCAAACTTTCATCCCAACCCTTTTCTGACTGATCCATACTTGGATCTGGCTCTCTCAGGACCACCTCAGGTAAAGGAGATCTGCACTAGTTATAATCTCTAGAAATGGTTCTCTGTCTGTGACCACAGTGCTGGCAGAACTCAGAACCATGATAAGCAGACACCGGCCAGGCAGGGCAGCTGCCAACCAGCTTAGCTCCTGATAATATGTCTGGCAGCTGAAAAGTCACAGTAAAGGCAAGGCAGGTCTACACGTCACCCCTCCCCTCCTTGTCCTCAACCATCCAAAGTCACCAAGAGTCATCTTCCCATCCTCCACTCAAAGCTCTACCTAACCGTACCTGCCTGCCACCCACCAGCACCAGGCTCATAAACTGAGGTGAACATTAACAAAAGGCGTTCAGCAAATAGTTATTATTGCAGTGTTTGTAAAAGCCAGGATGACTGTTGTTAAGCCTCACTCTGTAGCCCAGGCTGGTCTTGAACTCTCTGAACAATCCTCCTGCCTGAGTCTCCCAAGTGTGTGCCACATACAACTCCCTCCCTACTATTTAAAATTTATACTTTAATGGAAGAATCAGGATGCCCCAGACATCCTTCGAATCCTCATAGCTCCATAGCTCCACAGTCAATAGTGCGATTTTTCTTTCTGTCTTGAGATAGGTTTGCCTCTACTCCAGATGCCAAGCTGGCCTGTGGACCACTGTGTATGGACGGTCTCCACCTCCAGAGGTGGTGTGTCATTCCAGCACATCACAACCCCTAGTTTATGCTCAAACCCAGGGCATCTTGCAAGCTAGGCAATCCCTCTACCAACTGTACTAAGGCTTCAATAATGCTTCATGAAATTCATCCACGCTTGGATTCCTATTCACACTCTTGGAAATGTGATAACAGTTCACCTACTCACACCTTCAGGGAAAACCTCTGGGCTGGAAGGCATTTTGCCAGGCACTGGTACCCTAATCTCTAAGTTTAGAGTCTTCCAGGCTACCGTCAGAGAAAGTTCTGGAAAAGGCTGCCAGTACAATGCAGCGTAATCCTAAATCTCTCCGGCAAACCTTTAATCCCGTGACTCTGGAGGCAGAGGCACGGGTCACTCCGAGTTCAAGGCCAGCCTGGTCTACAGAGAGAGAGCCCCGACTACATAGAGGTCCTGTCTCACAATGAACAAACAACTCTCCGCCCCTGCGTATGGTTTGATGGACAGGAAAGGAATGAGATGAGATGATGAGAACCTTGGGCTTCTTCGCTACGAGGTGGCCAGGCTGCGCAGGACGTGGTCCCCTTTCTCCAGGAGCCAGGAAGAGTCCTACGCCACTGTTTCCCAACTCTTCTGTGTGATTGAAGGGGGAGGGAACACATGAGGGTCACGGGGAGTCGGAAGGCAACGTGATCAACAAAAACAAACTTACGACCAGGCTGCGCGTGTCGGGAAGAAACACTGCTTAATTTTTCTGTGAAAACAAGTGTTGACTACGCTCACGTGTGTGGCTTACACGGGTAGAGAGGAGGCTGACACAGGCCCAGGCGGGTCCTGGGAAGCTGTACTCTCAGGGAACCAGTCCCAGCGCAATCCACCTGCGCCCTCCAGGCCAGGGCTGGGATCCCACGGGCTCCTCCCCGGAGTGGACCGGAAGCAACTTCCGGGACTCAAGGGCTCCTCCTCCGGGCCGAGCTGGTCTTGGAGGTGGGTGGGGAGTTGCGGGTTCCTCTCTTGGAAGCTCTGGAGATGAGGAGTCCTCTGAGATGGAGGAGCTACCTGCATTTCTCTGGGGATGCTGGAGGGGGGGTGCACCCCAAAGGGGGAGCTACAGGTTTCTCTCCTGGAGGCGCTGGAGGTGGGGTTCACCTCGGGATGGGTGATGGAGGCGTCTCTACTTGGGCTCCTCCCGCGGATGGGAGGGGTGTTGCGGTTTCCTAACCGGGGTGACCAATGGAGGCGCAGCTCTCTCTGTCTGTCTCTGTCTCTCTGTCATTTCCTACCCACACCCACACCCCATAGCCCACCTTGGTGCAAGCTCTTCCTCTGGAAAGCACCCCTGGGAGCACCTTCGCCTACCCTCCAGAGTCACCATACCGCTGAGCTACCCCCCCCACCCCCACCCCCCCACACACATGTGTCTGGGAAAGAAGGGACTGATACTGAGAAAAGGCTCAGAATTCACTGGTCTTGAGTGGCTCAGGCCAAGACGGACATTTCAGTTTCTCCACATCCTTCGCGAAAGTTTTTTTGTGTGGGTTTTGTATTTTTGTGACAAAGCCTGGCTGGCCCTGGACTGCTGGGAGAACTGCCAAACTTAGTTTCTTTAGTACCGGGATTTTAAACACAGCCAGCACACCTGGCCTGTAGTGCTTTTAAAGAGTGAGATTTATTTACTTTTGCTTTGTATTATTTTAATAATCCTTGCATTTTTACTATACCCTTTTAAAACTTTGTGTATTGACGGTTTTACTTGTAAGATTAAAGATGGTAGCAGGTTATTCAAAGGTAGGACTCCAGGAAGGGTTGGAGCCGGCACTTTACAGAATGTCAAGGTTCCTTTGGTGAACTCTGAGGAGGCCTTCAGAAGTGGCTAAGGTGTCAGTCTCTGGACTTGGCCAGCATGAGGAGACAGCCCTGCTTCAAGGAGCAGTTCAGCTAGCCTACCATATGGCTGGCTGTAGGGCAAGAACAGGAAGTAAGGAGAGGAGGCCTCTAGTATCTGAGAGGTACAAAGTTCCCCTCAAGGCAGAAGGTGAGCTTGAAGGTGTGACATTTGCAGGAGAGGTCCCTACTCTTTGTATATATAAGTACCAGAGCATGCTTTCCCACTTTCAATATCTGGCATCTTTGGAGACTCACATCTTCTACAGGATACAGTGTGTTCCTGTGCAGCTTCCAGACACACACACACACACACACACACACACACACACACACACACACACCCCTATTGTAGAGTGCCTGTGCTGGGCAGAAGCCATATCCTAAAGATAAGCCTTGCCTTATCTGGTGGAATCAGAATTGTGCACTTAAGAGGTCTCTTCCGAGCCCAAGGAACTCTGCAGCTGAGAAAATGAATGATTCATAGTTTGCTGCTGTCACTTACAATCACAAGTACAGTTTACTAAGCACACACCATGTGCAAGTCACTGTGGGAAGTCTTTACCCAGACTGCCTCGTTAGCTGTGAGAAAACAATACCTAAATGCAGTCTTTAAATGGAACATCTATGTCATGGTGTTACAGACACAAAGCCACACTCTGTAAACCCTGATACATATATGAGTCACTCAGAAACGCTTAAATGTAGATTATAAGAAATCTGCCGCAGGACCAGAGATGTGCCTTTCTGGCACTGATGCTGCTTGTATAAAGACCACACTCTGGCTTGGAGAGTGGATCTAGGAAACCACATTTGTTGAGGGAATGCTTGAGATATTAGTAACACTCATAATCTAAGGATTGTCCAAGTCAGGCTGTGCAGGGGCCCCCAGATAATAAGGTTCTTATTCTATGGGAATGGACTTCTGGAATCCAATAGACAGGTTTTACATCTTGGTTCTGTAGTAGTTCTGTGAATTTCAGCATGTGATTTGAAATCTGTATCTTTGTGTGCAAAACATGTTTGCAAAGTCGTACAAATGTTTTCCTGAGGCTGGCGAAATCTGTCAATGTCTGACAGCAGTAGTGCTCAAAAGCACTAGTGCTTTTGAGTAGCAGAATTTGGTTGTATGCTGATCTCAGATCAATGGCTTGGAACCCCGCTCTAATGGGGGTGGAAAGGGAGAAGCGAATGCCTGTGCCCCCACGTGGTGAATGCGTGAACTGCACGCACAGTGCTTCCTGGAGCTCTAGTCCTATGGAGGGGCTCTGGGGCCTTAAGGAAGGTCACTGGATGGCAGCACTGAAGGATCTGCTCCTTCAGATCTCTGAGATCACTATGATCTGAGCTTCCTTTTTCATAGCTGGGTTGTCTTCATTCAACTCTCCCAGGCTGCCTGTGGGTGACCTTTGAGACAGTTCACACATTCTTAGCAACTGAACCCCTAAACTCTCATAGAGTGTACCTCCAGCAAGGAATGGAGTGATTGGCAGAAATTATCCAGTATGCATTAAACTACATAAGGCTTTCTTCAGGCTCCATGTGGCCCACCAAGCACTAGGGCACCCTAGACACACTTGAATTGGCTAATCTAACAGACAGACTTCCAAACTTAGACTATACCAGATTCTCGAAATAGGGTTTCTTATTTTATTTGAGGCAGGATCTAGTGTAACCTAGGCTGGCCTTGAACTTGTGATCCTCCTGCCTCAAGAGTGCTGAGGTAAGTCATATAGCACGACACCTGCTTCATACAGTGCTGAGGATTGAACCCAGGGCTTTGTGCATGCTGGGCAAACACTTTACCAATTGAGGTAAATCCCCAGCCTAAACCTTTCTCTTTTAAGTGTTTTGCTATGACAAAGGAAAGTTGACAACTACGGCCAGCATGCCAAGCTTTGGGGTCAGGGCTTCCTCCTAATCATCCTCCAGCCCCATATTCAGTGCATATACAGTGACTTGTGGCCATTAACATCTATCTAACCAAACACAATCACAGCTAAGCTGCCTCTTGCTCAGAAGCCAGGGCCAAGGCTTACCTGACTGCATAATGACTTAAACTGGGTTCCAGAAAGTTTGGTCATGTTGGTGGCGTAACCATAATGCAATGTGGTTTCTTAGGTAGACTTCCCCCTGAGAAAGTGATTTATCCCAATAACATCATTCTCACTACCCTTCACCCCAACCACGTTCCAACAATTTGGAAATGTGTCTTTGCTGTTGTTGATAATGGCTGAGACAATGCCTGCCTCCAGGTCCCTCTGTCTTTTACAGTCTCTTGGATAAAGCAACTCAGGCTTCCCTAAGGATTGATTGATTGGTTGATTGATTGATTGATTGATTGAGGGAAGCAATGTCTTTGCTGATCCAGGAGGCTGAGTTATCTTAGTTGGAGGGAGTTACCAGTTATGAGCATACACAGAAAGAATTCTGAAATCCATTTCCAAAGAGAAGTGATGTAAATGTTTTAAGCAAAAATGCCCTAACCCAAAACCATGAACTTCTTCTGGCTAAGAGTTTGGAATCTGTCTTCTTACTGGGACTCACCTTACCTGACTGACAGTAGCTCTCAGTTTAATGGCTTTGACTATTTTTTCTTAAAGATTTATTTATTTTATGTGAATACACTGTCACTGTTTTCAGACACCAGAAGAGGGCATTGGATTCCATCACAGATGGTTGTGAGTCACCATGTGCTGGCTGGGAATTGAACTCAGGACCCCTGGAAGAGGAGTCAGTGCTCTTAACCACTATACTGGCTAGTTTTGTGTGTCAACTTGACACAAGCTGGAGTTATCACAGAGAAAGGAGCTTCAGTTGAAAAAATGCCTCTATGAGATCCAGGTGTAAGGCATTTTCTCAATTAATGATCAAGGGTGGAGGGCCCCTTGTGGGTGGTACCATCTGTGGGCTGGTAGTCTTGGGCTCTGTAAGAAAGCAGGCTGAGCAAGCCAGGAGAGCAAGCAAGCCAGTAAGTAGCATTCCTCCTTGGCCTCTACATCAGCTCCTGCTCCTTGACCTGCTTGAGTTCCAGTCCTGACTTCCTTTTGTGATGAACAGCAGTGTGGAAGTATAAGCCGAATAAACCCTTTCCTCCCCAACTTGCTTCTTGGTCATGATGTTTGTGCAGGAATAGAAACCCTGACTAAGACAAATTGGTACCAGCGTAGTGGGGTATTCCTGTGACAACCTGACCATGTTTTGGGGAGGACTGTGGAAGGACTTTGGATCTTTGAGCTAGAAGAGTCATTGGGATGTTAAGAGCTCTGTGGAATGTTCTGTAGGAGCTTAGAAGATAATGTTGAGAACAGTGCAGAAGATGGAGGCCTGGCTTGTGAAATTTCAGAGGGAAGATTAATTAAAGACCATTGCTAGTTTGATTTAAGATTCTGTGGTTTTGGTTAGCTGGGGCTGAAGAAATCAGCTGTGATTAACAAGCTACCAGAACTACTAAAGCAAAACCACTGCATTACTGGAACTATTGATACTGGTTAGCTGGAGCTGGGAAATTGGTGGTGATTGGGAATAGACCAGTATCATTGAGGTGAAATCTTCTGAGAAGTGTTTTCTAAGAGCACAGAGGCTGTGTTCCAGAGATAGCCAGGGTTGTACCTTGTGCTGTGGCTGGACTTGGTAATGTGTAAGAGTCACTCAGGTGGTACTGGTTTTGAAGGCATGAAGGGGTCATGAAGAGCAGCTGAGGCCTGGGCACTGTGAGAGGCCACAGAAGGCCATTGGTGAAGGTGCAGCCTCAGTTGCAATTCATGGCCTAGGACTGAATGGGTTATGCAAAGGAGGTGAGGCTTGGCACCATGAAGAGAGCCTATGAGAGGCTGTTGGTAAAGCCTAGTTGCAGCAGAAGACAGCAGTGTTTTGGAGATGCCAGTGCCATGAGATGACCACCAAGAACAGCAGCAGCAGTGGAGTACAGGCATCTGGAGCCTAGAAGACAAGGTGTGTGCTACAATGGGCAGAGCTGGAGAAGTGACTCAAGCCCTTGGAGGAATCCAGAAGATCATGAGTGGATCCCAGACATTGGATGGTTGGAGTTTGATTTTGCTTTTGATTGTGACTGTGCCCTGATATATTTTCTCTCCTGAAGGAAGAAGGTATTTTAGTGGAGCCCACAGTTAAGAGAATTTAATGGTAAAAATACTTTGAATTTTAAGATATTGGATGTTTAAAGGGGACTGAAATGTTAATATGTAAGAATTTGCAAAGATTGTGGGACTTTTAAAGTTATTTAGATCTTGGGAATTAATAAGAAAGTAAGAGTCAAGGCTTAATGGTGATGTGTTTGTGTGTCAAGTTGACAAGGGGTCAATTGTACTGGCTAGTTTTGTGTGTGAATTTGACACAAGCTGGAGTTATCACAGAGAAAGGAGCTTCAGTTGAGAAAATGCCTCTATGAGATCCAGGTGTAAGGCATTTTCTCAATTAATGATCAAGGGTGGAGGGCTCCTTGTGGGTGGTACTATCTGTGGCGGTAGTCTTGGGTTCTATAAGAAAGCAGGCTGAGCAAGCCAGGAAAAGCAAGCAAGCCAGTAAGCAGTATTCCTCCATGGCCTCTGCATCAGCTCCTGCTCCCTGACCTGCTTGAGTTCCAGTCTTGACTTCCTTTAGTGATGAACAGCAGCATGGAAGTGTAAGCCTTTTCCTCCCCAACTTGCTTCTTGGTCATGATGTTTGTGCAGGAATAGAAACCCTGACTAAGACAACTGCTGAGCCATCCATCTCTCCAGCCCCCAGGTTATTCTTTTACGAGCTGAAAAGTTTTTCTTGGGCCAGTAAGATGGGTCACTTGAGCAGAGCACTTACCACACAAGCCTGAAGACCTGAGTTTGATCCCTGGAACCTATATAAAGGTGGAAAAGAGAGAACGGACTCCCGGAAGTTGTTCTCTGATCTCTACTGGGGTCCTGTGGCATGTGTGCCCATTAATACAATTAACTAAATAATTTTGAAAAAATTTTAGAAGATTTTCTGGTTTTACATAGAATGGTGTCTCTCTGTGTTACTACTAGGAAATAATCAGGATGCCATGAGATCTGAGGCCCTAAATGCCTGGTAGGTTTGACATAAGCCAAGTGAAAGGTCGGATGGTTCTGTGCAAACCCTGCCAATACCACAGGGACCAAATGAGACGAGGCCTTAGGACCAATGAGTGCTCCACACTCGTATGTCTCAGATGAAGCAAATAGGCAGTCCTGTCACCTGAGGTGAAGCCAAAATAGATAAAGGAGATAAAGCTGTGTCATTGTCTCACAGGGGTATTTGTCCCTTGGGAGCCACCCTTCAGGATGTGTTCTAAATTAGTAGACAGGAGAGATCAAGGACCCTCTAGCTAAATGGAGCTGTAAGCGCTCAGGTAGATAGATGCTCTAAAAATGTCCCCACTCACAGAGTGACTTCTGTGTGAGAAGGTGGGACAGAGGAGTTTCAGCTAAGGCAGCTGTGGTCCTCTCCAGCAAGCTGAACCCTGTCCTAAGATCTTCCAGGGTCATCTCTCATCAGCCTCCTCCACCAGTTCCCAGGTGCCAACTGCCAAAACCATGAAGGGGAAACTGGGTAGAGGTGGCCTACACCATTTGGTTCACTAAAAACAGGCAAGAACATCAGGCCTCCTAGAAAAGACTTCTGAGGGAAAGAGGAATACAGATAAATTTATTAGTTAAATACTGATTTTACAGCCATTTCACTTTAAGACAATGTTAACAGGTTGTGGAGGAGGGGGAGACATGGAAAGGCGGCCTTGAGGGAGAAACAGCATAAATGATTACAACAGAATCTTGGTTCAAAGCTATTCTCTGCTACGGCCAGTAAGGTTTAGGGGTGGGGCTGGGAATTTGGGCTAAAACAAGGTAATGCCACAGTTGGCTACAGCTCTGTGGGTGATGAGGACAAGGAAGAATCTTTGGGAGCCCCAGTAATGGCGGGGGATGGGGGGAAGGCCAATTCTAGGACAGGTGCAAGCATGGCTATCCCATCAGGCCTAGGGACATCTCCCATCCATCACCTTTGTCCTTTTACAAATTTCCTTTTCTTTCTGCTTTGAATTTATTTTGCAAACAGCCTGTATTTTCTAGACAAAGGATCTGTGCTGGAGAAAGTCCTAGAGCCAGGTAACTGTCTGACTTGAGAGGGCTTGGCTTGGCTTGGCAGGCTCAGAGCAAGCAAGCTGGAGTCCTGGGAACAGGGTTGTGCTGTAGACACAACCTCCAGAGGGACCCAAGGTGCAGACGAGCGAGTGAGTGAGCGAGCAAGCGTAGTCACCGAGGCTGCTTTGGTAGGTTTTGTTCTTCCTTGGAACCCCTGTGTGTGAAGGGGTGAAAAGGATGCTGGAACAGCACCTAGTAGTATTAGCCTGCTGCACAACTGGGCTCTAGTTTTGCAGAGGGTAGGAGATGTTCTGGCTGGAGAGCAAGGGGTTTGATGTTCCTGGGAGAGGAAGGGAAGGCACCACTGCCAGGCTGCAATTTGATGAAACTATTCTGTGTAATGAGTCATGTGCCTTCTCCTCACCTAATCTCCCCAGGAAGCACTCAGTAACGTCTGCATTGCAGCCAGCACTTTGGAGTCAGATCTGGTATGGGACATGCAGAGAAGTGCCATGCCTCAAGGGGAGTGTTGGACAAGGGCAGGGCTGTCGTGTCTAGTCCACAAGTAGACACCCTGCTCAGGCTGTAGACCGAATCTTGAAGCCTCAGCCCCTACAGCCGCTCTAGGCTCACAAAGAAAAACCCACCACCACAGCCGATGGGGTGGGGAGCTGGGGTGAAGGAGATTATGTGTCTGTCCTAGACAGGCAGGTGGAGAATGAGGAAGAAGTCTGCTACACTGAAGAGCCTCACTGTGCTGTGCTTGCAGCCAAAGTGGACTTGTCCGTAAGAATGCAGGCTTTTCCCAGTGTTCCACCTGGAAAGGTGTTTGAAGAAACCCAGCACCCATATCCCTAAGTGATTGTCAACAACTTCAAGTTCTACCCAGTTGTTCTTCAGGACTTGTTTCCAGATAAAGGGGCTGGCCAGGGTGCCCCAGCCTTTTACTGTGCTGGCCCCCAGGTCCCAAGTCCGAGCAGGAATTTGAAGAGGAAAAGGGGCGCTGATTACGCGGTGATTATGTCCCCGTGACTATCAGCCAGGACCAGGCTGTTCCAAGAGTCCTGCTTGGAGCTGGCCTGTGATGTCTGAGTGACAGGAGATGCATAGCCTTGTGGGGAGAGCTTCAGAGCCGACAGCACTGGATGGATGGAGGGCCCATGGCCGGACACAGTACTGAATGTCTGGAAGGCAGAGAGCACAGTGAGCCAGTAGGATGCTCCTGGGAGTCCAAGGACCAGGGTAGGGGAGGGAATAAAGGAGTAAGACTAGCTGCTTCCCTAGGCCCTAGGGTCTAGCTGCAGAGGGTCTGTGTGCTTTCACTTTGGCTTCTGAGCTCTGTAATCAGAGCCACAACCTAGGAGTTTTGTGCTGCTGTGTTTTCTCAGAAAGCTCTGGCAGCCACAGGAGAGACACTCTTATCACCACTTCCTGGTCAGATAGAGGTCTTCTGGGTCAGACTGAGGTCACCCTTTTCATCCTGAAAGGGTCCTAGCACTGTTCCTTCTGTGGAACCAGGTTCTTTCCAGTTTACTCTGATGGTTGACCGCTCAACTATTGTCTCACAACTAGGGGTAGTGGGGCTGGGAAAGGGAACTTGTGACTTCCTCATCCCTCAAGGCTGAGGAACAGGGGTGCCGCCATACCTGTAAGAGGGCATGGTCCCTTGCTGGGCCATTCTGAGGCTCTGAGGAAGCTAGAGCTCATGAAGACAGCTTCCTGTCCTCTGGTTCCCAAGCCCATGACATGCTAACAGGGTCTTCCTGCCTCCTCCCGCCTCTGAAAATCCTTCAAGGCCAAGTTCAAAGCTCTTCAAGTTCTAGAGCCCAAATCTGCTTCCAACACCAACACTCAGGACTGACTCAGGGAGCAGTTGTGCTATCTGCCACATGTACCCTGGATGCAGTCCCTAGGTTCCTCTCCCTGTTCCCAAAGGCCACAGCACAGGAAGGTGTAAACCTGTGATATTCTTTGTGTCCAAATCAGTGGAGCTGGGTAAGAGGTACCGAGGGCTCAGAGGCCAGGCTGCAGCTCACACCCCAAGGCAGGTCTGGCTACTGAGATCTAGAATCTACTGGCTTATCAACTGTTACCCCACCCACCTGGGACATGGAGCTGCTGTGCCCATAGTGAGATGACAGCCCGGGCTCTGTCTTGATGGGGCGCATCTCTTCACTGCTGCTGCTGCTGCTAGTGGCGTTGTTGGAGTTGGTGGAGGCACCACTGGAGGGAGGGAGGCTCTCACCAGGAGGACCTGCAAGGAGGCAGAGTCAGGAGACCCAGTCTAGTCCAGACTATTTTACCTTCTTTTAAAAACTGCTGCAGCCCAGGCTGGTCACAGACTCACTGTATAGGTAAGGATGCCAGTGAACTGATATTCCTGCCTCTGCCTCCTGAGGGCTGGGTTTACAAACTTATGCTGCCATGCCCAGTTTATGGAATGCTGGGAATTGAAGCCAGGGCGTTGTGTGTGTAAGTAAGCACACTACCCACTGAGCTGCATCACCAGCCTCAAGGGAACCTTTTCAAAAGTCTCAGTGATTCCTTTGTGATCCTAGATCCATGAGAGACCATCCTGGAGACCATGTTGTGTTTTGGGATTCTACACTCTTGATACTGTTTTTAAAATGCAAATACTATATATTGCAGGATACTGCTGGAGGGTTCTGGGACACCAACTTATAATTAACGGTATTTATTTCTCTGTAGCGAAGTGTGGATAGCCACATTGCTTGGGATAAGTAGAGATTACAAATGCCCTGTGCACTCCAGAACAGATTCTGCTAGGGAATTTACTTTTCTGGGTTTTGACTTATGGGTTGAGGGCTATCCCACTGAACTCAGTGCCTGATCTTCCTTTGCCTGGCACGGGAAGGGGGAGACTACCCAGGGACTCTGCTGTAGTCACAGTCTGGGAGGCAGAAAGAGGCAGTACCCTGGGGGTGGTAGTGGCATGAGGTTCAGGTAGGAAATACTTCTCCCAGCAGACCCAGCTGAATTTAGGAAATCGAAATGATGGCCATGCCTTTGGTGGGCAACTTGGTGACTCTGCCTGCCTAGGTGAGAAGTGAACTGTCCATCCCATTAGCCAGTTCATTTCCTCTGCAACTGAAGCCAGGCAAACTGTAATTTAGCAATGTGCAGCAGAGAAGGTTCTGGGTAGGGAATATTAGTGACTATCTTAATCTAGAAATTAAGAAGGCACTGCCAGGTGTGGTGGCTCATGCCTATAAACCTGGCACTTTAGGAAGCTGAGGCAGAAGGGGCATAAGTTCAAGGCTATCCTGAGCAACACAGAAACTATGAAGACAGAACAGTATATTGGATAGACTCTCTATCCTGGAGATCCCAGTCAATAGCAATGTGACTTTAAGCCATTGCACTCAACTCTCAGTTTGCTTATCAGGAAGATAGGATGACACTGCTTCTGTGGGATCTTGAGGGGATCCCTGAAGGAACAAGTTCAGAACACTGTGTGACATAAATGTAACAGATCAGTCTGTCAGGAGCACAGCTAATGGGAACTTGTCTGCTTTGATCAGAGCATCAAAAACGGGGGCCACTGAGCAAAATTCCTCTGTCTGGCCCCCACTCTGATCCAACCAGCCTACTGCAAGGGCAATCATCATTCGGCTTCCTGGTGCTGACTTCATTACTGGTTATTACTCTGCTCTGAGAGGAAGAGGTTAGCATCATACCTTGGCTGCCAAGGCTGGCCGCCTACAAGAGCAGACATGGTTCTCAGATACTCTGGGAGCTTCTGATTTGTTCCATACTTACACAGAGATCTATTCCTCACCTGCTGGTGTCTTAGATTTATTCAGGTTCTTGGGTTTCCGTTTTCTGGTTTGAATCCCCTCCTTCCGCATTGCAAGAGGCCTGGGAACCTGAAGGGTTGGAAGTTAACTATATGGATTTCCAGTTGTAGAGTCGGCTATAGTCCTGACAGACAGACAGACAGACAGACAGACAGACAGACACACACACACACACACACACACACACACACAAATGGAGGTTTTTAAAAGAAGGAGCAGTGTATTTTATTCTGGAGAGAAGACCAGTGAGACCTGCAGAACGGGAGTAGAGGAGGCTCCTCTCAGGCAGAGCTGAGGGCATGAGAGGAATAGGGCATAGACACTGCAGGGCAGGGCATCCACTCACCCCATGGAGCTTCATGTAGAGGCCGCAGGCATTACACACAGGCTCACCCTCGGCATTACGGCGCCACAGCGTGGTGGTGGTAGTCTGGCAGTTGGCGCAGGAGAGGCCTACCCGGCGGGAAGCAGACTACAACATAGAAAGGAAGTATTTTGTGTTTAGCAGGGCTAGGCCAGAATAGTCCCTTGGGAGCCCCTGGGCTAGCCTTAGCACTATCTCTGGGTATCTAGACCACTCACTGGAACAGATGGGAACCACTGTCAACAGAAAAATTCTTCCCCAAGGTTGAACTCCTGAATCCCAGTGCCTGATGTTTGGGGTGTTTAGGGTGAGGAGTTTGATGGGCTTCAATGTGGAAGCTTCAGAACGTCTCTCTCTATTCCCTTTCCTTGCCATACACCAGGGTTAGTATTAGTCAGAGTCAGATGGCTCCAGTTCCAGGCCTTCCCAACCAGGACCCACATCTACTGCTTTGCCTTCTTGGACTCTGGGTTGTGCTAGGGGATCAACTGAAAATAAGACAGCTCCTGGTTTATGTTGGCTTTCAAGACAAAAGGCCTGGAGACCAGGAGGCTGGATCTGGCTCCTCGTGGCCAGTGGCTGTTGCCAGTCACCTTGCTGAGCTTCACTTTCTACTATTGCATTGTGATGGGGATGGACTACCTGGGCCAGCATCTTTGGAGCAAGTGCAAGCTCACTCTAAAGGTATGAGAAGCTCCCTCCTCACTCCCACCTACCTAACCCCTCAGTTTATTTTATATCCTTTAATTCCAAAGTTTGAAGCTGGGGAAGAGCCTCAAAACCAAGTGCAGAGAGGAGGGGAGAAGCTGACTGCTCTCCAGGCTGGTGGACTTCAGCCATAGAGCTCCTCACTCACCAGCCGGCGCTGAGGCTTAATGAGAGGCCGGTTGATACCATTCATCTTGTGATAGAGACCACAGGCATTGCACAGGTAGTGTCCTGTGCCATCTCGCCTCCAGAGTGGGGTGGACATGGCCCCACAGTTGACGCACTCTCTGCCTTCTGAGAAGTCATCAAACATATCTACTGGGGGAAGACAAAGGAGAAAAGACACAAATGATTTATTTCTTTGTTTTGATCAGAGACCTTTCACCTAGAAAGCAGGGCAGGATGTCTCTCCAGGAGATTGATTCTTCCTCACTTAGGACCGGATAGCCAGTGGGTTCTGCTCTCTGCCACCCAGATACAGCAGATGCCTAAGATAGAGTCATCAGCTGCCCAGGTTCTAGGGGACCCTTTGGAGTCCACATTTTGCTTCCAGAGTCTTTATAGCGTCCACCTAACCTACGCAGACCCTTTTCTTCATTTTTCCTTTTCAAAATTACGGCTGGGTGAGGATTTGAACATGAAATGTCCCCACAGGCTTATGTTTTGAACCCCTGGTTCCCAGTTGGTGGCTCTATTTTGGGAGACTGTTGGACCCAGCTAGAAGGTGGAGCCTGACTGGCAGAAGCAGATCACTCAAGGTTCTGCTGGGACCCTTATTCCTCTCCTGCTCTCCCTGCTTTCTGGTCTGTGGTACTCTGAAACCTCCACAGTATGCTGATAGCCCTATCCACTCTGCCATGTTTCCTTTGCCACAGGGGACCGAATCCCTAGGACATCATAAGCTAAAATATTTCTGTTATCTGTTAAGCAATTTTGCTAGCTATTGTGGTACTAATAATTGCTAAAGTAACTCATGCTGATTATCGTTCCTTTGGAGCACACGTGATGGAACGTAGAGGTATTTACACTGTGAGCGTGTTATTTTATTCTATCCTTTGTAAGACTTCCTATGTTGACACATGCTTTTGCCTAGTTGAGGTCAAGCTGATATGGTCAAGCCTATCTTGCTTTGCTATGTTTGCTTAAAGCCCTAATGTGTTGCCACATTGGAAATGTATTATAAACTCCTCCTACCACACTGTAATAGTCCATCACTGAAATGCTTCCCCACCTTTCACTTCTGCTCTTCAATAGCTGCTTAATCCCTACCTAGTTTCTGATATTTGTTTTGTAAATACGGGTCTCTTTGTATATAAATCTGTGAGTTTCTGCTTATTACTCTGAGTACTAGCCTAAAAGAATGTCTAGGTCGCAGAGACTATAGAGTTTTGTTTACTTAAATGAATAGTTCTTAGTTTTCCCACATGTGACAGTTAGCTTTAACTGTCAACTTGACACAACACTATTGCCAACTGAATTACCTCAGAAGAGAGTCTCAATGGGGGATGGTCTACATGGGATTGGCTGTGAGCATGGGTATGGAAGACTGTCTTAATTAACTGATGTGGAAAGACCCAGCCCAGTGTAGGAGGCACCATTCCCTATGCAAGAAATCATGAGCTGTGCAAGGGTAGAGAAAAGGAGCACAAGCAAGCAAGCATGGGTGTATACATTCATTTCTCTCTGCTCTTGACTGTGTTTGTGACGTGAACTGTTAACTCAAGCTCCTGCTGCTGAGACTCCCTACAATGATGGACTGTGTCTTGGAATTGTGACGTAAAGTAAACCCCTTTCTCTCCTCTGTTTCTTTTTGTCAGGGTATTTTATCACAGCAACAGAAGTGAAACTTGGATACTGTTTTTAACCACATGCATGATCTGATGTTATTGTTTGTTCTTTTCTTGGTATATGGAGCATACGATAAAGATACCGGCTATAATCCTTAGTGCCTTAGTCATCGAATGTGAGTGTCAGCCTTTCACCAGAAGGCTGCTATCCTCTGCCATCCTTCTGTTCACTAACCCTTCCCCTTTCTCTTCCATATTTTCAGAATTCTACAATTGGTGAATCCCAAGTGTTCCCTCTCATTTTCCAAGTGAGAGAGGTAGGGTTGATTTTCCCATTCCCTTTGACCTATATTAAGCCTGGTTAAAACTTCCAGAAGTCTCTCTAACTCATGCCATCTAAGTTTTCTGTCCCTAAGCCCAACCACCTTGCCCCTTTCTTGATACCAAAGGCAATGCTGAGACCTTCTCCGGGGAAGCCAGTGGTACCCCTTAGAAGGCAGGGTTAAAGGTCTGTCCCTCCTTTAGGCCCCAGGCCTGGGGTTTGCCAGCTCCACTGTTCAGTAATCAGCACTAAGAGAATGTTGGCTGGAAAAGGATAGGGCACCCTCCCCATAACTCGGTACATAAACAGTCATTTACTCCTGCAAACAGGTAGCAGTGTGTCCACACCAAGCAAACAATATACAGGTGTGAGGGGCTGTTTGCTCAGGCCAGGGAGTTAAGTAAAGCCAGCACAGAGGCTATTTTTACGCCTGTGTCACACTGAAGGCCCTTCATCAAGGTCACCTGCCTCTAGAGGTGACTCCTGCCCATGCCCTGCTCTCTGCTGGGCCACTACCAGTACCACCACTGCCAGCACCAGCACCAGTACCTTGCCTGTGGCCTGTCAGCTTTGCTTTTTCCTCTCAAGCCCTCTCCTGAGAACAGTAGAAAGGCCAGGAGTTCCCAAAGCCAGTAGCCGGCAGGGCCGAGAGGTAGGTAGCAATCGCAGCCTGTTTGCTATGAACACTAGATGGCACTACTGTCTCAAGATGTAACCAAGACCTCAGCCTAGATTAACCCACACCTTGGCATAGCCGGCTACTACATTCACTGTTCTAGTTTGAACCTATGCAGCCCTTTGATTCTGTTTTTCTTTATCTTGAAAAAGATTTATATCCCAAAGATGGCAGGATGTAAAATAAACTCCTATGCAGCTATCATCCAACGATTTGTGGACAGTCCCATCTTACCTGCCCCTCTACCCGTTTAACCTATCCTGTACTACAGAAGAAAACCCAAGGTCCTATCATTTAACCAATGTTTCTCTGATAGGTTCAGCCTCATACTCTCCCTTTAAAGATGCTCACACCAGTTTCTTTACCCCTCTGGTTCATTTAGCCAGAAATGGAAAGCCCTCGTGATCCATTGCTGTTTGTGAGATGGAGCTCCTGCCTTCCCACTCCCCTGGTGTACGTGTATATCATCAAAGGACACCAGCAGTGTTCATGGGTGTGTCCTCTTGCTGCTCACTCACCCGTCCTTGCCCTGAGAACTTAACACAAAGGTTAACTTGGGGAACCCCTGCAAGTGCACCTCAGAGAACAAATGATACATTCTAACAATGGTTTTCCTACCCAGGTGAAGTCACTGGACATTGGCAAATATGTATTCATCATCTACAAATATTTAGCAAACATCTGTGATTTAAGCAAGCCGACAGATGCCACAGGAGCTAAGAGGGTGCCTTGGTCTCGGAATGCTAGTGATCGAGGTTAACAGACTGGCCCTGAGAATCAATAGTGAGTGACAAGATGATTTATCCATCTTCAGAACTCTCAACTGGGGGGTGGGCTTCATGGCAGACACCATTGGCCTAGGATAGAAAATGTGGAAGTCCAACCCAGATAGATCTGTTAGTGTCACTCAGCTTCCACAGGAGGGAAGAGGGAAGGAAGCAAAGACCATGTTTCCTCAATACACCTAGCAGGCCTGGAGGTATGGGGTCCACCACAAAATCTTACTGCCCAACCACTTCAACGAAATGGTACATGGAAATTATATATATATAAAAAGATTTCTTTTATGTGTATAAGCATTTTGCCTACATGAATGCATATGTATCAAGTGTGTTCCTGGTACCTGCAAAGATGAAAAGGCATCAAACCCCCTGGAGCTAGAGTTACTGATGGCTGTGAGCTACCATGCGTTCTGGGAACTGAACCTGTTACTCTGCAAGAGTAAAAAGCACTCTTACTCACTGTGCTGTCTCTCCAGCCTCTACAGGGAAACTTCAAATGATTAATACAAAGGCAATGTGGTGGAGGTGCAAGATGTTGACTGTGGCTTGCAAACCGAAAAACAGAACATGCAAGGTGTCCTGCAGTGTGGTGGCCACAAAGGTTGTCAGAAAGCAGCTTTGTCTGGACTAATTGGGGGGTGGGAGGGGCTTTTGTTTTCAGGAAAGCCCAACTCTATAACATCATAACTACTTTTTAAAATTCTAATTTTGAAAAAGAAGAAATATGATCCCCAAGCAGCTTTCAACTCCACGTGGGGGGGGGGGGCATTTTATGCTCTTATGTATGACATAGAAATGAACTCACCTTTCCCCCTGGGCTGAGGAATGGGAAGAATGCAGCCACTTAGTACTTACCCTGGGAGAGAATGGGTGCCCAGCTATGATCCCCAAGTCAGCACTTCCTACTCTCTCGCCAGAGTACAGGGTGTACCTTCCCAGAGGGCGAGTTTAGGGTCCAGCCATGGCTCCAGCCTGTGACAGCCTGCTTCCCACTCTCACCCCTCTCCAGTACAGGTCCTGGTCCTCCCACTGCAGAGCAGTGGGAATTGACCCTAGAGAGTGGGTCAGCATCTCCCCACTCTGAGAGGACAGTCTTTTAATAAGAGCTGCAAAGCACTTTGCAAATAAGATAGAAATGTCCAACAATGGCTGTGGAGTGCTCTGCAAACACCCAGTGGGATACTGATGATGGATCATCCTGAGGTTGGGGCAGAGGGGCAGAGGGGTGGGAAGGCCAGGGACAAAGGAACTAGGGAGAAGTTGAGGACACACATGAAAGAGAAGACTTAGAAATCTGATGCTTTCTCCAGGCATAGATGAGGCCAGACTTGGATCTGTAGGTTTCCCAACTCCTTTGAGGCTTCAGGCTATGAACATTGGAAGCAAAAGTTCACAGTATATACATAGGAGTTCTCAAAATTGCTGGCCATAGGAAATGGGGCATTCTTCCCTAATCCCAAAGATGGGCACCCAACTCCTCACTATCACCCCATGCCTTACTTTCAACATTTTTCTTTCTTTTTTTTAAAGATTTATTTATTTAATGTATGTGAGTATGTTATTGTTCTCTTTAGACACACCAGAAGAAGGCATCAGATCCCATTACAGATGGTTGTGAGCCACCATATGGTTGCTGGGAATTGAACTCAGGACCTCTGGAAGAGCAGTTGGTGCTCTTAACCGCTGAGCCATCTCTCCAGCCCCCAACAATTTTCTTTCAAGTGGGAATACATTGCCGCAGGATAGATATTCCTAGAAACTATGGCAAGCTACAGTCACCCATGTGCCTGGAAGGAAAATGGGACCCTGACTTCTTGAGGCTAATATAATCAAAGGTAGGGACTCAATCTACCCCTATCTGTCCATTCATCCTGTAGAACTCATCCATAAGGCTCTGCAAATCACAGGAAGCAAATGTGGACTGGGAGAAGGACAAGGGGAGGAGAAAAGGAGAGAGAAAGAGAAGAAAACCAGGTCATGCCAGCAGCATACTTCTGGACACTGTGGAGAGCAGGGTTTGTCCCTTGACCTTTGAGAAACACTTCCAGCTGTTCTGGGATGCTGATACTGCATTGCCAGTTTGCACTTTGGGGGTCACACAGGCCCTAACCTGCTGTAGATGGGTCCTTCTGTCTTCATCTGTTGGTGGAGAGCAGAGTCTGAGCCAAAGCCTGTGGTGGAGGAACATTGGCTCCATGCGTGGGTGTCTACTTGTTGTGGTCTCTTCTGGACTTCTGCAGCTCAAACTTTCACCTTCCGTCTATCATATCCTGACCCCTGGGGTAAATGCTGAACACACAGGCTTGGCAGAAAAATTGGAGCAAAATCTCTTTCCAAAGGTGCATTGGTCCAGCTGAGAACACACAGCTCAAAGCAAATAATTCTATTAAATACGGCAGACTGCAGTGAATCTGGCCTTCAGTACCCTCTCTCCACTTCCGCTGTCCTAGATTACTGGGTCATGTATTCAGAGAGGGATGGCATGCCACACAGTGATCATGTCCATGCCCAGGGTAGCTAACTATCAGGGTTAGGGAAAAAGCCAGAAGGAGAAGAGAATCCAAAAAGGAGAATCTTTGGGGGGGGGGGCAGACACAGCCTAGACTGAGTGCAAGGGACCTTTCTCTGGGTTTAGGGGGCTTCAGGAGTAAAGTCTGCAGCCCCACCCCCCAATCTCATGCTGAACCCCAGCCTCACACACAGCTAAAGTTCAGTACATTGGGCCTGGATTTTCTGACAGGCCTTGGTCTATCAGACCCTGTGGCTGGCGCCTGGGTCTGGGGAACAAGAAACAAACAAACTCTGGGATTTTTCTGGCAGCAGCTGAGGGAGCTTCAGTCCTCTGGGCTTCATCAGGCTGTAGCAGAAGCCTGTGACAGGAGGCTGGCTGGCCAGGAGGGCCACAGCTCCTATGGTGCTCAAATGGGATTAAAGCACCTATTTTAGAAACTCGGAGAGTGTAGAACATGAGTGGTCGCACAGCTAGGCTTTGGGCATGTACCCTGTGGAGGCCTCCTTAACCTCTACTTCTGTGCTGGGAAGCGTAATGCTAATGTCCATATGGGACAAGCCTCAGGCCTATGGGGACTCCAAAACATGACTCAGGTCCCGAAACATCAATATACAGGTAAGGACTTTCTAGATGGAAGGGAGGGAAGGAGAGAGGGAGGGAAGGGGGGGGAACACCACCAAAGTGAAAAGGACATGTGGTGGTTTGAATAAGCTTGGCCCAGGGAGTGGAGCTATTAGGAAGAGTGGCCTTGTTGGAGGAAGTGTGTCACTGTGGGGGTGGGCTTAGGGAGCTTCTTCTGTCTGCCTGGACACTGCCGTACTTCCTGCCATGATGTTAATGGACTGACCCTTTGAACCTATAAGCCAGCCCCAATGAAATGTCCCTTATGAGAGTTGCCTTCGTCATGGTGTCTCTTTACAGCAATGGAAACCCTAACTACGACAGGAAGGAAAGAAGAGAGGGCACGGGAGAGGGGGAATTAGACAGGAAAGTTGAAGAACAAAAGACTAAAGAGAATATCTTCAGCTTATTGTTAAGAGTTAATACTCAGGCCTCACATACTACAGGCAGGCATAGTTCTGCCACTCTAGTAATGAAGGCGGGAGCAAGCTCCTGTCTTTCCTCTGAGGACCAGAAGCTCTTCCCTCAGAAAGTCCCACAATCTCAACTACCTACTCCTCCTCCTGCTTTTACCTGGCCCGTCACTGTTGGATCAGGGTTCAAGGAGCCCAGGGCAAGGAGCAACTGAGGGATGATTTGTAGCTGTGGCTTTTGTGCCTGACCCAACACTTTCTGCCCAGAGTCTCTATCTGACTGTTGCTCAAAACTTAGTCTCAACAGGATGTACTAGCAGCAAGCCAAGAAAAGTCCAGGACCCAAACATGCTGTCTTCCCAGCATGTCTAGTCACTGAAGCTTTAGGGACAACTTCGTGTCATTGCCCTGAAGTGTAGCCACTAGAGGAATGCTTCCCAGCCTCTATCACTGTTGTGAGCAGACCTTCCAGAATATGACGAGTACAGGCTTCCCTGCAGAGTGCAGGATCCACCACAAAGCTCCAAAAGAACACTTGTGTCTCAGCAATGATTCTGCCCTGGATACCTGTGCCCTGCAGCACTGGACCCATGCAAGTACTATAGTATCAAAATCCACAACTTCCTTTGTCCCAGCCAGACCTTCCAAGATAAGGTATTCAAAGGATGCTCAGAAGATGGTTCACAAAATCCTGCCATCACCATGTCTCCAATGAATGGTGACACCTCAGAGCCCTCTGGGCTTCGGGTTAACAGCCATCAGCTCGGCTGCACCCACAGAATCCTGATGAATGAACAAGCAAAAGGCTTGCTGAATTTCCCCCTCTCTTCCCTCCACCTGGACATCTGACAGCTGTGCAGCTTCCCGCTCCTTCCCATGTGTGGGCTCATGGGTGGTGAGGCCTACAACGAAGGTGGGCCAAAGCAGGCAGTGAAGGGCAAGCATCTTCATGAATTTTCAGAGAAAATCCAGGTCCAGAGAAGAAGACATATGACCTGAGAGTGAGTGCCACTCCCAGGAAGGTCAGTGACCTAACCCTGCCCTCCTCCACACCACACCACTGCCCTCTGGGTCACTCCATCTGTAGCACTCTGCACAGAACATGAGCTCAATCTACACTAACCCACAGGGCTCCACAGAGTACTGAACCTCCATGTGTCTCATGGGGCAGAAGAGTCCCCAGGAGAGTGATACAGATTTGAGTGGCCTCTGTCCCTGGCCACACTTGATACTGGTCTAGGAGAGTTATCTCTGCAGCATGAGAGGTTTGCAAGAACACACCTGTGCACATGTGAACAAAAATGTGCATGCATGTGTAACTGGATAATGGATGTGTGTCTGTGGGAAAGAGCACCATGTCACATAACCACGACTCCAATAATTCACTGGAAAATTCTCCAAAGGGAGAAAGGTTTATTTTAAATATCTTCATGGCAAAGTACTGAAAATGACCCAACTGCTCAGTGATCAGAGCAAGGAAGAAAACCAAGTTTGAGACAAAAAAAAAATTGGAGTAGAAACATGATTTAAAGTAATTAAATGGTCAAGCAACTAAATATGTAAGTCTTCTTAGCATGAGAAAGATGGGAGATGGCTACGCCCCCCATTTAATTCTTTGGATAGCCACATCTCTAAATAGATGGAAAGAGCAGTCATGATGGTGCACACCTGTAACCTCAGCACTTGGCAGGTAAAGGCAGGAGGATTATGTATCCAAAGCTTCCTGAAGTTATATCTCAATTGAAACATCCTAGGGGACATGAGACTCTGTCTCAAAAGACAAGTCAATGTGGGCCAGTGATGTGGCTCAGCTGGTAAAGTCTCTTTCTGACAAGCCTGATGACCTGAGATTGATCCTTGGAACCCACATCACAGGAGAGAACCAGATCCTGAAAGCTGTCCTCTGACTTCCTCAGGAGTGCCATGAAAGGACAATAAAACAAAACAAATAAAAGAGTAAATAAACGCCTCCCACAAAGTCCCTTCTCCTCAGGACCAGGATTCTGCAGTCGAGAGCAGTAACCCCACCTGGCTCAAGTATCCACCACTGTTTTCTGTGGAGAGAGAAGGAAAGCTCCCTCCAGGGCACAGTCCCAGCAAGTGTGAGAATGACATATAGCTTATCTAAGGATGCTGCCAACCACACTGTGGACAAAGTCCAGCACTGGTCCTGTCTTCTCCAGTCACTGGTTTGTGTGCCAGTGTTCCTTCCCACATCCTCCCAACCTACCTCCATCTTTTGGGGCTCCCCTGGGGAGAGGATGAGAAAAGCATCCAAGGCACAATGATGCATGTGACAGGAAACATGGCACAGCCCAGGGGGATGGTGACTTGGTAATACCATATCCCAAGTATAAATGGTGTATGCAGTTCGATCCAACTATGCCACTTCTAGATATGTGTGCTATGAGTGTATGAACCCTTGTGTAAATGGCTTCTGAGGAGAAGATTCACCTTCTGTAACAGCAGGAGACTGGGAAGATAATACGAATATCCTTCCCTATGGAACTGGTTGCTTCAGCGAGGACATATAACATAGTCAGAATGCCTGAAGAACTTTGCATTGATTTGGAAGTCTTACCAGTTTGTATGGTAAAACATCAGAAGCAAAGTACAGGGCAACACACAGTGCCTCTCAGCAAAGGGAGAGAGAGCCAGGAAAGAGCGTAGAGGTGGATCTGTCTGTAGTCACGGTGCAGACTCTGGGAGGATGGAGCAGGGTCAGCAATGCCAGTCACTTCCAGACAGGCATCTTAGTGGCTCAAGGAGACTTATCACTTAAGACAGCCCTTTCTGTACTGTGAATTTATTTCCAGTGAGCAATAAATAATTATTTTGTATGATCAGTAAGGCGACTGAATATGTCACAGACCCCATAAAAGCATCTTATTTCACAAGTGTGGAAAGGGAATCCCTTTTCTAAGTGGTTCTCTGCTCTGCTGTACCATCACCTTCCTCTGCCCCCTCATTCCACCAGAGTCCCATGCTAGCTCCACAGGCAGACACAGGCCCCAGTGTGTAACAGCTTCCCTCGCCTGCGCGTGGCACAGTTATGTGGGTGTACACGGCCCCCAGTGCTGCTGGCTCTGCTTGGCATCTCAAGCTAAGTTACACGCTTGCTCCTTGATTTTACTAGGAAGCCTGAGGCAGGACTTTCCCAGGAGAGGCTTGAGCCAGGCCATCTTGACTATTTGCCTCTGCGCAGGTCCAGAGTACTGCAGGCTGGCAGTCTAGACGGAAACACTGAACAAATTGCCAGGGTCGCTCCCTTGGGGATGAGACAATGGGTCTTTGGGGAAAGCCTTTTCCTTCCAGGCTTGCAGCCACTGTCAGAAGGAAAACAACTTCCTCTCTCCGACAGAATGGCAGCAGCCAGCCAGCCAGAGGGGAGATTTATGGAGATATAATGTGACCTCTTTATTGCCCTGAACACTAGGGAGGTGTTTCAGGGGAGATTTACGCCTTTTCAAAGGGGAGGGGAACGAGAGTGCTGAAATTTATCCACCAAGTCTGTTTTCCCCTCTCAGGGTTTCTCAGGGATTACTTAATCAAACCAAGGTTAAGCCCCAATCGCCTGCACTTAACATCTTCTCCTGCTAATCCACCCAGTTACCCTGAACTG
Source organism: Uromys caudimaculatus (assembly GCA_028551405.1). Taxonomy (NCBI): domain Eukaryota; kingdom Metazoa; phylum Chordata; class Mammalia; order Rodentia; family Muridae; genus Uromys; species Uromys caudimaculatus. The sequence continues at coordinate 55,456,436 of CM052708.1, read as the reverse complement.
CTGCAAGCTTTCTGCATCAAATGTAGAGTCTGATGGGAGCAGGCAAGGTTCTGTCCAGTTCTGAGTTTGGTAAAGAGAAAACAACAAAAAATAAAGACAGTTCAACTACATTCTTCTGTAGGGTCAGGAGATTGGACTCTCTCAGGCGATTGCCCCTGGGATTGACAGTTTGCTTGCCTAGGCATGGAATGTTTTTTATAAAAGACGGTGTTATATGGAGGGCTGAGTTTGGGGCTGGGACCTGGCTCAGCTGCTAAGGGCACTGGATGGACTCCCAGCTCCACACAGAGGCGGGGTCTGTTACTACAGTTCTGACTCTTCTGGCCTCCAAGGGCCAGACACAGACATACATGCAAGCAAAACATTCATAAAATAAAAAATAATACATAGCTAAGGTTCTTCCTCTCTAATTTAAAAACTATTCAGGTTAATAGATCAAATGCTGTTTGCATATTACTCTTTTGGGAGTAGTTTTTTCTTTTGTGACATTTGTTTTCAAGCTATAGAGAGCCTTTTCTTTTTTTAAATATTTATTTATCTATTTTATGTGAGTGTGCTGTCACTGTCTCCAGACACACCAGAAGAGGGCATCAGATCCCATTACAGATGGTTGTGAGCCACCATGTGGTAGCTGGGAATTGAACTCAGGACTTCTGGAACAGCAGGCAGTGCTCTTAACCACTGAGCCATCTCTCTAGCCCTAGGAAGCCTTTCTTTAAGGAAAATTAAAATTAGCTGGACTATGGTGGTGCACACCTTTAATCCCAGTGCTTGGTAGGCAGAGGCAGGTGGATCTCTGAATTTGAGGCCAGCCTGGTTTACAGAGCAAGATCCAGGACAGCCAGGACTACACAGAGAAACTCTGCCTTAAAAAAACAAAACAAAACAAAAACACACACAAAAAAAAAAAAAAAAAAAAAAAAAAAGAAAGAGGAAGGAAGGAAGAGAAGAAAATCACAATTAAAACTTAAAATATCTCCAAAAGACAGAGTCACACAGCAGGTTGGTAAGAGGGTTCCCAGTCTCGTACTGGACACTTTCTAACATCACATGGCACAGCCCACGAGCAGCCGACTGTGGTGTTCTCTCCTACTAAGGTGAGACTAATGCTACCCAGTTTCAAAATCAGAGCCATCGCTTGCCAGACTTAACAGTGAGGGCCGTGGGAACCAGATGCAGAGCAACCAGAGATGGGAACACTCACCACAGTTATTTTAGTTCTCTCTATCTGGTCCCCACAACTTGAAAATAAAGTCTGTAGAAAAGACAGTTTTTAACTTTCTGCTTCCCAAACCACCTGACATGAGACTGTTATAATATGCCTCATTAATATACTTTTAGGTTTTCTTCTCCTGATTTATACCTAAAAGTTTGTACTTAAGCTATATAAATCAAAATTGCTATAAAACCCAAACCATCCTTTACGAGAGTGTCACATTTTTTAAGGTCTCTACTGTCACTATTATCTATCCCTAGTAATAGTGGCCAACAAGTTCCTGTTTTTAAATATGTCTATTTTCTTAATTATAATTTTTATTTTTAGGAAAAATTTTAAATAATAGGAAGCTAAAAAAATAGTTTGTTTCTATTCTTTACTATCTCCAAACCAATCCTTTGAACTCAGTACATAAATTCTCTGGCTCACTTTAATACTTTTACATACATATAAATAGATCTCTGAACAATGTGAATATTACTTTGTGCTTTCTAAAAATTTTTACAGGAGTGCTTCATGCTATACAGTGAATTTTTATTTACCTTTGAAAAACATGAACTATTTCAATCACTGACTAAATGAGAATGTGGCAAATAATGAGACTCCCTGCCTGGCCTTGTCAAATCTTAATTATTTTGCCATATTTGTGTTTGCTTCAGATTTTTTTCAGCATTGAGGATTGAACTCAGGCTTCCTGCATGCTAAACACGTGCTCTACTGCCAACCTACCTCAGGCCCTGCTTCAGATATTTTAAATGAACAAAGCATTGCGGGTGTAGTTCCTTTCCCTTTCATAAGGCATAATTCCTGTCTTAGATCCATTCTCACAGTACGGACCTGTCAGTCATTCTCACAGTACAGACCTGTTGTATATACTGTCCCCGTGTTTTCATTATATCAAGCCACCAAATTTTCCTTATCTATTGTCTAATTATGACAGTTTGTGTTCCTTCAGCCTGAACGTGGTGTCATGGGGCTCTCAACAGATGATTGTGTCATGAGATTAAAGCACTCATGTATGGAATTAATACCCTTATAGGAAACAAAATATACCCCTCCTTCACCTCATTTGAGGGTACAGAACATCACAATTCACAAGTCACGAAGAGTGGCCTCACTAAATATACCAGCGCCTTGATCTTGGACGTCTCTGATTCCAGAATAAATGAATCCTCTTCAGCTATCCAGACTCGGGCATTCTTCTATAGCAGCCAGACTAAGGCACATTGGCTGTGTTTTGGATGTTTCCAAGTTATATCTTAGTAGCAATGCCTCAAGCAAGCATCCTTGAACATAGCTTTTTATAGGAGAAAAGTTTTTAAATCATACAATGGACCTATTACAGCCATGCTCAGAAGTATTTGAATAAATGACTTATGCTTAGTTTTGGTGCTGTTCACAAATGCATCAGTCAGCTATTAACTTATGTGGTAACGAGCATCCCCCAAATCTCAACAGAACTTACAACAAGCTTATAATATTAAGGATTTTTTTTTCTGTTCACATTACACATCACCTGCAAGCTAGTCATAGTTCTGATGCTTCATTCTGGAATTTTAATTTTTAGTTATGTCCTTATTTATTGGGAGTCATGCATGTGCTATGAATCATGTACAGAAATCAAAGAACAATTTTCAAGAGTTGGTTCTCTCCTCCCACCCGGTGGGATCTGGGGATCCAACTCAGTGTCAGCCTTGGTGGCCAGAGCCTTTACCTGCTGAGCTGGCTATCTTGCTGACCTGCCTGCTGGCATTAGAATGAAGCTGAGTCATATCTTCCACGGCAGAGCAACACAAAAGCCCTCTCCTAGAGGGCTGGGTGGTGACACAAAACTAAGTCCCATTCCTGAGCCTGTGTCTCCAGGGTGACAGAAGAGAGAAATGCATACTAATCTTAGGAGAATGCATACATACACATTCTTCTATAGCTACGTTTCTTCATGAAAGCATGTGACATTTTCCACAGCCACACAGAGAAGCTTTACTCTTTTAAAGATACTTTGCAGATTTCTTTTATGTGTATGAGTGTGTGTGTGTCTGTGTGTTTGTGTAGCATGTGCATGCAATGCCTGTGAAGCTCAGAGGGGGGCATCATATCCCCTGGAACTAGAGTTACTGCTGGATGTGAGCCACACTGTAGGTGCTGGGAACAGAACCTCGGTCCTCTGGCAGAGCAGTCAGTGTCCCTAACCACTGAGCCATCTCTCCAGTTCCCGCAACTTCACTCTTATAAGAGGACTTATTAGTTTCACACTCTAAAGGTTCATAGCATTTATTTACATTTGGTTTCTCGGTCCCTACAGTTGGTTAGCTATCCCTGATGTGCGAAAGGAAGCCGCGCTAACACCAGTCTTTCTGTGCTCGCCTCCCCAGACCTAACACCTTGGCTGGCTTCCAACAAGTAATTTTTCACTTCTGCTCACACGGGGCCATAATGAACATTGCTGCGTGCGTTTCTGTGCCAGGACCTCTTTAGTTTGTTTTGATTTCTGATAAGGACTCCCCTTTCTTAAAAGTCTTTGTTTTAAAAATTATCTTGGCTATTCTGGTACAATAACTCTTCCACAGAAATCCTATAATCAACTTGACAAGTTGCATTTAAGAACTCCTATTGGGCTGTTTCCTGGGGCTGCATTAAATTATAGACTTGTTTGAGGGGGTGGGATAGAAGATACTCCGTGCTTCTTACTCCTAGATTCTGGTGTCTTTCCCACTCCCTGTCGGTCTTTTAATGCCTTTCCACGGGGCGTTCCTCCAGCAGATCCTGCTTGTTTACCAAGTTGACACTCTTTCAACTAAGAAACTAAAGCTTCCACGTTCATTTCCAAGCTCATTTGCTTCATTAACAGGGAAACTGACTCACAGCTGGAGGTCTGAGGCAGGCTCCCAGCTTTCCTTCTGTGTGGTGTGGGGACATGAGTGGCCCTCTAACTTCGTTGGTGATAAGACTTTTCCGGGTTTTTTGTTTTATTTGGAGGAGTGGTGTTGAGAGAAGATGGGGAGAAGGCATACCTTTACCCTGTCACCTCTCAAGAAGTCTCTGTGTGCGCTTCATATTTTGAATATAACTCACTCCAATTCTGCCACCTGTTCTCCCTCTTTAGGCCACTACAGTGTCCCCTGGGCTCAAATGGCAGTGATCACTTTTATCTTAAATCACCTGTTGTGTCCTTACATTGGGATATCACTTAGATCCTCATCATTGGGATAAAATGTCCCAAATAAGCAACTTAAGAAGGGACCATTTATTTATTTTGGCTTGGTGTTTGAGAGGATAATGTCCATCACAGGGCAGAGCATGAAGGCTGGGGCTCCATTTGTGGAGGTAGGAGTTCGTGGCAGCTGTTTCTTACATGACAGTATGTGAAGATGGATGCCACGTTCACCTTGCCTTTGCCTCTTTTCCTGTATTTGTTCCAAGACCCTGGCTCATGGGATGGTGCTGTCCACACTAAGTTTAGGCTTTTCCTAATTCAATCTTTTCTAGAGAAACATTCACAGACGTACTCAAAGGTATGTCTCTAGTGCCCTGAGGATTTCTTTTTTAAATACTGTTACTTTTATTTTTAAACATTTTAAAATTATGTCTCTGTGTCTCTGTCTCTCTCTCTGTCTCTCTCTCTGTCTCTCTCTCTCTCTCTGTCTCTCTCTCTCTCTCTCTCTCTGTCTCTCTCTCTCTCTCTCTGTCTCTCTCTCTCTCTCTCTCTCTCTCTCTCTCTCTCTCTCTCTCTCTCTCGTGTGTGTGTGTGTGTGTGTGTGTGTGGCCATGAGCATGTGAATACAGGTGCCCTTGGAAGTCAGAAGCATTGGATCTCCTGGAGCTGGAGTTACAGGTGGTTGTGAGCCACCTTACATGAGCAACAGGAATTAAACTTTGGTCCTCTGAAAAAGCAGTATATATACTCTGAGCCATCTCTCCGGCCTCCTCTAGGCATCTCTTAATCCAACCAAACTGGCAATCAAAATTAACAGTTGCTCTTTTCTTCCAAACTTTATTTTGGTGCTGAACTAAATCATAAGTAGGTAGCTATTAAATACTATTAAATACACTTAAATATTAAATACTATTAAGTACACTTCATATTTTCATTGGATTTATTTTCCTTCTCCTTTACTTGTCTTTAACCTCAGAACTCTTCAGCCCAAAAAACATCTAAAATCAAATACAAACCAGATGATGTAAAGCCTCTCCACAATGCTCTGGGAAGGCACACAGAACTCACCCAGCTCAGCAACTCTGCATTCTCTGAGGTTAGGCACCTGGGCCATCCTGCTTGGGCAGCTTGATAATAAAAGGCCCCTGAGCTCAATCCATCCTTTACATCCTAGAAAAACTGTGGAGCAGTTACAGCTACAGAGGAACAATCTTGCAGGGCTAGCATGTGGCTCAGTTGGCAGAAGGCTTCCCTTCCGTGCTTAGGTTCAACCTCCAGTACCACATTTGAAAAAGGGGGAGGGCATGGTATCTTATTGATAGAATACCAACACTTGAGGGGTAGAGTCAAGAGGATCAGAAGGTCATGGTTGTCCTTGGCTACTGAGGGAGTTCCAGCTCCAGGCCTCCCTGGGATATACAAGACCTTGTCTTCAGAAAAAGTAACCTTGTAGACAAATTCAGATCTGGAGTAGAGTTCTACAAGATCTTCACTCTCCATGTTTAGGGAAGGAAAGAGAACGGGGTGTTGGGAAGAGAAGCCATTGCTCTCCATAACTGACACTTTCCCTATTCTCTGCCTTTCTGCATTTTTCATTATGATAAAATATATATATATAATTTATCATTTGGGGCATTTCTAAAGATACAGTCTAATGGTGTTTCATATATTTACATCATTGTGCAAACAATCTCTGGAGACTTTTTTTTTTAAATTCAAATCCAAAACTCTGCACCTACTAACACCTTAACTCTCCCTCCCCTAGTCTCTGTGAACTTACCTTCTCTTCATATCTCATACAAGGGCAACTGTACATTTGGTTCTTTCGTGATTGGCTTATTTCACTTAACATAATGTCCTTTGGGATTTATCCGTGGTGTGGCATATTCCAGAATGTTCTTCCTTTTAAAGGTGGAATAATAGTTCTTGTCTAGACAGTATCAACCTCATTTCCACTGACCTTTGGGCAATTGTGTTTCTATGTGTTTAGTCAATAATGTATTCTTTTTATTTTAAAAAATTATTTATTCATTTTATGTATGAGTGCTCTATCTGCACACCTGCATGCCAGAAGAGGGCATCAGATCCCGTTACAGAGATGGTTGTGATCCACCATCTCTCTGAGCCATCTCTTCAGCCCCTCAATAATGTATTCTTAAGTCAGTCAAGTTTTGACTATGGCGGCACCCCTTTGCTGACTCGACCTAGGAAGCTAGGCCACTTGTGGTCATGGCAGGCCATCTTGTGTGGTCAGGTCCTGTAACTGTGATTTCTCTATATATCCATGCTCATTGCAGCTCCCACCCATAGTAGTCACTGGAAAATGCCATGAGGAAGTAAGGAAAAGTGAGTACTGGGGGGTGTAATGCCACCACATGTCCCAGCTTCCCAAGACTGCTCAGACTGCCCAAGGCCTGGGGAATTGAGCAGTATTTATCTCTGACGATACTGCTGCTTGCTTTCTTACCCCTCACAGAAGGCTAGACAAAGACTCCTGTTCCTGAGAGTAAAAGCACACATAATTGTCATTCACTTTTTCTCTTTTTCCACATTCTATTATTCTTCTTTTTTGCAGACAGGGTCTCTATCTCAGGCTATTCCCAGACTCCCTATGTAGCTGAGGGTGACCTTGAACTTCTGGTCCTCCAGCCTCCACATCCCAAGTTGGATTATGGGTGTGCATCCCCATGCTCAGTTTATGTGGTGGTGGTGTTCAAACCCAGGGCTTTATACATGCCAGGTAAGCACTGTACCAACTGAGCCAGAGCTCTAGCACCTCTGTAGTCATGGTAACATCCCAAGACTACACTCCATAACTTATGACTCCAGGCCAAGAAAGGCCTACATACCTAGGAGACACCATCCAGCTCATTTTCACCAAGAACCGGCAGTCGGGACTGGCCTATCTACTTACAAGACAAGCAGCAAATCCCCCTCTACTCTTGCAGTTGGGATGGAGCCTAGGGCCTCATGCATGCTAGGCAGGTGCTTTTGAACTGAATCACACCCGTAGCTCTCAAGTCCATGTTATAGATGGGAAAACTAGAGGGCACTGCAAAGAGTAAAACCAGGGCTTTAAATCAGGTGTCATTCTCCAAACCAGCTCCCTACTCACAAGACGCTGACTCTCAGCTTTCAGCCGCCAGGTAATAGAAAAATTAGACGTCCCGGTGAGGAATATAAGCAGAAGTTCTGCAAACAAAGACAGAAGGTTTGACAACAGGGCTCCCCCCTTCATGCACACCGCTAGTTACACTGTCCATGTGGCCAGCTCTCCGCTTCTTCCTCTGCTCAGCACTATTCATCTGTCCTGTCCAAGGAAAAGGTCTGCATTATTAGTGCCATTTCTGGAGGTGTGTTTACATAGGGCAGGAAACTTAATATCAACATTCCCCGAAAGGAAAGTGTCTCGTCACTTCTGGGAAGCACTTGAAGGCAGGCAGAGCTCTCCTCTAGAATCAACAGGCACTTACATGACTTAAACAGAGTCTAACTAGGGGAGTTTGTGTCTACAGAGAGTCTCGGAGCTCTGTGGCCCTTTGTTAAGATGAGGCCAGCACTGTTAGACACAACTCCCTCCCCTCTGTGGAACCTGGACTCCACTCAGCATGAGAAGGATGAGAGAGAGAGAGAGGACTCCTCAGCAATGGAAAATGACAAACTGTGGACCCAAACCCCATGTCTTGATATACACAGTCCAGCAAAGATGGCTGCCCATTGGAGCTCCAGAGCACCATGAGACCAAGGTATGAGCCCATGCATGTTTTTCAAGGCATAATTTGGACAGCACTTGAGTCTTGGGCTTCCTGTCTGTCAGCATAGGTTACTGTAGCTTGCACCTACCACCCCAGCCACCCTTTCCATGGGACGGCTCCTCTTTCCTCTTGATTCCTACCTGCTGCCCTGGGAGTCCCCTTTGGTTATGAAGGTTTCAAATGGAGACAATGTGCAGCAATGACCAGTGCATGACCAACTGTCTCCTGGACACCACCTGGATGCCCTAGTGCCCTGGCCTTAAAGTCACCTCTTGCAAAATGCTGTTCACATCCCCAGCTCCTTTTGAGATGTGCCATGGGCGTCCTCTGTGATCTCCAACCTCTTAGCCTCATGTTAGCTGCTTTCATAAGACCCCATAGCTCCCTCAGCCCTCTCCCTCTCTTTCTTCCTGGAAAACTGATCATGAATAGGAACAGGCTTATCTCGACTCTGCTCCCGAGGGCCCTTTTACAAGGATGGCCTTCTATTTGAGCAGACTCAGTAAGACCTTTCATGTGGAACGGAGGGAGTTAGCCAACTTCAGGCTGAATTTTATACTTTGTTTCATGGATGAACATTTACCTGGACATTACTATAACCTATTCACAGATAAAATGCAGTGTTAATTCTTGCCCTCGAGACACTTTTGGTCCAACGAAACACCAAACAAAATAACAGCAGCAGGATGGAGATGTGGCTTAGGTGTTAGTGTTTGCTGAAGAAGCATAGACCCCGGGTTCAACCCCCAGCACAGCAGTAATTGGGCATGGTGGTACTCGTCTATAATCCCAGGAAGCAGCAGGAGGATCAGAGGTTCAAGGCCATCCTTCGTTACATAGCATGTTTGTTCAAGGCTATCCAGGCTACATGAGACCCTGTCTCAACAACAACAAACAAACAAACAAACAAACCAATAACAACAAACAAACCAATAACAACAACAACAAACAAACCAATAACAACAACCAACCAAACAAACCAATAACAACAACAAACAAACATACAAAGAAGCCAAATCCAGTAGCATAAGGTACAGAGAGGCAGAGCACTGGCCATGTACTAATTCTTGAAGATTCTGTCTGAACACCCCCCTCTCCCCTTCCCTCTCTCTCTCCCCTTCCCTCTCCCTCTCCCTCTCTCCTTCCCTCTTTCTCTCCCCTTCCCTCTCCCCTTCCCTCTCCCCTTCCCTCTCCCTCCTTCCCTCTCCCCCTCCTCTACCCATTTTCCAGTTTACTGCTTTTGTCACACCTGCCTTGTATTCATAAAGCCCGAGCTTCTTCTGTTTGATTTTTAAGGCTCTCTTTATCCAGAGCCACCATGGCTACCTTGCTACTTATAGAGGGGAGAGAGAGGATGCCAAAGATATGTGTGCCGACATCCATAATGCCAAGGTAGGGTGAGGGTGTGTGTGTGAGCAGCTATGGTTACAAAGGACCTCAAAGCCAAGAGCTAGAAACACTGGGGCAAATCCAAAGTCCAAGAGAAAGAAAAGGCCTGGGGAAGCAACCCACATGAGTACTGCCTGCACTCACGGGCCCTGGATCCTGTCTCTTGCAGTGTAAAAGAAAACTAAATTACAAAGTGAAAACAAAGGCAAGAATTAGCTGAGACAGGCATATAGTAGTAGACTTCGCCAGTGGGAGTATTGGTAACATTATTCTGAGATATGTGGGTGCTAAAGAACACTTCAGGCACTGGTCATGAATGGGATTTTGGAGCCTATAAGATGGCTCATCAGTGTGCAGCTAAAGATGACTTAAAACTTCTGATCCCCTGCCTCTACCTCCAGAGTGCTAGGGTGCATGTAACACCATTCCTGGGTTACGCAGTGATAGGGATCAAACCCAGAACTTCTTACAGGCTAGGCAAGCACTCTACCAACTGATCCGTATTGCTTGCCCCCAACGACGGACTTTGCGTTATACATACTTTACCACAAGACACATGAAATACAATAAATATTCTTTACTGAACTTGCCAATTTAAACTGAAAACGGGTGTGAACATACAGATATTTATTTTATCCTTTCTTGGATTGTAGTGTGTTTTTCTTTTCTTCTTTTCTTTTCTTTCTTTCTTTCTTTCTTTCTTTCTTTCTTTCTTTCTTTCTTTCTTTCTTTCTTTCTTTCTTTCTTTCTTTTTTTCCTTTGCTTGCTGGATGACCAACCCACTACCAGCTGAACTGGCTCTGGTCTCTGGGCTGCCACAGAGGACACAACCTCAGTTTCCCAAGAAATTGTTCAAACTCAGGTCTGGGAGGAAAACATGCATCAGAGAAGCCTGGAACCTTCAGTAGCATGATGCAGAAAATTGTTCAGCTCTGTCAAGTGACCCAGAAGCCATCTGAACAAGCCTCCGCTGGCAAAAATGCTACAGTCTGGGCAATGCTCAAGACACACAACCAAAACACACCAGAGGTGTCTAAAAGGGATATTAAGAATTATAGTTATTTTATTTTAATAAATGATCTCTGAAAGATGCTGGGGGAGGGAATTTGTTACTTTGTACATTAAAAAATAAATAGAAATCATTTCTTCTGCCTCTCCCTGCCAAGCTACACTGCAGGCAGCCAAACATTCAGTAAGTGGAAAAAAAATTTCTATGAAGAATTTCAGGTAACAAATGAGGAAGGAAAGACAGCATAATAGCATTTGTAGCAGGGGCTGATCAGGTTTGCAATCCCAGCTGCTCAGGAGGCTGAGACAGATTCAAGTTCAAGACCAGGCTTAGGCTATGTAATACATTCAAGGATAGCTTAATAAGAATTGAAATTAGAATTATAGTGATGTGCTGGGGCAGGGTAGTGTTGGCCTACACCTTTAATTCCAACACACAGAAACCAGGAGGATCTCTGTGGGTTTGAGGTCAGACTGGTCTACAGAGCAAGTTCCAGGATAGCCAGGGCAACACAGAGAAAGCCTGTCTCAAACAAACAAACAAAAATTATCGTGATGTATTTTAAAGAGACCTTCAGAATAAGACAGGAAGGCAGGCTAACCAGAGTCCTTTCGCTTTACCTCTAAGCTGTCTACGACGCAGAGACGTTAGTAAATGCACCCCACAGGATCCACTGATACTTGTATAAATACGTGGCAAGGCTCTTGGTACAGATCTGTCACACCCCAGCTGAAACAGGAGGACTATAATTTCCAGGCCTGTCTGAGCCATCAAAGAACTTCAAGGCCAACCTGGACAACTTGTTGGGACTCTACATCAAAATTAAAAATGAAATACAATGAAATAAAATAAAATGGGGGGTGTTGGAGGTGTGGCCTAGTGTTTGTGTGCTTCCCTAGCTTATGCAAACCCTAAGCTTTATCTTTGCACTGAAAAGCAAACCAGTATTTTCCCCATGCAAATATTGCTATTCCTGCTTAAAGCCACTCCCGCCATCTACCACATTACAGAACACACAGGTGGCTGGTGTTCCACAAAGTGCAAGGAGGTGGGGCTAGGACAGACTGCCTCCTAGGGTCTGATCACTGCCTTTCTTGCACCCCAGTTGGGTGAAGGATTGGGGATGAAACCGACCTGGGGTTTGGTTCCCTTTTGCACCCACCCTCTTAGCCTACCCATCAGGTCACTGTGAGTGTGCTCTAGCGTTTAAACCACACAGCTGCTTTTGCTCTCCAGCTTAAGAATACCTGTGTGCCAAGTGTGGTAGCACACATCTTTACTCCCAGCACTCAGGAGGCAGAAGCAGACAGACCTCTGTGAGTTTGAGGCCAGCCTGGTATACAGGGTGAGTTCCAGGACAGCTAGGGCTACTCGGAGAAATCCTGTCTCAGGGGAAAAGTAAAAACTAATAGGAAAAAAAAAACCTTATCAAACTTCCCAGTATGCATGACCATGAGGCTCCACTGAATCAGAGGCTTCCCAGAATTCTCTCATGGGTACAGAATGGAGAGAGGCAGCTATCACTCTGCAGGATTGAGGTACACACTAGGGTATTCTAACTCTCTCCTCATCAAAACCAAAGTGCTAAGACCCAAGAATTACTGAAACCCTGTTCTATTTCCAAGCCTAACTCCCCCAGGCCCTCCGTGTCTTGACTCTTTCAATGCCTCTCTGCTTGTGATCCAGCCCTAACTTGTAACTGTCCAGCCCAGCAGCAGCCTCAGCCAGTATGGAGCTTCTCTGTACCAATACCCATTTGGCCTGTAGGACTCTACAGACCCCACTTTCCAGGAAGCCTGACCTCTCCTTCCTGTACCAAACAGGTGGAGGTATCACATGGGCTCCTGTATAATGGGAGTTTCCCTTTTATACTCTTAGACTGCACACTTGCTGTTTAGTATCTGAACATACTGTTCGTTATTGGCACTCAAAGCGGAGTGTATTAACTCCTTGGAGACTGTCTTGCTTGTGTTTTTAACTCCAGAGCCCAGTTGTGAGGCTCGCAGAGAGTCTTCAGAGATGCCTCTTAGCTTGGTGACCTAGGAAGAAAGGATGTGTCAGGCACCCACTCTACCTTCTATGAATCTCTGGAGCTTCCTAGGACCTCTAACAGTGAATGGGTTTATTAATAAAATAAAACCAACAACGCGTCGACACTGACATCGCCACCTATAGCTCCCCCAAGCTGATTTTATGTATTTTAATGGGTCATGTGCCTTATTATGTAGGGAAAAAAAACCCTGAATCATGACATCTAATGTGTCATTTCAAATATACTGTTGTTTAATGAGACAGGTAGCCATGGAAACCTTCTTGACTCTGCCAGTGTAATGCACATCTGCTGCTAGGGAAGTCAATGTTCTGGTACCTATGGTCTACACAGACATGGTCCATCTGAGTTACCCGCATGAGACTTAAAAGTCTCCCTTGGAGCTGGAGAGATGGCTCAGTAGTTCAGAGCACTTAACTGCTCTTACAGATGACCCGTATCAGGTGGTTCACAAACCCCTGTAACTTCACTACCAGGTGATCAACACCCTCTCCTGGACACTGCAAGCACCCTACTGACACGCACACTCTCACATGTATATGTATAATTAAAAATTGAATTAAATATTTTAAAAGTCCCTCAGGGGCTTTGAGGCAGCTCCCTGCACCATTCCTTTGCCTGATTTCCTCATTTACAAGGCAGACAGATGTGCAAGCAAAGAGAAGCCTTGTAAGCTGCTCAAAGTCACCCAGCAGGAAAAGAAGAGGTCAGATCCACACGGCAGATCTGGGATACCAGACCCATGAACTGTCGCCTCCCTGTAGCTGCTGGGCTCCTGGAATCCTTTTTAGCTGCAAGTTGACAACTCTGGCTCACATTTTCCAGCCTCATAAATCAACACAGCTTGCAAGAAGGACTTCATTTCAAAGGGTACAATTAAGAACTTATACATAATCTGAGAAGATAGCTGTGCTAGACCACGTGCTTGGCTGGTTCAAGGCACTGCATCCAGTCCCTAGCACAAAGAGAAATAATAAAATATAAAGTAAATCAGCTTTAGCTTTGCATTGGCTAGCCCTCAGAGTCTGTTCGTGCATCTGATGGCTCTTAATGCCTGTTGTTGGGACTAATCCTCTGACTTTGCTTTATCGAGGGACCAGTGCTTGGGAGCTAGTCTGGTTTACTAATCTTAAAGAAAACTGTCTCCAGTGATGAGTGACTTTAAACAGTAACTTTAAAGATAACTTTAAAATATAGATATATACGTGCATATATATGTATATATGTACAGCAACTAAAAAAACAGGAATTGCTACTTGGCACCGGCTAGCTTGGTGTGGTAAGACTTCTGACAAGTTGCACCCTGGGAGCTTCATTTAGCCCTATTCTTCTATATTGAGTTATACAGAAGAAAGAGGATTAAGGTTTTCCTGAGATGGAAAAATAAATATGTGTTTCTCTCAAGTTATCTTTACCTGGAAAACCTTTCCTTTTTCTTTTTCTTTCCCATCAGCAGAATATCCCTGCTAACTGCAATCACGGGAACCACATTCTTCATGCAGGGTCAAGTTAAGTTCTTACAAGCTAAGGAAAGGTCATATTTGTTGTTTGCTTTTCTGCCTACTCAATTTTGAGGGACAACTTGTATTATTACCTCTCTTCACCCGGTTTGATTTATGAGCTTGGAAGTCAGGTCATTCTTTCCTAGGCTGAAGAAAGAAAGAGGGGAGGGGGGTCGTCTCCTTGAGCTAATACCTGATAAAATATCTGAATAGGTCCCTGTAGACCTTGACGGAGACACAGAACTATTTTAGCCTAATCTGATAAAACAACCAGAGAACTTTATCAGAGGAAAACGTAGCTGCCTGCCATGTTGCAGCTCAATGGATGAACCTTTTTATCTGAAATGACAGACTTCATATGATAGGGGAAGCAGTAGATAAGAGACAATTGAATTGTCCCAAATCAGATCCGATTGTCTGCCCCAGCTTCAAACTGCCACACCTGCTCTGAAGGGTCAATGAGCACCTCTTGGCATGGTCCCCGAGGGGTCTGAAAACATTGCAAAGTGCTGAACTTTGAGACTTCTGCGTTTATTCTGTGATTATAATTAACCTGCTCACCAGTTGCTATCGATCAGTTCTGAGTGATGGCGATAAAGTTTGACTGGATTTCTGGAAGTAGAACTGGACGTTTAAGTGGGAAGAAAAGGGAAGCTAAGTTCACCCACAGTTGGGAGACACCGCAGAGTAGAGCTTATAACCTATGAAATAAAGTATATCTGTGGCTGTTCAGCACAAGGTAAGAGACAGCAACAGATACCATGCAAGAGGCATTTTTATGACTGTAAAAATAGACTGCTTTACCTGCTTAGATTAGATTTGTCAGTGAAGAAGGATATTTTAACTACAGTAAGTCATGTATCGAGTCCAATACATGACTTACTGTAAAAATGCCAAAAGCCAGAAAACCAAATTCTCTTCACTGAGATAAGAAGTTTGAATATCCTGGCCCAATTCTGATTAGAGAGCAGCAATAGATAAAACTACAGGCCACCTGCCAACCCTGAGAAAGTCATCACTGGAAGCTGGGTTCCATGCAGAACAGCCTTTCGCAGCCTGGGGTTTCCTTCCTGGTCTGCATACATATCTCATACTTGTCTTTATTAAAAACATAGCTGGTCTGCTTTTCTCCTCTCCTTCTCTGCCTACTATAGTTACATCTGGGACAGTCATTGAAGATGGAGAAGAGGGAACAGATCCCTCTAGAAGTTTTTAAGAGAATCATGGAGCTTTGATTTTCCTAAACAGCCAACAGGCAGTCTAAAGTTAGGCAAACAACTGGCTCTGAATTTGGCAGATCGCCTTCATTCTCTGTAGACCAACTTCAGGAGGCTGAGAAGGGTGTACAAGTCTGAAGTTCCTATTGATGTGATCACCCCCTTCCCAGCTCCACAAATGGGAAGGAATGGGCAGGATGAAGACGCAGGAAGACCTAGACCCTGCAGAGACACTAGCTAGCCCACAGGAAGCAAGGAGGCCAAGCTGAAAAGCTACCTTGCAGAAGGGAGCCTTTCCGCTGCCATGAGCCTAGTAGTTCTGAAAGGCTCCAGTAGGGCAGAGTATATGGGAGGAGGAAGCTGTAAACCTAAAGAGGTTTCTCTTTGTGCTAAGCAGTAGCTCCTGCTTGCTGGTGGGGTTGGACAGGGAGCACAAGACTTTCTGAGCATTAGTTTCTTTCCAGCAAACAGAGACCAGCACCCCCACTCCAAGGATGGTTTAGCAGTCCCAGTCAGTGGCAGTCTTCCAGCTTCCTACTCACAGTGGGCTGTTGTGTAGTGTAAGACTGCCATCTCTAAAAGGTTGTTCATATAGGCATGTCCACAGACCAAGACTATAAATTTACTTTACATAGATTAAAATGGATTCAAGGTTAATTCCTGTTATCCCTGCTTATACTATTTTCCTGGTTTTTTTCAGAAGGTGACAAGAGAGCAGCTGTATAGAGAGCCAATAAAATGTGTGAGTAATCCATTCAGAGAATGCTGCATGAGGCCTCGTCATGATCTATCAAAGGTCAACCAGTTCCCTGGAAGTTCTTTTGGGCAGCAGGCCATCTCAAAAGAAGTGGGCTTCTAGAAAATACAAGAAGACCCCTCTACAGTGCCCCCCCACTCAGCAGAAGCAACAACTTTTGCAATGGCTTCTGTTCTAAATTCAGCACAATTCTGTAACTGTAGAGTGGGTGCATGTGTATGTGTGAGACAGATAGACAGACAGACAGGCAGGCAAGACAGACACAGACAGAAAGGTCAAAGGGTGACTTTAAGTGTCTTCCTCAGTCACTCTTCACTCCCCCCCCCCCCCTGTGTAGCCGGGGCTGTTCTGGAACTCACTCTGTAGACCAGGCTAGCTTCAAACACAGAGACCTGCCTCTGCCTCCTGAGTGATGGGATTAACGGCATATGCCGGCCTGGCCACCTATTTTTTTTTAATTGTATTTATTTTGGGGAGGGGATGCACATGCCATGTTTTTTATGTGTGCAAGTCAAAGGACAACACAGGGGAGTGGGCTCACCCCTCCCACCATGTAGGTTCTGGGGATTTAGCTCAGGTTCTCGGGATTTAGCTCAGGTTCTCAAGCTTAGAGTCAAATGCTATCTTGCTGGTCCTCATCTTTGAGATGGGGTCTTCTGCTCACCCTAGAGCTCACTGGTTTGACTAGACCGGCCAGTAGATTACAGGTATCAGCTTGTCTTTGCCTCTCCCCTGCTCCAGCACTAAAGTCACAACTTGCAATGCCGTCTTATTGGGATGTTGGGATTTGAACTCAGTTTCTCCTGCTAGCACAGCAGGCACCTTACCCTCTGAGCTATCTCTCCAGCCCCAACTCCATTATTATTAAAGGGCAGTTTAGGTGACCAGTTTAAAAGGTTACTGGTTTTCCAGCATGTTCTGCTCTTAACATCATCTGAAGGAGAACTGTCCACCAGAAGTGGTCACTAACTACCAGATATAAGTGTTTGTGCCCAGGGGGGACTTAGGGAGTAGGGAAGCCCCACAGCTGCAGAATGACCTGCCACAGCATGAGATCTGTCCTTAGTAAAGGAGCAAAGTCAAAAGACAGATTCAGGGAGCTGGAGAGATGGCTCAGAGGATAAGAGCACTGACTGTTCTTCTAGAGGTCCTGAGTTCAATTCCCAGCAACCACATGGTGGCTCACAACCATCTGGAATGGGATCTGATGCCCTCTTCTGGCGTGTCTGAAGACAGAGACAGTGTACTCACATATATAAACTAAATAAATCTTAAAAAAAAAAAAAAAAAAAGTCAGATTCAGGATACAGGTAAGGATGGATCAAGCTGCTTGTCAGGATCTTGAAACAGGGCATGGGGGAAATCCCAGGAGTTTGTAAAGGAATAAATCAGATAAAAAAATTAAATTAAATATCCTTTTCCTACATGTCTATAAGCACCATTAAAATTTTTCATGAATAAGGTGTCTGTTTTTAAAGGCCTCATTAGCTTTTCTTCCCATCATTATTATTGCATGGGGTCCACATGCCATGGTATATGTGAAAGTCAGGGGACAACCTTGAAGTCAGTTCTCTGCATCCATCTTCACACGTGTTTGGGGGATCAAACTCGGGCTGTCAGGAATGCACCAAGCAGCAGCGAAGACATTTATCCACTGGGCCATCTTAGCCACTCAGTTTAATAGTATTTAAAAACAGTTTAACCATCATTCTGTTTTTAAAATTCAAAAGGTTCCATTGCACATTCACGACAGCAGGACCCGCAGTGGTAGGTAGAAGCCAGCTAGGTGTCCACCTGCATAGGAAGGGGCGAAGAAAATGTCCTCACACAGTGGACTACTCCTCAACTTACAGAAGGAAAAGGCTACATAGTACAGCTTGGGAGATCCTTGAAGACATTATACTGAGTGAAATACATCCGACACAAGAGGTGAAAGTACTCTGTAGTTTTGCCTATAGGATGTAAGGAGAGCGATCAGAGTCCTAGCCACGGAAAGAAGAATAAGTGGCTGGGGAGAGCAGGAACTGAGGAACTGTTGCTCTCTGCAGGATGGAAAACATTCTCAAGAGCCATCCTACAGTGATGCTGGGGCCTAACACTGAACTGCATGTGTAAAACTCCTTATGATGAAGAAGAAAATATTATCAGGACCAGACAGATGGCTCGGTGGGCAAAAGTTATATTTTTATGTGTTTATTTAGAGTGTGTGTGTGTGTGTGTGTGTGTGTGTGTGTGTGTGCACTCGTGTGCCATCCAGTACATGTGTGGAGGTCAGAGAATAACCCTCAGGAGTCAGTTCTCTCCTTTTACCAGGTCAGCCCAGGGGACCAAACTCAAGTTGTTAGCGTTGGCAGCAAGCTCCTTTTCCCACTGAACCATCTTGCCAGGCATAAATGTGTTTTTATTATTTGGCAGAATTATGAAATACAAAAACGATTACAAAAAGGGCTAAGCCAACTAAAGCATGTTTTCAATTTTACAACACTCATAGCTGTAGCAAGTTTCTCTAACTTCGTTCCTTTTCTACCCCTTGGGCCATAAATAATCAATGTTACAAATTCTTCACCTAGGGCCCAAGGAAGGCTTTCAGAGGTAATTGAATATTTTCAAACGAATACAATGTATTTACCCATGTTTGACACCAAGAATATAGTGCCCCCATACCTCCAGCACTTCCAAGTGCCTCAGAAAGGATCTTATGTGGCCCAATAATGACAGTTATTATACCTGCCTAGGCATGTGTACAGCATATGAATGTATGCCCTGGTGGTGGACATTTGTTACTTCTGGGTTTTGTTATTATGGGTGACAAAGTGGTGAATATGTAGCTCAGACTTCATTATTTGGAGTCAAAAGTTCAGTGTCAAGGGCTATCTGCTCTGTAATTTGACTGGTTCACCAATGACTATCCACAAAGCTTGTTCCGGTGAACGTTCCCGCCCACAAGAATCAGAGTTCCTGTCCCCACACCTCACAGTGTGTTTGTCTTCTGAGTGCATTTAAAGACGGGGAAAAATAAATACCGAGGAAGGGGACAGAAGAAGTCGTTATCTAGAACTGTCTCCTGAACATATTCCACCAGCCAACGTGGCCTGACCTTTTCATGGGACACAAGCGGGTAAGTGACAGGTGTCACTAGAGGCAGAGACATACCCCAGGCCACCCCAACACACCTTCCTTATTTAACTGGTTCTCCACTTAGCACCACAAACCAGTCCCCACTTTGATTGGCCTGTCAGGGTGGTAACCTGGGAAATTAAACAACTTGGATTTTCTTAAGACTAACAAATTGTTCTTGAGCCCAACAGGCTACCTCCGGGATCACAGAGTTCCCTGTCTAAGCGAACCAGCTCTGAAAGCAATGGGCCTAATTGATAAAGCAGTCCCCAAAAGACCCAACAAACACTACAGCATTTTCTGCTGACCTCAGTCTTCGACTCTCTGAACACCTTGAGCGCCCCACCCCACCTGAGATGGAGCAATGCTTTTTGCTTTTTGGATTGTTTTCATAGTGCTAAGCAATGCACACATTGGTTTCCTTCTGTAATTCTCACTGAGCCCTCAAACAGCTCCATATTTTCCCCAGAATTCTTTAAGAATAGTAGGACTACTTATTTCTTTAAGACATAAAAGAATTACTCTGGGCTGGAGAGATGGCTCAGCAGTTAAGAGCACTGACTGCTTTTCCAGAGGTCCCAAGTTCAATTCCCAGCTACCACATGGTGGCTCACAATCATCTGTAATGGGATCTGATGCCCTCTTCTGGTGTGGCTCAAGACAGCAACAGTGTACTCATATAAATAAAATCAATAAATAAATCTTTTTTTTTTTAATGGAAGATTAAAAAAAAAAAGAATAACTCTTCCTTAGTAAGCTGTATTTCTTAGGCATCCCAGTAACAGCTACAAGCATGCCATGTTTCAAGGTCTAATTTTTATATCTAATCTCTCTTTCAATCTTCTCTTCCTTTTGTTTTCTTTTTTGGCTTTAGGTCTATACAAGCCTTAATGGGTACAAAATTGACGACTGTGATGTGTCATACACACAATAAAAGTCTTCTACTTTAAGTATATCAGGATGGAGAGATGGCTCAGCAGTTTAGAGCACTTGCTGCTCTTGCAGAAGACATAGGTTTAAGTTCCACCACCCACATGATGGTTCACAACCATACTTAACTCTAGTTCCAGACCATCTAATACCCTCTTCTGGCTTCTGACCTTCACTTCTGGCACCAGATGCGTATGGTACACACATGCAGGAAAAACAACATGTAAAGTAAATGAATCTAAAAACAATTTTTAAGAGTACATCTCCATGAATTTAGCCAAATATCTACAGCAGGATCATCATGGCACTGTGTTCTTTAAAAAGAGATGGCTGTTTTTCTCTGCTGCTGGAATGTTACAGTCATACACGCAGCCCTGAAAATGTGAGGACTGCTAGGCTAGCTGTCTTGCCAGGGGTGCATGCAGCCTGCGTGGAAGCTGGACCTCTATAGCCCATTCAAACACAAAGACAAGCCATGATGGTCCTGCACTTTGAGACAGCCACAACCATGCACTCCCATATTCTCAGCCCTAGCACCTGCTCAGCCAGAGCAGCACAGGCTCAGAGCCCAGCTTTCTGCAGTGGTCCCAGGTTTCCAGAGCCCTCAACAGTCCTACTCTCTCCCCTCTGAGACTCTCCAATTCTATCTTTGTTTTTTTCTTTTCTAAGCAGGGGACTGCTATGGAGTTCAGACTAGCCTTGAGTGCTCAATTCTCCTGCCTCAGCCTCCTGAGTGCTGGGTCACAGGTGTATGCCACCACACCCAGTTCTAATTTGCTTCTTAAAGGACACAGGCAGTCATTCTGTGTGGTTTGACCAGGGCAGGGCAGAGTCCTGGGGCAATTACCTCCCAGATCTCTACTCAAATATTTGCTACTTACCCAGCATGTGCCAGGCACCTATATATGAGTAAGACTCTGTACCTGCCTCAGTAAGGTCACAGAGTTCCATTATTGTGCCTAATTAATGCTTCTAACAATTGCTTCAGGGCCCTAGGTCTGTTGAACTTGGAATGAACTGAAGTTCACATATATCACAGTCAGGGAAGAACAATCTATTTCTTGCCAAGTTCAGGTATTTTCACATGCCCCCATTGGTTTTTATTATTTTTATTTATTTTTTTTGCCTTATTCCAATAGCCAAGAACTTGCTAGATGTTAGCTACAAATACCAAAACAGTCCAACCTCATAAAAAAAGAATAATGGCATGTGCTTATTTCTCCTTAACACAAACTAAAAACATTTCAGACTTAGGAATTGGTCTCTAAGAGTTACCTTTGGAGATGAATCTGTTATTAAAGCAAAACACAAACTATACTGTACCATTCCACATCTGTACACATACACTGGGTAAGTGAGTGGTACCATTCCACAGTTCTACATATGCTTTGGGTCAATGAGCCTGTATTTCTCTCTTTCATGTTGTAACAGCCGGTCCAGGTTCTTTCCTGTGGTACTTTAGGTGGAGACTTCCAGGGTTTCAGAGGGAAGTTCCTCTCCTGCTTTCTCAGCTTGGCTCTCAGCTCATCTCCCACAAGCCATTCATAAATTTTCATATCTAATTAGGGTAATTATTTATACATTTTCATATCTACCTAGGGTAACCAACTATCCTTGTTCAATAGTGACTGTCCCAAGTTTAATACTAAAACTTCCAAGTCCTAGGAAGCCCTTTAGTCCCAGAAAAAGAAGAAAACTTAATAAAACAGCTATCATTTATAAAAGAGCAATTACTAGGCATCACGCAGATTACCAAAGTCAGGGTACTCTAAGAGAAGTTGAGCTGAACTGAAGCCATCCTACAGAATATGAGATGAGATGGACAGAGGTAGGCAACTTGCCCAAGGTCACATGGCACTGAAGTTTGGTGGCTCCAAAAAGCCTGTAGTCACATCAACATGCAACATGCTATATGCTATTTTAGAGCTCAGTGGTCATAACATCTATCCAAAGGAGATCTTCAATAAACCAGAGAATCTGTTCTCTTTATCCTTCAGTCACTTGGTACCATTGGCTAGTATGATGGCTAATTCTCAGTAAAGCTACCCAGCATTCCGTCCAAGGATAGGCAGGCAGTAAACAAAGCGTGTAGGAAGGGAGCAGCTAGGACTGTCTCCCAGTGGTAGAGCCTTTGTCCAACCTATGTCAGAGACTGTTTAATCTTCTGTCCTAAATAGGGCTGAAGAAGAAAACACCTTCACAGAGAGCACTTTTTTTTTTCTCAAAGATTTACTTATTTTATTTATATGGGTACACTGTAGCTGTCTTCAGAAACACCTTCAGAGGAGGGCGTCAGATCCCATTATAGATGGTTGTGAGCCACCATGTAGTTGCTGGGAATTGAACTCAGGACCTCTGGAAGAGCAGTCAATGCTCTTAACCACTGAGCCATCTCTCTAGCCCCCACAGAGAGCACTTTTAACTGTAGCAATGCCACCAGGTCGCCAGATCCTCCTGAGGGCTACGTGATTAAAAACAAAAACAAAGCAAACAAACAAAAATACCCAAGTGTATCTCCAAAACACAGGGAGGCATGACAACAGATTCTCAACATGCCTGGTGCTCCCACATGGCAACCCAAGATCACTTCTTTAAAGACTTGGCAGCAGGCTTTGTGGGCTGACTTGTGGGTCAGACATGACAGCCCAACATATTCAAGGAGAGAGGAGATGTACCCTGTTTTGTTTGCTGTGGTGTGGATCCTAGAATTTGGGGAACCTTCTTCAGTCCCCATGCTCACATGTACAGTCACACAATGTCACTTTGCTTTGCTTTTATACTGAATACAGGAATGTCTTCTTCAGCTTTGGATGGGGACTTCACTCTTTGCTGTATCCAAACACTAAATTCTGACTGCAGGATTTTTTTTAAAAAAGTAGACTGGGTCAGCTATGTTTGTCAGGCCCTCCTCCCCATCTCTGGAGTTACAGTCATGGGGCATCACACCCAGTTATTTCTTCGTATTTTAATCTAGGATTTGGGTTGAGTTTGGAGGGAACTCAGCTACTAAGGATGCAGGCCAATGTCCTGCAGGCTCACTTCCAGCCTCCACCAGATGGAAACTACCACCCTGCTCTGTGCTCCTTCCTCTGGGTGCTGTCTACTTGGCCCTGCAGGGGAGGAGGACATTGGTAGCCACAAACCCAGCCCTGGCGCCACTTCCACTGTTAATCAGTTTACCTGGGATGTATGTTTGGCTAGACCCCCCTCTTGAGGGACCTTCCACAGCCACCCAGGGAGTGGCGGGGGATAGACTTTACTCTTCAAAGTGACAGCAAATGCAAAAGGATTTAGCACTTAGTAGGTAGTCAATAAACATTAACTTTGTTTCTCAAGTCTGTGCTTCCTCACTTCTCCTAGAGCCAGTTCCATCCAAATGGTACCTCCAATCCATTCCAGAAATTCTACACGAATAGGGTCTTTGGCATTTTGTACGAATGGACAGCCACTTCCCTTTCTTTCCCCTGGCCCAAGTGGTTAGGGCCCCTCTGAAAGTTAGTTCAGTGTGTATATTGTGTAAGTGGGCAAGTTTGCAGTCCCTCCGAGTCTGACATTGGATAAGAATACTGGCCACTTCTCTGTCCTTCCTGAGAAGAGGCAGCCCTACAAAGTCTCCATTTAATCCAGGCATTATAAAGCCCCTCTGCACTGTCCCCAGACACTGGCCTAAAGTATCTCTGACCAGGGAGTGGCACCATGAGACCCCAGAGTGTGCCTGAGGACTCACAGGGCTAGGCTCCAGTTTAACCCGCCTCTGGCGGTCTCCTTTGCTAATCTCATTATTTCCGGCGCGAAAACCCCCTACAGGAAAGTCATCTGCCACCCAGAGGGATCCTCTAACCTGGCTGCCAAATGGCGCGGGTCTCAAGTTTGCTGAGGTCTCAGAGGAAGGGATGGAGGAAGTAGGGGATGAAATCCAGGTATCAGATCCCAGATTGCTTCAGCTGACCCTAGAGAACCCAACACCTCCCACTATCACCAGTAGGCTGTACAGACTAGGCCACCCATTTACAGAAGGACATTGCTAGACTCCTGGTGGCCAGGCCACTCATCACCACTGTGGCCCACCACCACCACCTGGAGTCTCCGACTTTCAGGCTGCCTTCCTGGGAGGCTCCTCGCAGCATCAAGGATGTTCCCCAACCCCAACAGAGGAAAGTTGAATGCCCCAGACTAGGCTTAAGGCCCTTCCTTACTCACCGAGATTGGGGTGTCTTGCAGGGTTGGCCCGTCCAGGCAGGCTGTGCAGGACTGGGCTGTCGAAGGGGCCGGCGGAAGCGGCGGCGGCCGCGGCCCAGGATGCACCCACGTCGGCCATGTAGGCTGGGTAGGGACTGGAGTAGGAGCCGGCGAAGCCCGGACGACCGTACTGCTCTCGGCCGGCCAGGCCAGCGCCCGCCGCCCCACCGCCACTGCTGTAGGCTGCAGCTTCCCGGGCTGCGGCAGCGGCCGCGGCGGCTGCCAGGGACCCAGTAGTCCCCGGGAAAGAGAAGCGTGGGGACACGGGCGGCGGGGTGTAGGCGGCTCCCTCGGCTCCAGCCTGGCTCCAGCCGGGGCTACCCTGCTGGGTGCCAGGGCCAGTACCCGACGGGCCGGCCCCAGAACTGCCACCCGAGGTGGCTCCAGATGCAGCACCACTGCCTCCGCCCTGCAGGTATGACAGGCCCAGGACAGAGGACGGCACCCGCGGAGTGGGCACGTAGACAGGCGAGGACGCGGCGCCCGCGCTGTGCATGAAGGCGCCAGGTCCACCCGCTTCATAGGCGCCGGGCGGGGGGCCGTGGTTGGCGGCCATGGCCAGACTTTGGTACATTGCCCCAAGCTCTGAGCTTCTGTGTGCTCCCTTTACTTGCAAGTCAAGGAGCCCACACGGGCACGGCAGACCAAAGTGACAAGAATTAAAATGCCGGTGTGCGGAACTGTCACGAAAACGGAGATCAAAAAACAATGAGGAGAGGTCCAACTTGCTCAAAATATATACGAACTAAATCCAGCATCAGAACAGCAATTGCTAGGCTCTGGTATGCTCAGGGGAAAAAAAAATAATCCCAAATTGGATTTGTGTGGATTTGTGTGTCCAGAAACTGTGTGGGAGGGCTGACTCTACTCCAGGGCCCAGAGGCTGGAGGTGCCCAGGATGCAGTCGAGGCTGGGCTCTAAGCAGGCCTTCGAATCACCCACCGGCTATCCGTGCTTTCTGCCTGCTGCACACTCAAGCGAAGCTGCTGGCTCCAGTGCGGCTCCAATGAAGAAGGACGAAGAGGGCCTGTTCCCTTCGAAGCGGCAGTCCTGAAGGAGAAAAGGCAACAAGTGTGAGAGAAGTTCACCACACGGTTTTCAGAACCAACTGTGTTCGGTTTTCCAAGGCTTCTCCCGCACAGCAAACGAAACCACCCTTCTCTTGCCTGGGTTCGGCAGTCTTGCAGTACTGCTGAAAGCGGCGGCCTTTGTTTGGTCCGGGACAGGCTGCCAGTGGAAAGTATCTTGGAGGGAGACCTAAGTCTCAGAAATGAAGTTCCTGGTTGAGATCTGGGCCAATTATTTTGATATTGCTTATCAGAAAGGATTTTAATTTAAATTATAATTCTTCACCAAGCACTTTTTTCCTTTTTTTTTTTTTTTTTTTTTTGCCAGAGTATTCTCTAAATTCAAGGTTTTGAGCTCCGAAGAATGTTAGGGACTCAAAAGATCTCTGTCTTTTTTAATTGTTTCCCCTCTTCTCCTCAAACATTTTCTTGACCAAACAAGAACTGTAGTTTGGGCGCGGGCGATGACAAACTTTATAAAAACCAGCAACCTTTGAAAGTTTTGCTTGTAATCTAAAACAAACAAACAAACAAAACCAAAAAAAAAAAAAAAACCCGAACACCTAGAGGTAGAATCTAAACGTTTATAAATTGAGCAAGTGTCAGTGAAACCATACAAAGGCTTGTGAAACTCCTTAATCGTGCTGTGCGCCATGTGTGTGTCAAATCAGACAAGCCACACGATTCTGCAAACAGTTACATTTTAAACACTTTGCAGAGTGTATATGGGGACCAGAAAAGCAGGCGGGTTGAGCAAGGTCACTTTACAGAACTCAGGGGAGCACTCAAGCTCTCTACATGGCTTTTTTCTGTGGAATTGAAGATCCACACAAACCAGAATTGATTCTTAGTGTTTGATAGCATCCTTCTTGACATCCTGTGTTTTGGCATTACCAGAGAATATAGTGTGTGTGTGTGTGTGTGTGTGTGTGTGTGTGTGTGTGTGTCTCGGGTGCCTCTATTTTTCTAGCACACCTGTTATGTTTCAATCCTTTCTCTCTGTACCTCCATTAAATAAAAGTGTCTACATTTGTTATTTCACTGAAGAGGGAACTGCAATATAGGTGAAACTTGTTGAAGATCAAAGAACACCTGAAGTGGGGCACTGGAGGGCCTTGAGTATTTGAAATTCTCCTGAAGAAGAGGCAGCTACTTTGGACTGGTTTCTATTTTAGTGAACGATGCATTCACAACAATATTAAATGAACTGATACAAACCCAGGGTCTGTCTACTTCCTGAATAAATAACTTCAGACACCTCAGTCCCACGTCTGTAAAGTGCAAATATTAAAGGTGTCTTACAGTCATTGGAGGATTATGCCTGTATTATAATGTAATATGCACAAAACATTCATAACCAGATCCTAGAAGCCTAGTCCAACAGGCACACAGAAGATTCAACAGAACAACAATTAGTAAAGATCTCCAGTTTATATCGCAAGATCGTACCTGGGATGTAATTTATAGGGATGGTCCATAGCATTCATAGCAATCTTTATTACTGTAAAATTCTGGAATTGGGCGTTTAATATATACGCTAATGTTTTCCACTCTCTTTGTATCATCTCTAGCAATAATGGGATTGTGACAAAGTGCGCAGTCACATGGAGACTGATAAATTGTTTTGTATTTACTTTTTCAAAATATGCAATAAACTATCGGCTTGGCGGTTGGACATTTCCTTCTAGCAAATTTGGCTGGAGGATGGATATAAGGAACTTGACTGGAGATCACCAACTCTTCCCTTTAAAAAGAAAGGCACTTTCTTTTTAAACTTTTTAAACTTTTCTTTAAAACTTCCTAGAAATCTCTGGACTCAGATAAGCAAATATGCAGATTTACATTGATTTAAAAAGTCCATCATTCATTTTTAAAATCAAGTCGTTGGCCTAATTAATTGCAATTTCTGTAATGTCAACTCAGGAAGTTGTTTTTTAAAGTAAGATATGTTTTCTTTTTTTCCCCCGACTAACAGCCATTTAGAGAAGAGATTTAGAATTCTGTAATCTAACTTACAGTATTAATGTGTTAACTAACTTACAGTGTTAATGTGCAAGCTTGAAACAATGCAAGCACTAAATCAGTTTGGGATCTCAGGCTTGTGTGCAGAAGCTCTCTGAAGTTTCAAATGGCTGATGCTTTAACCTGACGTTGGATTTCTAGAACAATAGAAGGTGGAGAAGATAGCCCTCTTTTCTGGAAGGGCCAGAAACCCTTCTCTTAGCTGGATTCTTGCCCATCTGTGATCTAGGGCCCAGTGACCTCCATATTCTCACATAAGTCTAGTCCGGCCTGGCCTAGACTTTTCTCTCTCTTTCAAGTCACCCTACAAAGTTCACCCCAAGTTCTCAAACAGAGAGAAAATTCTTTCTTTTTTCATGATTTAGTCCACGGCTCTTTGGGAACCTGTTTTTGAGAGTCAGAAACTGCACTGCGCTGAAACGCGTCTTTTTACAGGTCTTTCCTGTAGACTCCCATGGGTCCCTCTGGTCCTACCACACCAAGAATGGTCACCAATCAACTTTTACACTAGCTTTCAGAAACAACTCTTGGCCAATCTCCCCATGAAACTTTGCAACTTTTCTTTCTCCGAAGCGTCCTTCCTGGCTGCCGTAAACAAATTGCCGAGGTGCTTCCCAGCGGCGCGGCCTTGTTTCCCCAGATCCTCTACTGCCTCAGGTCCCTCACTATCCTCTTCCTTTCAACCGAAAAGCCCCTCTTTCCTTCCACCTGGTGAAAGTTCACCACCTAGACATCTCTCCCCCAAGAGTAACAACTGCCTTCTCTCTCCCAGGCCACATCCAAGCAATAGAATATGTGGATCAGGGGAGCTAGAGGTGACTACCCAAGAATATCCCTGATATTTGCGGGTTTCCGCCCAGGGTCGCTTTCTCTCCGAAAGCAGTGTAGGTGAGCAGTATTCAGCCAAGGAGCCCTAGAGGAGTTTTAAGAGGTTGGCTAGAAAGTGGAAGAGGTCCGCGAGTCTCCGAGACTATCTCCAAGCGCTTCCAGCCCTCCCTCAAGTCCCACCGTAGCCTGCCATCGCCTCTCTGCACTCCCCGCGAAGGCAGGCTGGAGACACTGACCCGTCTGTGCCCCAAAGTGTGGGCTGTGCGGCCTGTCCCGGGTCAGTCGGTCAGAGAGATTATACAGGTCCTGGCTAGTGGGATGCCAGGCAGAACTGTAGAATCAGCAAACAGGGCGTATTAAAAGTATTCAAGTTCCCTCCCAAACAATCCAGACGCACCTCTCGAGCACACATCAGGTTTTGCTCCTAATCAATCTCACTCAATTTAAAGTCCTCGCTAGGCCAAAGTCAAAAGCGTAGCAGTTTTTAGTCAATCTGGGGGCACTGGAGTGACCGGCGTCTCCTTTCCCAGCTACCTACCTCCCTATTCCAGGCAAACTAAGGCGGCGGACTCGTGAGTTTCTCCTGCCCCCCGGAAAAGAGCAGGGAGTTGGGGGAACCTTACCTGGCCAGCTCCAGTTTCCCAGAGAGCCGGCGCGATCTCCGTGAGCCCGCGGAACTGCAGCGGCGGCGGAGCCTCGGGCGGCCACTCTGCGGGCCTCCGGCTTGTCCCTTGCTCCCGGCGCGGTTCCCCGGGCCCCCGCGTTGCGACCGCTTGCGCTGACTGGCCTAAGGGAGTCACGTGCAAGGGCGAGGGCGGGGGCGGGGGAGCGCGGACCCGGCAGCACCTCCGCCTGTCGCCCGCCTGCGGGACTCTTCCCAAAGCTCCCCCAGCAGGCAAAGTCCATGCACTGGAAAGAAAGCGCTCCGTACCCGCGCTCGGCTCTGCCCTCGGAGCAGTCCGATGTCCTTGTGGTTTGCTGCTCTTCCAAGGATCGTGTTTCTTGTCCAGTTTCTTCTCTTTCCACCCCACTCTCAGTGGTCCACGTCCAGCCGCCAGGTTCAAGGGGTGGAGCTGGTAGGGGAGAAGGTGACCTCGCACGTTGGGCTCATGGTCGTCTGTGGGGCACTGGGTCACCCGGGGTGCCTTGCTAGCCTCAGATCTACAGGGCCCTTGAAACGAGCTCAGGAGAGGGTCAGGGGACACTAAAACCTAAACTGGTCCTTAAGATCTGTGCCTACAGACGCAAGCTCCCCTTTCTCCTTCCCACGAGCCGGTGGAGACTGCAAGGCGCCCAGAACCCACCACCAGCCCAGGAGTTTATGTATTTATACAAAACGCGCACCCCTTGCCTACACTGCTTCCGAGTCCTGCGGCCTCCTGTTCCTTCTCAGCTGTTCCTGTTCTCCCTGTAACCCTCACCGGCTGGAGTCCAATCAAAAGAACGAAGTGGGGGTTGGGAGCCTGGTCTCTAACGTTAGAGCCCATCCAAGGGCTGCAGTTCCTTCCCTGGAGTGGGGGTAGGAAGGGTGTCAGACCTTAGTTTGGAGTCGGCGTCAGTGCCTGTAGGCCCTGGCACAGTGGGGCTGTGAGGGGAGAGTCCCTCAGACAGGTCTAAAGGTTAATAGAGCAATCACAGGGCCCTATTACCGCGTAAAAATAACCCATCGATTACCACAGCCTTCAGCTGCAGATAACAGCTCTCTGGTGGCTCTCTCGCTTTGGGCTTAACTTTTTTTTTCTTTTAAGGCCGCATTTCTCTCCCCAGCACCGGTTTCCCATACAAGATTAGAGGGGTCAGGAGGGGGCTGGAATACCACCCGGTAAGAACCCTGCGCTGCCTGAGAAGGCTCAGGATGGCACCCGCTCCCGCAGTTCGAGGATTGACAGCAGAGTGCTATTGCCCCGCCGGTGCAAAAGCAACCCAGGCGCTAGGAACAGGCTGGAACACGGAGCGGACTGTAAGGGAAACCCGTGGGACTTTGGCCAACCCATGGGGATCTCAGGAAAATCCCAGAGGAAGGACTGAGCGCGGCTGCGCGGGGGGATTTCTTTTTTCCAGACCAAAGGGGCCCGAGGTCCAGAGCGGCTCTAGAGGAGGAGAGAAAACTGAGGCCGTCACTCCGGCTTGATTTATCGACGTAGCCCCAGGTGCCGCCAGTTTGAGCCCTTTGGCGCCCCGGAAGCTGGGGCCCCATGACTAGGATCCCTTCGCCAGCCCCCCCACCCATCCTAAACAATGCCTGGTCATAATTAGGGGCTGCAGGTTCAAGGTCTGATAAAGTTTAAGGGATGATATTCTGGGGATTTCAGAGGCCATCGCTGGGCATCAACGAACCCTCCCCTCACTTCTACTCGAGCAAACTAGTATCTGAGACCGTCGGATGAATGCAGAGAATGGCACGGCCCTTGCTTTATTTTGCAAGAAACCCTCAGCTACCTGGTGAGCAGGAGAGAAACGAAGCCAAATTTGGGCCCACGGCCAAAGAGGCTGAGGCTGGCTCGCTCTCTCGCTCTCTCTCTCTCTCTCTCTCTCTGTAGTGACCCTCAAACTGCGCTAAGCTTGGGGGCCAAACTTAGCGTTCCTGGTTTTGTTCGTCACCCATGAAGGCTTTGAGGCTTAGTGTCTGGGGGAAGAGTCGTGTGTCGCCAAAGTCTCCGGCAACTGCTAGGCGGCATTCTCCTTGAGGCTTAGTAAGGTGGTGTCCTGCAGCTAGCCACCCCCCCCCCCCCAACAGCCTTCCTGAAATCCAGGTTCTAACGGTTTAAAAGGAGGATGCCCCAGGTAGTCTGGGGATACTTTGCTCTGTGCGGTTAAGAGACTCAGTGAAGTCTCTAAGAGAATTGCGTGATCCTTCACTCTTGCTAAGATCAGCCAAAGATCTCCCAGGCCGCTTTTCCTTTCCAGGCATCTCCCGCTGAGCTGACTGCTGCGAGCCGGTGGCCTGAGACAAATCTCTGACTCTGAAGGCGCCTGGGACAGAGACATTTGTTTCAGCTTCCTGTGACTTTGGGTCCCACACAACAAATTTTTCCCGGTGTGTGGGCTGAGAGTCAAACCAGACGTGTTTCTTGGGTGCTTTTGGTTTTTTCTTCATTCCCTTCCTCCCTCCCCTTGCCTCCGGTCCTTCAGTTGCTCCCTTCCTCTGCTGGAACCAGAGGAACCAAGGCGACCTCTGTGCGTTGCCAGGAGCGGGGAGCATTTCAAGGCCTTGCTGGCTGGAGATGGAGGGGGGTTATCGGCTGCCTCTAGAGGTTCCCAGGCTCCTCTCAGACTAGGGAGGCCGAAGAGAGGAGGGGGGCTGGGCACGCTGAGGTTCAGACTTGGCTATTTTTAAGGACTATGTCACTGGAATGGCCGGGGGAGGGTGGCTCAACCCCGCTCACATCTCCCTTTTCTGCTTTCCTTTCCCATGGTCTATGGACAGAAACATCGGGCTCACCTTCAACCTTCTTAGATCTTTTTGCTCAGGGTAGAGGTGGAGTGTCTAATGACCCAGCTGTAAGTCTGTGGCTTTCCATAATTAAGACTGATTTAGGTGAGCTGTATTCCTAAATAATCCTTGCAGCACAAAAGAGTACATTTTATTTCTTGTTCCACAAAAGATCCTGAGATCTTTCCAAGCTAGCAGAAACGAAACTGTAGGCTGAACACGACGTACATAGGAATTGGGACTTGAATTTCCTCGAAGGGAGGATAAACAGCAGATGTTGGATTTCACACAGAGGACCAAGAGAGATTCCCCCCTCCCCAACGAATTGGGCACCAGTGAGTGCCCCGTGGGACCCGTGTAATCTGGTTTAAAAGGTGATCAACGTTGGTCGCCACAGTGTCCCCGCATTTCTGGAGGCAGATGCCCCTCTGAATTCAACTGGAATCAACTCACAAGCCACGCAGTGAGAGAAAAACGAGTTCCGGAAAGAAACTGGAGCTTGGACAGTTTCCAGCGTTCCCTAAGGGAGCCAGAGGAAAGACTACAGAAGTCCACCTCGGTCCTATAGAACATACACCTCAGGTGTAGCCATGTCTCTAGATCTACAAAGGATATGGGCTACATGTACAAATTGACCCGCACTGAACGAATTCGATCTCCTGTCCTAACAACGGAGCCTGACACCACAGATAAGTCGTCCCTTTCCTCTGTGACTGTCAGCACGCATCTCGAGATCGCACTGCTAAAAGCAGAAAATTCTAAAAGAGTAGCTGTACGCATCTCGTTCAAGAAAAAAACAAAAAACAAAAAACAAAAAACCAAATAACCTGCAAGGCCAAGTCTGTGTACCCCACCCCTAAGCACCCTTTCCCAGCCCTGGACCGGTAGCTCTTAGAATTCCAGGCTGAAGAGGGTTGGTTGTGAATTCTCTTCCTACACACCCCAGAATTAGCCCTGCACTTAGAGTCAGATCTTGAGGTTTCACTGTAAAAGGAAGTAGCCCTCTCTAATAATTTGACTTTTAAAGAATTGTTCAATGTTACAAAAAGGAATTGTGCAATGTTGCAAAATGAAGCCATACCTTCCTCACAAATCTGGGAAAGTGCTTCCCAGTGTTTCCAGTCTGAAGACCAGTTAGTTGGTAGCATATTTCACAGTCACTTCTAAATTTCACAGTCACGGGTCACTCTCATGCTTTATTTTATTTTATTTTATTTTATTTTATTTTATTTTATTTTATTTTATTTTATTTTATAAAACTTGCCTTCAAATTTCTGCCAAACTCCTAGAAGCGGCCCCAAAAAGCTCTCCACAATTTTTCTTTGGGGAAACATTGCAAAGCAAGAATGAGGAAGACAAAGCTACCATCTTCATCTCTAAAATGACACAGAAAGATTGGGACTCAGATTGTAGGTGGTGAAGTGTGTGGGGAGGCAGCAGGTCTCCAATCCAAATCCCCATCTTTCTTCTTCTCCTTCTCCTTCTTCTCCTCCTCCTCCTTCTCCTTCTCCTTCCCCTTCCTCCTTCTCCTCCTTCACCTCCTCCTCCTCCTCCTCCTCCTCCTCCTCCTCCTCCTCCTCCTCCTCCTCCTCCTTCTTGATTTTTCGAGATAGCCCTGGCTGTCCTGTAACTCACTCTGTAGACCAGGCTGGCCTCGAACTCAGAAATCCACCTGCCTCTGCCTCCCAAGTGCTGGGATTAAAGGCATGCGCCACCACTGCCCAGCCCCATCTTACTTCTTAATATTCTAATATGCAGTCGTGAAATATTCTCTGTAACAGTCATTTTCTTTTTTAGTCTCTAAATGTTCTTTGTCGCCAGTTCCTGATATTTAAAAATTCAAATTCAATTTAGAACAAAACTTTCAGTGCCTCATAATCTAAGAAAATTCAAAAAGCTTTTTTGTAATTTTTTTTTTTTTTGCTAAGTTTATGAATGATGCCAGAGGCTTTGTGAATGGGGAAGGTCTTCAGCTCAGAGTCCCAGTCTTGACAAGGTCGGCATGTGGTCCAGGAGCCCAGAGTCCTGAAATAGACTTGCAGGACACCCCCTTCTTCCTAGACCCTCCTCTTCTGGCTTCCCCAAGGACTCCTTTACCCTTCTTTAGAGAAGGGCACCCATCCAGAAAGCAGATAAAGGGAGCTGCAGAGAGAGGGAGTTGCCCTCTTCTGGAGGTCCCACGCAAACTTGGTCGTCTGCTCTGAGACTACAGGATCACACTGTTGTCTATAGGGGCCAGTCTCTTGAAGATCTAAGGTGCCACCTCTGCCATCATTCTTGGTGAACTGGAGCTGGATTCATTCACATGTGGGACCTCCTTCCTCGTTTATACTTTTAAAGTTGCCCAGGGCTAGCACTAGACCTAGAGATAGTGTGCCATTAATTAATTCCCTATTAAACATCCATTCGCTTTATCCTTAGGTCTTTTGTCCCTGAGGTTAGATATTGTTTTTTCTGTGGTTGCTGGCATAGATTTTCACATAAACAAACTCTCCAGAAAGTAAGCCCTTGTG
This sequence comes from Uromys caudimaculatus, assembly GCA_028551405.1. Lineage (NCBI taxonomy): Eukaryota > Metazoa > Chordata > Mammalia > Rodentia > Muridae > Uromys > Uromys caudimaculatus. The sequence continues at coordinate 55,422,238 of CM052708.1, read as the reverse complement.
AGGTGAAAGCAGGCTATTTGAATACCTATTGAAACTAGGTATTCAATGAGTGTTTGCTGAATGGTTGAATTTGCAAGAAAGATTTGTTCATTTGTTTTGTTTGAGGCAGAGTCCTACTATATAGACCAGGCTGATCTTAAACTCACAGAGCTGTACCTGCCTCTGGCTCTGCCTTTTCCTTCCTTAAAATTACATACCACTAGGCAAGAGGAGCTGTTAATAGTATTTCTGGTATTGCGGAGAAAGCACAAAGCTCTTTTTAAAAAAAGTTTTGGGCCATGGGAACCTTTCCACATCGTCCCAGAGGAAGGCACTGGGGCCAGGGCCAGCCCTGCAGAGTGCTAAGCCAGTCCTGATTGCACATATCCCTAACTACAGATTGCCCATCAAAATCTAGGCTGTGCCTCAGGTAACGCTAGAAGCCCTGAGGTGAGCAAGAAGAATGGATGTCTCCACGTCGTAGTAAACCAGATGCTGGAAATCAAGTTTAGCTAGAGAAGCTAGCTCAGCACCAATGAGGCTGTGAAGGGCAGGGAATGTGGTGGGGACTCTTAGAGAGGCAGCCCATCAAGGGATGCTGCTGGATGCTTCTGACATCTCAGAAGGTCCAGATCCATAAATCCTGGAAGGACAGGAGACTGTCCAGACACCAGGACCGAAGACAATTGGAAAGTGGGGAGCATGAACACGAGAAGAAAGAGAAAGGGAGAGAGATGGAAATAAAGCTGAGACCAGGAGTGGAGTGTGCCCAGAACTTTCAGGGGTGAAAACTTGGTGCTGTCCTTGCCAGCTTCTTTCCATAAAATGAAGACAGATGAAGAACATGTCAAATAGGTAGAATGTCAGATGGCAGATGGGGGGGGGGTGTTGAGAGTGGACGCTTCAGACACACAAAAGCACAAAACTGGTCAGAAGGATTAGGGCGAGGTGCCAAAGGACAGAACTATACAGGACTTGGCCTTCTGAGATGTCAGAGCCACCCAGCAGCATCCCTGGGTGAGTTGCCTCTCTAGGATCCCCACCACCTTCCTGCCAGTCTCAAGGCTATACGGGACTGCTTGGCTTCCCTCTTCGACTCTACAACCAGACACCAGCGCTTCCCCCTGAAGGAGTCCCAACCTTCAGGAACGATTCCCAACCAGGGGCGATCGGAGAGACCCCAGGGACCTACTGTTCTAAGCGCCAGCTTCCCCACAGGCAGCCTCCTCCCTCACACCGAGGTAGCCGGAAAGAACGCCTGCCGACCCCAGCACCCTTCACCTCACCCGCGCGGAGCCAGAGGTGACCCCGAGCCAGAGAAGACGCCCAAGCAGGCGCCGGCCGAGACGTGGCAGGCCCAGAGAGACAGGAAAATGTCAAGGAAACCCGAAGACCAAATGCAAAAACAGCGTCTGAGCTAGCTTTGACTCAGGCCCAGTCCCAAGCTTGGGAGGGACATGGGGGTGACACGGTGGGCGGCAGCGAAGGGGGCTGGAGGTAACACTGTTCCCGAAGTGACCAATCCCCCCACCCCTGTCTGGCCCTGCCTTCCAGTCAAGCACTAGCAACAGAGGCTATGCTTACCCACTTCCCACCCCTGTAGCAGGTGCCTTTGGAGTTCCTTCCCTTCCCTTGGTTCCAGCGCCTCCATTCCTCAGAAGGCGGAAGGGAGTTCGTGGAGCCAGGTTGACTACCGCTCCAGTTGCGGTCTGACAGACAAGCCTCACAATTGGTTACACGAGGGACAGGGTGCATTCTCTTTAAACCCTGAGTTCTTCCCCAGAGATGCTAATGAAAAACAAATTGTAAAGACCCCAGGATTTGAAGGGAGAACAGCCAAGGAGCAAAGAAACGCCAAGTGAAGTGAAGTGGATTGATAGGTACGGAGGTACTGGGAGCTGACGCCCCTAGAAAGGTGCCCAGCTCTAGGCAGCCGCTTTTCCTTCCACTTCACTCAGATCTGCCTCCCAGAAAGTCTCCAGAGATGCCTATTTCCTGATGTCCACACTGCTTGCCAGTGAGTGGAGCGGAGGAGCGCAAAGCAGGTAATGACTGTCTTATGCCACCAATCAACCAAGAGAGATGATTCTTCAAAAAGCAGGTTTATTCCAAGCTGATCCCGACTCTCCTCCACACACTACATTTTGCGAGGGCCGGTGTCTTTCTTGCTCTTTCTTTCTTCTCATTTATTTATTTATTTATTTTCGTGTTTGTTTGTTTTTCGAGACAGGCTTTCTCTGTGTAGCCCTGGTTATCCTGGAACTCATTCTGTAGACCCCAGCTGGCCTCGAACTCAGAAATCCACCTGCCTCTGCCTTCCAAGGGTGTTGGCATTAAAGAGATGTACCCCCACCACCTGGCAATTTTAATTTAAAAAAATGAAATAAGATCATAGTGGCCCAAGGAGGCCTCATATTTACCGTGTAGATGAGGATGAAGGAGGACCTTGAAGTCTGATCCTCCTGCCCCCACCTAGAGTTACCACCACCACATCCAGTTTTATCCTGAGCTGGGTTTGAAGCCAGCGTTTTTTGCACATGCTAGGGCAGTACCCTAATACTAGCTGAGCCACGTGCCTGGATTCTCCGTGTTTTGTCTCCTGTACGAAAAGGTATCACAGGTATTTTTAAAAACAAACAAACAAACAAACAAACAAACCCTACAGGTTGTTTTGTAATTACTCCAAACTAGGAAGCGCAAGCAGGAGACAGATAAACTGCATGTCCAACCATGCTATGGACAGTGGCCAGCAACAAAAATGAATTACAATGACACCCAAGGACATGAATAATCTGAAATGTGTTCGGTGCCATGAAAGAAGATTCAGGTTCAAAAGACTATATTTAAAAAACATCTATACATCACATTTTGAAAAAGACACAACCATAGTCAAATCAGAGGAAAACAGGGTCATAGAGTGAGGCAGAGTTACAAGAGGGGGTGGGGGCAAGAGCAGAAATTTAGGAGCAGTGTTAGGACTATTCTGACATCTTGATTGTGTTGGTGTTTGCCAACACACATAGGACTGTACAATAAAAGGAGTAGGTTTACAATATGGAAAGTACATGTCAATAAATCTAGCAGTAAAAAGATGTTACTTAGGGAAGATAAAATTCTTCAGTCCCCTCACCCTCTTCTCTGCCTGGTTCTCAGTCTTCTACCCCTAGCACAGGTTTGACTCCCACTTACAACACTCCAGGAGAGTGATTTAGATACCTAGGAAGTTCTGGGCTTTTTGGGGGGTGGGGGGGGAATGCAGATTCTCACCTTGCTCCTTAGCCATTGTTCACCCTGGCTTCACATAACTGGCTACAGGGTTCCATCCTGGGTGTGCTACCAACATCTAACACACACAACACACACACACACACACACACACACGCACGCACGCACGCACGCACGCACGCATGCACAGTGCAGGAGACTGTACAGAGGTTGGCACAGGAGCAAATGTGATCCTACCCTAGTCGCTTGAGAAGCCTATAACTTCTGGTTTCACTTATTTTGAAGTCCTCAGGTAGCAACCACTGGGCTACCTGGGAGGAAGACACTGGGCCTGGGAAGCCTGGACAGTCAGCAAGACTGGTTTTTTGTTTGTTTGTTTTTGTTTTCCTTTTTGTGCAGCCAAGTTCTGTGTAAGCCAAGTTCAAAGCTCGAGGGAATAACACGGTTTGCACCTGCTAGCTGTGCTAAATGGGTCAAGGAAAACCGCTGAGAACAAAGCCTTTCCAGCACAAGATGATATTCTGCTCCTAAGACCGAAGTTCTCCTTGTACTCTGACACTGTCATTACACTCAGGTGATGTTTACGGGAAATTATACCGAAGACAACCCCAAGCCCCGCAAAACACTGTTTCCTGTTAGAAAGGAAGTAGTCTGCCTTGGTCAGTTTCTGGGTGCTGGGGTACTTGTCCAAGCTGGGGGTGGGGGAGGTGGGGAGGTGGTTGCTGGGTGAGGGTGGGGCTTGCTAATGAAGCGATAGGAAAATAATAAGTGAGGTGGGAAAGAAAGAACCAAGTAGTGAGATGCTGGGGTCTGCAGTTGGAACACCCTGGCCCAGACACATTTTGGGGAAAGAAAAAGGATGGGCTCTCCGCGGTGCCACACTGGCTTCCACCTGCCTTAGAAATGCCTGAGTTAAAAAATCAGAGCTGTGCTGTGAATCGCCCTGGGGTGGGTGAGGCTGACTACAAGGTTTGTGCAGACTCTGAGTCAGAGTGTCTTTGTCCCCGTCTGCCCCTGTCCTCCCCCCAACCCCCAGTGAAGATGCTTGGTAACAATTCCCTTATGAGACCTGCTATGTGTGTGCTAGGCGCGATGCAAATTTTGTTGGTATGAGGATAAACTTAAGTTTCTCTGATTGGCCTGCTCTCATCAGTAAGGAAATGAGTCCTGTAAACAGCATAAGGAACAGATAAACGTGTGAGGGGCTAGCATGTTCCCTTCCTGGGAGAAAAGGAGTGTGAAACTGGAAATGCTAAATCAATTCAAGGAACACTCCATTCTCCTTGAAATTGAATCTCATGTAGCCCAAGCTAGCTTAGAACTGAGTAGCTGAGAATAGACTTTGAAATTCTGATCCCCTTGCCTCCAATGCCCAAGTGCAGGGATTGCAGGCCATCATGACTAGTGAGTGTACGGAGTGCTGCCGATAGACCCAGTGCTTCCGGCGTACCAAGAAAGCTCTTTACCAGCTAAGCTACACCTCGAATTCCTGGAGCTTATTATTCTTAATGTGTAGATGTTTTATTGACAGGTTCGACTTAGCCCGCCCCACTTGCCATACGTGGCTCATGACTGTACAGGATGCCAGCGTGGATGGTGCGTGGGCTGGGTGTTCCCGTGAGGAGCCAAACGAAGGCTCGGCTCAAATTTCAGTTTCCATACAGTTAGTTGTGAGACCCCCAGGTGTGCCAACACCCAGTCTGGCCTCTGTTTCCCCACCTACGCAATGTGCGGGTCGCGCCAACCTTTTCTAAGCAGTCTGACATATCTTTAAGTTCTGGGGAGCTGAGTGAGGTGTAGTACTCTGCTGGAGAGCAGAGCGCTGCCTGCCACCCAGCGGTGCGAGCATCGCGAGCGTCCGGGAGGCTGCGGCACCCGCCCTGCGTGCCCGCTGCCCTCGCCGCCCAGCGTGATGGATGGCCGCGGAGCCAGCGGCCTGTCAGGTCTTATTGATGAGGTGCGCACTGACCGCCGCCGCCTAAACCGAGGCGGCGGGAGGCGAGCGCGGGCTGGTGGGAGGGCGCAGACTCGCCGGCGCTCGAGGTCAGCCCCCGGCCGCCGCCAGCGCCCTACTGGCGCGTCCCAGCCCGGCTCGGGGGCGCTGGAGGCCGAGCCTGGCGCCCCACTCGCTGGCCGCGCTTCCTTCCCGGCCCCGTGCTCCCTGGCCTCGGCTCTTAGCGCTCCGCAGCGCCGCCCGGGCCAAGGCTGACTCCGCGGTGCGGAGTGCTCAGCCCTAGGACTGTTGTATCCCAGTTCTTGCGTGTGTATTCAGTCACAGATGACAGATAAGATAGGCGGGTAACTAAAGCCAAACCGGTCCGCAGATGAGGACAGCAAGGTCCCTTTGGTACCTTGCTCGGTTTCCAGTAGAGCAAGCTTTCCTTAACTCGGGCAAACCCACTTGGGTTATTAGGCTGGCAAAGGTGTGCTGGGCCTCACCTCAGTCCCAACCTCCAATTTCCTCAGGCTGAACCTTCCTCCATCTTGGCTAGACCCAGTGGGTTTTTTCTCTTGGCCTTTTAGATGAATAAGAAAGCTGCCTGGCTGTTTGTTATCTGAGGTCCAACCCATGGGAAAAACAGTTGCCCCAGCACTGGGTCTATCAGCAGCCCTAGTCATGATGGCCTGCAATCCCTGCGCTTGGTCAGTGGAGGCAAGGGGATCAGAATTTCAAAGTCATTCTCTATTCTCAGCTACTCAGTTCTAAGCTAGCTTGGGCTACATGAGATTCAATTTCAAGGAGAATGGAGTGTTCCTTGAATTGATTTAGCATTTCCAGTTTCACACTCCTTTTCTCCCAGGAAGGGAACATGCTAGTCCCTCACGTTTATCTGTCCAGCGTTTTCTATGGAAAGTCCCCAACTCCCACCCTAGGTGCCCCTTCTCTGTGGGGACCGGGAGGGGGCGGGGAGTCACACTAATGGGAGACTCTTTGCCAACCACCTTCCATGGAGACAAACTAATGGAGAAATTCAGCTCTGGACAACCCCCCCCCCCCCGTGTGTGTGTGTGTGTGTGTGTGTGTGTGTGTGTGTGTGTGTGTGTGTGTTATTTAGGGACTTATGCCCCACCCCAGCAGCCCTGACATTGAATTCCAGGACAGTTGTGGGAAGGAAGGTGTGGTTCAAGAACTAGAAAACAGGCTTTTCTCTGGGATCAAAACAAAAGAAGGAGGAAGAACACCTTCCTCATAACTCCACTGCTGTGGCCCAAAGCTCTGGAGGAACTGCCTACATGAGGGACAGTAGGGGTGAGGCAACTGGTAGTCTGAGAGTCCAGATTCCTGGGTCTGCTTCAGGTCATCAGGTGAGTGTGAAGGTCACAGAAAGCCAGTTCTGGCATCCCTTCACACAGCAACATTTTGTGACTTTGAGCTCCATAAACTGGTTTTGCCAAGTGTTACCATCCTGCCAAGCAGCCAAATGACTCTGTACCAGGGACACAATCTTGGTCCCACACAACGCATAGTGGGAACCCCCAGCCATTAGGGCTTAACCCAGTTTTAACCATAGATAATAAATGTGTTCTATGAAGAATTCAAAGTAGGAGGTTCAGTTCAGAGTACATGCCTTTAATCCCAGGACTCAGCAGGCTGAGGCATGGGGAGCTCTGTGAGTTTCAGGACAGTGGGGGCTACATAGATCCTGCCACAAACAAACACAAAGGAAAGGGGGGGCTGAAAAGATGTCTCAGTGATTAAGAGCACTGGCTACTCTTCCAGAGGAGCTGGGTTCAATTCACAGCACCCACACGGAATCTCACAACCAACTCCAGTCCCAGGGGATCCAACATCCTCTTTTGGGCCTCTGCAGACACTGCACATATGTTGCACATGCATACATGCACGAAAAACATCCATACACATAAAATAAAAATAAAGGACAAAATGTGCATTGGAGGCCCATTTGACTGTGCACTAAACGGCTTGGACTGCAGGTGAGAACTTTTAACCATTCCCCGGGGCAAACATTCATTGAGTACTATGGATATTCTATATTCCCTGCATGTTGCCAAACAAACAAACAAACAAACAAACCTCACTCTGCACAACCTGCTTTTGCATTCTAGAGGCAAAGAAAGGGACGACGGAAACTATCTAGTACCTTGTCCACCTTAGTCTGAGCAGAACCACGATAAAGATCGATGGAAACTCAAGTGTGTGGATCCCGGTGTGCAGACACTGTCCTCTGAGCAATGCGTCAGTCTTGTGAGGGATACAGAGGGGAAGCAGGTAAGCACCATCTTACTGTCTAACCCCCTTTTAAAATCGCCACCCCTGTTCCAGAGTCAATTTCCGTTCTGTCTCTGCTTCCACAGCCTTTGTGTATTCTATTTCTTTATGTTCTCCACACCTAGCTTCGTGTGTACATCTCTCCCCTAAATTTCAGTCTCTTCGTGAGAAAAAAATCCTATGTATTTCCCATAGTTTCTAACGTGTAGTAGCTCTTGTTATTGTTGTTTTTAGGTTGAATTAAGGGGCTGGAGAGATGACTCAGTGGTTAAGACCACTGACTACTTTTGCTGAAGACCCAGGTTACATTCCCAAAACCTACATGGTGGTTCACTACTATCTGTCATTCAAATCCCAGGGACTTTGACATCGTCTTCTGACCTCCCAGGGCACCAGGCATGTACAGGGTGCACATACATATATGCAAACAACACACACACACACATAAAATAAAAATAAATTAAATCCTCAAAAGTATTAAATTAAAATTTAAAAACTGGGGATGGCTGCTTACCTAGTGTGCAGGAAGCCCTGATTTTTATTCCCAGCACCACACAAACTGTATGTGGGGATGAAGGTCTGTGAGTCTACATTTAGGAGGTGGAAGCAGGAGGGTCAGAAGCTCAAGATCATCCTCAGCTGCGTAGTGAATTTGAAGCCAACCTCTCTTGGATACATGCATCCCTGATTAATTAATTCAGAAAATTGGAGGTTTCACGCCATTCCTACACGATGTAAATCTTCCTTTTACACACCGTCAGGGTATAGCAGAAACATCTGCCTAATGGTCTTTTCCACTGTATGCCAGCTCACAGAGGCTCACTTAGGGACAATGCCATGGGATGCCTCATCAATGCTATAGCCAGAGGCCCCTCTTGGTGATGACCATGGCCTTAGGTACCTTTGGCCCACATATCAGTTCTGGGCCAACCTCTTTGGCACTGCTGGGGCAATCCAAATGATGTAATTAGCACCCAAAGGGTTACAGACTTTTCTGAGTCACGAGTTTTGAGTGGCATGCCTAGTACTGTAGCTGGCCAAGGCTAGGGGTCTTGAGTGGTCTTCAACCTGTCTTCCATTGCAGCATCCCAAGGGTAACTACTCTTCACTTTAATGTGATCTCCAGGGAAGGAAGGCTGGCAATCTGAGATGGGGCTCGAGATGGGGGTCTGAAGGCCAGGGAACCTGCTTTAGCTTTTACCCCTTACAGAGAGCTGGCTCAGTGATCCACCCAGCCAGGCATGGGGATAGGCAGGTGGAGACTTGATGATTTGGTAAAGGCTCATGGGCATCCTATGCTCACCTTAGACCAAGGACAAGCCCTTCCAAAAGTGGGCCAATATTGTATTTCTAGTTACCTTCCTAGCTGTTCTGTGGATTAGTATAGATTCCAGTGCTCACAATAAAGAAAATGGGCACTGGGAAGTCATTAGTACCCAGGTATCTGGACCTTTGTTCTACTTCTCCTTGTTGACCCGTAGGTGACAGAACAGCCTGTGTTACCTGAGACAGGCCCAGTGGATACCTTCTGTTCTGTGTAGCACCCCCGGCACACACTCCGATTTTCACCCTCTGTATAAGTTGCTTGAATTTGCTGAGCCAAATGAGTCTGGAGTTTTGAGTAAATATCTTCCCTGTTCTCTTTCTAGTAGAGTCAGTGGTCATGTGCCTGAAGACATGGGCCAGACAGTGGACAGTGAACAGAGCCACGTGTTGGTGCCTCAATGTGGGGTCTTAGGGTTGCTGGGAGCAAAGTCACTTACTAGATTTGTGGGTTGCTCTGCTATTGATGTTGAACTTTGCGCCTGAGGTCTACCATTGGTGAACAGGGACTGATAAAACATTAATAAATAAAAAGGCTAACCAGCTTTCTGAATAGCATGTGCAAATTCATTAGTACTCCAAACAAGTGTCTGTTGATTTCTTCGTTTTTCAACATATGCCCCAAATATGGTAATGAATGGACAGATCCTATCAGCTATCTACCAGGTTGTTGGTGTTTCATGGCTTTTGGGATTAAGGTCTTGGCTGAGGCTATCAATTCATGGTGTCATTTCTAGCTATGATGTCACTCAGTCCTCTCATACTCACTGTTGGGAACAGAGGGCTTGTAACAAGGTCTTATCTCTCCTAGGCTTGATAGACAGCCTTCTCTTTCTTCCTAGTCATTCCTAGGCTCACCTTCCTCTGATTCCAGCTGACCCTTCACATTATATAAGCTGCTCATCCTAAAGACTCATGGGATTGAGATTTAGGGATGTGTGTGTTTGTATGATTTCCACCTCATTAAACTTGAAAGGTAGCAGAAATAGTTGGTGTTTAATAATGTAATTCCCCACAGTGCTCTGCATGTAGTAGGTGCATTCTTCATTGAGTAGAATAAATTAGTGACTGAATTTACATGAAGACCAAATAGGAGCTCTCTATAAAAAATATGCCTGGGATGGCAAGATGGTTTAGTTGGTAAAGGCACTTTCTAGTCTGAGTTTCATATCCAGAGCCCACACAGTGGAAAGCAAGAGCTGACTCCTTCAAGGTGACCTCCAACCTCCACATGTGTGACATGGCACATGCACTCCAAAAGATTAATTTTTACAGCCTGTTTGTGAAATGCATATACATTTCCTGAATATTTTCCTTTTTCTCATCTCAGAAGACCTAAGGCTCAGACACTATACATGCACAAGCTTCGTAGACCGTGCAGTTTTTGCTGTTGTGACTGCTCACACGTATGGAGTCTAAAACTGCTATTTGCTTCACTTTAACTTGTATTGCATTAGGCTGGATGATAAATGAGCGATGAATAATTCCTTATTGCCACTTATCTGCTCAATCTATAAACTAGTGTCAGCATTTACTCAGTTGGGAGTTAGAGCTGTGCCTGGTATACTCATTAACCTGCTTAAAATAAGCCATAAAAATGGGCTTGGTAGGCAGTTCTTTTAACTAATTTTTAAAAATGATATTGGTCATTCTCCACTTCTACAGGACTGACCTTTGGCAGATCACTTCAACCCCTCTGGGCCACACCTGTGAAAGGGGTGGGGTGGGGCAGGGCTCCACCAGCCCTAAGAACCTAGAGAGCTGTGCTGCTCTTAACTCCATAATTTTGGGATAGGCAAAATGAGAGATCCTGATAACCCCTATTAGAGCAATTACAAAGCAGTTGATAAGGGCCATCTGATCTCTGGGCATCTCGGAGGGCGGGGAGGCAGCTTGGGGAAGTTAAAGCAAGCCTTAGAGTTTAATTCTGTTACTTATTAGTGATCTGACCTTCAGCAGGACAGCTCAGTTTCCTCGACCATCACAGCAATGCCCACAACTGATTACTCCTGAGGGCTCCTGGGAGGGGCAAATATAACACATTCCTGAAAGTACTTGGATACACCAAAAGGCCTGTCCATTATCAATACGGAGATGAGGGGGCTAGTACCTTATGAGCTAGCACTTGAAGCAGAGCCAGAAGGGCTGTTTGATGTCCTCTGCTCTCTTTGGATTACAAATGAAAATTATTTTTATATCACGTAAAGAAATACTGAGTGCCTAGGAAGTTTCTCTGAGGCCTATGGTTGGTTGATTCAAAACCTATGTGAAGAAACACTTCTGGAAATGCTGAATGGTACCTTAGTGAGAAAAGTAGCCAGTGTCCCAGACTCACAGACCCAGCACCTCTCAGCTGTAGGAATGAGGTTTGGTCTGGTTTTTCCTCAAGTGCTGGGGAGATACAACCCAGCCCTGCTCGTTTTGCTTCTTGGTTTCCTTTGGCTGCTTTGCAGCTCTGTCATAGCAGGGTCATATCAACGGCCTGCCGCTTGCTGTGGGTTTGGTTCTTTTCATAAATACAGGATAGAATCGGGTTGTCAGCAAGAGCATCTGGACCTGCCCCCTGTGAGACTCATTCTCCAGGACAGTACCCACCACCATGCCAGTGCTGTGGAGAGGGGAAGCTTGAAGGTGACTCCAGTGGCTGGCTGGGTCCTGCTTACCTTAGCAGAGATTGGAAGAGGTGAACAGAGAAGGAGTTGAAGTCACACTACAGAAACTTAAAATTCTGCAGTGTGTAGGAATCATCTACCCACTGGAATAATCAAAGCTGATCCTGAAGTTTAAAAAAAAAAAATCCTTTAGAACTTGGAGAAAGAGGGAGAGAGGATCGGATCCAGGTGGTATTTCAGGGCAGCAAGTGTGTTACAATTTGCTAAATAAGGAGCCAGGCAAGGGTAGCGCCTGCTGCTTGTATCATCATGTGCAAAAGCAAGTGTTGCAAGTGTTGCTTTGACAGAACAGCACAGGCACAAACTCATCCCAAGCTCTCCCTAGCTCTGTGGGATCTGCACTGCAGTCCATTTGTGTACAGTGTGCATTGCCCATTCTTTCTGTTAGCACCTTTCCCTTCCCTCCTATATTTTGCCTGCAGAGCGAGAGGACATCTGCCCCTGGAAATTGCTAAGAGAAGTTTTCAGTGTCAGAAAAGAAAGGCACCTGGCATTTAGTTATCCCCGAAGTGCTTTTGTTCTCTGAAGGTCTGGCTAGAATTCTCTGGTTTTTTGTTTGTTTGTTTGTTTGTTTTGTTTTGTTTTGTTTTTAACCAAGGTCTTTCTTTCTGAACACCCCTGGCCTCTTGGCCATGGCTGAAAGTCTGACTTCCTTTAACCCCCAGTGCACCCTCCTCCTCTTTTCCCAGGCTGGAATAATCAGCTTGGCTTCCCAGCTAGCCCAGCACCTGGCTTGAAACCCCAAACCTTTCTGCCAGCGAAGGGAGTGTGAGTCTGAGGAAGAGTTACAGGAACAGAGAGCTTTCAGTTTCAGAAACTCAAGGCTGCAACAGAGATTTTAGACTGTCTGGAGGGCGGTGAAGCCTCCCTACAGGGGGAGGGGAGGCACTCCGAAGAAATCATTGCCTCAGGCAGGAACCTCCCCAGGCAGGAAGTGTCCTGGGCTGTTGTACAGTCTGACCATATTGGGCGAGGAGCCTATACAGCCTTTGCCTTGAAAACAGCCATAAAGATCTTGGGGAGCCTGATCCACTCAAGATCTGGTCAGCCCACCTCATATCTTTAAAAAAAAAAAAAGTTTTGTTTTGTTTTTTAAATTTCAAATAAACACATTCACATTCTAGCTCATTTGAAAAGACAGGACATATCAGAACATATAACAATGAAAAGAAAAGAACCATTAAGAACATACTGCTTCGTTGTTCCATCTTCTCAAGGGAGTTTTACATCTAAAGAATAGTTCTCAATCCATGTTAATTTAAAACTTGGGGCTCAGTGCTAAGCACATAGTTAACACAAAGGAGCCTCGGAATATCATAACTAGCAAACAATCAGAACAACCTAAAAAAATAATAAAAAGCTACTATGAGACTTTGCTATACCATTAAATATGTCAAGAAAACATAGTAATAATAAATCCTAGCTGTTTACAATGTAGATTGCTATCAATTTTTGTTACACTAACTACCCTTGTGAAGTGTGATTGTCAAGTCCTCAGATTTGGCATTTTCTTGTAGGAGTCTCAGCAATTCCTTAGGGTATGTTTCTTTCTGTGGAAAAATGTGAAGCAAAGAGTCACAGGGACTTGCATGGAGACTCTCCTGATGCCTTCTAAAAGACCACAGCCGTAGCTCCTGTTCTGCCTCCTACAGTGCTCAATTTTGGATAAGACAGTTGAAGATATGTTCACCGACTTAGGAAATTGTCTGCTTCTTATTGAACATATGTGATATCTGAAGAATTTGTAAGTCATAAGTTTAGAGAGGAAATAAACAGAGAGAAAGACAAAATGCTTTTTACCATGTCACCCACCGTGTATTGACTATTTTGAAGACCCAGAGGCTTGTCTGCAGGCTTCGGTTTAGGAGGACTTTAAAACACAAGAAACTGAAATACAGACTTTTTTTTTTCTTTAGGTAATTTTTCTAAGATAACCAGACAGTAAAGTGGTGGGAAAGCTTTCGGAATGTTCTTTGTTGTCCATAATTTGCTTTTTGTAACCTCAGACTACTTATAGAGATCAATTTTATCTTTGCAAAAGGTGACAGGCTCAGCTACTGAGCACATTCGTGCATCTTATTCCTAGAATATGCTACAAAAATAACCTCTCCAAGGTCACCTAGCTTGTCGCTGAGCTATATTGGATCTAGAATCCAGGCTCTGGACATTGTTTGGCTACTGCCTGGAGTTTTCTCTGACCTGGGAGCATGCATAACCCTGTGGGCAACTGAAGAAAATCAGCTTGGCCAAGGAAGGCCCATCACACTTTCAGGTTTCAAGGGGGAAGTGCCATCAATTCTGGAATCTCCATTTCCAGGGTAGGAGGGAAGCAATGATGCTTGGGTGGGAGAATTAGTAGCCTCTGGTTCTTGGTGGAGGAGCCAGTCACTCAAAACCACAGGAGTAGGCAAGGGTTGGCACTCTGAACTTAAGCAAAAACAAGCCTAGATCATGGTGCAGCTGAGAACCTTGCAGCTGAGGACCTTGGACTGCTGCACTACTTTCAAATGGAGTCTCAGGAAGCTGCTCTTACCCCTCCTAGCTGGTGAAGGGACGAGTCAGGGGCCTGCTCGGAAGCATTTTGGGGAGGGGATTCTTGAATTGAATGGAAGGCTGGACCAGATAACCTCTGGAGCCCTTCCCACTCCCCACATCTCTGATTTGTGTGCCTTGGGGGAGAGAAACGGTTCAGTCATAGGATTGCAATAGTTGATTTAGGGTCCCGCCCCAGTTGTCAGCATAACCCTCATCTTGGGCAAATAATTTAACCTGTCAGTACAAGGCACAATGCTTGGCGTAGAGTGAAGCTTTGTAAATGTTTGCTGAGTGAATGAATGAACGGATGGGTAGATGGATGGATTCACGTCCCTGCAGCCCCAAGGGACACTGGTGAAAAATGGAACCTTACAATGTCTATAGGTGTAAAACAGTGTCTTTAGTGTAATGTAAGAGCATATAGATCTCTTTAAAAGAAAAAAGTATCCCTCCAACTCAAAGGGGTATAGCAAAAATATACTTTATCAGCACCAGGAAACACCGTTTTATTGGTGAGTTTTGAGTTTCATTCATTTCCCTATCCTCAGTGGCACAATTCAGGCTGCTGTGGGATGAGGCAGCATAATCTTTTCCTCCTCCCCCACCCCGGATAAATGCTAAATACTGAGGGCTAATGGATTGTTCTTGGTGCAGACCAGATTAGATAGCAGCCCTTCGGTTATCAACAGTAGAAGTAAACCCCAGCAGTGGTGATGGTGGAAGTGGTGGTGGTCGAACACTAGGAAACCAGGAAGGCACAAAACACAGAGTTTGCTAAGAAAGTGCAGAACACTAAGGCCCTTTCACTTGGCCTCCTAGAACTCCCCTTAAACCCCAAGTCTCCCCCTATCCCACCCCTAGTAGTTCCTGGTCGTTGCTATCTGTGGGATTTCCGGAGTAAGTCTAATACAAGAACTCTTGGATTCTGCTTGTCAACGTCAAGGGTCCAGAAACACTTTGTGACACCCCCCCCAGAACCGTCATGCTTTGCTTGAATAGCGTTTAAGAATTCCAGCATTGAGTTCAACTTACTTCCTTTTTGCTGTCTCAGATCATGAGAGAAGTCACAGCACCATGTTCCGAACTCATGCTTGACACCCCTTCTGAGTTCCCTATGTCAAATTTCTGCCCACCAGCAGCCTTCCGCCTTCCTTTCTTTTTGGTTGTTGTTTGTTTTGGAGATGGGGGTGGTCCTTAATCTGTAACCCGGGCTGGCCTCAAAATCCTGGTGCCCCTGTGGCCTCAGACTCCTCAGTGTGCTAGGATTAAAGGAGGGAGACACCGAGCCTGGCTAATGATCTTGGCTTTTACAAGTTTGTTATAGATTTTTCTTGAGAGTTAATGATTCTTTTTTTGTTTGCTTCTTAGAGAAAATGTTTTCCGTTTCTCGGCTAATTTTTCTGCCTCCAGTCGCTTTCTGAGAGCACAGCTTGTCTACTATCAAGACTATTCTATAAAAATGCTCGCGTGTGATCTAGCAACAAATCCCACATAAAGCAAATACTAAGCACTCAAAATCATTATGTATCTACAAGGAACAGCTAATTGTTCTATCATTATTATGATAGAGCCACAGAGATCTAAAAGAAAGCAAATACAGTCTTAGCTGGTGAACAAGGGTAGTTATCCACTTTGCACCCAATCATTTTCCTGTAAATCTCTGGAGTTAGTAGGAAGTCATAATAAATACCTTGGCAGGATAAAGCATCTGGCCTCGTTTTTACACATTACTACCCAATATTGAAGAAAAAAAAAAACCTACTGAGGGGGCCGTTGGAAAGTTATTATAGTGTCATAGTTATTTGGGCAGGAAGAGAAGCCTCAGAAACTCCTTAAGCGAAAACGAATTAGCTACGATGTAGTTTGATATTGAGAAATTGAAATGGAAATGATAATTCACCATAGGTAAGCTTTTGATTCATCCAATGCAAGGGGAGCAACACATGAAAATGAACAAGACAAATTTATCATAAAGAGCAAGCAGGAGGATGTCCCAGTGGAAGTGAGAAGACCCAGCAGTCCCCGAGGGAATGTAAAGGCAGACAGTACGTATTTGGAGGTAACTGGCAGGGAGTAAACGGGCCAAAGAGCAAAACTGGAGGAAGGGGATCAAATGAAGGAGACAATTTACATTAAGCCAGAGTAGGAAAATTCTGGAGCTGAGTTAGAAGAGGGGTTGAGGGAGAATGGAGGGATGGGTAGTGAATGGGAGAAAGAGGGAGAGAAAGGAGCAGAGGGAGAGGAAGGAGATGGGAAGGAGGCAATGAGAAAACCAGGCCAGGCAGATTGCGTAGAAGGATAAAGACGCCCCTAAGAATGAGGAGTGGGGCGCAGAGGGCAGAAGCGCCCTTTCCCGGTATCCTGAAACAACAGCATTGGGTCCAGGGACGAGCGAGCGCTGTCGCCCACCCAGCCTTCGCTGCACTCCCATGGATAACATCAATATGTGCCCGTGTGCGTGTGCGTGTGCATGTGCGTGCGTGCGTGCGTGCGTGTGTGTGTGTGTGTGTGTGTGTGTTTGTTTGCAGCCACCACTCCAGCTTTTTTACTACGCTTGGCATTGTGGGGCTCTGCCAGAAATTTTACTAAGATCGAATTTTTGTAAGAATCGGGATGGGAATGGAGGGACGGTTGTTGGACAGTCTCCTTTCTTTGTCGTCATCACGTTGATGCAAGTCACTCAGCTCTTCTAGGCAAGCCAGACTCCCCGAAGTTCAAGAAATATACACCTTCAAAGATTCTGACTTGCGGAAGCCCGGAGCCGAGAACCCATATGAAGGACTTTTTTCCTAGGCCCAGTTTCTCTGGCCACTCATCAACCGGCTCCTCGCCATAGAATTACGGTGTTAATCGTTACTCCGTCACTATTGCATCAAAGTCGGCCAGAGAAAGATTTGAATGATTATGTTTATAGCGGCTTGGAATCTGGGGTGGCTAAGACCCTCCACTGAGTGATTTTCCATAGGGGTATTGAGAACAGTTAAGTTGGGGGTACATTTGAGGGAGAGCTTGGCAATCTGCTACACCA
Source organism: Uromys caudimaculatus (assembly GCA_028551405.1). Lineage (NCBI taxonomy): Eukaryota > Metazoa > Chordata > Mammalia > Rodentia > Muridae > Uromys > Uromys caudimaculatus. The sequence continues at coordinate 55,405,245 of CM052708.1, read as the reverse complement.
CTGACCTAAATCATCCCTAAACCTACGGTTCTCTCTCTCCTTTCTATGAGAGAGGGCTACCACCGAGCAACTTTGGATGGGCATTTTTTTTAGGGTCCTCAAGCAAGCTAGGAATAAATGGGTACCAAGTTTCCTACGAGTTCGGGAGCAGGGCAGGGAGGTGGGGGGGGAGGGGGGAGGGAGAGAGTCACGAGGAGAGACACCGACGGGGAAGTGGGATTGAGTTGAGTCTGGTGGGCTCGCCCCAGCAAACAGGCCAACAGCGTTATACTATACGGATGTCTTCGTGTCTTTATTATTAAACCCCAAGCGGGAAAAGCCCCACAATATCTGGTGCCCAGGAGAGGAGTTCTTGGGTATCACATAGGACACCTGGAGAGGGTTCATAGGCAGCAGGTACAATGCCCACTCTTCTTATGGCCCCAGGTCATCCGACCCATGGGCTTTGTTCTGCTAAGGGGTTGCTCAAAGCACGATGGAACTTTCTTACCTGTAGACCGAGCTTCCTAGCCCATCAACCCTGCGAGTGGGGAAACGGAGTCGCTAGTATTCTTCAGCCTTGACCCATTCATTCACCATCCCCGCCCCCTCCCCAAAGAGACTTGGCCACCAGGGGCTAGACTGGTTGAAACGCAGACGGAGCAATCTGGCATCGAATTTTCTACCCAGAGCTAAGCCAGGCAAGGGAAAGTGGTAGTGAATCCCATTTGCGGGGACCTTCCCAGCCTTGCGAAAGGGGACTGCTCAGCTTTGCCTTCACAACTCAGGTTCACTGTGGGGAGGTCCAGTGAACCCCAAGCTCCGCGGGCAAGCCGCGCAATTTGCACGCTAAGGGCCACGCTCCCCGCGGGCTGCGTGCCTGGATCGCCGCGCCTCGAGGAGAGACTTAATGTGAAGAGGAATCTTTCAGCGACTAGACTAAGCTTTTCGGCTTGACTTTGGGCATATTTCTCCCATCTTTCTCCTCCTCGTTCGGGGAGTGAGGAAAACAACCCAAACAAGGATGCAAGTGGAGTTTGTGTGCCACCTAGCACCACAGATCAAGGATTTAATTAGACAACATTAATAATATTGTCTTCTTTTGTAACTTCTCTCACTTGGGGACAATTCTGTCTCGCTGGGCAGTGCAGAGGCTTTTGCTGCGGTCATATTTGAGACTCCCCTTATCCACATCGCATCCACCCCTTTATAGAGTGCCACTTTCTGTCCCCTGAGAAGCCTAACTGGTGGCAGGGTTCCCCCCGACACTGGGGGCCCTAGATCTACAGTCAAGAAGACTCTCTGCTGCGCCCTGTACTCTCTCCCCGATCCGCACGAGATCCGGAGCTCGACGCCCCAGGCTCCATTTCTTTTGGCAGACCGATTGGAGCGTGGTTCTATCCCGCGCCCATCTCTGAACTTTCCTACCCTCCGCCCAAGCCTGACGCCGCTAGGTTTGTTGATCTTAGATCTGCCCCCCGGCCTTTATCACCCAAGATCCGGGAGTCCCGCGGCGCCCCCAGCAATCCCCCCCCCCCCGCCCGCCGCACGATAGCCTTTCAAACCTTTCTAGAAATCTCCCTTAATTTCCTTTGCAGAACCTACAGAAAAGCGGTTCAAATTTCCAAGATCGCTGAGAACCTCCAGGGCCTAAAAAGCCGCGGATTTGTCCCCACACCGAACTTTCGATCCGGATAATGCAGGTGAAAGTGCCCCTCCCCCATTATTCGGATAATTGCCTCGAATCTCCACTTAGCATTAAGTTTAAACAACTGGAGATTGATGGCTGTAGCCCCGAACCCCTTCCTCTGGGCAGTTCCCAGCTCTGAACCTCTCCAGACTTCACGGGTGCAAACCGTGACTTCCTTTCCTGTGCAAATAGAACCAGGCATTAGAAAGCCGTTGGAAATGGGTATTTGATTGGCCCCAAGAGACACAACAGGGACCAGCTCATGAGGATTTCTTTCGTGCCAATTACAGAAAACTGTTTTTAAGATTCCACTAAATGTGATCCAAAAATACAAAACACACACACACACACACACACACACACACACAAAACACAAAAAAACATGTTTAGAACATGTTTTTAGAAGAACGAAACCGGTGGCAATGAGCCCATAAAAATCATAAAGGGGGATTTTCAAATACCATCTGCCCGAGATGATTTATCAAAATAAAGATTGCAGAATCGAACCATTTGCAACTACTAAACAGCAATACCAACATGTGTACTACGAAGGTGAGTGACCATAATTCATAGAATTCTTGCAGTCTTGTACAGTAAAGTTTTCCTTTAATCAATATAAGTATTTTTAAATTCTTTTCCTCTTCAATGTAAAAAAAAATTTTTTTTTGAGAGCACTGGGGGATGAGACTAGGAGGAAATGAGTGAGGTGCGGGAGGGGGGGTGCAGTGTAGAGGGGACGGGTAAGTTTCCAGATAGCTTTTGAGTTTACTGCTGGAAGTCCATGCAGGAAGTCCAGGGAAGAGGAACTGACTGCAGGGGAATATAATCTTACCTTCTGCTTTTGCAGAGGCAATGTGTCCTACACCAGTGCAAGGGAATCTAGACACTTGACACCAAATCCTACCCAGTGCCAGAAGATATACCAGTATCAAAAATGCCCAGATGTCTGTTTTCAACCTTTGAGCAAGTGGAGGAGGGCTGGATAGCAAAGCTGCCAGCCTAGCCGGACCTGGGTTGTTTGCAGTTCTTCCAAGGCCTCCAGTTTCCTTAGTCCAAGTCCTGTCTTCAAGGAGTCTACTGCCTCTGCTGTCTTGACTCCCCTTAGTTTGGATTCAGCCCTTTCCACCATAATAGGATTCAAAGTTCAGCACCCACCACCCCTGTCTCGAGAAGGAGAGATTTGACTCAGCTGCAAAAGTCCACACAGCCCATGGCTTCTCCCCGCATGGAGTGAACGGGAACCAGGTTTTATGCTTGCTTCCGTATACCTGCAGGACCCACCTCTACCCAGCTAGACACTGACCCTCGGGATCAATGAAAATCAGACCCACACGGCATCTGGCTGACCCTTGGCCTGCTTGAGCAAAGGAGGTGCACATCCTGAAAGAACCATTCACAACTAACCAATACAGCCAGTGGGGATCAGCTGCCCACTTTCTGGCTCAAAGCTTCCAGGGCGAACTGTGGCATGGCTGGAAGGGCTTGCCTGAGTCCTCCAGGGTGGTCCCTAAGAAGACACAGGTGACCACGGGAGACCCCAGGAAAAGTGAGCCGATCTGAGTTTGCTGGAGGGAGCAAAAGCCCAGTGACACCTGCTTCAATCTGTTTGACCTCTGCGTCCATTCCCCTGGGTTTTTCTAGGGGCGACCAACCATTGCTATTGGTTTCCAAATACAGGAGTCAGGCGGTGAACCAGGAAAGAGAAACTAAAAAGCTAGCCAACTGTAAGGAAGAATAACAGAGATGGAAGGGAGAGAGAGAGAGAGAGAGAGAGAGAGAGAGAGAGAGAGAGAGAGAGAGAGAGAGAACCGCGCAGCAGGTTGTCCTAGAAACAATCCATTCTCTTTCCCCTAGTCAAAGGCTCTGAAGAACTCCCACTGCCCACCCCACCAAGCCTGGGTGAGTGCCCTGGACTGAAGCCTTTTCCTTCCCTCTTTCCCAGGTTCCTCTCCACCATGCACAGTACTCCTGTGGCTTCGATCTCTCAACTGTTCCTCCTGTTCTCTTGGCAGGAGGGCCATTTGGAGGTGACTCACCCTAGGTGGAAGCTCTTCAAGGCTTGTTGGAGGCCAGCTTTCAGGGACAGATCAGCTTCTAGGTCCAGAGATTCCAGCCTGTTTCAGCCGGGTGGGAGGGAGACGTTGTGAGCTATGTCTCCCGACTCTCTCTGCTCCCAGCTTCCCTCTCAGAATTAGATAACAGCAAAAATAGATAAGAGAAGTGATTCATTAATTCAGCGAGTCCCGTGGCTGGTAGCTGGCTTTTTCTCGTTGGTATGTGTGGAAGTGGAAGGAAGCCCTGGCGGAGCATAAAGCACTGACTGGACTTTTTTTTTTTTTTTTAAACAAGTCTACATTCAGGAGGTTCTGCTGAGGCTGCCCAAGGTCACTCAGAAGGACTCCACACAGATGGAACACCTCCAGGGCATCACCATTTACTGGGAGAATGCTCCTCCCCCAACCTGCTGCTGCACCCCAGGCCTGCCCTTAGAAAAGTGGTCCTAGAGGCCTGAGGTGCAGAGACCCTCCTCCTATCCCCTATGTGGCAGTGAAAAGCAGTGGGTGTTTAAGAGCATTGTTGGTTAGCACCAGGGGCAGCAGATTCTCCAGGTGTAGATTAAGTCCTTAAATGAGGTACCCCAAACTCAGAGAGGTGGCCAAGTCATGGAGCAAGGAAACTGTGGACCCCACTTTGGTTTCCCCATCAGCTGAGTCCTAAGCAGGTGATAATCAGTGGCTTCTGAACATAGGAAGAGAATCAGAAGTATTCCTTTCCTGAGCAGGAATCTTCTTCCAGGTGACTGTCAGCTCTGTAGAATACTCCTAGGGTTTGGAGTTCCATTTCCACTGGCCCCCAAATGACCCAGGCATGAGCACTGGCCCCCAAATGACCCAGGCACTGAGAAAGGTTCACAGAGTGAGCCGTGGGAACCAGGCAAACAGATCCCTCTGGTTTTACTCAGGGTAGATGGCCCCTGTGGAGTTGGTGTCTCCCAGAGGAACATCTTAATAACAAGAATAAACATAATGCTGGCATACTTCAATGCATTTCCCAGTTCATAGGTTCCTGGGGTTCTTGAAACAGTCCCTGAATGGTGGAGAGAATCCAGACAAGTTATTACTGATCTCCAAATGTAGAACAAGAACCTAGAACTGAAAAGCCAGGGGTGTCTACCAGGAAAAAATAGACACTGAAGAGAAAGAGAGGTGAAGGAAGGCCTGGAAGAAAAGGGGAAGATGTAAAAGAGACAGGACTGCATTTCCCTTCCAAGAAGTTTGTTATGAATATTTTCAGAGTGATGAATAAGGTGTCCACCATGTCCCTCTGTCTCTATGTGTTGCCCTTACCCGATGACTTGAAGAAACTATTCAACAGGAAGATGCTCATGTAAAACTCCCCAAAGCGTCAGGTCATTAAAATTCCTGAAGAGTGAGCTGACCATGATGAGGCACAGGCCTTCTCTGTCCAGCCGGCGAACTGTCACCAGCCTAGTGCTCTGGTCACGTGGGTTCTACTGTTGGTATTATAAAATAAACACAACACAAATGTTACCACTTCAGTTGCTTTAATCTGCAGGGTTCAGTGGCACTAAGGACATTTCTATACAACCATATCCCCCTCCAGACACATTCTCTCGCCCTCCCTCCTTCCTTCCTTTCCTCCCCCTCTGTCTGTCTGTCTCTCTCTTTCCCTCCCTTCCTCTGTCTCTCTCTGACTCTGCTTGTCTCTCTGTCTCTCTTTGTCTCTCTGTGTGTCTGTCTCTCTCTCTTTCTCTTCTCTTTCTCCCCCCCCCCCATTACTGGAGTTGAACCCCAGCTCTGAAAATACCAAGCAAGAAGCCTACTAGTGAACTCCACCTCCAGCCCCTATTTTACCCTTTAAAAAATAGATTTATTTTTTTGCCTTTTGTTATGTGCCCATGTATGTATCTTTGTTTGAGGCTGGAGTTACAGGTGGTTGTGAACCACCAATATAGGTGCTCTGGTCCTCTGGGAGAGCATCAAATGTTCTTAATCACTGAACCATCTCTCTAGTCCCCCAGTTTTGATTTGAGACAGGATTTTTACTATGTAGCTCAGGCTGGATTTGAACATCCAATTCTCCTGCCTCACATCCTGAGTGCTAGAATTACAAGCATGCACCTTCTTGGCCCTGCTCCTTCCTTCCTCCCTTCTTTCCTTTCTTCTTCCTGAGACCAGGTCTCTTGTAGCCCAGGCTGGCTTTAAACTTATCAAATAGCATGACCTGGAACTCTGGATTCTGCCACCAGCTGTGATTATAGACATATATTACCATGTCAAGTTGGCAGCACTGGGGATCAAACTCAGTCTCATACAAGAAACCCAGAGCTCTTAAGTGTTTTGAGGGGATCTAAATTCTACCATTCTGTAGTCTAGCCTGTGGTTCTATAGTAAACACTCAAACAACACACCCAGAGCCCCTCAAGTGTTTTGAGGGGATCTAAACTCTACCATTCTGTAGTCTAGCCTGTGGTTCTATAGTAAACACTCAAACAACACACCCACAGCCCCTCTGCCCTCTGCTTGTGGGAGTTTGATGACCGTGGACACTTATAACTGCCTCGCCCCACTTAGGACTGCATCCTCATGCTTGATCCACATTGTAGCACACACTAGCATTTCCATCCTCTCTAAGGCTGTATGATACTAGTCCATGTGTACAGACCACATTTTATTTCTCTATCCATCTGTTGACAGATATTTGAGCTGTCGCCAACTTTAAAAAATAGTTTCCTTTACTTTTTGAGATTATAATACAATTACATCATTTCCCCCTTTCCTTCCCTCCTTCAAAGTCCTCCCATCTGTCCCTCCTTGCTCTCTTTCACATTCATAACCTCTTTTTCATTAATTGTTGTTACATGAAAACGTGTGTGTGTGTGCGTGCAGGTATGTGTGTGTAGGTATATGTATATATCTATATCTATCTACCTATGTATATTCCTAAATAGTAAGTACAACCTGCACAGTCTGTATGATGTTACTTGCATATGTGTTTTCAGGGCTGACTATCTGATACTGAGTACTTGGTGTTCTCTTTCTTGGGGAAGATCTTGCTACTTGTAACTATTGAGACTGATACTCTCAGAACACTGCACAAACATCTTGCTGTGCCCTGCTTTTCTTTCTTTTGTGATTATCCCCAGAAGCGGAGTTGCCCTGCCAGATGGTAATTGTGTATCTCATTTTGTAAGTAGCTGCTACAATACTTTCTGCCTTTTATAGAGTTTTGGCTTAAAATTGGAGAGGGTCTCTCCTTCTCTTATGGGGAGCAGCGATGTGCACTCAATTCAGCTGGTGTCCCACTGAGGGGCAGACTGCAGACCTTCTGAGGAGTTCTGTAAGAGAGAAGTTTTGTTGCCAAGGAGATGGTCAGATGTGAAGTTCTTTCCAGAACTTCTGTCAGAGCTGAGAGAACATCCACAGGAAACCAGCTAGAGACCCCAGGCTCAGCTGTTAGCCCTGCCATCTCTGTGAGACCACAGGAATTTGGGCTTCCCATAGCCTTGCAGGCCTTCCAATATTCAGAAAAAATATACATTTTTTTGTGCTCCAAAAATATTATTACTATTTTTTAAAGGAAACCAGGAAGACTGGGTGTGGTGGCTTAACCTGTAATTCCAGCACTTGGGAGGTAGAGGCAGGAGATCAGGAGTTCAAGGTCATCCTCAACAACTTAGCCAGTTTGAGACCACCCTGAACTAAATGAGATCCTGTCAAAAGAAGAAGGGTCAGGAAACCTGGGGCAGTTAGTGACATGTATTTTGGGAGGGCCTGACATTCCACTCTCTTTTGATTAAGCTTGTGGTCCTATGGCCACAGCTAGAGCAGCGTGATTCTGAGGAGAAAAGGGGAGTCATCGCCTTGTGAGGTCTAGATGAAGTTGTAATAGGACTCCCTTTGTCTGACTCCAGGCAAGGCAGCTTAAATCTGTGCTTGTCCTCTTAGGCCAGAGGGACAAGCCAGTAATGAGGACCATGAGGCTGGCAGAGCTGTAGGTACTAAGGGCACTAGCCAGAGTGTCAGTCATGTGGACCCACATCTAAGTCTGTGTGATGGTGCTCTCTTGTAATCCCAGCACTTAGGAGGCAGAGGCAGGAGGATTGCTGTGGATTGCAGGCCAGCCTGGTCTACATAATGAATTCTAGGCAGGCTAGACTTTATAGTGAGACCTCCTCCCCATCTAAGACAAAGATCCACATGAGAGGCCAGAGGGACTTAGAGAGAAAGCCCCATCAGAAGTTCTTCCTTGTTCTTTCAAGACATACAAGTACACCTGAGCGCACATAAATGAACACACCTGTATATACACACACATACATACACCTGCATACACATACACACCCCTGCATACACATACCCCTTCATGTACATACACAAGCACTTGCATATACACACCTGCTTACACACACAAACACACCTTCACTCACACACACACACACACACACACACACACACACACACACACACACACACACACACACACACATACACACACACACACATTTGCATACCCCCACTTTTTATTGGTTTCTCTTATCAATATGTTGCATGTTCATTGCTTAAAAGTAGTGTAGGCAGGAAATGAGGCTTAGTCTTACCTTCTGACCGCTTATCCTCTCCCCTTCACAGGACAGCTTTTTTTTTTTTGAGACAGGGTTTCTCTGTGTAGCCCTGGCTGTCCTGGAACTCACTCTGTAGACCAGGCTGGCCTCGAACTCAGAAATCCGCCTGCCTCTGCCTCCCAAGTGCCGAGATTAAAGGCGTGCGCCACCACTGCCCGGCTAACAGCTCTTAAGGTTCAATGTTCCTAACAGGATTGTCTTCGAAAGTCTCACATTGGTCCCAGACTTAAGAGACAGCCTCTGGAAATTACATTTCTTCCTCTGGGTGAGCTCATTAGTGGATATCTTTTTGTTAGCTTGTTTGTTTTTTGTTATGTTTGTTTTTTGAGACAAGATCTCTCTACATAGCCTTTACTATCCTGGAGCTCACTATGTAGACCAGGCTGGTGTTGAAGTCACAGAGGTCTGCTTGTCTCTTTCTCCCCGAGTGCTGAGACTAAAGGCATGTGCGGTCATGCTTGGCATTAATGTATATCTTTAAGCCTCAGTTTTCAGGTGTATACAGTAGGTATGATAGTAATGCTTATTGTTCATACTCTGTGGTTCTTGATATTAAAAAAATGGTCCTGATTTCAATTCCCAGCAACCACATGGTGGCTCACAACCATCTGTAATGGGATCTGATGCCCTCTTGTGGTGTGTCTGAAGACAGCGACAGTGTACTCATATACATAAATTAAATAAGTAAATCTTAAAAAAAATAGCAGTAGGGTTATTGTCATGAATTTTATTGGTGGGCAAGATGGGTTTTATGGTTTGAATATGAAGTGTTCTTGTCGCCTCATGTGTTTGAACACTTGGTCCTCAGCAGGTGGCTCTGTTTCAGAAGGTGGTGAAATCCTTAGGAGGTGAAGTCTTTCTGGAAGAAGTAGATCACTGGAGACCTGCCTTAAGATTTTCTGGCCTGATCCTCCTTCCTGTTGTCTCTCTGCTTCTTGGCTGTGGACACACCATGACCAGCTACCTCATGCTCCGGTAGCCAGGCCTTCTTTACCACGATGGCTGAACTGCACCGCCTCTTAGACTGCATGCTAAAATAAGCCCTCCCTCCCCTAAATTGCTTCTTGTCGGGTACTAGTCACAGCAGCAGGAACTGTAACAAGTGCAGGAGGTTTGCACTGCTGTGTTGGATCCTGCTGCACCCACACCAACTTGTGTCCAAGGCGGGAAACCCATGCATAGCTGCCGGGCAGGTGTCAGTGGCTCATGACTTCTGAAGGCCTAGAATCAGGCTGTTCTGTGTGTGGTTGACCTTCATCTCTGGAGTGCTGTCATGGCTGCGGCATGACAGGGTGCCCTGAGAGGCTAAACTGAGTGCTTGGCACTTTATTGACCCCTGTGCTTCTGGAAGAAATCAGTGACTCCAGAACTTTCTAAAGTCCCTGAAGTACACACGAGGACAGGGTCAGGGTCTCACTCCACTCTGTGCCTGCCTTGCACAGACCGACATTAGTGTTCTGCTGTAGCCTGCCATGCATTAGTGTTTTGGTTTGTTCACTTTTTGTTTTTGTTTTAGAACTGAGATAACAATTCATGCTTTAACATTTGTAGTGCAGTGGTGTTAGTATGCCCAAGACCAGCCAGCCAGCACCAATGTCTAAACCCCAAGTATATTCACCCCTTGGGTGGCAATTCAGTAGACGTGTATGGATACTTTCTTACGTGAATTCCTAGGTTTCTAGTCAGAGCAGTTCCTGGCGTTGCGTTAGTCTGATTCCATACTGACTTTGCTTTTTGAGTCAGCATGGAGACTGAGTCCCAGCTCCTTTTCCTTGCTTCTGTTCATTGACACTGGAGACCCTTGGACTGATGCTATGGAAGCTTTTCATGGTTGTGGCAACTCTTAAGGAAGGCATCTGAAAGAAGGAATGGTTTACTTTGGATCTTGGTTGCAGTGCATGGCCAGTCGACCTGACCACTGTGGGCCTGTGTCGTGGTACAGCATGGAGAGGTCACAGAAGCATGGTGGCCCACCTCATAGGAGCTAGGAAGCAGAGAAAGAGAGAGGGTCAGGAGGACTAAATGTATGTCTTTCAAGGGCTCAGTGGACTGCTTCCTCTGAGGGTGGCCCCAATTTCTACTTTCCAATCATTTCCCAGTAACGTCATTGAATGGGCAAATCATCTCTCGATGGTTAGATCCGCTGATACGAATCAACCCCAAAACATGAGCTTTGAGAGACACCTCATAAATGAACTTAGTAAATGCCTTCCCCTCCACCCCCTTGTGTGTGTGTGTGTGTTAGGGATGGAACCCAGGGCCCTGTGCGTACTAGGCAAGGGCTGTATCACTGACATCACCTAACTCTATGTGTGTTCTCTGACCTTTGTGACTAACTTTGAAGGAAGGTCTTGCATTCAGATCTTCATGCTTCGCTCTTGCCTTCTCGCTGTGCAAGGCTGACTCTGAGCTGCCCATTGCGTTCTTCATGGGTTTGGGATGCTCTAGTCACACTTTCAGCTGAGCAATAGGAACTGCTATTTGTGCAGCAGCAGACAGTGTTCCCATCTCTTGTCCAGTTTGTTCCTCTCCGCGGCCCATGTGTTTGAGCAGCAGATTTTTTTCTATGTTCCTTCCTTTGAACTTGCTCCTGGGAATCTCCCCATATGTCATTCTATCCCGGCCCCTCCAGGCACTTGGGGTACCAGACCAGTATCTCAGTGATCCCACTCTACTAATACCCTAGGCAGGCCAATGCCTTTCCAAGGTAAATGCTCAGCCATGAAAGCTTGCAGCCTCCTGTCTCATGTGTTCATGAACAAATTTTGCATTAGGGTTCATCTTGTTACTTCTCCTGGAACACAAGGGCTTCGGGGGCAAAGACCATCTGGAAATTTCCTTGTTAATAACCAAGAAACCTTTTTTGTGTGTGGCACTGCTCTCTACACATGATTTTTTCTGCTGTCTTCAAGTAGTGGGATCATCTCCATCATTCTCTGGGGCTTAGGGACAAGTGTCCTACATTTGGAGAATTTCAAGATCAATGCAGAATTTTCTTTGGACTCTAACCAAAGATAAGTATGAAAATAAAATCCATCTGTCAGGGCTGGAGAGACGCCTCACATTTTAAGAGCACTGGATGCTCTTCCAAAGGATGTGGTTCAATTCCCAGAACCCACATCATGGCTCACAACCGTCTGTAACTTCAGTTCCAGGAGATAAATGCCCTCTATGGGCTCTAACAGTACAAGACACAAAAGTGGTTTGCAGGTACAAAATACAGTTAAAGCATTCTCATATACACACAATAAAAACAAATCTTTAAAAAATCACTGTATACTGGGATTGCAAAGTTGGTAAAATGTACATCTTTATGGGGATCAATGACATATTTAGAATCCTTAATATCAACAGTGCTGGTATTAGGTCAAATACACATGCGCGTGTGCGCACACAGGAGCACAGACACACAGGCACACATACAGGCTGGGCGATCAAACCATGATCTTGCGCATCTAAGGCATGTGTTCCCCAATGGAGCTACAGCCTTAACCTCTATTAGATTAATTTGAAAAATTAATCAAAATCAGTTTTGACACTTAAAATGAGTACTGACTACCATGGTGCTATACACGGGAATAGTCTATGGCTGATAACTGTACAAATGAGCACATCCTGGCTATCCTGAATCGTCTTTCTGCTTAGATCATCTGTTCGGTGGTTAAGCATTCCTTTAAGTCCTACACATTAAAAGGGAAAGGGCACACTATCCCATTTTCTAACCATCTTCTCTATTTCACTAAAAATAGATGTGCTATCAAACTATGAGTAGACTTACTAGTGGTCTGATATTAGAGAAAAAAGAGAAAGACATTTAATAAAATGTAGTACCTATCCTGATTAAAATTAACCTCTTAGTAGAAACTAGAATGTAGTTTTATAATGTGATAAGAGAGTCTGACCTGACTCAACAGAGGCACTAAGTGGATGATTAAAGGCTGAAAAATGGAAGGTTCGTTCTCAGCTTTGGTGAGAATAAAGAAAGATGACACTGTTAGTTTTCTCGAAGTGCAAGCCAATGTGATACTGTAGGGGCCATGAAAGGGAAATTAGAAGGGGGAAGTCAGGTGTAGTGGTGCATGCCTACAGTCAGCACTTGGGAGGAGGAGGCAGGAAAGTCAAGGTCGCTTTGGGCTACAAAGTGATACTATCTTTAAAAAAAAAAAAAAAAAAAAAAAAAAAAACCTCAAAGAAGAAAGCAAAATAGCCATACTAATCTGCACTGGTGATGCAAATTTAAGCTCTAGTCTCTGAGATCCCTCCACTGCTCTAGGGTGCTTTGGATCAGACTGTGAACTATACCTATGACTGGGGCTATGGGGGGGGGGGCTCAGCACTAGTGGGGGTCAGGGGAGCCCTTCTTTCTGCTTCCTGTCTCTGTCAGTGTCTTCTCTAGCTTCTAAGTCCTGGCAACACATCAGCTAAATCTTAGTGTTCCTCTGCTTGCAGGCACTGTCTGTCAATCACATCTCCTCAGCAGTGTGGCATCAGCTACCAGCCTCTCCTCTAGGAGGCTAAATGCTAATAATCTCAGCCTTTCTGTAGGGACTGCCCAACCCTAGCAGTGACGTCTGCCTTTGGGTTTCCGCCTTGATGATATCTTAGGGTTATTAAGTTGCCTTTTTAGTTTTTCAAACTTAGTTGTCTTAGTTAGCCTCAGCTGTCAACCTGACACAGCCCAGAGATATTTGAGGGAGTCTCCACTGGGGGATTGCCAGGTCAGATTGCCCTGTGGCCATGTCTATGAGGAACTGTCTTAATTGTTGGTTGATAGGGGAGGGCCATCCTTGTCTTCCCTCAAGTTGCTTTGGTTATGAAGTCTAACACAGCGATACTAGAACAATAGTTAACTAGAATGCTAGTTAATAGTTCCTTCACTAAGTCCTTTCTTTTAAAGCAACTCATACAGTTTTCTTCTTGGCACTGGTCCCTGGCGTAGACTCACAAGAACCTTCAATATTGCAGTTGGTTTTGACACACACATAAAAAGTTAGCCTCCGTACAACATCAGTTAAGAAGTGTGACTCCCTGGTTACTAAGATTGCAATCCTAGATATGGAGGTGTGTTTGGGGGGTCAAGGGATGGAACTACCTGCTGATGAGGTTAGGGAAGAGCTGTGTGGGGTCCTGTATAGGTTTACCTGCCTCATATAGTGTGTTCCAAAGTTAAGGTCAGGAAATTATAATTATAATACCTGGAGGTGAACCTGTCAAGGTTTTACAAATGCAGGTTTGGGTGGGCTCATGCAGAGCAGTGGACTTCAGAAATACTGTCTATGAATCAGAAGGGTAGACACAATGCCCACTCCACCCATTGTCCCATAACTCCTGTTTTATCAGGTTCCTCACAAGCATTGACTCAGTGGCGTCTCACAGCCTCCTGTCACACAGATCTATGACTAAGCCAGAGGTGGCCAGTGACCTTGGAGGCTGGCATAAGGAGCCATGTTGAGTTCATGACCTCTTGGGAGTCAGTCTTCCTACAGATAGATGTCCATGCATATCTCCTGGTGGCTCAGTGGGAAGCGTATCCTCCCTGCTTCAGCGACAGTTGAAGAGTGGTACCCAAGACCTTCCATTGGTCCTCTCAAGTGAGCAGACTGTTAAGTACAAAGTCATGGGTTCAGGTCTGTGCCTAGAAAGGCCTGGAGAGACTAAGTTCAAAGCTTGTTTCCTGGGGAAATAGGTTTAGGAACTGCAGGGCAGGGGAGGTGAGAGTTGGGGGACGGTTTAATTTTTTCACATATATAGACCTCTAAGCTGCATGCAAAGCAAGATAACTTTATAAAGAATATTAATATGTATTCAGCTGAGTGATTTTTAACATTTCCTACCACTGCCTCTCTGTTGCTAGATCTTCTTTCCAAATGTTGCTTCAAAAAAACTTTTATTTATGCTGATGATTGATGGAGATGATGGTTTTGAAGTATGTGTATGTGAGGTCATTCATGCTCGTGCCACAGTGTGTGTGTGTGTGTGTGTGTGTGTGAGTGTGTGTGTGTGTGCGTGTGTGTGTGTGTGCGTGCGTGTGAGTGTGTGTGTGAGAGTGTGTGTGTGCGTGTGTGTGCGCGTGTGAGTGTGTGTGTGTGTGAGTGTGTGTGTGTGCACGTGCCACAGTGTGTGTGTGTGTGTGTGTGTGTGAGTGTGTGTGTGTACTGCCACAGTGTGTGTGTGCGTGTGTGTGTGAGTGTGTGTGTGTGAGTGTATGCATGTGTGTGTGTGTGCATTTGCGTCATGTGGGCATCTATTCAGTCACTTCTATCCTGCCATTGTGGGTTTGGGGGATTGAAATCAGGTCTCCAGATTTGCTTAGCAAGTACTTGTACCTGGTGAGCCATCTCCATGCCCCCAAATGTCACTTTTTAGGCTGGAGTGCTAGCTTAATGGCACCAGTGTTTTATCAGATATGTTCTTCCCAAGCCCTGAGGAGGAAGGGAGAGTGAGGAAACAATTGGTCAAGTTCCTTTTCATATTCTCTCTCTCTCTCTCTCTCTCTCTCTCTCTCTCTCTCTCTCTCTCTCTCTGCTTCCCTCCTGCCCTCTCTCTCTTCTTCTGGAAAAGGAGTTGCAGGAAGTATGCTCTCCCTGGGGACCCTTGCAGTTGTCAACTGTTACCTTCATGAAGCACTTCATAAATAAGCCTCATTTGGACATGATTCTTTGTAAATCTTTATTTAATCCACTAGCCTTCCTGCCGTAGGATCCCTTGGCGGAATGTGGATCATTCATCCTCATGATGGATGTACACGTGGTGGATATAATTTTCTCCTTCATAGGTAGAGAAACTGAGTCCAGAGGTGTAGGATGATTGACCACAGTTTTTGCCTCTTATCAGGGCAGCCCTGGGGTTCGCCCTCCCTGAGTTAGGGCTGATGGATAGCAGGCCAGAATTTGTTGGAGTAGACAACAGTTGGCGGCGTTAAGCTGATTATGAAATACATTCATCATGGCGTTGCTACCTCCCTCTTTTCCTCTTTGGTGTCCAAGTCACCATTTTCCTGTGGCATTTGTTCATGACGTGGTCATACACAGGCCTTTAGAACACACACACACACACACACACACACACACACACACACACATTCAAGCATGCATGTGCGCTAGTGCATACACGCACATTTGATCTCGTACACACACTCACGCACACACATAGGCACACACGTATGCACACAGGCACATGCGCGTGTATGCATGCAAGACAGTTTGGTCACACCTAAGTTGCAGATAAAGCTGAAGGAAGCCTGTGAATGAATCTGTAGATAAAAACTCCAGTATCTGGGCAGGTAACACCCAATGACAACAGAGCTGTGTTGACTTACACTTTTCCTTATCGGAGGGAATCAGGTATTCGTGTAAATCAGAAAAGGATTTGATGGATGCCAGCTCATTGGTGTCTCTAGCCAATGGACAGGTTTGGTTAAACAAAATATATATTCTCCTTATCTCCAGTGGCGACTATCGCTACAACCCCCCACTCCCCTCTCCTCCAAGCTCTCTAAAGACAAGGGCCTTATCTGGAGTTTGTAAGAGTTTCATGGCTCTCAGGCTCTGTTGAAATCACTCTGACAATGTGCAACCCGGGCCAGCCCGAGTCATTGTGGCAGACAGATGAGTCCTGCTTATCTCTACTGTCTTGGCAATAAACCTCCTTTTCTGAAGATGCTTGTTTAGACTACCCCAGGGAAAGGCCAGGTACCAGCTCCTTCAGTGGGAGGGGTTCTTAGGAGCTGAGCTTCTACAGATGTCTGCTGAGCTGTTCAGTTTGGGAGATGCAACACAGAAAGTACAGATTCTCAGGGGAAGCTGCTCCCTGTGACATAGACTGCAAACGTGTACGGAAAGGAAAACTCCAGAAGCAATCCCTGCAGACAGGGGACCCTTGGGAAAAGCAGGAAGTATTGGGCTGGGAACAAGGAAGTGAGGATGGGGACAGAGAGGGGAAGAAGAGAAGAGTCAGATGAGGGCCGGAAGCTTAAACAGGACTCAAGGAACTGAAGGAGCTTTGTTCTGCTTGTTGGAGAAGATGCTGGCCTCTGTAGAGGTTTGTTGATGGCAGGCATGTGGCAACTGGGGGACACAGGGAGGTCAGAAACTGGGCAAAGCTCTATCTGCTGAGGGGGTCTCCCTTGGCTATGTCTCTCTGCCTCACAAGCTCCAAAGCTGTCCCTTCTAGAACAGTCCTTGGTGCAATGTTCCAAGCTGCAGGAGGTACCAACTCCTCCTCTGCCCATCAGTGGGTAAGGTTGGAGGTAGGGGAATGTGATTTTGCCAGAAATGGGCTATTTCTCTTCCCTAGTCCTCTCAGTTTTTAGAATCGAGCCAGTAGTTGGTCAGAATGAAGGTCTGGGGGGGAGTTAACTCCAGTCAGGGTGCCATCTTGTGAAGACTTACATGCCACCTCCACCTGATCCTCCACCCTCCAGAAGAGTGTCCATCCCACACACCAACAGCCTAATGGCAGGGATGCTTCGCTGTCCCTTGTCCTGGCTTCTGTAGTCCTTTCCTCCAGCAATCCAACCACGGCTTCCCCTAATTTTCGCTTGCAGTTCTCTAGTGGCCATGCTAAGTGTCTCTTCATGCACTCAGTGGCTATTTATATATCTTCTCTGGAAATGTAGGTTCTAATCTTTTGGCCGTTTTCAATTGCATTGTTTCTCTTTGTGGGTGAGCCACAGGGGTTCTTTATGTATTAGTGACACCAACCCCTCCTTAGACAATCAGTGTGCAGGCATTTGTTCCCACTCTACCGCCATGCGTTTTCACGCAGCTGTTAAGTGTCAATTATGATGTAATTCATCTATTTTTCCTGTTGTTGCTTGTTAATTGCTCTTTAGTTTTAATATAGGCAATCAGGGATTGGAACACTGGTCCAGGTTGAGGGTATAAACGTTCTTCCACATCTGGGTAACTGGATGCTGTCAGCCTTGACAGGAGGGTTCTCTTTAGCAGTCATGGGTCATCTTTGAGGGTCCTTGTTGACACCGTTCTCTCTCTGCTTGGTTAGCCTCATCTTACATCAGTAATATACTTTCTTTTCTCACTCTCAAGGTTTCAGTTTTCTAGATTGTTTGGCCTGTTGCCTTCTGAGGAAGTGTACTTGGGGATGACTTTAAGTTGCTGTGGTGTTGACTGAACATTGTAAGACACAGACTACCTTGGAGAGAGTACTGAGGACAGAAGAATCCCATAAACACAGATGGTGGAAGAGCAGCATGTGGTAGCCTCGTGTTCTCCTGAGGGTGTGAGAAGAACAGGGAGGATGAAGGTGGGGGAAGAAGAGGATTGAATCTACCCATCTGCCCCCACCCGCCAGGAGCAGACCTTTCTGGTAACATTTGGATCCAAATTCACCTTTTCTCTTCATGACTGGCTCCCTTTGTGTGGCTCTCAGCCTGTCTGTCAATCATTCCTCTCTTACTTCATGCCAGCCTCTAGTTCATGTCATTGTTATTGTGAAAATGTCTGTTTTAACTGGGAAGTGAATTTGCCCTCCCAACATTTAGAAAAAGCTGAAAAAATTGGGACCTAGCCACAGCTCTGCCTCTTGCTGTAGCTGCATACCATGCCATGTCCTGCTGGGATACTCTCTAGATGTAGTATAGTGAGAGGGAGTTAGAGACAGACAGACAGACAGAACTCTGTGCATATTCAGGTTTATATTTATATTACTTCTGGCAGTGCTGTATTTAGCTCTGTGCTTTTAGGAGTGGTATTCTGTGTCTCATGCCCTCCCGCTCCTCTGTCTTCCTCCCTTCTTCATCATTCCTTCTACCATTAGAGACAGCATAATCTCCTCCTCCTTAAAAAAGCACAATTCTCTCTTAATTCACATTCTCCCTAAGAGAGAACGAGAACATGAACCTTCTGTGAAGGGTCAGAGTTGTACTTACACAGTGCGTGAAATACGCCCCTGGGTGGGGCAGCTGGGAAGCACTTACTGTTTGGAGGTTTGGAGGAGGAAGAGGGGATGGGTCCAGGTGCCTTGCTGGCCAGCACCCTTACTCTCTGACCCTCTTCCTTTTTTAATGGGCCAGAGGAGAAAGAAACTGAAAACCAAGGTGGCGTCTGAAACGTGGAGGAGAACAGCTTTCTCTGAAGTAGAGACCCCACAGGGAGAGAGCTACAGGGTTATGCTGACTAGTGTGTACCAGGTAAGATGCTGGTGGACTGTGCAAGACAGCTTCTCATCTCTATAAAGGGATACTTGGGACAGCACTTCTTATTAAGAAAAGACATTCGTTGGGCATTATGGTTCTGAGTGTGCAAGGGGAAGGTTGAATCTGACAATGACCTCACTAGCAATATCACGTGGTGAGAGACAGGGAGCCTGTGTCTATTTCTGTGACTATTCTCACATAGCAACCAGTGTTTAGTCATGGACGGGGGTTCTATCCTATGGGCTCCTCTAATGATTTCTTGCCAGAAGTCTCACTTGAAGCACCACAGTCAGATTAAGGTCCATTTTGTCAAGACTGCTGACAGATAGCTCTGAAGAATAAACTCTTGCAAAATTTCTGGGGGCAACCATTTTCAGACCATGATATGGAGGCTACGGGTCTGGAAGGCTTTGGGGGACTAGAGAACAGACTGACCAACCATATTCCCAGAAAGCCAGACTGTAGAAAGAGGGGTGAGTGATCTATGAGACAGGCACTCAGCAAAGAGCATGGGCATAGGGAGGAGGTTGGGACATCTCTGAACAGTTTCAAGAGTCAAGGTGGCCAGAAGTCAGGCGGGAGATGGGATGAGGTGGGACTACAGACTCTGGGACGTGACTTCTCCCAACAGGAAGTCCTTGAGGATTGACCCAGCGGCAGCACCTTGCATGTTTTGCAGTGCATCTTGGGTGTCTCTTTGTATATAGGTGAAAGGTGACCTTTTCACTTCTGAACTAGGAAGCAGGACCTCTCCCAACGTCTACTTTGAAAATCGAACACCAAAGCCCAGTGGGTGATCCTTCTCTTTCTAATTCTATTCTTTTATGGGGCCCTAAACAAGGACAGAAGGGAATTAATAAAAAAGGTGGAGCCAAGACAAATAGCAGAGTCCTTGCCCATGTGGCACCCACAGTCTAAAGGTGTGAGTGTTGCAATCCAGGGCTGCTGTGCTCAGGCAGGTGGGAGGGCCTACCTCAGGCAGGCACCAGAGGTGATGAGGGACACAGAAGGAGCTGGTGGGCTCCACCCTCAGGAATGATAGACAGATGGGGTCTCTGGGACAGTGCAGGGAGATGGAGTGATATCAGATGATGTAGATGATGCAGGCTGTTGGGCAGACCTGAAGGAAGTAGAGTTGGAGGCACTGAGGTTGGCATCCATTGTTTTATAGAAGAAGAGAGCAGGATAGAGGGAGCATATCATACTGTAAAGCAAAGGTGGCCAGTGGCCAGCCCTGTGCTGCAGTTGACACCAGCTGGATCCAGGAAGTGGCTGTAGGTTCCGGAGTTCTCAGGGAACCACCCTGATAGGTGGGGATGAGTTCCTCTGTGGAGGCAGAGGCCTCAAAGCAGCTAGTGAAAAGTAATGTAAGTCTTGGGAAACACCAAGTTTGGAAGTTTGGACAGGTAGAATGAGACTAGGCTCCTCGTGTGACAAGTTCTGGGAAAGGGCATTCTGTGGGACAAAGGAGGGGTGTTCTGCAGGGGAGAGGGGAGGTGGACTTATGCTTACCTGGGGAAGGCAGCCAGCACTAGATCCCTTCACCGACATGATTCACCAGGTCACCATACTTTGTTCAAGAAGCTTCCTTAGCTCTAGAAATTCAGACTTGAAGATGTCATATCAAGTGAGATAACCTACCTATAAGAAACAAAGTCACCGTAGTGGCACACATTTGTAATCTCAATACTCAGGAGGCTGAGTGGGCCTCATAGACTTATGTATTTGAATGCTTGGTCCCCAGTTGGTGAAACTGTTTGGGAAGGAGCAGCAGGTGTGGCCTTGCTGGAGGAGATTTCCAGTTAGCTCCCTTTGTCTTGTGTTTGTACCTTAAGATATAAGCTCTTAGCTACTTCTCTAGTGCTGTGACTGCTTGTCTACTGCCAACATGGTCATGTACTCTAACCATCTGAAACTGTAAGCCCCTAAGAAACTCTTTCTTCTATAAGTTTCCTTGGTCATGGTGTCTTATCACAGCAATAGAAAAGTAACTAAGATGCTGAGATAGGAGGAGTTGCGGTTTGAGGCCAGTCTGAGCTACACAATCCTTACAGAGAGAGGGAGCGAGGGACGTATAGATCACTAGACTCATAGAAACCAAATAGAATAGTAAGTGCCCAAGCCAGAGAATGGATAGGTGGTATTTTCTTTTAATTTTTAATTAAAATATTATATCATTTAGCCCTCCTCCCTCCAACCATTCCCATACCCGTTCAAATTCATGGCCTCTTTTTCTTTAATTATTATTGTTATACACACACAAATTATATAAATGCAAACCGTGGAGTCTATTTACTGTTGCTTATATGTACATGTTTTTAGGGCTGACTACTCGGTATTGTATAACCAACTAGGGTGCTCATTCCTGGGGAAGACTAATTCTGCCTCTCTCAGCAGTAATTAATTGTTTAGTCTGGGGTGGGTGAGGTCTCATGAAATTTGCACCATCCACGTTGGCATGTCATCAGATGCTGGCCCTCCAGTGCTTACACTTCTTCCTCCTCTTTTCTGTGATGTTTCCTAAACTGTAGGTGTAGTGGATGTGTTGTATCAGCTAGAGCTGGGTGATCCACAGTCAGTTATTCCTGAATTTTGACCTTTTTTTTTTTTTCTAAATAGGGTTTTTCTATGTAACCTTCTGTCCTGGAATTCATTCTGTAGACCAGGTTGGTCTCAGACTTAGAGGTCCTCTCACCTCTGCCTCCCAAATGCTGAGATTAAAGGTATGTGCCACTATGCCAGGCAAAAAGAAGCTTCTTTAATGAGGGTTGGATGGTATATTTACCTGTGGGCATAAGGAGAAGTATTTAGAAGGCAATTAGAAATTATACTGGCTTAAGGAAGTGATAGTAGTAGTATGATCTCCTCTAAGATCCATAACCTTACCAGCTACAGGTGTTTGGCTAGGTTTCCATTACATGGCATAGTTTTCCTCTAATTTAGTGGGCGTTAAGTCCAATTAGACAGCTGTTGGTTGCTGCCAAGATGTAAGTGACACTATTGCACCTTTTGGGATATCTTGCCATAATAGTCACTATTTTGGTTCACATTTTATCACAGTTATGGAGGACTGTTGATCACTTTCTTCCCTTGGCAGCTTGCATAGAACCTTCTGGTACTGTGAAAGCTAGTCTTCAGGGACGAGGTTTTTGGGTCAGATCCAGCTTAAATCCTCCAGTTCATATGTCCAAAGTGCGTGGTCTTTAGCAATAGGCAATAGAGACTTACCTTCAACTTCTGGGAAGCAATAGGAATAACTTATATTATTTTGAAAATCTCTTGGGCTACCCTGACCAATACCTCAAAAGGAGGTTTTTCATGCCTGGTACTGGTTTGTTTGTTTGTTGTTTGTTTTAGATAGCCTATGGCTCTTGGAGGAGCATTATTACCCAAGTGGCATAATTTTATTTAAATTATGTACATATTTATATGTAGTGAGAATCTGGAATTTTGATTTCTTTAAAAACACAGAAATAACCGGGCAGTGGTGGCGCACGCCTTTAATCCCAGCACTTGGGAGGCAGAGGCAGGAGGATTTCTGAGTTCGAGGCCAGCCTGGTCTACAGAGTGAGTTCCAGGACAGCCAGGGCTACACAGAGAAACCCTGTCTCAAAAAACAAAACAAAACAAAAACAAAAACAAAAACAAAAAAAAAACAACAAAAAAACCACACAGAAATATTGTAAGAATATGTTTTTGTTTTAGTCCCAGATTTGGGGATATGGGGCTGCTTCAAATTGTCTGCAGCAGCTATGATTTGACTCATGCTTAAGCAGAGGCATGATTTTGCTAGCTGCTGATAGTTTCTGTGATTATGTGGCATTTGGAATTCTGGGAACTTTTCAGAGGTTATATAAATGTTAAGACTCTGAGAGGCAGAGTTGGTGGTTGTTGGTCATTTAGGGAGGTTGGTTGTGCTTTGTTAGTAGTTGTGCTTAAAGAAGAAACAAGAAGAAAGAAATAGATTCAGGGATTTTCTTATTTCTGCTCTCCTTTCTCTCCCTTTTTCTCTACTATCTAGAGAAAATTATAGGGGTGAAACCAGGGGGATATAGGTGATAACGAGAAGAATTCACAAAATAGTAAATACAAACTATAAGTAAAGACAAACTATAAGTGGCACCTCAATGTGGGACTCAAAAGTTAAAAATAAAAAAGGAAAATTTGTTTTCAAATGCTGTAGAGGAACTGGTAAGTAACGAAGGAATGGATTTTTTTCTAAAGGTCAACAAAAATTTTATTTTGGTTACTATCATTGGGATATCTCTCACTTTGCTCCCAGAGGGGATTTTTCTGTTTTTTTCTTTTCCTTCCTTGTCTATTCTGTTTCAAAAAAGGTTGGAAGAATGGCTGAGCAGTTGGAAAAATTGGAGGTAGAAATGGAGGGGCCTAAGAAATGAAAAAATGGCTGAAATGGGAAAACAAAAGGGGTCACTGTTGTGGATAGCCCTGGGGCTGTTTGTACTTTGATGCTAATTGCGCCCTCCTGGGAGGGGCTTCAGACAAGGAGTGAGTTACGTACTCATGTGATTTCTTGTGACCAATCCTCTAATGAATAAAGGAACCAATCACTGGGCAAGTAGGAGGGATTTCCAGGTTGGAGGGAGGAAGAGAGGAAGCAGAAGAGAGTTTTTTTTGGAATGGGGACAGCATAAGGGGTAAGATGTAGCTGGTAGAGTTTCCTGGCATCATGGCGGATCCACAAGGATTCGCCACCAGAGGAATCAGATTTTAATAAGGCTTACAAGATTAGGTTTTAGTTGTGCACCCAGAGATTGAGTTACTATTGTTTCCGAGCTAAGTTTGTGTGGTGTTTTTCTTCTCCCAGTGGCTCATCTGGGTTCAAGAGAGAAAGGTACAGTGGCAAGTGTGGGTTTGCCTGTTGTGCACCAGAGAGGCTGTGGGGGTATTGAAGCATGGGGCTTGCGTGGTGGTGACTCACCAGTGGGAACCTCTGAGTCAGAGCTCCACAAGATAAAAGCAGGTCGGCCATTGTTTGCCAGTGCATGGCTAGCCAGGCCAACAGGATGAGAGAACCAGGGCATGGTGTGGGAACTTGATATATTCTTTCTTTTAAATATTTCCCACAATAGGTCACTCTACTCTCTCTTTTCTGGAGAAGTTGCAGGTAGAGGTGGAAGCTCTTGGGAATCAAGAACACCAGAAAAGAAAGAACAAAAAGGCTCAGTTCCAGTGATTGAGCAAGAGAGCAGGAGTTCTCTGCAGGAGGAAAGAAGGAAAGAAACTGTGCTGGAGGACAGTCAGGTCAGAGAAAAGCTGAAAAAACTGGGAGGACAATCTGATGAAACAGCCTGTTACAAGAGAGAGGGTTAATCTCAAACCAAATCTTGCCACCATTGTGGGAATAGGAGTGGCCCTGGGTTATAAGATTACTATCAGCTTTCCCAGTAGTCAGCATATGCCTGATAATGGCATGGAACAATGTTATGACGAGATAGGATGGTGTTCCTGTAGAAATCATAGATCTAAGGCATTTTAAAGAGGCTATAATTTCATATGAGATACACTCGCCTTATATGAAACAAATTCTAAATAACTGGGTACTCAAAATAGAATTATTCCCCAAAACTGGAAGGGATTGGTAACGGCTCTATTAGAGGCCAGTCCCAAATTGCAGTGGTTAACTTGGTGGAGGGAAGAAGCCTCAAATATTTAGCAGTGAAATAGAGAGAGGGAAATAAATAGAGTAAAAGATCAGTTGCTGGGTGAAGGGCAGTAGTCTGATATACAAGAACAGATTCAATTTGATGACATTATTATAGGACAATGTTGCTTAGTGACTTTAAGAGTCTGAGACAAAGCTGAGCAGCCTAGGAAAAAGTCCACCTTGTTTACAAAGATTATTACAAGGCTCTGGAGAAACCTTCACTGATTTTTTTTTTTTTTTTTTTTTTTACAAAGATTAGTCTCAGCAATGAACAAAGTTATATCAGACCCTGACAAGGCAGGTATTTATAGATATCTGGTTATGTGAAAATGCAAATACTGAATGTAAAAAATTTATTAGACCATAAAGTGACAAGAAGTACCTATGGAGAAATGGATAAGGGATAAAACTGATAGTGGTTCTAATGTGTACCATGCTAATATAATAGGTCAAGCAATAGGTAGAGGTCTCTAATATCAAAATCCCCAGTGCTTCAATTGTGTGAAGTACAGTCTTTTGCAAAGAAACTGTGACCAAACCAAAAGCCTTAGATCTCAAAATGTCCAGTGTGTTAACTGCAAGAAATACAGTGCTTTGTGCCAAAAAAGTGAACAAGCCATTTCTAAGGGCAATGGTTTTCCTAAATCTCAAACAGAAAGAATGCCTAAGCTTCTTAGAGTGTGTATAGGACAAAGCAAAGGCTGTCACTGGATTCAGGAATTCAGATCCAAAAGAGATATTCAAAGCAATTTCTTACCATCGGGAAATGGCCTTTTCTGAATGTTTAGGAGAAAGGAACATCAGTAGCTGAGAGACAACTGTTATAGAAAAAACTGTGGAATTATAGCATCCTATATACTATAAGGATGTGTTAACATCAGAATGGAAGCCAACTAAAATTTTGCATTGGGAACACAGATTTGCTTATATATTCATAGGAAATGAAAAGCTGTGATACCATCAAAACTGATAAATTTTACAATTAGAAAATTAGAATTGAGCAGGAGAGGTCTCCTGAAAACCTTGGTCACCGATCTGAAAAGTGTTTATTTCATTGAAAATGTCTCTTTATAATTTCCCAATGAACATAGCACAATTAATGGCTTAAAACAGAAGCAGGGAAATGTAGTGAGAATTCTGGAATTTTGGTTTCTTTAAAACCACAGAACTATTATACAAATATGTTTTCATTTGAAACCAAGATGTAGGGATACGGGGCTGCCTTGGGTTATCCACAGCAGCTGACCATGATTTGCCTTGCGCTTTAGCATTGGTATGGTTTTCCAGCTGAGATAGTTCCTGCAATTGTGTGACATTTGGAATTCTGGGAACTTTTCAGAGGGTACATAAATTCTCGGGTCCTGAGAGGTGGGTTGTTGGTCATTTAGGGAAGTTAGTTGTGGTTTGGTAGTAGTTGTGCTCAAAGAAAAAATAAGAAACAAATTAGATTTGGGGATCTCTCTCTCTCTCTCTCTCTCTCTCTCTCTCTCTCTCTCTCTCTGTGTCTCCTTCTTTCTCTCCTATTTAGTGATATGGGGTGAAGCAGGGTAGGGGGATACAAGGTGGGAAAAAGAAGAACCCACAAAGTAGCAAAGACCAGCTACATGTATACACATACCCTCATATGTAATTTTAAATAAATACAAAATAACAGGACTACATTTGTATTGTTCAAACATCCTTAATGTTACTGGTGCCTAATGGGGACAGATGGAAAGTTCTGGAGATTGATGGTGGCAATAGTTGTACAATAATGCCAGGGCACTTACTGTCATAGAATCACATCCTCTAAAAGTGGTTTAAAATGGTCTGCAGAAATAGTTCGTTAGTTAAGAGCACTGACTGTTCTTCCAGAAGACCTAGATTTGATTCCCAGCACCCACATAGCAGCTCCAGGGGAATCTGCTGCCCTCTTTGGCCTTCATAGACATAGCACACAGACATGTACACAGGCAAAATACTTATTCACATAAAATAAAATAAAATAAAATAAAATAAATAAAAGTGGTTAAAATGACTTTTAAAGTTACATTTATTTATATTTATTTATTTATTCATTTGCATAGTGTGTGTGTATGTGTGTGTGTGTGTGTGTGTGTGAGTGACAACATATGTTCTGTAGAGGTCAGAGTACAGTTTGGAGAGAGAGCCCTCTTCTTTTTTATTTTAATTAATTAATTAATTAATTAATTTTTGAGAGCTCTCTTCTTCCACTTGTGGGTTTTAGGGATTGAACTCATGTTTTCAGACTTGGCAGTAAGTACTTTTATCTACTGAGCCATCATTTTGGCCCATGACCATTAAAAATTTTTGTCATTTTATCATAATATAAAATTATTAACAGAACCCTAAATCTTGCTAGGGATGTAGTTCAGTTGGTAGAGTGCTTGGCTAGAATGTATAAAGCCCTAGGCCTTCTCTCCCCAGTGCTGCATAGACTGGGCATGATGGCACACACCTACAGTCCCAGCCCTTGTGAGGTGTAGGCAACTCTGCTATATAAGGAACTTGCGACCAGCCTGGGGCTACCTAAGACCTCCTCTCAGAAGAAGACAGTACAAAGCAGAACAACCCTAAGTCCACTTCCCAAGGATCTTCTGTGTATTAAGTTATCTCTGACATTGTGTGGCTTTCTGGATGGAGGGATGGACGGATGGATGGGTGGATGGACGGATGATTGTTGACTGGAAGTCAGGCATCCTGTTACCATGGACCATAAAACTAGATAATCAATCCCTTGTTTCTACATTTATCTCCTCAGAGTACTGCTCTACTCCCTAGATCCTGTTTACCTCAGAGGAAAGGGAGAAAGCTGCCATAAGACCCATCCTTCCCTGGCCCTTCCCCATCACAGCAAAGAGGCCAGGAAACAATAGCAGGTCCAGTTCTCAACCATCCAGGTGCGCTGCAGAGCCCAACACGTGTAGCCACATGCTTCAAAGATGGGAGACTGCTGTTGAACTCCTTAGCATCCTGATCTGCACAATGACATTAGTATATTGTAGGCATACCCTCAGGGCCTCAAGAGTTTGGAATGTAAAATACCACCATGAGGGCTTGGGGATGTAGTCCTGCTGGTAACATGCTTACCTAGCACGCACAAATGCTTCAATCTCCAGTACCACATAAACCAGGTGCGGTGGTACACACCTGCAATCCAAGCACTTTGGAGATAGAGGTAGGAGGATCAGAAGAAGCTCAGTGTTATCCTCAGCTATATAGCAACTCAAGGTAAACATCTAACGCATGATACTCTGCTTCAAACCAAACAAACACTCCAAAACACAACGATGTATATGTTAAAGGTAGAGGTGTGGTCTGAGGATGACATCATCAGATGTCATGAATATGTGGACATTATGGAGTAGTTACCTAGATGGCACAGGTCAGTCGCTTGATGTGGCATCTTGAGTTACACAAGCAGTAGGTGTATTCATACCAGTTTCATCCCAGGCAAAAGAGGAAGGTATTGCATTAAACTGTTATGACCATTAGAATGTCACTAAGCCACTGTGATCTGGTACATCCACTGTCACACGAATTGTGTATGAACCATGGCATTTGACACCCACCATGTAACAGACACTGTCTCCCTCCTATCTCCCTTGCACCTGGCCAGTGCTTCTTGTTGGTAAAATTTAGGAAATGCGCACAGAATTCCTTTCTTTCCCTTAGGATTTTAAGAAGAGGGCGGATGTCCTTCAGCCTTGGAATCTTGGCACAGACGAGACATCTTCCCGGGGCCTCTTAGACCTAAATCCCTGTTCTCTCCAGGATGGCCTTCATGTGTGGGGAGCTTCTTTGGAACTGGCTTATAAATATTGCTGTGAATCCCTGGTCTACTGATGAGCAGAGCTGTTTTAGCAAATCACCCATGGGTGTAGATGTCTTTGACAGCCCTGGCTATGCTGCTCTTGCCGAGTGGTGGCCTGAATCAGTGGTCATCAGAGGCCATACTGGGGCAGGACAGGTGCCCTGGCCCAGGCTTAAGGGGCAGGGTGACCTCCAACCAGCTCTGTGCCAGAAGCCAAATGAGATGTAGCAGGAAGTATTAAATCATCTAGATGTTTATTTTCTATGACATAAAACATCTGGTCTCTAGGAGTCATGCAGGAATTGGGAGTGCTGGAGGGGTAATACCTCTCAAGGTTGGGCTTGGCCCCCTGTTGCTGGACTCTGTCAAGAGACACTGGGAGCTGGAGGAAGGTTAGAGGATCTGGGAGCTGGGTCCAGAAAGAACCATCTCAGATGGTTGGTATAGACTCCCCCCAGAGTGACATAGAGAAGGCTCTCCTCCCAGGGTGAGGAGTGGGCAAGTGGGAGGCTGACCAAGGCAAGAAGCTGATTGGTGGAGAGGCCAGTGGAGCAGACCAGGAAGGACCCCCAAGTTCATGTCCTTCCTGGAGAAGCATATAAAAAGGTTTGCAGCAGGGTGGGTAGAGGCTGTAGCTTCCATTGCCTCCCCTGTGAGATGGAAAGGCTCTTGGTCCTTCTAGTTTCTTGAACATGTGGCTGAATCTCTTGGCTCAAACCCTGGACGGGGACCTGTGGCAACCCCCCACCCCACCCTACCCAGCATCTTCTGTGCAGATGTCACCGGGCCCTGGCTCCTTCCAATCCATCTAGTTTTCTTTTTCTTTTTCTTTTTCTTTTTCTTTTTCTTTTTCTTTTTCTTTTTCTTTTTCTTTTTCTTTTTCTTTTTCTTTTTCTTTCTTCTTTTTCTTTTTCTTTTTCTTTTTCTTTTTCTCTTTCTTTCTTCCTTTCTTTCTTTCTTCCTTTCTTTCTTTCTTTCTTTCTTTCTTTCTTTCTTTCTTTCTTTCTTTCTTTCTTTCTTTCTTTCTTTCTTTCTTTCTTTTGCTCCAGTAAGCTGCTGCTTGTCCTTCAGCCTTTTCCTCTGAATCTCATAGCATCAAGACAAAGCTTATGGAAGTCCAGGGTGGGGGCAAAGAAAGGGGATGTCCACCTCTCAGAGCAATGGCGGCTGCTCATCGAACATATTTATTTGCTTGTTTATGTTTATTTAGTTATTTAGAAATAGGCTCTCATGTATTTTAGCGTAACCTTGAAGTTCTGATTCTTCTGCCTGCACCCCCTCAGTGCTGGGATTGCAGGCGTGTGCCACCATGGGGTTATGCAGTACGGGGCTGGAACACCTCATGCATATAGGCAGGCTTTCTATCAACAGAGCTGCATCCCCAGTACCGAGAGTGTATTTACATGGCTTACTGCCGTGCTCATCCTGCATGCAGTTCCTTGGCCACTTACGGAGTTTTGCACAGAAAGTCCCTCCAGCTGTGAGCTGTCTTTTCTTTCTTTAGCACTCTGGCTGTCCTTACTCCTCCCTGCTCTTTATCTCCTCCTGGCTAGGTTGCCTAGAAACTCCAAATTCCTTCCACTTTATTATATACTCTGCTCTGCACTTGGCTGTTGCAGCCTCCACAAGCCAAGGCTAGGGAGAGAAAAAAAGACCCAGAAGGTGATTTGGAGAAGAAAAAGAGATAACAGAGGTGGTACTGGGGACTGGAAAGAGCTGCTTAGACCAGGAGCTGTTTCCCATGTGCCTGACATAGGTTGGCTGGTAGGACAAATGTGGGCTGGGACACTTGGGAACACTTGGGAACAGGAATAACTCAGGATAGGCTTACATCTGCCCTAGGGTCTGCAGCAGGATGGCCTTGGGGTGATGCTCGAAGTTTGCTTGGAGTTTAGTGTGAAGGCTAAGGCCCTGAATGGGTTGAGAGCTCCACACCTGGTAATGTGGACAGAGGTTGGTTTCACAATTGTCATGTTCTGGGTCTGGGACTGGAGGTGAGGATGCCTCGTGGCTCTCAAGTGAAGGGCTTGCGTTCTAGGTCGAGCTGTCAACTCCCAAAGGTGCTGCCTCTTTTAGTTTTGTCCCTGTGAGGGGGAGTGACAATGATGATCTGCCTTAGGAGGTTGCTGCAAAGATTCAATGAGACACTGTGCAAATGAACTGGGTATATACTCAGGGCTCAACAGGACGTTGTTATTTTATAGATATTCTGACTGGGAGAGCACACAGCTGGTAGGGAGGCTATGCATATAATGTCCCTGAGGAAATGAATCTGGCTGCTTCTCATTGCTTCACTTCTGTTCTCTTCCCAAGGACACTCTAACTCCATTGGCCTCACAAACTCTTTCCCTTTGTCTCATCCTCTCCCAGCACATGGCAAAGGGGAGCACCTGTGGCAGTTCTGGTGGCCTGGTTTCCAGCAGCATTATATCCAGGGATTGTGGGGATAGGGTCAGCAAGGAAGACCTTGTCAGAGGATTTTGGGGTGACTCAGCAGGGCAGGATCCTGGGCTCTCATGTCTCAGGAGCTGGGTATCACTGAAGGAGCCTTCTGGTGCTGAGGTGGTAGTCGTGAGTTTTCATTGGGAGATTTCAGGAAAGGAGAGCTTTGCAACTTGATCAGTTTAGTGATCACAGTTCCCTGTTGCTGCAAGGTGACCTGGATGATACATTGTCTTCAACTGGTTAAAAAAAAGATTTATTTTATTTGATGTGTATGAGCATCTGCATGTATGTATGTGTGCCACATGTATGCAGTATCTTTGGAGGACAGAAGATGGCAAAGGAGTCCCTGGAACTAGAGGTACAGGTGATTGTGAGCTGCCATGTGGGTGATGGGAACCGAGCTTAGGTCCTCTGCAAGAGCAGCAAGTGCTCTTAACCACTGAGCCATCTCTCTAACACCCTTTAATTATTTTTTTAAAGATTTATGTTATTATTGATGTATGTGTGTGATGGTTTGTATATGCTCGGTCCAGGGAGTGGCAGTATTAGAAGGTGTGGCCCTGTTGGAGTAGGTGTGGCATTGTGGGTGTGGGCTTTAAGACCCTCATCCTAGCAGCCTTCAGATGAAGATGTAGAACTCTCAGCTCCTCCTGCATCATGCCTGCCTACATGCTGCTATGTTCCCACCTTGATGATAATGGACTGAACCTCTGAACCTCTAAGCCAGCCCCAATTAAATGTTTTCCTTATATAAGTTGCCTTGGTCATGGTGTCTGTTTACAGCAGTAAAACCCTAACTAAGACAATATGTATATTTCTGTGTGTGTATGCCTGTATGTGCTGGTGAGCGCATGTGTGTACATGCATGACAGAAGGTCAGGAGAGGGAATCAGTTCCCTGGGTGCCAGAATTACAGGTGGTGGTGAGCTGCCTGATGTGTTGCTTGACCTTTTCTCCTGCTAAGAAGGTGTTCAATGCCCGCGTTCATAGTTGTGAGCCTGCTGTCTGCTGAGAGAAAACTGGCTGACTCCCACCTTGGGAAGGCTTGTAGTAACAGCGAAAGCTGCTGCAGTAATGTAAATAGTAGTAAAAGTAGCAGTAATATCAGTGATGATAGCAGCAGTATTGTCAATGGAGGTAATAGCAGTGTTGTCAATAGAGGTAATAGCAGTGTTGTCAATGGAGGTTATAGCAGCAGTGTTGTCAATGGAGGTTATAGCAGCAGTGTTGTTAATGGAGGTTATAGCAGCAGTGTTGTCAATGGAGGTTATAGCAGCAGTGTTGTCAATGGAGGTTATAGCAGCAGTGTTGTCAATGGAGGTTATAGCAGTGTTGTCAATAGAGGTAATAGCAGTGTTGTCAATGGAGGTTATAGCAGCAGTGTTGTCAATGGAGGTTATAGCAGCAGTGTTGTCACTGGAGGTTATAGCAGCAGTGTTGTCACTGGAGGTTATAGCAGCAGTGTTGTCGATGGAGGTAATAGCAGTGTTGTCAATGGAGGTAATAGCAGTAGTGTCAAACAAGGAAATAGTGGCAGTAACATCGATGGAGGTAATCAGCCTTAGTGTCAAATGAAGTAGCAGTTAGGTCCATGGTTGTAAAAATATCTGTACTGAAGGTAGTTTAGCTGACACTGAACACGTACTGTTTTTGAGGTAGTGTTTGAAAACCTCCACATGTGTTATCTCAGTGCTAGTGGTTGAGAGCAAGTTCATGCAAATGCAAGTTTGAACCTAGCCTTACCAGTTAGCTAGCTCCAGAGTCAAGTTGCTTAAAGTCTCTGCATTCCACATTTCTGCAAGTAAGGTATAGAAGTGGCTAAGAAGCCTAAGAAAGGTGCTGAATTTCACTGATTATTTGGGAGATGAAAATTAAAACCACAAATGCACAAATGGGGGTATACTGTGCCCATGAGGATGGCTGCTTACAACTAAAGCCAGAGGTGAGTAGAAAATATGAATCCCATGCAGTGTTGATGGGAAGACAAAATGGTACATCTGCTTTGGAAAACTAGATGAGGGCTCCTGTCTTAATCGGGTTTCTATTCCTGCACAAACATCATGACCAAGAAGCAAGTTGGGGAGGAAAGGATTTATTCAACTTACATTTCCACATTGCTGTTCATCACTAAAAGAAGTCAGGACTGGAACTCAAGCAGGTCAGGAAGCAGGAGCTGATGCAGAGGCCATGGAGGGATGTAACTTACTGGCTTGCTTGCTTCTCCTGGCTGGCTCAGCTGGCTTTCTTATAGAGCCCAAGACTATCAGCCCACAGATGGCACCACCCACAAGGGGGCCCTCCCCCCTTGATCACTAATTGAGAAAATGCCTTACCTCTGGATCTCATGGAGGCATTTTTCTCAACTGAAGCTCCTTTCTCTGTGATAACTCCAGTTTGTGTCAAGTTGACACAAAAAACCAGCCAATACATCTCCTTAAATAGTAAATCAGGCCAGGGAGATGGCTCAGTCAGTAAACTGCTTGCCTTGTAAGCCTGAGGACATGAGTTCAATTCCTAGAACTGATGTGTTTTAAAGAAGAAAAAGAAAATGGAAAAGCCAGGCACTGTGGAGCATGCTTGTAATCCTGGCGCAGGAAGGCAGAGACAGGGGGTCCCCAGGGCTCACTATCCAGTCAGCCTGTCTTACTCGATGAGTTCCAGGTCAGTAAAAGACTGTCTCAAAAATGATGGGTGGTGTCTGGCACATGTACATACATGCATGCACACCCACATGTACACATGTTCTCTCTTACACATACAACCAGATGCACAAATACAAAATAAAGTAAAATAAAATAAACCCAGAGCTGTCATTTGACCAATCAGTCATGCTTCTGGGTGTATATCCAAACGAATTGAAAGCAGAGTCTCAAAGAGGCATTCAACACCATGTTCATAGCAGCATTGTTCCCAATAGCTAACCCAAGTACCCAAGAATGGTTGACTGGGTAAGCAAACAAAATGTCCTATAGCATGGAATGTTTTTAGCTTTGCAGGAAGGAAAGAAACTTGGGCACATGCTCCACCGTGGATGAACCTCGATACTGTGCTATGTGACATACACCCGTCACAAGGGGATAAATACTGTGTAGGTCCACGTATGTGACATCCTTAGAGCAGTCAGTTCAGAGAGACAAAGTAGAATGGGGGTTGGCAGAATCCGGGGGAGTTAGTTTTGAATGGGGAGGTTGGCAGCATTGTGGCAGCATAGTGGGCATGGCTTTACATTGGCTACACCTGTAGTGCTCATGAACGTTCTGTGGGAATGGTTTACATGGTATAACAGACATATGCCTTTACCATAGTTTTTAAAGGAGGAATAGAAAGTTTTCGTTTTGTTTCCTTGCATCTAAAATTGGGGGAAAGCCCCATTGTTCCCCCTGGATGGGGTTTACTCTGTGAATACATTTGACATCCGCAGAGGCATGCTAGCTGTGACTCTCATTGAGACTGTATGGGTCACACTGTATTTCTGCCCCCAGTGCCTTGGATGGTCATCCTGAGCCCTTTCCTAGCCCCTCTTGGGCCTTGGTTTCCTCATGCAGGAAAGGGCTAGAGGGAGAAGCACCCGGCCCCTTTCCCCTCTCCTGGCTGGTGTGCACAGGTGTCACTCTTCCCAGAGAGGTGCAGATGGGGTGGGTGATATGGGAAAACTTCAGCAATTGGCCTTGGCTCCCCAGCCACAGAGGCTTGCCCCGGCCAGGAGCCTTCTCCTCTGAGGCTTTCGAGGAACATGTGTGCGCACATGTATACACCCCAGTAGTAACCCGTCCCTGGGACTGTGTATCCATCTGTATGGGGTCAGTAGAGGTAGGAGCCTGTAGCTGTACCTGCAGCGAGAGAGGAGCCCTGGCTGAATGCCCTAACCCTCATCTGGTTCTTGGGTTGAGGAACAATAGAGAGTGTTTACCACATCAGCAGACAGTAGATTTAGCTCAGCCATGGCTGTGTATGAAGACCTCTGTAGAATGTTAGTACCTGAGACCCATTTCAGCTGCTCTGGAGGTGATCAGGGTCCAGGACATTCAAGGTTTTCTTGGGGGTTTAAGGTATAGCCCAGGACAGTTACCACTGCTCCATGGATCTAGAATCTCTAGATTAGGCTTACCTGGGCTGGGCCTAATTCTCTGGTTGAGGAAGCTTGTGTGGTACAAGGGAGGCTACCTGTAAGCTGTTTATTACCTGCCGGAATTACTAGGCAAATATTGACTGGAGGCTCCAGTGTCCTGCAGGCTACTTGTTGCTCCAGGAGCATGTCCCTGGAGAGATGGAGGCAGACTTATTTAGTGCGAGCTATGGATGGCAGTATCAAGTCAAATCTCTCTCTAGTTAACATGTTCAAGTACAGGAGAGGCTCTGGTAGTGGGCTTGTGCTAAGTCTTGACATCTCTGACCTTCAGTGTTTGAGTCTGTATGACAAGGACAGCAGTAGCTAGTGCAGTGTCACTGTGAGGCAACTGTGTGAAGCGACTGCTGCATAGTCGTCAGTACTCAGCAGATGGGTGTTTCTTCTTTTCTGGCCAAGGGGAGCAGCTAGCCACCTGGTCTGTGGGAAGTAGCTACTGTCTTCTTGCCTATGAAGTCAGGGTCTACCAATTACATTAGGGCAATAGGAGCCCTGTGATTGGACAGGGAACAGGAAGGCGGAGCTAAGAGTGGGACAGGTGAGAGCGTCTGGGAAGAGGAGAGGAAGGAAGATGGCAGCGGATGTGAACTGGTGTAGCGCCACCGATGGTTATGTTATCATAAAGATTAAAATTTTGGCCGGGCGGTGGTGGCTCACGCCTTTAATCCCAGCACTTGGGAGGCAGAGACAGGCGGATTTCTGAGTTCAAGGCCAGCCTGGTCTACAGAGTGAGTTCCAGGACAGCCAGGGCTATACAGAGAAACCCTGTCTCGGGAAAAAAAAAAAAAAAGATTAAAATTTTGGGATAAGTTGTCTAATCTAGGTGGGCAGTTTTTATCATTATCAATTGGCTCTGAAATTATTGTATTGGCATCTTGTAAATTATGTTTTTATTGATACATAAATCTGATTGGTTAATTATATGCTTAAGAGTTTTAATTCTACCAGGTAATTGGGTGCTGAGATGACTGACCGTGGGGTGGGTGGTTGTTGCATGGGCCTGGTGGCAGAGATCCGCCAAGGGACTCAGGAGTTCCGGCACAGAGGGACTGCCGAGTGAGATGCACCGGACAGAAGCCCTGTGGCCTGGCATGAGCTCTGCAGCCTGCCGGTTGCCAGCACGAGTGCAGGAACGTGCCAATTTCATTCTTTCACTTTTAATATTTCCCACAACAGTAACTCTGGCCATCCTATAACTCACTCTTTGGATCAGGCTGGCCTCAAACTCAGACAGTTACCTGCCTCTGCCTTGTGAGTGCTGGGATCCTCCCCCCACTGTCATCCATTCTGTTACTGAAGATCGGTGGTGTTTGTTTGTTTTTGTTTTGGTTTTGGTTTTTGGTTTTTCGAGACAGGGTTTCTCTGTGTAGCCCTGGCTGTCCTGGAACTCATTCTATAGACCAGGCTGGCCTTGAACTCAGAAATCTGCCTGCCTCTGCCTCCCAAGTGTTGGGATTAAAGGCTTGCACCACCACTGCCGGTGGTGTTTGTTATAGCAGCTGTAGCTGACTTATACATCTTATCCCAACCTGCTCTGGCTCTTTCTCTGCATCAAGCACATCATCTTTCTGTGGTCATTGTCCAGATCCTTGCCACCTGCTCTGAGCCCTCCAGCTGTATCTGTCATTGAGTCTTAGAACCCTCCAGCTTTGCCTTTCACTGTCCCCTCTGGCCCCAAAGGCTTTGGAATTTACCTTCTCAGCCTCTCTGGCTGACCTGCTCCAGGCTATCCTCCACCTCAGGTAAGTTTATCAGGACTGTACAGGGTCATCCAGCTGTGTTCTGATCCTCAGCAACTGCAAGAGGTCTCAGAATGCAAGTAGCTTTAAGCTTTCCATGCTGGACTCCCTATGCCTCTTCACTGTTGCCCAGAACTTCATGGGTTCTAGAACATACCATGCTACTTTGGCATCTCTGCATCACGGCTGACCAGTTACCCGTCTGTTTCTAACTACCAAGCACCTGTTCACTATCATATCTCTCTAGGAGCCCTCCCCAGATCTTCCCAGGCACAGTGGGTCTTCCGACACAGAGCAAGAGGATACCCCCAGGGTCTGTGCCCTGTTTTCACCAAGGCCTATCCTCTAGTCCAGTTTCTGGGGCACTGTGGTGCTCAGTAGATTACATTGGATGAAAACCAGAAGAAAGAAGACAGGCTTCTCTTCAGGCAAGGGCTCCCTGGCTTTCAGGAACACATTTCCCATGAAGTCCTACCTGTTAACGTCCCTGACAGACTCTCTTCTCGTCCTTTGATGGTTTTCCCTCCAGTGATATTTGGCTCCAATGCTTCCTGAACCGTTGGGCCCTCCAGTAACAGTCAGGGTTCTCAGAACACTGTATATACAACTCCTTTCTTTGTGGCCACTGAGTGTTTCTGATTCTCATGTTCCCCTGAAACCACGCTGCCCATTTCTGCCTCTCTGCTGCCCAGCAGGGCTTATGGAGGTACTGTGAGTTTCCTCTGGGGTTCCTCCATCTTGGTGGGGTGAGATCCACATTGACTGGACTAGGAGGTAAGCAATAGTGCCAGCCCTCAGCCTTCCCAGGAGTCAGGGGTGCAGCCTCCTCATGGGACCAGATGGCCAGATTAACACCTTTTCAGCAAATTCTTCTCATGTCCACAATGTCCCAGGCCCCAAAGCTCCTGCCTAAACTCCTACTGCCTATCTTTAGAAATCAGATTTCCCCAAGAGGATAGCAGGCTGGGCCTTTGGAAGGGGGGCCGGGAGGTTGCCGGGGAAACAACCACCACAAAGCTGGATGGTCAATTGGATGTGAGTTTCAGATAAGTCACAAATCATAAATTAACACAAGATGTTTCAAATAGTAAGCACAACATACCTTTAGTAAAATGGATATATATTTAGCTGGGCTGATAACTCCAGCACTTAGGAGTCTGAGATGGCAGAGTTGTGACTTGGAGGTCAGATTGGGCTACTCAATGAGACTCTGTCAACAACAAAAACAGAGGCCCAAAAGATGACTCAGCAGGTAAGGCCAAGTGTCCCAAGCCTGAAGACCAAGATCCCCAGAACCCACGTGGTGTCAGAGAACACTGACACTGCCAGCTGTCCTCTGATCTCCACACGTGTTCTGTGGCATCCACGTGACCCTCCGCAAATGCAATAAAAATGTAAAACAAGAAACATACGAAAACCACACATGCAAACACAAATATAAAATAAAGCAAAGTTGCTCAGGTTTTTCTGAAAGTTAAATTTAGGTAATAAATCCTCTCGCATTTGTGTAGGCTCAATGAGATGAGCCTACTGAGTAACCACACTTACCCTGAAGTTGGTGTTTATGGGAAACAGACATATGTGAAGTCATGGAGCTGACTGTCAAAGGTGGCCAGCATGGTGGCTCCTGTGGGTCCTTTCCTATGGCTTGGTTCACCAGCTGAGCTCCATCTGTCATGAAACAGCTTACAGAATAAGAAGTCTGCTTCCCACTGAGCCTGAGGCCTCAATAGCAAGCTCGCATGTGAGGCTTCTGTGCTGGCCCCTTCTCCCAGAATTTTTGGCAAAGAAGGCCAAAAAATCGCTTCAGTGGAAATTATTTATTTAGTTTTAATGGGGCAAAGCTAGATCTTGGAGAGACATCTCAAGTAAACAGGATCACTCCAAACAGTCCTGTTGGAAGGCAGACTTCCTGTGACCCCCAGAGTTTTAACAAGCACCAGAGAAGTTGTATTTATAGAAACCCTGTTAATTTTATCCTCTCTCCCTACATTTAATCCCAACTACAACAAATCCTGGGACATCTGACAATCACCCCAGATAGATGAGCCAGTGAGAACGTGTGCAGATGCAGGGGCTGAGATCCCTGTGGTGCAGTGCGGCTGGTCCCTATTGTGAAGAAGCTGCAAACACCGTCAGTTAATAAAGCCCTTAGCCACCAGAAGTGTCTTTTGGTCAAGTTTCCTGGAAGGCTTTGAAGTCATTTCTGACCACAGCCTCTTTGGAGAGGTCCTGGGAGAGCTGGAGGTCCTAGGCTTTGCACATCTCCTCTTGAGCAAGCTGCTGCCCCTGTATAAACAGCTGCATGCTGGCTCATGCACTTCAATGGAAGCAGGCCCTGCTGAGGCCCCTCCTGGTAGTAAAGTGATTATTGAAAATTCCCCTCACTTTGGGCCTTTCTGGTCCAGGCAGAGTTGGAGGACTAGAGGAGACTTCCAAGGGTGGGGGGAGGAAGGATGCAGTGTCCAGGAATGGAGAACACAGGAATGCTGGGGGCACACAACAGGGGTTCCTGGCGGAAAGACCATCAGTAGGCCAAGTCTGACAATAATGGCGGTGGGTGACCTTGGGAAAGTTATCTACATGGTCTGATTGTCCCTCCCCTTCCCTTCCCTCCCTCCCCTTCCTTTCCCTCCCCTTCCTTTCATTCCCTGCCCTCCCTTTCCCCTTTCCTTTCCCTCCTCCCCCTTCTCTCCCTCCCCTCCCTCCCCTTTCTCTCCCTCCCCTCTCCCTCTCCTCCCTCCCTTCCCCTCCCTCCCCTTTCACATCTCTTCTCTCCCCTTCTGCCCCCTCTCTGGATGAGTGTACAGAAGCCAGAGGTCAGTGTGCAGAACCCTCTTCAATTGCTTCTCTACTATATTTTTTATGACAGACTCTCTTAATGAACCTGGTTCCCATTGGTTTGGTAAGATAAATTGGCCAGCAAGCATCCTCCTGTCTCTACCTCCCTAGCACTGGGATTACTGGCACATACCACTTTGTCTGGCTTTTATGTGGATGCAGGGGATCTGAATTTAGGTCTTCATACTGAATGTCAAGCACTTTCCTGACTGAGCCACCTTACCTGGTCTTGCTTTTCCTTTCAGGTAACAATGGATACTTTTCTATTTTTGCCTAGGAGTTCTGGGGGTGTCAGTGATATAATACATGTAAGTTACTGTTAACAGAAGTTGATTCTGGGGGGCATCTAAGCTGAGCATGTCCACTGGGCCTGAAATCTGGATATTGAAATGCAGTAGAGTGATCCACAGAGATAAAAAGACAGCCTGGGGTCATGTCCCAGAAAGGCCAGATGTCAAGTAATATAGTTCATTAGTAATGTGCTATCTCTTCTAAGGTCCCCTAGGACATCAGTATTCGTTGAAGCCAGGAGTCCTCAGGACCCTTCTTGGAGACGGCCCTAGCCTCCCACCATTACCCTTTTCTGGGGACCCACATCTCCAGCATCCTGGGGGTGGTGGTGGAGATAGGGCACTTGTCTCTATTCTCCTTATATTTCAGGATCAAGCACCTCAGAACTAGCTTGGCTTGGAGCATCTTGGGAAGTGAAAAGAATCAGAGTGACCTCTTCCAAAGCTTCTTGGATGAGTCCGGTTCTCCAATGAGCCCAGGTAAGATGGGATGGTATATGCCTGTTTTATTATGTACACTTGAGAAATACATGCAGTGCTTGACCAATGTCAAAGACAGATTTCTCTTTTCAACAATGACAGTGAAAGGTAGAGAAGAGACAGGCGGAGAGCTAGAACACATGTTGCATGTCAGCACGATGAGCCTCCTTGTGAGAATTCTGCTTCCTGTATCCTAAGCACCCAGGTGCTTGTATACGAGCTATGGTTAAAGTTACACTTCTTACTCTGAGCTATGCTGAAACTGTGAAAAGAGTTATTTTTTGTAGTACAATCTGAGTTTTACATTC
This sequence comes from Uromys caudimaculatus, assembly GCA_028551405.1. NCBI lineage: Eukaryota > Metazoa > Chordata > Mammalia > Rodentia > Muridae > Uromys > Uromys caudimaculatus. The sequence goes on along the minus strand of CM052708.1, from coordinate 55,365,063 downwards.
GAGAGCTTTAAAACAAATGCCCCTGCCAGTGGCCCTGAGCCCAGGAGCCCAGGAATACCTGCTTGATTAGACGAGTCATGGGGCTGTGTCCGGGACACAGTCATGCTGATGCCAGACATAGTCTGATACCAGCTCCTAGCTTGCTGGCGCTAAACCTCTGAATCCCATATCCTAACCTTTGACATAGTGGAATGGCTTCCAGAGCTCCAAGCATCCCTTCCAATGCTAACCTGGCTTTTGCCATCTTTAATTGTTCTTACAGAACCATTGGACATCTTCACTGTGGGGAAAGGAAAGGGGTCCCATACCTGGGAGCTATCCTCAGGACCCTTCTTGGAGACGGCCCTACACTCCCACCATTCCCCTTCTCGGGGGACCCACATCTCCAGCACCCTTGAGTCACTTGTCTCTATTCTCCTTATATTTCAGGATCAAACGACTCAGAACTGGCTTGGCTTGGAGCATAGTGGGAAGGGAAAGGAATCAGAGTGGCTTCTTCCAAAGCTTTTTCTCCAAAAAGCCTAGGTAAGATGGGATAAGATATTCCTATTTTATTATGTACGCTGATATACAATTATTGAGAAATATACAATTCACATCCTGCCTGAGTGAGAGAAAATGGAGAGGGGAGGAGATTAGGTTGTCAATCATGAAGCAAGTTTGAACTGAGTGAAGGAAAGGCAGAGATGTTGGGTGGGTTCCAGTCTGGTGCTACAGGCAAGTTTGGTCGTGCAGAAGGGTCTTTGCACTCACCTTGGTTGTACATCAATCCACGTACTCCATGCTGGCCAGGGAGTGACTAAACAAAGCAAGGTTGGATGGTACTTAGTAGTGTTCTGTAAACGTTGCAGTGGGGTTGGGATAGTTCATTCATCATGCTTGCATTGCTTAGAGCATGAGAGTCTGAGTTTGATATCCCAGAATCCATGTAGAAAAAGCTGTGTTTGTAATCCTAGTGCTGGGGAAGCCGGGCAGGCCCTGGGGTTAGCTGACCAGTCAGCCTAGCCTTCTAGGAGTTTCAGGCCAGTGTAAAGACTGTCAAAAAAAAAAAAAAAAAAAAAAAGATAGACATCCCCTGAGGAACAGCATCCAAGGTTGTCCTCTGTCCTGTACTCCTGTGTGCATATAAGAGTGAACATGCTCTCTCTCTCTCTCTCTCTCTCTCTCTCTCTCTCTCTCTCTCTCACACACACACACACACACACACACACTCACACACACACACACACACACACTCACACACCAGTTAAAGTATACAATTTTCTATTTTCAGGATTACAGTCCTCATCATGATTATAAGGGAAGACAGTAAAGTCCTCACTCTAGAGCAGTAACAGAACAAGCATCCGTAGGATGGAGGCAGGGAGGCCTTTCTGTTAGTGTGGCTATGGGTGGCCCTGGTCAGTAAGCCCTCTGGAACTTGGGTCTGCAGGGTACAGGCTTATAGTCACATTATCTGACTGGTTTGTTTTCTACCCACATTATCTCTTGCTTGGAGATATTTCTGCCATGGGCAAGACCTTCCTGGTGGTCACTGATTACTATGTGTAGTGATTTGAATAAGAATGGTCCCCTTAGGTTCATATATTTGAATGCTTGCGTCCCAGTTAGTGGAACTGTTTGGGAAGGATTACTAGGCGGGACCCTGTTGGTGTAGGTATGGTTTTGTTGGAGGAGGTGTGTCATTGGATAAACCCAGTCTCTCTTTAGCTTTCTCCCCCTTTCTCTGTCTCTGTCTCTACCTCTATCTCTATGCTTGCTGCTTGATCTAAAGCACTTAGCTAACTGCTCCAGCACTATGCCTCCCCTCCATCATGACGATCACAGACTGATCCTCTGAAACTATAAGCCAGTCCCCAATTAAATGCTTTCTTTTTTTAAGAGTTGCCTTGGTCATGGTGTTTCTTAACAGCAATAGAACTGTAACAGATACACTAAGGAAGGTAACCAGCCTGTGGATGATGTCACTGAAAACACAGCCAGTGAGCCTTCTTGGGGTCTGGTTTGCAGGCCCTGTGGTTGGAGAAGGCCAACAGGGCAGAGCTATGACTAAGCATTATTGGGTTCTGATGGGCTGATTTCAGCAGGGTTGTCTCTAGTGTTAGTGTGGGTGGCATGTTCCCCTGGGCATAGATGGACTCACCTCTCCTGCAAGGAAGCAATGCACAGTGCAGGAGAGGGCATTCCAGTTCCAGGGGTTGGTCTGCCCCATGGCAGGTTAGAGACTCCATGGCATAGCTTGGGTCAGCCAGAGTCTCCTGAGGTTCCTTCAAAGAACCAGTCTTGTTGCTGCTCCTGAGTTTGTGTGGGCCAATTCCATGAAGCCTCCTAACAGCTAGTATGGCTCAAACAGGGAACTGTTTTAACTACATCAGTATTTCATAAGCTTAGAAAGTTCACTGGAGCCTTAGGCTTTCTGGGTAAAGATTCTTGTGAACTATGTTTTGCCATTTGTCCCCCATGCCCCTTCTCACTCCATACTTCTGCCAAAAATCTAAGCTCTCAGGTACTGTCTGATGCCTTCTTCACCGTCAGGCTCCCTGGGAAGGCGACTTTAGATACCCCAAGTTCTTCTGCCATGGATCCCTCCTCACACTAAAGCTGCATGTACCTCAGGCTTCTGCATATATTGCAAAGTGGTTGCAGGTTTCCAAGAAGGTTACAAAAGTTGCCCAATGTGTTCTCATGTCCTCAGGCTCCCCAGTGAGTGGCTTCTGCGCAGCTGCCCAGGGCAGGGATGGAAGTCAGGACACAGAAGTGCTGAGCTGCTTACCCTGAAGTTCTTTTCAGGTTGTACTATCAGTGATGTGACTGACATCTGTCTTCTGGGCCAGGCTGTAGACTAGGGCAGGCTCATACATTGTCTTCAGAGCTTCTGCCTTGGTCCCTTCTAAATTCAAATTCCAGTGCTGGAGTCAACAGCAGTTGCCTGTCAAAGACCAGGTGAAATGATGTTAGGTTTATGGAGCTGAAATATCTTATCATAAGTGTTCTGTTTTGTGTGGGTATGTCGTGCATTTTGGGGTTGGGGGCAGGGCACATGCCACATAGAGTGTGCCAGATTTAAACATTGGGTTCTCTCACTATCTGTTCCCTTGGGACAGGGTCTCTCACTGAAGCTGGATCTAGGCTGGCAGCCAGCAATACCTAGACATGCTGCTGTCTCCACACTCCACAAGGCACATGACCCAGCCTGGCCTTTCACAGGACTTGGCCACTCTTACCCTTGTGAGCATTCCTAGCTGTGGAACCATCTCCCGTTATCCAATTAGTTGTATTTGTCCTAAGTGCACACCAGGCAAAATCTAGGCCAATAGGTTTTGGGGATGGCAAAGGGTCCCTGGGAGAGTGTTTCCTCAGCTGCACACCAGCCATTTAAATTGATTGTATTATGCACTGACTGCCCAGATGGGGGAGGGGAGAAGCTAGGTCCAGGTGCTGGGGGTGAGGGTGTCTCATCCTCATTTGGGGATGTATGTGGGGTGTCAAGATTGAGCACAACCTAGGCAGTGCCAAACAGCTGTATCTACTTTGACACTAGGCAGTGCCAAACAGCTGTATCTACTTTGACACTGTTTACTTGAGACAGTCTCACTGTGTAGCATAGTCTAGCCTTGAACTGGTAGTGATCCTCCTGCCTCAGTCTTCTGTACCATCATTCTGGATTTCTAGGCCAAAGCTTTCAGTTACCAATTAAAGACAAGACTCCGTTCTCTCTAGCTGAGACCTTACCAGTTGCCCCTGTCCCCATGGCCCCATCAGAGTGACAAGACTAGGCCCAGTGGGGCATGACTACACCACCAACACTCAGAAGCTCGAGGTTAGAAGATCAAGCTTTCAATGTTAACCTTGGTCTTAGGCTCCATAGTGAATCTGAGGCCAGCCTGAGTTACATGAGATCCTGTCTTTAAAACTGAAAAACAAAACAAAACAGAAAAGACCCAAAACACACACACACACACACACACACACACACACACACACACACACACACACACTTCAGATTTTCAGATTTCTTCCCATCCCAGAGCTTAGCTTCCCAAGTGAGACCCTCAGAATCTCAGACAGGCAGAGTCAGCTGGGGACAGTGGAAGTGGCATGGGAGTGTGGGGTGGGGGCGGGGGGTAGGAGTAATAAGGTGGGAGAGGGGTACACCTTTCCAGCAATCAAGGCTGCCATTGTTCCCAAAAACCTAACCAGAATACCAAGCTTGCAATTAGCAGGGAATAATGGGGTGTGATGGGCGGAGAATAAGGAAGGGCTGGAATTGATTTCAGCCTTACAGTGAGAAGCTGCCTGCTGATTCCGTCCCTCCTCCCTCTAGTGTGCTGCTAGCAGACTCAGTAGAGCAGAAATCCTTTGGGGGCGGGGCTGTGCTGGAGGGAGCAATCTGTCTTTGGATAATTTAAACACTGCAGTGCCGCCAAACTAAATGGAGCTTGTCAAATGTTACACCTCTGTGAGCTGCACCCGCAGGTGGAGGGATATTAGCTGCAAAGCTGACTTGGCTCAGAGAGCCCCAGAACCAGGTCTGTGAGCTCCTGAAAGGGAAGGTGGTGACTGGTGGGGGAGGGGAGGGTATGTGTGGCTGGCTCTGAAGCCCAGACTAAGAAGCAAGCATCTGAGTGTATCCATTGACTACCTACTGTGTGCAGACCTGATGGCCCCTTTCCACAGACTACTCCCAGTAACCTTTACCACAGTTCTACAACACATATCATGGAATTCTCTACCCTCTTGCCTCAGTCTCCTAGATGATAGGATTACATGCATGTACCATCATCATGGCTAGCTTTATATGCAGTTTTATTTTATTTTTTTAGATTTGTTTTTATTTACTGGTATGTTCATGTCTGTATGAGTGTGTGTCCTACCTGGGTGGGTGCCCACAGAGGTCAGAAGATGGGGTAGGATGACCTGGAGCTGGAGTTGCAGGCAGACATGAGTTCTGGGAACTGAACTTGGGTCTTCAGGACAAGTGGGGCGCATTCTTAATTGTTGAGCCGGCACTCCAGCTCTGTGTTCAGTCTTAACAGGTAAAGACACCCTTCTTATCCTGTCACTGTTGGACACCCACTGTCCTGAGTGGAGGGATTGGGTTCCTCTCTTTATTAATTTAAAATTTATTTATTTATTTATTTATTTATTTATTTATTTATTTATTTTGTGTGTGTGTGTGTGTGTGTGTGTGTGTGTGTGTGTGTGTGTGTGTGTGTACAACTTACCAGAATTGGTTTTCTCCTTTTACCATATGAGTCCTAGGGATTGAATTCAGATCCTCAGACTTGGCACCAATTCCCTTTTCCCACAGAGCCATTTTGTTAGCCCTGGTTCCTCTCTCGTGCAGTGAAGAAGTCTAATGGATTAGCTCCACTCAGAGCTCAGATAAACTCACTTGGATCAGTCCCCAAACCCATCTCTGCACTGCCTTCTGCTGAGGTGACTCTGGGCTTGGACTCTTTGAAACAGTTAAGTGATAGCAGTTACCTGATCCTCTGAGGCCCAAACATAGCCAGCACAAACAGCTTTGCTCTCGAGTCTGAGCAGGACTGATCTCCATCGCCCGACACAATGGAGTAGCAAGGACCAAATTTACTCTCACATTAAGCAAGTGAAAACCAGCATAGGCCCATTAGCAGGCTTTAGACAAGGAGCAGCGTAGGACAGGGGCTTTGGAGAGAAGAGTTTGGGAGTCTTTGGGCTTCTGCAGTAGGGCAGCCCATGGGGAGCCTAGTGGAGAGGTACATGGAGGAGGTGACTTGGGAACTTCACAGGGTCAAGGTAGCCAGAGCTCAGAGCAGAGCATAAATGAGGAGAGCTATCCAGAGAGCTCTGCAGACCTGTAAGGCTCTCCTCTCATATCTAGCAGAGAACAGAGGGACACGTTTGTGCAAGGAACTACCTGGTTCTCAGGGAAGGAGCCCTTTGACAGAATGGGCATTGTCAGAGGCCTTGCAGATCAAGAGTAGTTCCTCTGATGCACGGGCACCTCAGAAGTATGGCTTTGGTAGTGGGAATTAGTTCAATTTGCCCTGCTCTTGAGGTTGCTGTGGTCCCAGTGGATCTCATTCAAGACTTAAAAGGAATAAATTGCTTTTCTGTCACTCATCTGGTCCCCAGAATAAAAGTTCAAGAACAATAAAAAACACGGAATCCTAAAAGACAAAATTCACACAGCCAACTAACAATCAGAGTACATACAAAGCTGGGATGGGGCATACCTCTAATTGCAGGATTTGAGAGGCTGAGATGAGAGGATTATGAGTTCAAAACCAACCCAAGGAATATAGCAAGCCCTGTCTTGCAAACAAACAAACAGCCAACCAACGAACCAATCAAAAAGCAAACAAAACAAACCAAACACCCCACAATCAAAAAGGGGGTCTGGGAAGATGGCTCTTTCAGAACCAACTTCATATTCTCAACTCCTATGTAATATCAACTGTGGTGTTGTGTGCCTAATGCTGGGGAGGTGGAGACAGGAGCTTGCTGGCCACTCACTGAGCTCTAAGTTCAGTGACAGACCTTATCTTAAAAATAAGGTGGAAGGACTAGAGAGATGGCTCAGCAGTTAAGAGCACTGACTGCTCTTCCAGAGGACCTGGGTTCAGTTCTCAGCACCCACATGGTAGCTCACACTGTCTGTAACTCCAGTTCCAGGGATCCAATGCCCTCTTCTGAATTCTACAGGCATCAGTCATGTAGGTGGAACCTAGACATACATGCAGAAAAACACCAATACACATAAAAGGATTAAATAAAAATAAAAAAGTAGAAAGGTGAGTGAGAAAGATACCAGACGTCAATCTCTGGCCTACACACACACACACACACACACACACACACACACACACACGAGGAGGGAGTACAGTCACATATAGGTACACACAGAGAGAAAATACATACACACAGAAAAAATCCATAAAAAGTAATTAAAAGGGGCTGAAGAGATAGCTCAATGGTTAAGAGCACTTGCTGCTCTTGCAGAGGACTTGTGTTCAGTTCCCAGAACCTATATGGCAACTCACAATCATCTGTAACTCCAGTTCCAGGGCATCCTATGCCTTCTTCTGGCCTACATGGGCACTACAGGGTAAAAGAAACAAGACAATCAGCATATATCCGAAGAAGCAGGAAAATAGAACCCATGATGAGCAGAAACAAGTCCAGGAATGACACAGCGCTTAGGATCCACAAACAAGCCACTACAGCTGCTGGACTTTCCACATGCAAAGAAGGCAGAGAACAGGCAGGGCGCTGGACAAACAGAGAAGATTGAATAGACCCCAAATCACATGTACAGATGGAGGAATGAGCTAGCAAACCACTTGTCACGTGAAAGACTGGGCGGGATGAATCAGAGCTTAGATGCTGCAGAAGAAAGGAGTGAACCTAAAGAAGTTGTAATGGAAACTGTCCAAACTGAAGTGGAGTGGAGCTGGGGAGACAGGAGAGGTATGCTACCGCCAACACCAAAGAAGGACAACTGCCGAACACACACTGGAGCAAGCCTTGGGAGGAGGCAGGTGCAGGGCGTCTTTGCCTTGTTCACTGCTTCCACTGGAGAGATTTGACTGAAGTGATCATTTACTGAATGCTGCTATGCTTTGTGGCCTTGAATTTCCTCTACCCCGTAGCATTACTGTATTGGTAGAAGTCATAGTAATGAGATGCTGCTGATGCTCAGGACTAAGGTGTGGATCTGTAAGTGCAGGGGTCCCTATAAGCCTTCCTTTCATGATTGTGAACGTAGTCACTACCCTCTCATAGCAGATGGGACAGGCATAGTCACTCTGGCTCATAAAGGCAAAGCAGGGCCAGGTGTCCTGGGTGATTCTGTTTGAGTGTAAATTAGACAGCTTAGTGAGCAGTCAGGATACTGAACAGACCCAGGAGTGTGGATAGGAACACAGCTCTGATTCCATCCCATAGTTAACCTGCAGGAGTGGCCAAACTTTTCTACCTCTGGGCTCACACTTCTGTCCTATGAAGTAAGAATGTCAGAACCAATGGTCACTCATACTGGTTTCCATCACGTGTGCATTCCTTCCCCCAGGGGTTTATCTCATTTGTGTGAAAGCCTTCCTGGTGATGTAGCTATCTAGGGACCAATTCACTATTCCTAGCTGGGGCTACAGGGAACCAGCCTTCATGTTGGAAAAAAAAAAATGCAGTTTTGGTGTATCCACAAAACCTCCATTGCCAGTATCAAGGTACTGGGTAGTTATGGTGGTCTGAACAAGAATGTTGCCCCATAGGCTCAGATGTCCCTAGTTGGTGGTGATGTTTGGGTAGGTTGAGGAGGCGTGGGCTTCCTGGAGGAAGTATGATACTACGCGCAGGCTTCTCTCTGCTTCCAGCTTGTGGTTCAGGATGTGAGTCCTCGTCGCCCTGCTCTGGCTGCCACACCCGCTGCTTGCTGCCATGATTCCCTGACACGATGGATTCAGCATCCTAGAACAGTAAGCCAAAACAAATTCCTTCTTCTAGGGGTTGCCTTGGTCATGCTATTGTATCACAGCAATAGAAAAATAGCTAAGGTAGTAGTATTTGTGTTGGATGACTCCCTGGGACACATATCCAGGTCAGGTGACAAAGGCTGAAGTTCTTTTCTTTTTTATTCCAGGAGATTCAAAGAAGATGACCCTGAACTCGGAGTATTTAAAGGGATAGTAAGAGTTGCCAGAAGTCCCTTTTTGCCATTCAAACTGTCGTGACTTGGCATGCAGCCTCCACTAAGCCAGAAATAACCAATCGTGTGACCAGGTCATAAAGGACTTGAACACAAGCCATAGGCACCTCGATGTGAATCCCCACTTTCTATCAGCATGAGCTCAACAGCTGCCATCACTCTCAGAAGAGAACTGGTGTCACTTCAGTGTCCCTAACTTGCAGGTTCTCATAATAGCATATGTCCTCCAAACTACTGTGTATTTTACACTGGAGCACATTGAAGAGAAGTGCAGAACTCACCACAGCATTGCTTCTTCCAAAGGTATCTCTGACAACTATCTCCCACACAGTCAGAACTGTATCACAATCTCCACACATGTCTGATCACTTCACAGAACCCCCACCAACACTCTGCATTCCGGTTTCTACAAACGTCTCAACTCCAGGGTTCAGTCTGTGGCTGTGCGTGTCACCTGGCAATATGGGTTTGCTCAAGATTGGAATCAATAGTCCTAGGCAATTTCCAGGTCTCGCTGTCTGGGTTCCTCTGGCTGCTTCCCTCATGGAGCCTTTCAGTCCCTGTCTGTTCTTCCTTTCAGCCTGCTGAACTGGGCATTCCCCCTAGTTGCAGAAGCCTTCCTCAGAGAAACGAGGAAGGTGCACGTGGTAGAACTGTGTCGCCCATACTGTGGCTTCAACATCAGGCTGTCCTTTGTCCTCGCTTGTCCTTGACCAGTTCTCTTCTTAAGAACCCTACAGTTTAGTTTGGTTCCATTTGACAAAAGGATATTGAGTTCCCACTTGTGCCAGGCTTGGAATAGGGGACAAGGTCTCCAAGTTGGATAAGACCCAACCCTTGAAATCAACTAGTGGCTGCAATCAGATGCCACCAGCATACACAGATAGGCTTTTTTTTTTTTTTTTTTTTTTTTTTTAAATGGAGGATATGGAGCACTGGGGTGCAGACAGCAGGGGCCCCTTAGTTTAGTGTGTAATCAGTTTCCAGGACATGTGTCCTGAGATAGTCTTGAAGAATGAATGGGTGTTATACCAGCCAAAGAAGGTGAGGTGCATATCCCAGGCAGAGAGAAGACCCAGGTAGAGGCATGAGTGCAGGGCCACAGTAGGATGGTCTCACCCAGGGCAAGCAGGCCATGCTGAGTAGGGTACAAGTGTGGGAAAGTATGAATGATGAAGGCTAGAGACAGAAGAGTGGCCCCAGGGAAGCAGAGTGTTCTCCAAATGAACTTGGACTTTAGTTGGAGAGTGAGAGGGACTTACTGAGAGATGTCAAGAGGAACACAGCCAGGTCAAGTCTACATGTTAAGGGGCTCGTGTTGGTGTACTGGGCCAAGGAGGGTGGGATATAGGAGGTAAGTCATCCAGCAAGGAGGCTAACTAGGAGGAGAACTGATGAAGCTGGGGTCTGGGCAATAGAAAGGAATGGGTGGAGATGAAATAGGGAGGGCCTACTGTTTTTTGGGGGTGGTGGTGAGGGAGGACATAAAGGCCATCAGTGGATGTCTGACACAGATCACTAGATGGATACTTGTGCCCATTATTAAAGGGAGGGGACAGAATGTGAGGAAGAGACAAGGGTGGCTGGGAATCAGTCTTAGAAATGTTTTATGTGTGGTATCTGAAGAGCCTTCATTACAGCGTCCCCACTGGGGTTGGGTGGATGTACTGGCTGGTTTTGTGTGTCAACTTGACACGGGCTGGAGTTATCACAGAGAAAGGAGCTTCAGTTGGGGAAATGCCTCCACGAGATTCAGCTGTGGGGCATTTTCTCAGTTAGTGATCAAGGAGGGAGGGCCCCTTGTGGGTGGTACCATCTGTGGGCTGGTAGTCTTGGGTTCTATAAGAGAGCAAGCTGAGCAAGCCAGTAAGAAACATCCCTCCATGGCCTCTGCATCAGCTCCTGCTTCCTGGCCTGCTTGAGTTCCAGTCCTGACTTCCTTTTGTAATGGACAGCAGTGTGGAAGTGTAAGCTGAATAAACCCTTTCCTCCTCACCTTGCTTCTTGGTCATGATTCGTGTGCAGGAATAGAAACCCTGACTAAGACAGTGGGGTTACATTGAGTGTGCTGCTTGGGCACTCACGTATGTATGCCTGAGCTCTGGGGGACATATGGAAAGCACACATGTTGCCAAAAGATAAATAGCAACTGTCATCCTGAGAATCACTGGTGTCACCATGTCACAGATAGAAAAGAGCTATGGACCAATGTCAGAGTAGCCTGAAACAGTAGACTGGAAGGTGCAGAATGTGGTGGCCAGATGCTGCTGAGAAGAGTTTTTAAAACAATATAGAGATTCCTAACGTTTAGTTCTAAAGATCCAGGAAGTCGGAGCCCCCAAACAGACCATAAATTGGAGAACAGGATGGAGGTCACAGGTGTCATTTGTTAATGTCATTTGGCTTAGAAGGAGGAAAAGAATGGTGCTCTGGAGTCAGTCTTCCAGCCTGGGCACTTCGTCCCAGGAGAAGAAGAGAGACAGAGAAACCGAAGCAATGGGGCGAAAAATATCTCAAGTTAAAATATTGGAGCTAAACAGTTGACATACCACAACTATTGACCCAGCCACATGTTTGTCCTGGAAGCCAAGCCTCTCATGTACTCCTTGAGTCCCCTTGGGGGACTCACTAAGCTTGTCTCCTGACTTCTAGAAAATCCCACAGATTGACTTGGAACATAGTGGCTCTCCCACCTTGAGCACCTGCTGTTCCTCAGCCTGTCTCCCTCTCCAGCATCTGAGCACCATTGTTTCCTGTCCTCCTTCAAGCTCAGCCCTTTGGACGGCCTCTCTATATATCAGCAAAAACATGGCACCCCAATAGCAGTGATCTAGCTCTCTGTGCTTTTTATAGTCCAATTTTCTCTCTCACCCAACTTAGGTTTTTCCAAGTCACAATAGACATTTTTGGATACCTTCTCGTACTGTTGTAGTTTTTTATTAGTTGGCCTAGGGTCTCACTGTAGAACCTTAAACTCACCCTCTTCCTACTTCATCCTCCGAAGTGCTAGGATGACAAGCATATGCTGCCACACTTAGAAAACCACAGCTAAGAGCCGGGTGTGGTAACACGCGTCTTTAGTCCCAGCAAAGGCAAGCAGATCTGAGTTTGAGGCCGGCCTGACCTACAGGCTGTGTGAGTTCCAGGACAGCCAGAGAAACCCTGTCTCAAAATATCAAAAAAACATAAATAAATAAAAATAATAAAAGAAAAAACCACAATGGAGCCCAGTCCCAAGGATACAACTCCCACAACTAAGGTTCAGGGAACATTGGATAAAAGAGAGTGGGAAGCTTGTAAGAGACAGGAGATCAGGGAGTTTGCCGAGACTAAGTCTCAGCAACATGACTACCTAAACAGTAACTGAACAAGGACAACACCAGTGGACAGGCCAAGGTGGGTTGAGGAAAACCTGTAGGGCTTCAACTCTACACACAGAACCATGGGCAACTAAGAAATGCAGAGTGGGAGAAATAGTCTTCTCCAGGGAAGAGAATACCAATTGGTTATCCAATACCAAATGGTCAGGCCTGCACACACACACACACACACACACACACACACACACACACACACACAAGAGCTAACATTATAGACTGAGCAGGTTACATTTAGGAATATACATGTGTATATATATACATGTAACAACTATTAATGAAAAATGAAAAAAGAGGCCATGAATCTGAAAGAGAGCAAGGAGGGCTTGAATAGAGGAAAAGGGAAAGGGGAAATGATGTAATTATAATCTAGAAAAGAACAAAGCAAAACCAGAAACACCCAGCCCAGGTTCTGGCTAAGATGGAGGTCCATTGGAAAGAAGTCTTCAAGTGAGACTTGAAGCCTCTGGGCTGGTTTCAGATGCAGGCTTTTGGATCCTTTTGCCTCGGTCCCCCAAGTGCTGAGAGTATAGGTGAGTGCCACTATGTCAGGCTTTAAAATTTGTAGTTTAATTGAACTGATAGAGTCTCCTGAATCCCAGTCTGACCTTGAGCTTGCTATGTAACTGGATGTCCTTGAATGTCTGCTCCTCCTTCATCCTCCCCCCAAGTACAGCAATTACAGGCACATGTCCTCATTCTCACAACCATGAGCTTAGCCTCACAAAGTGGATGGCTCTCTACATCCTTCCCAACACATGGACACAGACCCATACATACACAGACTGGCCCATTGGCACACAGTACAACATCTGTATGTAATAACACATGCATACATACATTGCCACACGTTCCCAGACACATTGATGCACACGTACATACACACCGACACACACATGTATGACACATGCACACACTGATCACTTAGACACTGTCACACACACATCTACATGCATGTGCACACACTCAGAGGTCACAGCCACAGTGGTGGCTGTAGAAGTACCTCCAAAGTGCCTTTATTTTTCTTGTCCTTGCTTAGAGTCTATAGCATTTGGAAAAGGTTGGGCGTAGGAGGCCTTTTCGTTTTGGGTTAGGCTAAAACTCCCTGCACATATTTGGAGGGCGTCCAGGCCCTGTGAGCATGCTCAAGGAGCAGATAACAGTGACCTTGTTGTCAGGGAGGATGGCCCACCGGGGCCAAGGAGCTGTGCTGGCTGCTGAGGTCACCTCTCCTCCCTGCTGCACCTGGGCTGGCTCTGATGCCAAGACCCCATCCCCACACTCAGCTCTCAGCCTTCTGGGCCTTGTCTTTTGGTGGGAAGCAGGGCTCAACTCTCTAGGAGGAGGCTGTGAGCAGAGTACTGACCTTGCAGAGTCAAGGTAGAGAAGAGCCCAGCTCTCCCTGAGGACCTGCTGGCTGCTGGCCAAACTCCCCCATTTTGCCTATCAAGAAAAGCAAAGCGGGCCTTTATAAAATGGTGATTGGTTTCTTAGGGCTTAATATAGCTCAGCTCAGTAATATGAGGTCCAAGGCTAGTGGCTCTGACTAGAGCACCCATGCTGTGTTTGTGTGCGTGAACTAATTCTCAAAGTCTGGAGCTAGAAATCCAGAGGTCGGATCATCAGACAATCCCTCTGCACCCCCCTTTGGGTATCCTGTTCAGAGAGCAAGGTGATGGGGGGACTTGACGCTCTCCTGGTTCCTGTCTCTGTTGGGTCCCTGACTGTTAAGTCACCCAGGTCAGGACTGAAACTTTTCCCACATGACAGTACTTATTCTTTAAAGATATTTATTTATTTGTGTATGTACACACCTATGAGTGTGTGTGTGTGTGTGTGTGTGTGTGTGTGTGTGTGTGTGTGTGTGCCTGTATACAAACTCCAGAAGATGATGTCAGATAATCTCTTTTACCTTTGCCTATTCCTGAGGCTGGATCTCTCTTTGAATACAGGGCTCACATTTTCTTGCTTGGCCTGTAAGCCCTAGAGACCTTCCTGTCTCAACTTCCATCAGAGATGGGGTTACAGGCATCTGTGGGGACACTTATCTTGCTGCATGCTTGCTGCGAGATCTAAAGATAGTGGATCAAGCACCCTTAGCTGTTTCTCCAACTCTATCTTTGAAAGCTGGCACCCTACACTTAGTAAATATTCATGGAGAGACTAGCTGAGAGCTGAGGACCGATGTGTGGCTGGCCACAATAGTTGATGAGGTAGTGAAGGAAGATAATGGGAAGACATTAGTGGGACACAGGTAGGGTGCTGGGCTTGGGGAAGGGACACATCTAGTGGAGAAGGTTACTCAGATGGGGGTCAGATCCTCAAAGCCCTTCAGACTGAGGGGAAAGGATGTACAAAAGGGAGCCGTGTGACTCCTTGACTTGGGCAAGGGTGGGTGTCACCATACAGGTGGAGAGATGGTTCAGGGATATCCAATGTCTTGGCCAGAGTTCAGAAGGCCTTTACTGTGGTGACTTGTGTGGGAGGAGGCAGGTGCTGGAGTCGAGCCTGTGGCCACCAGGCAGGAGGCAGGGGGTTGAGTTGAGACTTGGCCGGGCTTTCCTCCGCACATAGATCCTGGCTCCACTCTGACAGCTCATCAACAGCTGGAAGTCCCTCCCAGTCAGTCAGCACCTCTGCTGAGTGAGGCTTTCCATTTCATGAAACATTTGAGTGTTGTGCACAGGGTGGAACGCAGTGTTTTAGAAGAAGGACATTTAACATTTGATCTTCCTCCTGGTCTCCATCCTGTTACTAGTTGACATTAGCCCTGTGGTAGCCATAATGACAGCCAGCTCACACCACATGACCTCTTGAAAGCCAGAACCTCTCCCAGCTGGGCTCTCAAGGCTGTGCTCCTGGACTAGAACATGGAGGTCTGTGTCACACTATCAGGAAGGCACATTTACTGTTACGTACAACCATCCCTCCGGAGTTCAGGTGTATCACATGTACCCTCCTCTGTAAAGCTGAGAGGCCTGGTGCTTTGGCTTCTGTGTTGGTGGTGACTCTCAGTTTTGCTCCACAAGTGATAGAGGAAAACAAATAATGCCTTTTCATTTCATGGGGCTACAAATAAACTTGAATATATGCATATGATTGGCATATATTATTAATTGTATATGATAATGGGCTCATTATATTCATTATGGCACTTTCATATATGATGTATTTCAATTATATTCCTCCTTCCCAATTACCTTCTCTGTTTTCAAATTAAGAACTCTATTTTATACGTATGGGTGTTTTGCCTGCACTTGTCTGTGCATTACATGTGTGTAGTGCTTACAGAGGTTGAATGAGGGTGTAGGATCATCTGAATCTGGAGTTACAGATGGTTCTGAACCACCATGTGGGTGCTGAGAATCGAACCTGGGTCCTCTAGAAGAGTAGCCAGGGCACTTAAGTCCTGAACTACCTCTCCAGCCTCCACTGTTACCTTCTCTTGGCCCCTCCCATTCCCATTGGTCCTCTTCTCTCAATTCATCCACCTATCATTTAACATCCTTTTGTGGGTGTGGCCCAATGAGTTTCAGCCAGGAGGCTTACAGGAACATGACCTTACAATGGCCACATCACTGGAGAAAGTTTTCCTTCCACCCCTAAGGACATTGGTTGCCAACAGCACTTCAGGGAAAGGCATGAGTTCCTACCTGAAGAAATATTTTCTAAAAGTTACTATGGAGAACTTTTTTATATTATATTATATCATATCATATTATATTTTGAGGAGACAGTGTGCTACTTGGGATATAGAGCAGGTAGAGAAACCCATTGGCTCTGCCCACCTTCTGGAAGCCCCAGCTGGTCTTCAGGCTGCCTTGTGGCCCATCAAATAAACTCCAGAAGGACTTAGCTTTCAAGGTGGACTGTTCTAAGATTGTTCTACTAGGCCTAGAGGCTGGTGGTCTATGCTTCTCTTTTTCTGGGACCTTTGGAAGAAAGAAAGGGGATTGGAGGGTGTGTGTGTGTGTGTGTGTGTGTGTGTGTGTGTGTGTGTGTGTGTGTGTGTGCGCGCGCGTGCGTGTGAAGTGGGGGTCAGGTTATTAGGGGTGGAGGGAAGGGAACTGTTTGATTAATGGGTGTCCTGTGAACCTGCACATTTGCCCAAGGCTGCATTCCTGGGCTTTCAAACTCAGGGCAGTTTGATAAGCTGAGACCAAAGTCCCCTTTCCTCCCAACAAGGAGAGCAAACAGGGCTACTCACTAATCCCAACGCTGGCCTCCAGGGCCGTTTCTCAGCAACCAGTCTGCCAAGTGGCCTTTCACAGGCCAATCAATGAGGCAGCCCTAGTCTTCTGGGAAACCGTGGCCAGTTCGTGGTATAGCCTCTTGCCTGAAAGGAGGGGTCTGAGGAAGGAGGTCATGGCTTCTAGAGCCTGGGCATTGATCTGAAGGCCCCTCATTGCAGAGCACCTGTCATTGGGCCAACTTTCCTTCCCCTGGACTCTTCCACAGGACACTCCTTCCCCCTCTTCCTGCAGCAGTACCACCGGAGCAGCAGCTTATCAGCAGGCCTCTTTCCATCCCTCCAGGGCCTCTCTGAGTGTTCTTTCCAAGCACCTGGCCTACTTCTTTCTCATCTAAGGAGGCTTTCTTGCCTCTCAAGCCCATGCGAGGCCCCTGCAGCCCATGTGGGGCTCTTCCTTCCTTGGCATCCTCTTGCTCCCAGGGTCATGGCTCAGAGCTCAGGGAGCACCGAATATTCTCCACTTTGTCTGTATCTTGGTTTAGTATCACCAATCCCAGAGGAAGCACATTAAATGCAGTGCTTAAAGTTGGGTGGTCCCCAGCAGAGGGCAAACTGCTAATTTTGGCAGCATCAGACTAAGGAAGTGGGCATGGAGCAGAAGGCAGGTCCTGGGTAAGAGGTGGGAAACATCCAGGCTGAAGGAACCAATCAGACAAATAGAAGGGAAGGCTCTTTGACATGGAAGACAGCCCAGAGTTAGGGAAAATAGCTGTTTTTCAGAAGACCCAGGAGATGCCTATGGGGTTGTGTCTAGCCTCGGCTAACTCCCATTTTCCTGTCTAAGCATTCTTTCTTCTGGTAGGGCCTATTATCTGTAGCATGTTTTCAGTTGTGTCCCTTATTCTCAACCAGAGATGACTGTGGCCATGACGGACCCTAAGGAGCCTTAGAGTGTCCTGTCTAGAGACTTGAACAGTGAGCCATGTTTCAATGTCAGATATTTGACTCTGATGGGACCTAAAGTAGTTTGGGTTTGACTTTACATAGGGAGGGGCAGGAAATAGGTCTGTAAGAGAGGAGGGCAACTGGAATGGAAGGCACACAGTGAGCCCACAGGCACTTTTACTCCATATAGCCTTGGAGTCACTGAATTCCTGAGGGGATGCTGGTAACAGCCTCTTTGTGGACGGGAAACAGTCTTAGAGGTTAAGTGACTCCCTTCATCACAGGGCCAGTCAGTGATAGGATCAAACCTCATAATTAAGCTGGAACTGTTCCTGCCTCTGCCCACAGCAGCAATGTAGGGTCAGGCTCAAGTCTTGGGGAAACCTGCTCCGTCCATATACCTCACTTTGAAAGAATTTTGATCAAAAATGTGAACTAGAGCTTTATGCTTTGCTGGACTCTGTATCTCTCTCTCTCTCTCTCTCTCTCTCTCTCTCTCTCTTTCTCTCTCTCTCCAGTTTAAGGTGACTTATAACTAACTCATTATGTAGTCCACACTGATTCTGAACTCATGGACCTCTGATCTCTGTTTCCCAAGTGTCGAGATTAAGTGTGTACTACCATACATGGTTTTTCGTTTGTTTGTTTTGTTTTGTTTTACCTATCTGTCTTCCTGTCTGTCCATCCACCCTGCTATCTATCCATTTTCCCTCCAATCTACTTGTCTATCTATGCACCTACACACATAACTGTGTTTCTAATCTACCCACCCACCCACCCACCCATCCACCCTCCCATCCATCCATCCATCCATCCATCCATCCATCCATCCATCCATCCATCCATCCAGTTGACATAGCTAGCCGATTGGCCACCAGCAGTTGCATTCTGAGCTCTTTCATGTGTGCCATGGTGACGCTCACAGGAATATTCTTCAGTTCTGCCCACTGGGACAGATACTGGGCTGTGGTAGATGTCCCTGTTTCTAAACTGCATGGCCCAGAGAGGCCATTGTTCTTAGTATGATTCCTGTGTGGAGAGATTACAAATGCAGGCTCTGGGCTCTATTCAGAGGGTAAGAGCAGCTCCCATATCTGCTTTCCTAGCAAGTTCCCGGAGGGGTGTGCTGTAGGTAATGCCTAGGTAGTATCTTGGATAAGAGTTTTTAGGAAAGCAAAGGTGGGAGCAGAGGTTGTAGGGAGGAATGAGGGAGGGAGAAAGAGGAGAGAAAAAGAAGAAGGAAGAAGAGGAGGAGGAGGAGGGGGAGGAGGAGGAGGGGGAGGAGGAAGAAGAGAGGAAGAGGGAAAAGAAGAGGGAGGAGGAGAACAACAACAACAAAACATGAACTGCACCACCACTAACAACAAGAACAACAAGAGAAAATTCAGTGAAGTCTGAGGTTTCCAGGGAAGGCCTTCTCTGGTATCTCCTAACCGTCCCTGCTAATGTCTGGGGCTTATAGGGGGAGAAAAGGCCAGGGCATCAAGTAGTCCGGGGAAGTTCCAAGCATCCTTTATGACAGCCAGGAACCTGCCAATTGCCAGAGGACAATTTTTAGGGAGTTGAGAGAAGAGAAAATGGTTAACTTTAGCTTCTGCCCAATAATAAAAATGCCACTCTCACCCCCAGACACTGAATGGACTGCTTTTAAGTGAAGAGTCCAGGTTATGACTCCTCCGTGATCCAGATCTGAAGAAACAAAGGAAAATTAGTGAGGGTGGGACAGGGTAAGCTGGAGGCTTTGTGATGCTGCCTGTCCTCATGGCGAAGCTGGAGGCTCTAGCAACCACCTGTCCTCAGCATTCTGAGCACGATCTGGTCTTCCAGTGCCATGTGTGCAGTAGGCAGCAAGACCCACAGCCAGCTCCAACAAGGGGGCTGCATCTTGGCTTCTCCTCTTATAGGTCCCAAGCCATGCAGGGTAAAGAGAGTCATCTTTGCAATCCAGAGGAGAGTGTCAGCTCACTCAAAGCCTTTCTAGGCCTGGATGTGACATTACTGAGACACTGTCACTAGGGTCCCAGGCTCCCACCCAATATCCTGGGCGAGGTCATGTGTCACCTCATTTTCCATTTTTCCTGACATTAGTCTCCAAGCCTAGCTGCTACCCAACAAGCCCTTCACTCTCCAGCCTTGCTCAAGGCCTTTTCAGTAACACATCTTAGAACCCTGTCTCTCCAGTTTGCCCCTGTCCCCAGACCACTTTCTCCCCCTTTCCTCAATAGTGTGTGAAAGGAAAAGGAATTCCCGTTATCCTCAGGCCTCCAGAAGGACAGGCCTCAAAGTGTGAACAGAAAGCTCTTGCCAAGTGCACCCAAGTGGTTATTTTAATCGTGTGGAACAGCCCCCTCTTCATGGAAAATTTTCTACTCTGACACCTGCAGCATTAAAGGCGTCCTGGCTTCTTCTCCCCTGGGCTCCCGGGACTCACTCTTGCACCAGGGCAAGACGCCAGCTCAGGTAATTATTCCTGCCCTTCCTTTCCCCCAGCCCCTTTCCTTCCCAACCCACCCCCTGTCCTGTGGGGGCAATTCTGTGAGATTTCTTGCTTTTGTGGCTTCCAGAACCAACATGCAGGCAAGCGTGGTGCCTGCCCCCTCACCAAAGGCTTCTCTGGGGTTCCTGGGTCAGGCTTGTCCCTGCCCTCTGGTTGTGTTCCTCTGCTTCCTTCCTATTTTATTTGGATGACACGAAGAACCTGGGGCTTGATTTGTATAGGACTGAAGTGGTGTCTTTGTGGAACAAATCTATGGGTGCCTTGTTCCTCAACACAAACCCATCCACTTCATGCTTCTGACCTTACTGAATAGAACCAACCAAGCAGTGTTGCTCCCAGGAATCTCTGAGTCATTTAAGCTGTTTCTTGTCTTGTCTTCTGCCATGGGCAATCCATTACCTGTCCACACTCTGTGTGCCAGCTTAGCAGTCATAAATGACCCACCCCCACACCAGCATCAGCACAAGTGAGCTAGGGCCATTAGAGGAGAGATGGTGGAGACTGACTGACTGATTCTCCAACTTCCAGATTAGAGTTTGGGTGATCACTCTGGATGGTGTGCTCTATGGAGCTGCACTAATTTAGAAACTATACACCAGTTTTAATTAATCCACACAGACAGCTATGTTGCTTTATATATATGTTAGCTGAGAGTGTGTTTGTGTTTGTGAGTGTGCTGGAGTACACATGTGGGTGTATGTTGAGACTAGAAATCTAGTGTTTTCTTCAATCACTCTTCACCTTATAGTTGAGACTGAGTCTCTTACTGAACCTTGAACTTACAGATTCTGGTGCACTGGTTGGTCAGAAAGCCCAGGATCCTCCTGCCTCTGCCTCTGCCTCCCCAGCACTAGAATTATGGGTACAGGCCACCTTACATGGCTTCTATGTGCGTCCTGGGGATGGAACTCAAGTCCTCATGCTTACATGGTAAACACTTTATTGACTGAGCCATCTCCACAGTCCCAAGTAGCTGATCTGTGTGTAGTGCTCTGTCCTCCTGTTAGGCCATTTGGAGGACCATTTCTCTTTATGGCTGAGAACTAGTTTATAGTCCAGGAGTGATAGGGGAGGCCTTGAAAATAGTCTGGTCTATGGGGCTGGAGAGATGGCTCAGTGGTTAAGAGGACTGTCTACTCTTCCAGAGGTCCTGAGTTCAATTCCCAGCATCCGCATGGTGGCTCACAACAATCTATAATAGGATCTGATGCCCTCTTCTGGCATGCAGATGTACATGCAGATAGAACACTCATACATAAAATAAAATAAATAAAAAGAAAAAGAAAATAGTCTGGACTAACTCTGACCCAATAACTGTCACTACTCAGCTGTCTGTGAGGTTCAAGTATCAATGGTAAAATTGCCCACAGTAGGCCAGCAAGAAAGCACCTTATGGTATGAGTCCAATAATGGGTATTTGATCTTGAAACCTAGAATGGAAGGAGATAACAGACTCCTGAAAGTTGTGCCCTGACTGCCACATGTATGGTGTGGCACATATACATCTACCCCCACACATTCACACCACACACACACACACACACACACACACACACACACACACACACACACTCATATACACACACACACACACTCATATACACACACACACATACTCACACTCATACACACACCCACACCACACACACTCATATACACACACACACGCATACTCACAAACACACACCAAACACACACACTCACATACACACACACTCACACACACACACACACACACACACATATTCACATACACACACACATACACACATTCACACACACTCACACATACACACACACACACACTCACACACACTCTCTCACACACACACACATGTTTTTTTAAAGTCTGAGGTGATTGTGACAGGAAGTAGAAGGCAATTGGGTTAGGACAGTGGGATCTAGTGTAAAGAAAAGAACCAGGGGCCTGACATGGGGTAGGTGACACAGGAAAAGACTGGAAAGAAGCAGCACCACAGATGCTCAAAACAGCCTGAGATGGTGTGTGTATTCGCTCAGCTTGGGCAAAAGCTAAAAGACACATTTCCTCACCAAGTTGCTCTTGATTACTCTGTTTATCATAACAGTGGAAAATGTAGTGGTTTGAAAATACTTGGCCCATGGGAAGTGGCACTATTAGGAGGTGTGGCCTTGTTGGAGTAGGTGTGGCCTTGTTGGAGGAAGTGTATCACCATGAGGGTGGACTTTGAGGTCTTCTAGTGCTCAAGCTCCACACCGTGTGGAAGATAGCCTCCTCCTAGCTGCCTGCAGAAGAGAGTCTTCTTCTGGCTGCCTTCAAATCAAGATGTAGAATTCTCAGTCCCTCCAGCACCTTGTCTGCCTCCATGATGCTGTGCTTCGCTCCATGATGATAATGGATTGAACCTCCAAAACCGTAAGCCAGCCCCAATGAAACGTTTTCATTTATAAGAGTTGCCTTGGCCATGGTGTCTCTTCACAACGACCTAATACAGAAAGCATTACTGAAACACCCTGGAACCTATGGCAAGAGAAACTCAAGAAAGGAAAGCTTTATTTTAGCTCACAGTTTGATGAAACTGTCGCTCATGGTAGAGAATTCTTGGCAGCAAGGATGTGAGGCAGCTGGTCATGTGGCATCTGCAGTCAGAAAGAACCATAACCCTGGTGCTAGGGAGGTAGAGGCAGGAGGATCCTGGGGTTTGATGGCCAGTCAGTCCACCAGAATCTATGAGCTCAGTGAAAGACTGTGTCTCAAACATAAGGTGAAAAGTGATTAAACAAAAAAACACTTTATTTGTAGTTTCCACATATACCCACATGTGTACATAAGTGCATACATGTGTACACTGGTACTACCTGGTAGCTACCACACCTCCTGAGCTGTTTGACTTTGGCTCTCACAGGTAAGCCTTTGGGCCACTCCCTCTGTGGTCCCTGAAAACACGCTGCACCCAACTATGGCCAACTAAACTCAACTACAGATATTTCATTCAAGGCGGTGATGGTTAATCTTCATTGTCAGCTTGACTAGATTTAAACTCACCATAAAAACACCTCTGGATATGTTTACAAGGGTATTTATAGAAAGGTTTTACTGAACAAAAAAGACCCACTCTAAATCTGGGTGGCACCATTCTGCATGCTGAAGTATCGACTGGAAAAAAACAGAGAAAGCAAAAGAACCGTCATCAGCCTCTCTTTGCTTCCTGACTGCAGATGCCACGTGACCAGCTGCCCCACACCCTGCTGCCATGGATTCCCTACCATGAGGGACAGTTTCAGCAAACTCTGAGCCAAAATAAGCCCCCCCCTTCTTGAGATGCTCTTGCTGTGTATTCCAAGGTGTTCTAGAATGCTTCCCAATGTTGTGATAAACAGCACGAACAAAAGCAGTTGAGGAAGAAGGGGTTATTTTAGCTTACAGGTCAGTCAGTCATCAAGGGAAGCCAGGGTGGGAACTAAAGCAGGAAGCTAAAGGAAGAAATTGAGCCCGAGACCTTGGAGGGATGTTGCTTGCTGGCTTGGTCCCAGGCTCACATTCAGCTTGATATGGTGTGTATCCCCAGTTCATCTGCATAGGGATGGTGCTGCTCTTGATGCACTGGGCCCTCCTACACCAATTAGAAATCAAGAAAATGCTCACACACACCCACAGGCCAATCTGCTAGAAACTTTTTTTTTTTTTAAATTGAGGTTCCCTCTTCCCAGGTGTATTGAGATGACAACCAAGATAAGTCATCACACAGGGATCAAACTCAGGTTGTTGCAGAAAGAGAGAAGAAACTAATACAATAACTAAGTCACTTACTGACTAAGCTCTATTGGGCAGGACAAGCTGGGCTCATCTTTGTTTCTCCAGGGCCACACTTTAGCCCTGATATGTCTGTCACATGAATGACTTCAGGACCTAGCAAGCTTCCATTGTGGGATGCACACATTGACTTTATTCTGTTCTGGTAGGTCACATACTGAGGCCCCAGGGACATCTTATAATCTAGACTGCTTTCAATTTCTTACTCTTCCCTCCTGCCTCACACTGATTGCCTGAGATGTGGGCATATGGCCTGATCAGAGCCAATTATAATCCTACAGAATGATGTGCGGACTCAGAATGCTCTTTCCTCTTTGTGGATCATGATCTGTGACTACTGGGGTCCTGACAGCCTCTTTAACAGTGCTTGAGAATCTTTGGTGGTATTGAAAACATGTGGGGCAAGCTAGATATGGAGAGAGACACTAAAGTACTTGATGTTGCCATGTACATTGTGGTGGTCTGCACACTTACAGAGCCTGTGGTTTCTGCCTTTGCTCACTAAGGTGCATTTGTTCCGGGCTTCTGTTCTTGACTGATACAGCGGTTATCACTAGTAAGAACTTGAGACTTTGAGTCCCATTGGGTAGTATAAGGAATCTCAGGCAGACCTTAGAGAAAATAGGAAGAATTTGGTGAGAGGTAATTCTTCTCTACTGCTATAATTTGGAGGTTAACTAAAAAAATAAGTACTTAGAAGAAGACAAGGAACTTGAAGTCATCACAACTAA
Source organism: Uromys caudimaculatus (assembly GCA_028551405.1). Classification (NCBI taxonomy): domain Eukaryota; kingdom Metazoa; phylum Chordata; class Mammalia; order Rodentia; family Muridae; genus Uromys; species Uromys caudimaculatus. Next base: position 55,340,836 of record CM052708.1, on the reverse strand, counting down.
AGCTAGAAGAGAGTGATAAAAAGATCTAGATATTGGGAATGAGGCTGAGGCATATATGGAGAAGATGTGAGTACTGAAGGGGTAGGGAGACAGCCCCAGTCACTCGTCAAGTCTGGTCACCGAGTACTGAGATTTGGTTTGTTGCTATGTATTGCAATGCTAAATACTGGCCCCTAAAAGCTGGTTGCCCCCGATGAGAAGAGCCTCACATACACCAAGGATGTTACATAACCTTGCTCTTTAATTTAAAACTATTGGTTGAACAAAGATGCCTACAGTCTATAGCTGGGCAGAAGAGAGGTAGACGGGGCTTAGGTTGCAGGGTTCTGAGTCTGAGGAGAGACCACCAGAAGAATGAAGAGAGGAGAAGAAAGAAAAGAACACCATGGGGTAGGTAGATCATGAGAGCATGGCCATGGGGCCAGCATGGTGGAGTAGGAGTGGCCCAGGGGGAACATGGCAAGTGATATCTTGGAGTTATTGACAGAGAAGTAGACAAAATAACATAGAGGGTTGATATCTGCCCAGCTCTAGTGCTGTTAATGTTTATTATAAATATAAAGGTTTTGTGTTTTTTGACAGAAACTAAATGACTGAGGTGAGTAGAAACCCCCAAATAATATTCACCAAAACAACCAGAAGGGCCAAATCCCAGGAAACATGGCCAAGGTGAGTAGAAATACTAAGGTTGAAGACAATGTCAAATGCCAGGGTGGTCTCCATCTCATCCTCCCTCCACCCACCCATCTTGATGGGCAGCACCGTTTCCTTCTCTTGCTACATCTATTCACCTTACACTCAAATCTATTTCCTTGTGCAAACCACTACTGTGTCTCCCTGGGCTGCAGGTCCTCCAGTCCTAACCCCTTGTCTCCCTAGTCCACTTTCCCACTAAGAGGTCTTTCCAGATTGCTGCTCTGTTCTGCCAAGGGGATAGTGGAGAAAGCAGTGGCATTGCTGCAGACCGCACAGAAGAGTGTCTAGTAGAGAAAGAGAGTGATTAGAGAAGTAGAGAGAAAGAAGTTATGGTGATAGCAGAAGGCAGAGGCACCTATCCAGCCGAGGTAAGAGAGGCATCACTGAAAAGTGATGCTTAGATTCACGAGGTACAAAATGCCTAGATGCATGAACTGCATTTTCTATTATTGCTATTTTAGACACGTCTCATTACACAGCCCAGGCTAACCTCAAACTCACTGTCCTCCTGCCTTAGTTTCTCCAGATGCTGGAATTGCAGATATGTGCCACCATGCCCAGAGGAATCTATTTCTTGTGAGGGAAAAATGACTAGCTGTAGCCACACTATGTGATCATTATCAAATATCAGGCTGGCATGCAAAAGACAGTTAGAAACTGTATCCATGAACATTACCCCATCTGGATAAGGAAGAGAAGGCAAACTAAATTTCCACTCAGTGTAATGGCTATGACTTCATTTTCTGTTCTGATTGAGAAGGAAGGGGTATGTGGAATGTGGATGTAAGCATGGTGAAAAAGGGGTGACCTCCACTTGTTTGGGTGATCCTCTCAGTTCCGTAGATGTCTGGTGAGCATGCACTGAGTGAGCGGCCACCCAGCGTTCCTGCTGATTAATTATTTTAAAAGCCATCTCTTTGTCTTAGTATTTGAAAACATATCTTTGATTTTATGTAAACAGTTCTCTGGCCACTTTTTTTGGATAGTAAACCATATGCGGTCAGGGGCTACATATTTGAAGTCTAGTTAAACAAATCCCATAGTATTTATTAAGTGCCAACTATGTACCAAGGCAGGGCCACGCTGTGATGCCTGGAAGTCTGGATTTTGACAGCAAGGATCCCCTGGAGGGTGTTCATCAGAGTTTGGTAGAAGCAGAATAATGTTTCAGTCAAAAACTGAAGGCATCTCCACCTGAGTTTTCTTCTCGAGAGCATCAAGAAGGCAAAGACAGCATGTTAGCAGGGCTGGAGAATGGGGCTGGGCACAAGAAGATAAGGTGCTATCTTGTAGCAGAGATGTGGTGGCACAGATAGACTAGAGAAGCCACTTTCTCTACATGGTGCAGAATTCTTTGTTGTTGCTTTAGTTTGGGATGTTGTTGTTTTTGTTGCTATTGTTGTTTTTGTTTTTGAGACAGGGCTTTATGGATCCTAAGCTGGCCTCAAACTCATGAAGCAGCCAAGGATGATCCCGAACTTCTGACTTTGAACCTCTGAGCTTGCTGCCTCCACTTCCAAGTGCCAGGATTAGAGGCCAGCTACTTCACACCCTGTTTTATGCAGTGAACTCAGGGCTCCTTGCATGTCACACAAGCAATGTACCAGCTGAGCTACATGCCCGGCCCTGAGAACTCTGTTCTTTGAAGGAATCAAAGGGCCCAGGAACAGAAGGAATGGATGGACACCAGCCTCGGGAGAGGAGGAAGTGAGTGACTGGGCTCAGCTGCCGGCAAGGGCAAGGCTCTGGCTGCCATGACAGCCACTGGAGAGACTGCTATCTCACTCTCCTAGTTAGTCTCTTTCTCTCCTAAGTCATCGAAGTGGAGGGGGGAAGGGGCTCTAAACTACAGTTGGTTTCAACTGTGTAAAACCAGGCAACCGATTGTTACTGCAGAGGGAATTCTTCAAGAGCTAAGAGTTACATCATGCTCTCTGATTACAGCCTGCTTCCAAGCATAAAGTTTAATGTTTCTAAATACTGTGCTTGTTCCAGAACACTCTGAGCTTCCCCACTGAGTATGACCAGCCAAATAACTCAATGTGCTTCAGTCCAGTGCCTAACTTCGGCTGCTCTTGCACCTTCACATCCTAAGAGGGAATCCCTCCAGCCTCAGGAGCACCACAGGCACTTCCCTTTTGTTTTCTGGGTAGCTGGATAACTTAATGAAGGAGGAAGTGCTAATTTAATACAAATAACACATCAACAAGAGCTGATAAGCAACCAGACGCCTCACCATACAAAAAGTTACAGCTCAATTGGCAGAGTGTTTGCTTAGCATGCACAAAGCCTTAGGTTCAATCCCCAGCACTCACTAAAACCTAGTGCATGACTTAATTCCAGCACTAGAAAAGCAGAGGCAGGAGGATCAGAGGTTCAAGGCTATCTTCTGCCACATAGTGAGTTCAAGACTAGCTTGGGCTACATGAGACCTGCTCCCCTTAACACCCTTTCCCTGAAAAAAAAAAAAAAAAAAAAAAAGAAGAAGAAGCCATATTATGGTTGGAACAAGAGAGTTTCTAACTGTACTATGTATGAAAGTGGGCAGCTTGAGGCAATCAAATAAACGTGAGGACCATGTGGCTTTCCATTTGCATTTATTTATGTAAATACTTTCTTCTTGCTCAGCTAAAAAACAGAACATGCTATACAAGACTCCCATTTGTAAAATGTGTACAATTTATCAAACATTTCTTCACTCCTTCTGGTCCATCAGTGGAGGGGAGAGCAACAGAAAGACTAGAGAGGGGGTTACAGCAGAGGATGCGGCTGAGTGGACCAGAACTTGACCAGCATGCAAAAGGCCACCATCCCAGCAAAGGCAACAAAAGACACAAATATTTAATTTCTAGGGTGTGGCAAAGGGGGTCAAATAGGATTCAAGCACAGTGTATATGTGTGGAAATATTGTGATGCTAACAGTAATTTTTAAAACTTTTTTCCTATACAAAAGTGATGTACAAAGAAATGGAAGGTAACCAAATAATGTGAGAAACAGAAAAACAAAACATAGAAACCTATAATTAATCAGTTTGTTTAAATAAGATATCTTCCTGATATGCAAGATTGGGGAAGGATAAGAATGCGGCATCATACAGAAAAAGGAAGACAAGCGTTCAATGCGGGTTTGTAGAATTTGTAGGTCAGTGTAAGGTCGAAGCTGAAGAAACTCCCAGAAAAGTAAAAATGGAAACCCTAGAGAGGGAACAGAGAAACCATGGGCCAAGGCAGAAACTAGGTAAGAAATAATAAACTTTTCTCACGGCTGAACGGCACATGTTTCTGTCCAGTACAACGAAGGAGAAAGAGACAGTTCAATGCTACCAACATGGAAGCTCCCAGTGAGAAGGTTGTGAAAAGAAGAGGGGCCAGGCTGAGCTCGCCAAGGCTAGGGAATAGCAACAGAGTCAGTCCTGTGAGCACACGAAGCAAAGCTGATTTCTAGGATCTGGTACCGCAGCAAGTCTAAACCAGTCTTCACCAGGGGGACATTGACCATGTTCAGGAACAGGAGAGAAGATCCAACTGAGGACAAAGATCCAAGAAATGGGCTCACAGAAATATTTTTATTCTCAGAATAATCAATGATGATTATTTAATTCAAACATTGCAAGGGCATTGAACCGATGTGGGGGAGGAAGTTTGCAGTTTGGAAGGGAAGACCCAACAGCATGGCTCCTTATCCAGAAATGAAGCCTCCTGACTGGTACAGCAGCTAGGTTTCCAGGGGGCGGAGCCTGAGAGAGGGGTGGAGAGGGAGGTGACAGATGGCAAAATGCTTATTACTTTTCTTCTATTGTTAAATGTTCTTTTATCATTAACTGACTTCAAATACAACAATCATGTTTGTAACTACTTTAGTCAAAAATTTAAAATTCTATGGAAACTGTTCTTGAGGATACCGATCAGTCGGTCAAGTGCTTGCCTAGCACACCTGAGACACTGAGTTTGATCCTCAGCTTTGCAAACAATAAAATAAACCATGTAGCACAAAGAGCCAGGTACACCTGTGAGTTAGGTCAGGCACATGTCTTGAGAAGAATATGGAGAAAGGTGGAAGGTTTAATTTCATTTCTGCTGGAGCCTGCTACAGACCCAGGATGAAGGCCTGCCAGCATACCCAGCTGGCTTCTGGGAAGGGATACGCCAGGCGCCAGGCTGCAGGCAGCTCTAGTCTCCCACAATTTGCAAGACTTGGTTCTGTAGCACTTGTGGCCTCTCTGCTCCCTCCTGTTGCCCTCCGCCCTCCTCCTATCCCCTCCCCCCCATGCCTCACAAGGTCTCCCTGGCTCTGGAATCCCTGTCGCCCTGGGACTCAGCTGACACCCGACAGACAATGGTATTTCCCATCAGTCTGAGTATCAGGAGCCGGGCCTTATCCACTGCTGTTTTTCTATTAGTCTAACACCCCATTGTCCACTCCTTATCACTAAAATGTTGATGTCATGCCTGGCTTGGAAGAGGTTTCTGCACCCGGGCTGCGACAGCCTCGTTTTAATTGAGGGAGGGGGAGGGGTGGAGGAGTCCATTTATCAGAATTCTCATGAGAATTCACCCTGTTCCCCCTAACAGCTGGGCCATTGTGGGCGCCACAATGGGGTGGGTTCCCCACCACAATTTCTGGCCTTTCTTTCTGGCCTCCATGGACCAGTATCCCTCAGAACTGAGACGCTGAGGAATGCAGAACGGACTTTTGAGCTCTCTCTGTGGGCTCTGGGACTTAGCACACCTATATGGTTCTGGTAAAAGGTGAGCCCAGGGCCACCCTGGGTTTTCCTTATTTTTCATGTCTTGCAGCCTCTGAAGACTCCACCAGGGCCAGGCTTGGCAGGAACCAGATAAACACACTGGGACAATCCGGGTCAAGACCAATCTGAGCACCAAGGTCCTAACCTTAGTGTGATCAACTTCTAAGGGAAGTGTTGGGTGCTCCTGCTGCTGGCCCTCTTGGGATTGAGTTTATTCATATAGAGACAGCCTGTATGCGCACACATGTGTGTGCATTTGCAGTTATCACAAAACATCCTGGGCAGAATATCTGGCTGACAGAGAAAGAAGCCCACCCGGGACTGGGCGGACCCTATGCAGTGTGCTTGACTGCCTTTCCTAGATTCAGCATGATTCCTGTGAGGCAGGAAAGCATGGTGAGGCGGCTTCTGATGGGGTGGAGCTGTGCAGATGCTGAGGAGGGACAATCAAGGACTTGACGAGGTGTCTGGTCTTCAGAATGTGCTCAGGCAGTAGGAGCTATGAATAATTTAGCTCTTGGGGACTTTGTTCCAAACCTTACGTGAGGAACTAGTGTGGGGGACAGAGTGAAAGGAAGGTTGAGGCCACTGTCCTGGCATCCCTTTTGACAACTGGAGCAGAGAAGAGGAACCCCATGGTCTGGGTTGGCCTTCATTTGGAAAACGAGTCACTGAGTCTCAAGTTCTTACCTGATCTTTCAAAAGAAAAACAAGTGTGCTGTCAGGCAGGTCCAACCTGCCAAATGGAAGCTGGGGACAGTTGCGAATGAAGTCCGACACAAAATGGCAAAATGACTTAAAACATCAGGTCTGCGTTTGTGACCCGGTTATGATGTCCTCCAGGCTGAGCTTCGGAAATTCAATACTGTGTTTCGAAGTCCAAGGTTGGGCTTTTAGAGGTGTAAACATTTAGAGGTGCCCACTGCCTGTAGAGTCAGAGTGTATGTATAACACGTACATTCAAATGCTCCAGACAAAGTGGTTTTAGCGAGCTCCAATTTGGGTTTTATTTGGTAGTTGTTTAACTTACTGCATAAGCTATTCTCAAATACACAGTCTTCCAGACTCAGCCTTCCAAGTACTGGAATTATAGGTGTGTGCCACCACGGCTGACTTTAAAAGCTTCACGTCAAGCACAGTTTTACCAGTGCAGGGTGGTGCCAGACAGTGTAAGTCCTGCTAAACATACACATGTCAGCATGCTGCCCAAGAACATGAGAGGTTTGGAGAGCAGTCTGCCCACATCGATCCACTGAAGATCTTGGGCCACCAGGTGTCCATCTTGTCTCACCATGACACAGCAGAATTGAAGGCGAGCCGGAGCTAAAACAGCAAGTTCCAAGGACCAGGAGTACATGTGGGAATTCTATTTACTAGGCTCTTTCCAGGCCTTAGCAGGTCTTCCAGGAAGAGGGCTGTGCCAACCTGGTAGTCAAAGCCACTGCCTATTACTAGAATTCAAAGCTAGGTCTTTTGAGTCCAAATTCAGGCCTTTTTCCATGACATCAAGAGGCAGAAGATAAGTAGCTTGGCTTTGTCCTAAGCACACATTCCTGGGATGAAAGGAGGCTTAGGAACAGGGCAAGGCTGCACGCTCCATCACGGTGGCTACTTTCACTCCTGGGGTCTTCCAGGTGCTCAGTGAGCACCGCCTGTCCTTGGCTCAGAAACAGGCCAGGATTTGAGAAGTCCAGGATGGGACACCTACTTTGCCAATGCCAGACTCCATGGACTCACCTTCTCTTCCTGATAACACCACCCTCCCAGAAACTCTAGGGGCTCAGAATGGTGGCAGAAACTGGTGCCATGCGGTGAAAGATGTCCCTTCTGTCTCCCGGCTCCATCTTCCCGTCCTGGGAACTGATCTCCCGGCATTCTACCATTAAGGCTACTTTTGTTTGCTCATTTATCCTCTCTGGACAGCTCATGTGGCCCAGGCTGGTTTCATTTACTGTGCAGCTAGGGATGGTCTTTAGCTTCTGATCTTCCTGCCTCTACCTCCCAAGAACTTGAGTTATAGGCATATGCTACCTCTCCCCGGTTTGTATGGTGTTAGGAATCAAACTTGGGGCTTTGTGAGTGCTATGCAAGCACTCCAACTGAGCCGCATGCTCATTTGGATTCTCCATGAAGGTTTTTTCCCTCCTTTCTCTCCTCCCCTCCTCCCTTCTTACGTGTGTGTGTGTGTGTGTGTGTGTGTGTGTGTGTGTGTGTGTGTGTGTGAGATGGGTATCTATGTGTTTGTGTATGCACGTGTGTAGATGTGTGTGTGTGACAGAGTGTGTGTTTATCTGTGTGCGTGTATGGGTGTCTATGTGTTTGTGTTTACATGTGTGGATGTATGTGTGTATGACAGACTCTGTGTGTGGGTGTGTGTGTGTGGGTGTGAAAGAGAAAGAAAAGGTATGTGTGTATGTTATAGTATGTTTCTGTGTGTATGTGTGTGTGTGTGAAAGAGAATGTGTGTGTCTGTGTGTGTGTATATATGTGTGTGAGAGTGTGTCTTTATGTGTGTGTGAAAGAGAATGTGTTTGTGTGTGTGAGAAAATTTGTATGTGTGTGTGAGAGAGAGACAGAGAGAGTGTCTGTCTGTATGTGTGTAAGTCAGAGTGTGTTTGTGAGTGTGTGTGTGTATGTATGTGTGTGTCTGTATGTGAGTATGCATGTGTGTATGAATGTGTGCATTTGTGTGTGTGATGGGTATTGAATCAGGGTCTTTTGCACACTAGGCAGGCTCTACCATGAGCTTTACCCTCAGCTCTTATTTTGTTCTCACTTTGAAACATGGTCTTGATAAATTGTTCATGTTGCCTTGATCCTCTTCGTTCTACTTTCCTGGCTTTCCCAATGGCGGGGACCATGAGTCTATGTGCCACTACCTGGCTGGAGCGGGTGTGTTTCAGGGTAGCTTTTTACAAAGTGTTTTTGCCTGAAGTCCTGCATCCTTCTACACAGACAGAGTAAACTGCCCCCTATTCAACAGTGACCCCTCTATTCATCCTACTTAAAAGACTGCGTGTGTGGGTGGCTAAGTCCACACACTTTAACTCATGTGGTGTCTTCTGAGAACACTGGGTCCCCAGGGCGAAGTGAGCACCACAGAGCAGGAGATACATGGTTTCCAGATTTGTTATAGTAAGGGGTGTATGATATCCTTTCCCGTCGAATGTCATGCTTAGGATGAACCCTTCTGGTTGATTCCTGGGGTTCAGGTGACACTTCCAAGGTTTCCCTCTGCTCAACCATGTTTCTTAAGCCTCCCCCATCCCAGTGGCTGATTTCCGGGATCGCAGAGGGTCTAGTCGGTTTCTTGGAAAATTCTTACAAACATTAAGTGCTTTCTCCTCTTCCAGAACAAACAGCTTTGTTTAGAGAGTTATCAGAGCCCCACCTGGCCTTTGATTTCTGCCTCAGCACACAATGCCTGGAGGCTCTTCCCCTCCGCCTCCGGTCTCTGACCTTGCCTTTCACTCTGCCTCTCCTTTCTCTCTTGGGATTTGCAATTCTGCACATGGAATAATGACTCATTTGGGAAGTCAGTAACCTCCTTGAGGAAAAAGCATATTCACCCTTGGCCACACCCCCAATTTAACACCCTCTCCTCCTTCTGTTTTCCACAGATCTCTCGATAGCCCTGCCTAGGTTTTGTCATCCTTACTGGGTAATCTCCTGTCCCCTTTATCGATGGCAAGCCCCATGGACAAGGACTGTCATTCCTGTTTCCACCACATTCCCACTTCTCCGTGAGGTGGCAAGTGTACAGACGTGTGGTATGTGCGAGGCTTGTGGAGGTGAAAGCAGAGACATGTCACACAAAGGCCTGGGCTTCAAGGGAGTGTGGACAGCTCCATGAGAAGGGACAGGACTCGGATCCCAACAGGGAGGCCCCCAGAACCGAGAAAGCAGTACATGATACAGCTTCTTGGAGCCCATTGAGAAGGGAACAGAACACTGAGGCTCCCAAAAGGAACCAATCTGCCATATTCATAGGTGAAGAGGGGGCCCATATTCATGAGTACTGCCTCGTTCCTAGGCTCCACTCAGTGTCCAGCCCAGCCTGGCTCTGTGGGGAAGCAGTGTGGGTGAGGGAGACCAGTCTCCGTACATGGTGAGGACAGTCAGAACCCATGCGCACATAGTGGTTAGGCCCTGCATAGAGGGGCAGCCTAGGGTTGTCAGTCAGCAGGAGCTACACTGAGGAGTGCCCCCTGTGGAGGCAGAACCATTTTAGACAGAAGCCTAAGACCATCTAAGACCAGAGCTGCTGAGGCCAGTGTCCCAAGCAGGTGATGCCTAAAATTGAGGAGGCTGAGATCCCCACACAGGAGGAAGTGGCTACCAGAGAAGGGAAGAAATGAAAACCCATTTTCAATTATCTTCGAAAAGACCCAGTGTAGAAAGCCAGGCTTCTAACAAACTTGGGCTCCACAGCAGTTTCCCTCAGGGAAGAAGAACAGATTAGACATTCGCTGGAAAGAGTGAGAGATGCCTGGGCCTGAGCAAGCCCATGAGTCCATGGACCTCTCATGCTATTTGGCAGCCGCATAGTCCAACATCAGCGTCACCGTTGAGGCCATTTTGAGGCCTTTCCCTTCCTTCCCGTCTTCCTCATCCCTTGGCTGCTCCTCCCTGGCTCCGGGGTCTGTCTTTATCTTGTCCCCAGTTTCCACTGCTATCAGTCATTATCTAGGTGATGCCGCCGGGCTGGCAGAGCAGGAAGCCAGCCCGAGAGTCCTCTCACTGTTCCCCACCCTCTTCCTCCTCTAGAGACAAAAGCCAAAGCAGCCCCGTTAACAGATGCGCATTTCCCTTGACTCTTTGACTCTCATTTCCCACTCTCATTTTTCCGCAGGCTCCAGCTTTCCACAGCCAGGCTGTCCTTAGGAGCCACTACGTCCCCGGAGGCACGAAAGCCCACGACTGTCACTTCCTCTCCAAGAAAGTCTGCAGAGGACCCAGCACAGCCTTCCAAAGCCAAAGCAGCCTTCTCATTATCCACAGTGAAATCAGCTGGACCAGAAAACAGCTCCGCACGTCCGGCTGCTGGAGTCTGTCTGGGCTGGACACAGCTCTGGTCTTCCTCATGAACAGGTCTCCCTATGGCTCTTCCTCTCCCTGGCCTGGCTGGGGCTCTAGTGACAGTTGTAGGAGGGATGTTTTGGTCAAAGGGCACTAAGCATTGTTTATTATCCCAGGATTCCCCTGGGCATTTACTGTGCCTGTCTTCCATTGCTACCAGACTCAGAGATGAGGGAAATAGACTCAAACAGCATGTGGTCTGGGGAGAGCAGGGAGGAAATCTGGATGAATCAGAGTGCCCTAAAGCCTGGTTGGAGAGGCTCAGAGCAACAAGAGGGTAAAACCTAAGTGTCTTGAGTGGGCACTGGTGAGGAGGGGAGCTTCCAAGGAGAGCTCATGGCTCTTAATGCTCTCTGTGCCAGACATAATGCTAAGGGCTTGGCATGCTTGTCCCATTTAGTCCTTAAGCAGACCTACATGGCAGGTGTGATTGCTGTCTCCAGATTGCACAGTGTCTGAGGCTTAGAGGACTTAAGCCATGCTGGTAAATAAGACTCTGGGACTCAGAGCTAGATGCTGAGTTCCAGGGCACGAGCATCTGAGATGCCAACTCACACCTTCCCTCCCTTTGCTTCAGGGCCTAGTCCCTGGTGCCTGTTGAGTGACAGCAAGACATTTAATCATACAGGGTCTCAGTTTTCCTTTTCTGTAAAAGGGGCTGAGCATCCCTCAGGTTTATGGAGAGTTTTGAAGGAACAAGGCAGATAAGTGGCTCAGCAGTGTGTGATCTAGAACACACTCCAGCCAAGTCTTCCATGACAGTCTTTGTAATTACATAACCAGGCGCTCTGTAGGAGGCCACTGTCTGAATGGTGCATCTTCTGCAACTTTCCCCTAACCCTAGCCCTAGCCCTAAACCTAAGCCTAAGCCTAAGCCTATCCCTATCCCTAACCCTAATCCTAACTCCTTTCCCCTCTCTGGCTCTGCTGTGTCTCCCCAGGGCTCCAACAACCCTGTCACTTAAGTCAGCTGGAGACTGAGTCCCATATGCTGAACAACGAGCTGATGGTTTTAACTGCCCTAAAGGATACAGCGCAGGGCACTGAGAGCAACCCTTAAGGCCGTCACTGTCACCAAGACATTCTCATCTTCCCAGACCCCAACTTTGTCCTACCAAGCACCATCTCCCCAGCCACCAGATGCTGGCAACCTCTGCTGTCTGTCTCTACTGTCTGATCCATCTTGGCGCCTCATGCCAGTGGATCATACCTTTATTGGCCTTTCTGTGACTGATTTGTTTTCTGGAACATGATGTGCTCAAGAGTTAATGACGTGGCACACATCAGAATGTCCTCTATTTTGAGACTATATAATATCTCTTTTGTGGGTTTCACTCATTTATAGAGAAACACGAGCCGTCTCCATCCTTTTGATAAGGTGGTATGCTGTATAGACATGAATGAATGTACTTACACTGGATCTGTTGGATTCTTTTGATTCATACATATATAACCACTATGTACCACAATGCCCAAAATGTGTAATTGTTGGATAAAATGGCAATTCTGTTTAATGTGTGTGTGTGTGTGTGTGTGTGTGTGTGTTTGTACATGTATGTATGTGCACATGTATTTGCACTTGTTTGCAGACAAGTGTGGAGGCCACAAGTTGATATTGGGTGTCTTCCTCTACTTCATTTATTTTTGAGACAAGAACTTACTATACCCCTGCCTGGCCTGGAATGCACTATGTAGACCAAGCTAGCTTTGAATTCACTGAGTTCCATCTGCCTCTGCCACCTAATGCTTGGGGTGTGTGCCACCATGCCTGGCTCCACTCTTTTTCTTTAAGATTTATTTTATTGTTATGTGCATGTGTGTGTATGGGTGTGCGTATGTGTAAGTGAGTGTAGGTGCTTTCTGAGGTCAGAAGAGAGCATTCAGTCCATTGGAGTCGCAGGCGGCTTTGGGCAGCCCAGTGTGGGTACTGGGAACTGAACTCGAGTCCTATGGAAGAGCAGTAAGTGCTTTCAACTGCGGAGCCATCCCTTCAGCTCCTCTTCCTTATGCCTTTGAAACAGTTGCTCATTGACACTGGTGCTCTCTGCCTGGCTGGATTGTCTGGCTAACTAGCCCTAGGCATCCTCCTGTCTAACCCGTGGCCCCAGCCAGCACTGGTGTTTTACAGGCATGCACAGTGTTCAGTGTCTGGATTTTTTTAGGGTGCTGGGGATCCAAACTCAGGTACTTACGCTTGCACAACAAGCACTAGATCTGCCAGGACACCTCCCAGACAATGTTAATTTTTCAAACACTCTCTTCAGAACATTTTTTCATGACTGCTGTATTAATTTACAACCATAGCAACAGGGCACAGGGGCTCCAGCTTCAGCACAACTCATTAGCAGTTGGTATTTTCTGTTTTTCTCCTAACAATAGCTATCTCAGTGACTGTACATGGGATCAGTTTCTGTCTAACCTTTTCATGAGTGAGAGTCTCCTTATTTCAGGAGACATTTTGTTCTTCATGGAAGAATCTGTCTAATTATTGGGAAATTCTTTCTATCCTGAGTCAAAACCACACTGCACCTGTCACTGACCAGCCTGGCTTTGCCATGGGGATCACCCCCAAGACTATTCCCTTGTCTTTGATCTACAGGGCACACAGACCTAGTATACTGGTCTCTATGCCCGTTAGCTCCTGACCTGTTCTAAACATGGGGATTGGGAGACCAATGCTGTCTCTCCTGACACACCCTGTGTCTCCCATGGGCACAGGCACCAACACGGCTGGAGGACACTACCCCTCTCCCAGGAAGCGTGAGTTATTGGAGGCAGGCTCTGGCTCCTTGAGAAGTTAAATCATCCCTTGACTCAGAGGAGAGCCCTTTGGCCCATGGGAGAGCATTTTTCATCCCGGCACCCCCGGGACCAGGCTCTGTGTCATGGAGAGTACAGCTCCCATTCTTTTCCCTCAGAAACTCATAAATCATGCTTATTAGCACTTCAGCTCTTTACACACACAGGAGCAGCTGGCCAGTACTAGGTCTTCTAAGTGCTTCTTGAGGGCAGGAAGTGATGCCTCGAGGGCCCCAGGGGACCTGTTCTTCATCCCCAGATGCCATAATTCTATTTGGGTTCCCTTGGGCACCAGCCAAGACTCCTATTGCTAGTTCACATAACAGAGGATGGCAGGAATGGCCAATGAAGGGCTCCCAAGTGAGGGTTGTCCTACCATGTCTGTTTATGGTGACCACTTCATCCCCCTTCTTCATCTGTAAAATGAAAGGATTCTCTGGTGGTCATCAAGGTTCCACCCAGCTCCATCACCCCTGACTTGGCAGTTAAGTGCTCCAAGTGAATGATCCACAATTACAATTCCAGATGGCACTAACTCTCATAGCCATTTTAACTGGAACAGTGAGACCAATATCGGCCATACTAGAGTATCTGAAAACCGGAGGAGAGCTGCAGAGTGAGGGATAGCCAGTCTGAAGAGCTAACCTGGAATGTTTTTAATCAGAGGCACAGCCCACATGGACACAGACAGGTAAAAGCCTTCGCTGGATCCTGTGAGGGTGTGTAGTGCCTATGTAGTTAGTATCCAAGGAAGATGATCTTTGGTTCTTGATGAAGGATAGAACTTGACATTGTATAGAAATCTCTGATGGGAAGCTGAAGCCAGGACTGCCTCTGGCACCCCTCACACACACGTGGGGTGGTGGTTACCGATGTTTATAGTGTTTACATAGAAACCATGGCGGAAGATTAGTTCTCCACACTGTGGTTGACTGGTCCTCCAATGGCAGTGGAGAGCCCCCTAAGGGCTGACATTGCACAAATTCACCCCAACCACTGGGTCAGTAAGGGTTATCAAGGAGCTTGGGAATGTGAGCCGATGGGGGAAGTTCTGGATTAGGAAGCAGAGTACTTGAGTGTTCCCTCCTCTCCCCAGCTATGCCTCTGGCTAGCTGAGTAACCTAGCAGCCTGTGACAGGTGCTGTCTATCCCTGCTCAGTCACCCCACCCTGAGGTCATGTGAAACCCTGCTGTATCACATGTCTAGCCAATCACCAAACTCAACCCTGAGAGATAAAGATGGGTCCATGAGGCCAGTGGTATCCCTTCACGGCTGAGGCACTGGCTGTTGGAATGGAATGAGAAGTTCCTACTGGGATGGTTAAATGACCAAAGTCTATAGTCGCCACAAATTCCTCCTCTGTAGGAGGAAGCTTGCCCGGCCAGGGTACAATGAGCTAACATTCAAAGGGCAAAAGAGCTAAAGGGTAGCTACAGGAGAAAGCCATGCAAGTTTTCTTTCCATCTTAGGAACCGGCACTGCCTAAGGTCCCAAACACTCACTGTCACTCATTCTGGTGGCTTTGAGTTTTGCTCACTAAGAAAGTTGTGACCCAGAAGACCACTTTGTAGAGAGGGTGCCATGAAAATGAGGATAACAGTATAGACGAGAGCTTCCAGATTCTTCTTTTATCCATAAGGAGGGAGAAACTGTGACCCAGCTCACTCTCAAAGTTTTCCATGAGACCCGAGAGCCAGGCTTTCTTCCCTCTGAAGTCTCAGTGTTCCTGATGGGAGCAAGGTAGGAAGTTAGCAGTCACCGAGTGTTTGTGGCCATGTTACTCTTGGCCACAAGCTGCAGGCAGGTTTTCTGGTTTAGCAGTCTCCATGGCTCCTTGCAAGAGGTGTCACCTCTCTGTTTTGCAGGCGAGGAAGCTGAGGCATGAGCAGGTCTCCTGACTCAAGGTCACAAAATCAGTGAAGCAAGTGTTAGAGATGGGGTTAGAAACTTGATTTGACTCATGATGGCACCCTGGAAGTGGGCTTTAGATGGTCTCATTGGCATCTTCTCTTCTGTCTGTCTGTCTGTCTGTCTCTCTCTCTCTCTCTCTCTCTCTCTCTCTCTCTCTCTCTCTCTCTCTCGTATGTGAGTGTAAGAGTGCTAGTATGAACACACACACATGCATATGTGTGTGTGCATATGGAGACAAGAGGTCATTACCAGGTATCTGCCTCAGTTGCTCTCCATTTCATTTTATTTATTTTATGTGTACGAACGTTTTGCCTGCATGTGCATATGTGGACCATGCACATGCCTGGTGCCTGAGGAGGCAAGAAGAGGGCAGAGGATTTCTTGGAATAGTGGTTACAAATAATAGTGAGTTGCCACGTGCATGCTGGGAACTGAACCTGTGTCCCCTGCAGGAACAACAAATGCTCTTAACCATTGAGCCATCTCTTCAGTCCTTCCTCCTTGTTTCTTGATATTTGGCTAGAATGGCTGGCCAATGGGCTCTGGGATTGCCCTGTCTCTTCCTTTTTGCCCCCAGCACTGGGATTCCAGGCATATGTGGGTATACCTGGCTTTTACATGGGTGCTGGGAATCTGAGTCTGGTCTTCATGCTTGTGATGTACTTTACATTCTGAGCCATCTCAGTATCACCTTCATGCTGGCAAGGAGTGGGCTCACTGAAGATGTACTCTGTGATCTATTGGAAGCCAGATAATCCAAGTAGGTTGTGTCATCACCAAGGCCTCTGAGGTAGGGTGGCCTCTACTCTGTATAAATGCTGTTCTTTTTTTTTTTTTTTTTTTGCTCCATGAAGCAGCCTTTTGTTGTTCACTGGCCTTTAAAAATCCAACTCTAGCATTCATTTCTCTTTGCTCCCTGATTGTGGGTGAATGTGACCCGTTACTTCACGCTTCGGCTCCCATGACTGCTCCAACATGGTGAAGTGTACCTTCAGACCGCGAGCCAGAGTAAGCCCTTCCAACCTCCAGCTGCTATTTTCATTATTCCACTATAGCAACACAGAAAGTGACTAATCCACCTTCCACCTCTATCTCCAGCTCCACCTCAGCCTCAGCCCTGCTCTTGTCCTCATGGCCTCTGACTTTACTTTGACTCACAGCATTTATGATTCTAAGCAAGAAAGGGGCCGCTTGTCTGTGCTATGGAGAACTGGGCTAGTATTCCTGCCATGAGTTGAATGGTGGCTCTCAAGGAGGTTGGCCTCTGGGCGAGGAGCAGACACAGACAAATCACACTAGTCAAGAGAAGTTGGAGACAGACACGGGACAAGAAACGTGTGAGCCCTGGAAGCTATAAGAGGCAGGCAGTGTCTCTCCAGAGACTGTGGAGGGAACACTGCACTGTTGGCAACTGGTTTTCAGACTTCTGCCTCCAGAACATCTCAAGAAGAAATACCTGCTGTTTGGGGCATCAGATCTGTTGTCATTCATTATGACAGTCACAGAGAACAAATACCACCCCTGCATCTGTTATAGTCACTGTCAGGACAAACTCTGTGAGACCTGAACAGAGTTAGGACTGGGAGTATCTTTAGTGTCACAGCCTCTTGTTGGACCTGTGTGTATGAAAGGGAGACTACTTGGGAAGGACACAGGTGTCCTTGGCTGCTCTGCAGACACCCCATGAGCATAAGACTGGGATATCTTCCTTTGCTGTTCCTGGGATGAAGAGAGGTCACTTGGTCTAGTGACAACAACAGTGCCCATCTGCATTGTCTGCAAAATAAGAGCAAATAAAATAAAATAAACCTCAAGGTGACTTGTCATCATAAATGTGGAGAAGAAGCTGCTGTGATTTGAGGGCTGTCTCCCTGGATCTCTCGTTGACATTTAGCCCCACAGTGAAGCATCTGTATGGTGGACACTTAGCCTGATGTGGTAACCACAGAGACTCTGGGAGCTTTGTGATTAGATGAGGTCACCAGAGTGGAGTCCTGGCAGTTCTATACAAAGAAGGACAGAGAGCCAAAGCAAGACACACATTGTGTCCTCTCCTGTCTCTTATCAGACAATTCACCAGCATCACTCTATGCTGCAAGCAAGGAGGCCATCACTAGACTTAACTTCTTGACCTTGGGCATCTAGAACTATGAGCTAAAATACAATCTCATTTTTTATAAAATGGCTCAGTCTACAGAATTTTCATATTAGCCACAGAGAATGGACTGATACCAACCACAAATTCCTGATTTTTAAAACGCAGTCCTTTATGTATTCCAGGCTGGTCTCAAACTTGCTATGTGCAACAGCCAAGGGCCTTGAACTTATGATCCTAATGCCTCTACCTCCTCCGTGCTGGGGTGACAGGTAGGTACCATCTCGCCTGTTTTATGGAGTGTTGAGCATTGAAGCTAAAGCTTCATGTATACTAGACAAGTGCTCTACCAACTGAGCCATATCCCTGGCCTTTAGCCCCCAAATTTCTATAAGCAAATAGTTATATAAACCATAAATTGTCCTTACTTTAGATGCCCCATGTATAAGCCCACGCTCTATCTTAAATTTGTACATATCACATTGAAAGAAGTCTTCGGAGATGGGGAAATAAAGTGGTCAAAGGTTATTTTCACTTCATTTGCTTCTTTGAATCTCTCTCTCTCTCTCTCTCTCTCTCTCTCTCTCTCTCTCTCTCTCTCTCCAGGTGTGTGTGTGTGTGTGTGTTAACCACCCATTCCATTTAAGTTAGACAAGATAAAGGACTAGGGAGCCAACTCAGTGGGTAAGAGTGCTTGCTTTGCAGGTCAGAGGCCTGAGGTCAACCTCACACCCAGTCATGAACATAAATGTTGAACACAGTCATGAATGCCTGTAACCTCAGCATCAGGAAGCAGAGACAGGTCAATTCCAGGAGAGCACTGGCCAGCTAGGGACTGAATCAGCAAGCTTAGGGTTCAATAAGAGACCTGTATCTCAAAACCTAAGGTAGAGAGCAATAGAGCAAGACACTTGACATTCCCTTTTACACACACACACACACACACACACACACACACACACACACACACACACACTGCTTCTGCTGCCTTGGTGCATCTTCACGCTGTGCAAACCCAAATCCTAGAACCCAGTGTTCCAAACATGAAGTCCAGTTGTATTGGAGTGAGGCAGGAAAACGGATCCTCTACAGTAACCCTTGCAAGTAGCCTGCAGTGTAGAGCCCCTCTCACCCTGTTCTCCCTCCTCCTGCAGACCACCCTTGCTAGCTTCAGGGGCAGTATCTAATCCCAGGAGTTTGGGGATGGACACTGGAGCAGGGCAAGTCCTCAAAGGGAATGAATGAATGTTATGGAGCATGTACAACCCGGATCCGTTTCCTTCCTGGGGCCTGAGGAAGGGGGGCAGACTCTCATCTCTCCAAGGGACAGAAGCCCACGTGATGCCTGAGTCTAGAGGAAGACTCTGAGTAAGGACTTAGGGATGCCACCTGGAGGTGAACCCAAATAAATGAATTCTCTTGCATGTCTCTGATGCCCACTGGACCCATGAGATACCTGATGGATTCATCTTTGATTCATTGTCTCTCCTTACACTCGTCAACAGAAGCTGAGCAACTGGGTCTCCTGACTGAGTCAAAATTACTATGAAGGCTGTGTCCCTCCTGTCTCTCTTTTTCTTCTTTTATTTTGTCTTGAGACAGTAAAACAGTGTCTGACTTTGTAGCCCAGGCTGGCTCTAATGACCCCGGTCTTAGCTTCCAGGTGCTGGGACTTATGTTTCCCTCCCTCTCTCTCTCCCCTCATTCCCTTTTCTTCCTCCCCTCCTGAACACGAGGACACAACTGTTCCTAGGTATGGTTGAGGTAAAGGTTTTATTGTAGGCATGAGGCAGAGGGCAGCCAGAGGCATCTGGAAGAGTCCAGGCTGACTCGGGCCATGAGAAGAGAGAGAGAAGGGGAGAGTAAGGGAAGAAAGAAGAGAGAGAAGAGAGAGGAGGCCAAGAGGACCAAGAGCTCATAGCCAAAATGGTGAAGTCCAGCCCCTGGGATGGAGAGTTTTAGGGTGGGGGCTTCGTGAAAAGTGCCACAGGTACCGAGGCGTAGGGATTCTTTGGGTCCTAACCCTCCCTGCCTCCTTCCTTCCTTCCTTCCTTCCTTCCTTCCTTCCTTCCTTCCTTCCTTCCTTCCTTCCTTCCTCCCTCCCTCCCTCCCTCCCTCCCTCCCTCCCTCCCTCCCTCCCTCCCTCCTTCCTTTTGGCTCCATAGTCTAGGCTAACCTAGGACTCATGAGGCCCTGCCTCAGCCATTTCACTGCTGGGAAGGGAAGCCCAGTGTGTCTCTATACCCAGTTCCTGGACTGATTTTCTGTTGCTGCCACAGCAAAGGGTCACAGCCCTGGTTACTCAAACAATAGACATTTATTCTCTCACAGTTTTGCAGACCGGATGCTTGTGATCAAGGCTACGGCTAGCTCCTCTGAGGCCTTGCTGCTTCGGGTACAGATGCCATCCTCCCCCACGTCCTCACAGTGTCCTTCTATGAGTGCCTGTGCCCGATCTCTTTGTATAAGGAAATCAGCCATCCTGGAGGAAGGCCCAGGCTAATAATCTCAGTTTACCTAAATACTCCTTTGAAGATCCCCTGTCCAAATCCAGTGATGCTTAGGACACTGACCTGAGTTTGGAGGGTCCAGCCCAGCCCCGCCCCTAACAAAGCCCAGGAAGATCATACAGATTGTGGAGCTCTGGACAGGCTAGGGGCTAGAGAGTGGTGAATGAGCTTGAGGGGTCACTGTAGCTATACATGGGTATAAAATGTGGTAAAGGACAACTGGAGTCACAGAACACTGCTAGTATACATGACAAAGGATGTCAGAGGGACTTCTGCTTGAGAAGTGTTTTCAGGCTCTAAGCAGAGGGAACTACTAAAGAAATATGTATATTATCATGAAGTTACTGAATCCTGCTTCTGGCCTGTGCCTCTGTTTTTCTGGCCTTGACTACCTCCCCCAGCCCCTCCACCCCCATCATTGCTGAGCTCACGGTCTCTGTCTCCAGCTCCCATTTCTTGCCCACCATCACTATGGCCCAGTCCAGCCCACACAGCATGCAACATCTTCAAGGTCGTTGGCTGCAAAGCAAGGGGAGGCCCAGGATGGAAGGAGGCTAAACTCATGCCCTTGAGCTGCCTTCTCAAGGGCGCTGTGATGTTTCAGACAGCAGCTGCAGTTTGCTTGGGGGAGCCAGAAAGTTCTAGTTTATTGTGTGTGGAAAGGTTTGGTGCTGAGAAACAGCCTACTCTAGGAAAGGGCCTGCGAGCCCTGTTCTCCTGGTGCTTAGTTGTCTATGGCCCCAGGAAGGCACAAGGACACTCGTGGGGCCAAGGCAGCTGGAAGTATTTTGCAGACACTTGTTTTGTGACACCAACATTGCTACTTTGAAGTATTCCACATGTGGAGGCTGTTTCCCAACACACAGGACAGCCCTCTGCACAATGCTAAAACCCCTGGGACATCACCCACTCCATCTGCACAGTAAGAACAGGAAATACTTGATAGCCACACCTTCGTTATGTAGGAAAACCACCTGAGGCTTAGAATGGACAACTGGCTCCAGATTGCTAAGCTGGGTTAGGGAGCATAGACATCTAGTCTCTGAGTCTAAAAGATCCCTTCAATGCCTAGAAAGGGGAGCTGAGGCCTAGAGGGGAGAGGCAGGCCAAGGTTATGCAGCTATGCGGGGGGCCGATTTGCTTCTTCTGACCTCAGACACAGGCATGCTTTCCTCCATCCCCTGTGATTAGTGGGCCAAGGAAAGGTAAGGCCTCTTACTGTGCTAATGGTTCACTGTTCCAGCTGGTGGTGACCAGGGTTGGTACGCACCTGGCTTGGGAATGGCCTACACAGCAGCTGTTCTAGGAGCAGTACTGGGATTCTAAGTTGGGAGGAGTCGGCCTCTCAAGCCATCCACTGGTCACCCACCAGGGAAGGAGGTTCATTTCATGGACAGAGAACAGGCTATAGGATTCAGGTGGCTCCAAGTCTGTAGTCTAGGGTGAATGTCAACTGGACAAGCTATGACTTGGTGCAGGTTGTTTGCTGTCAGTACCCCATCGTTATCTGGGAGGTGAAAATGAGGATGGATGCTTGGTAAGACTGCTCAGAGAATGAGCAAAGGGTGTCAATCATCCAGCCATGTACCTGGAACATGGTAGATGCTGTCAACAACTGTTCCTATTGTTGTGGCCTGCAGGCATGATGGGTCCAGGGCCTGGCCAAGGCAGGAACTGCACAGCTCTAAGAGAGCTGGTGTCTGCGGCTCTAAACAAGCCCTCGGACTGGTACCCTTGCCCCTTGTGTGCCAGTCATTCCTGCATGTTCCCCCAAGGACAAAAGCTGTGGGCATGTAGGCAAGTGGTACCATTTGCTAAGCCTCCTCTCTTTCTTTTCAACCTGGAACTAGTATAGATATCTCACCCCCAGAGTTTCAAAGCTCATACGAAGCCATGAGTATGAGGGGTGGGCACGTGAACACAGAACATGCTTCATGTGTGTCAGTCTCTGTCTCCATCAATCACAACACTAGCGTCACTACTGCCAGCCATGTCTGAGTGTGGTGCAGCACCCGGACCTGAAGAGCAGGTCTGAATCCAGTGAGGAGGTGGCCGGCCATCGTTGAGCAGCCACGCATGCTATAAGCAGGCAAGGAGTGTACAGTCTACTGACTGCCGGGTTTCTGAGAGCCCACTGTCTAAACTGTGTCCTTGCCCTGTGCAGGGCCACCTTCCATCTCTACGAGTGGCCAGCTGATGGATCTCTGAGCTTCTTAGCCCCATCATTTCTGTGTATTACCCACAGGAAGTGGGCACTTGCCTGGCCCACAGTGCCCAGGAGGCCAGCCTAGGAAGCTGTGTTAGTAGTTGGTCAGCTAGTAGTCTACTGCAGTAGTTCAGACCCAAGGAGCTGGGGACCTGTGACCCTGAGTCATATCAGAGGGAGAAGCATTCAGCCTGAAGTTGTGTGTTAGAGAGGAGCCTTCACACCCGTTGAGCCCTCCTGGAGGCCAAATACAAAGCTCAGCACAGGAAACCAAAGGAGGCCGTGTGTGTGTGTGTGTGTGTGTGTGTGTGTGTGTGTGTGTGTATAACAGTCTGTTCTGTTTGCTTTTGGTTGTTGTTGATTTGAGACACAGTTTCAAGTAGCCCAGGCTTACCTTGAACTCAATATGTAGCCAGAATGGCTTTGAACTCGCAACCTTCCTGCCTCAGTGCTGAGCTTACAGGCATGCACCCCAATGGCAGCCTTGGATCTACTGTTGAGGACTCACCTGTCTTAGTTTTAAGGAAATTTCTGTATTTGTCTCCTTCAACTTAAGCACATGCCTAGAAGAGGGAAGAATTTTCTTCCTCCGGGTTATTCAGCCAGTCACTGGGCTGGCAGTGTGCAGACACTCATGAAATATTAATGAACTCAATGAAATAATTATAGCCTCACAGAGGGCAGGGCACGTAAAAGGGGGGATAATTGGACTGGATTTTGAAGGATAGGCAGGAGTCCATTGGGGGCATAATAGGGGCAAAGGGATGTTTTTTAAACTCCCATTTAGATCTCTAATCAGACCTTTAAATCAGCTAAACGTAGAGGTGGAAGTGTGAGCCATAGGGAAGGCCCTGTCTTGAGGTGGCCATACCAGGCAGGACCTTGATGAACACGAAAAACATACTATCCATGTCTCTTATTTCTACCTGCTGGCCTCTGCTCTAGACAGTCCTCCCCTGAGATGAGCTTCTTCCTGCAGAAGGGCCTCCCTGATGGACAGGATCCCCACAGAGACAGGACTTCCTTGGAGAGAGACCTCCCCTGGAGATGGTTTACCTGAGAAATGGGCTTGCATGTGACTGTCCCCTGCCTCTTTCCTGGGCAGGCTGGCCCTCTTTCCAGGAAAGCATGGGGGATGGTCATCCTCACTGTGATTACACCCACCTTTTGTTAGAACTCCTAGGCCCAAGGCCAGAGCTTAAAATAAGCTCCAAGGATGTCTACCTAAAATAAATAAATAAATAAATAAATAAATAAATAAATAAATTAATTAATTAATTAAACAGAGTTTGGGGGCTGGGGAGAGGGCTTAGGCTGTAAAGTGCTTGCCATGCAGGCATTAAGACCTGAGTTTGAACCCACGACTTATTCTTTTTAAAAGCCAGGTGCAATGGTGTATGACTGTAATCCTCGTGCAGGGGAGGCAGACAGGGATATCCCTGGCCCACTCTATTGAGTCATTGATCTGGTAAGCTGGATTTAGTGAGACATCTTGTTTCAAAAAGTAAGATGTAAAGTGATTGAGGAAGGCATCAACCTCTGACCCCAAACTGCCACATGCACGCGCGCCTGCACACACGCAGACACACACACACACACACACACACACACAAATACAGACACACACAAACACAGACACACACAGACACACACACAGACACAGACACACACACACACAATCTAAAAGGATTTTGAGCCAGTGGTCTTACTTTCTCCCCATCCCCTCTGCCTCTTCCCAGAACACTAGTGGTCTGGTGGAGAGGTAGAGGAACAACCGTGCCATCATCACTAACTTTGGAAGGTTTGCAGGCCTGGAGGAGGGAAGGTGTCCCCAGCCCATTTCCCTGGAAGGGAAGGTCCAAATGCAGAGTGGAGGGGGGAGGGCAGAGGAGGCAAGATAAGCTTCCGTCATTTGTCATTTTAATTGGCTCAAATGCTCTGAGGAGAGCTGGGTCCTATCCTGGCTCTGTTCTGGATAGAGTCCAGGCTCAGATTATAGGCTGCACAGTGTGGGCTGCAGGGATTCTCGGGCTGTGAAGCCCACGAAGGGCACTGAGGAGGATAGGGTCAGGGCCAGGATAGGAGGCACATGAGCATTCAGAGGCAGGCTGGCTGCCCCGGAATCTCAGAAATTTAAGACAGCAATGTAGCAACCAAAATAGACATGTTGTAAAGAATTCCTGGCATCTGAAGGACCTTCCTAGTTCTCCTAACTCATTCCACAGCTAAGGAGGACCCTGCCAACCAGCCAGGCTGAGCAAGCTCTGGGTACAGCAGGGATAGGTGGTAGCTAAAACTTAGATCCCTCTTCTAGACGATCAGGTGCAGAAAGGGACTCCAGACAGGGACAGTCCTTATATTTACCCACGGTGTGTATATGGCCTTGTGTCCCTGGGAATAAAGGCAGGACAGGCTCTCCTTCCCAAACTACAGGTGAGACTACCACAACCCCATGTTTGATGTTTGATGCAGTCAAGGACCATAACTTGGCAGCTGACTCATGCCAGTCTATGTTCTGTGACAGTATCTGGCCCCACTGAGCTGGTAGCCCCAAAGAGGACTTCCGGATTAGGTAAGGGCTGTGATAACCGATGATGAACTCTGTATGTGACTTCTAGGGACAATGAGGTCCATACAAATCCCCTCTCAGAGCATCCTGGCCAGGCTGTGGAATGAAAGGAAGGATATTATAAACATAAGGGTATAGGGTGGGGTTCCTTAGCAGGTTTGGTCCAGAGAGTAAGCTATGTGGGCAGGGGAGGGTGACCCCAGTGGGAACTGAAGTGTTTTAGACAGCGAGAAAGTAGGAAAAGCTAGCCTTCAGTAGGCCCTTGTAACAAGGAACCTCAATGGGCCTCTGACACTGAGCAAAGCAAGGCGTTTGGGCACTAGCCTTCACAGGACCATTATAGCATATGTCCACCAGGTGGCAGTAGAGTGGTTTGGAAGTACCTCTTTCTAATCCATCGGAAGGCTCTCTGAGAGTTAGTGTTGGCCTGGGTAAGGTGAGTAGAATAGACAAAAAGTCCTCTCCCCATTTGACAGGTATAAAGCAAGACCTGTGATGGACCACGTAAGAGCCATGGAAACGGGCTGTGCTTACTCTGCTTAGCTGGGGGCCAGGAGGAAAGCCCCGATTCCTGTCAATGTTTTGGGCAAACAGCTAACAGCCCAACACAGAAAGAACTTACAGTAGCCAACACGTCAAAAATGGGAGGAAGTGAGACACCCATCAGCAGACACATGCAAGAGGGATCAGGTGAAGATTTCCTAGGGATACTGAAAGTACAGAAATGTAAGATGAGAGAGCTAGATGTCTTTGCAGGACCCCTTCCAGCCCCGTAGGAAGCTGGTGTAGGAAAGAGAAATGCTGCCGGGAGCCCAAGCTCATGTAGGAAGAAGGCAGACCATTGGGATGTGTCCTGTCACCATGCAGCTGTCACCACACACCTGTCCCAGTGACACACATGGTGCCAGCCTATCAGCCAATGGAGGGAGCTGAACAGACAGGTCAGTACTGTGGGATCAGACCCATCGCTTGCTCTCCTGACCAACTCATGGGATCTTTGTCCACTGTGCTGATGCCATTCGATAATTTGGGTGCCCACTCAAAGGACCCCTATCCACAAACACTAGCTCCCACCAATCTCATGTGCAAGGACAGCAATCCTGTTTCTCTTTCTTGGTCCCTCAAAAGATCGAGTAAGATGGGAGAGACCAGACAGGTTTGCAGCAGTATGGAAAACTCTCTTAAGCTAACTATGACTCTAAAGGCCCTAAAAATACCTGCCCCCAACAAGACCCCAACTCTAAAACCCCTGACAGTAACCATATGTGACCCCCATGTTGGGCAGGGAGACCTTGGCAAGTGTCAACCACAGTTGAGCGTAATCTTTGAGGAGGGAAGGTGGTACCAGAGAGACGAGCCTCTTCATCTACATCCCACAGATATAAACACCAACAAGGAGTAATGACAGGGAGACCCCTCGAAGCCAGCCCCCTGACTAACTTCTCCGTGTAGAGTCCCCTGGAGCTCCGGCCCTAATGGCCTGGGATGGCAGCTCATTACTCTTATCTTCTGCAGGCCAAAGCACCTCTGCAAAGACATTCCTGGTGCCTCATTCTGGATGTCTCAGTAGTCCTCTCATTTATGTGTGTAGACAAGAAGATCAAAGCCCCCGGAGATGCATGAAGTATGTCAGGGTTGGGCTCTCCATCCATTAGAGCTGACAAATGCCTTGTTCAGCTGATGGGTCACAGATAGCCACCCTGCCAGAGGAGAAAGCTGTGAGGAGGGAGGTGGAGATGGTGGCCAGAAGGCTACAGAGACAGGAGAGGGATTGGAGTGGCAGGGTGGAGAGAGAACTAGAGTTAGAGCCTCCCAACATGTACCAGCACCCTCATTCCTTTCTGTGTGTGCATGCAGGCGTGTGTGTGTGCGCGCGTGTGTAGGTAGGCCAGAAGACAACCTTGCTGTTATTTTTCAAGCGCCACCTACTTTTTAAATTAAGTTAGTTAATAATTAATTTATGTGTGGGTGTTTTGCTTGCATGTATGTCTGTGCACCACTGTGTGTCTGGTACATGAGGAGGACAGAAAAAGGCATCAGATCACCTGAGAATAGAGTTACAGACAATTCGTGATTTCTTATTTTCATGGAAAGCGGTGTATATA
Organism: Uromys caudimaculatus; assembly: GCA_028551405.1. Lineage (NCBI taxonomy): Eukaryota > Metazoa > Chordata > Mammalia > Rodentia > Muridae > Uromys > Uromys caudimaculatus. Next base: position 55,314,117 of record CM052708.1, on the reverse strand, counting down.
AAAACTGCAATGTTCCAAGAAGGCTTCCCATCAAGAGACCTCACCATGTGGGTGTTGTGGATCTCCATAGACACTGAGGAGAGAAGGGCAGGCATGTGAGAAAGATGTGGATGTGGTATCTTAAAGGGGAAGGGAGAGAGAGAAGGAATGAGAAAAGGACCTTGGTGTCCGGGAGCTCTTGAGACCTGTGTGACTGAGGCATCCACTCCCAGTCCCTGAGTGCCGAGTTCTTGCTCCCACGTGAAGGTGCATCCTGAAGCCTGCAGAGGTGTGAGTGGTGAGCCAAGAGAGAGCATCCTAGCCACAAGAGCAAGAGGCCGCCTGTGCTCAAGGAAGAAGCAAGAATGCTCCTCTATGAGATTTTCATAGAATCTGATGTGGGGGCTCCAGTCTCTATACCTGAACTCCCATGCTCCCGTGGGATTTCAAACTGGCCCACAAAGATGCTTTTAGAACAAGATGTTTACCCTGTGAGTCTGCAGCGGCAGTGAATCGTAGCCACTGGCCCATACGCACACCTCCACCAATCCCAGCACACCTCTCTCGGATGTCAAGGTCAGAAGAGAGGGCTCAGACTGAGCCTAGAGTCTCAGGGGTGATGTCACAGCATTCTTCCCTGTGAACAGTGTGTTAGCTCCAGTTCCCCAAACCCCAAACCTCAAACCTATGGTCTCAAGGTCATGTGCTCACAGTGAATGCTATATGTTATTGCATTTCCCTTCCCCGGTTGCTTGTTTATTGAGGAGAAATAGCTTTACTCAAGAAAGGGTGGAAAAAGTCATGGAGACCTACTATTATGATAAATGGCCCCTGATACCTACAAAGACCATCATATAGAAACTAGTGACATTTATTTTTAAAAGAATGCTAGCCTTGACACTATTCATAACAGCCATGATGTGGTGAGGCCTACTGTCAGGTGAATGGATAAAGGTGTGGCACTCATATACACAGAAAGGCTATGCAGTCATTAAAAAGCATGGAACATGATGAGAAATAGAGGACTTTATGTTTAGTGAAATTAGCCAGGCACAGAGAAACAGAATCCACATCCTGTCACTCGCACGTGGAATCTAAAAATGTTAATCTTACAGTAGTCAGAGTAGAGCAGAGGTCATAGATGCTGCTCCAGCTCAGGTCCCAAACTTGTCCCTGGCTGTGACCAGCTCAGGTCCTGGACTTGTACCTGGCTGTGCCCAGCTCAGGTCCTGGACTTGCCCCTGGCTGTGACCAGCTCAGGTCCTGGACTTTTCCCTGGCTGTGCCCAGCTCAGGTCCTGTACTTGCCCCCAGCTGCACCCAGCTCAGGTCCTGGACTTGCCCCCAGCTGCACCCAGCTCAGGTCCTGGACTTGTCCCTGGCTGTGCCCAGCTCAGGTACTGACTTGTCCCTGGCTGTGCCCAGCTCAGGTCCTGGACTTGTCCCTGGCTGTGCCCAGCTCAGGTCCTGGACTTGTCCCTGGCTAAGCAAGCACTCTACCTCTGAGCTACCTCTCCAGTTCTTTTGCTGTTCTTGTTTTATTGAGCAAGCTGTCCAGTTGGCTTTGAACAATCTCAATAAAACAAGAAGGCCTTGAGCTGTCAGTTCTTTTGCCCCAGCCTTCTGAGTAGGTGGGACTGTAGATCTACACCAAGATGGCTTGTTTGTCTGTGGAAAACAGGGTTTCTCTGTGTAGCCCTGACTGTCCTAGAACTTGCTCTGTAGTCCAGGCTGGCCTTAAACTCAGAGATCTGCCTGCCTCTGCCTCCTGAGTGCTGGGATTTAAAGGTGTGCGCCACCACTGTCCAGCTAGAGGGACCAACCATTTTTCATCAGAACACAGACACTGAAGAAGTTGCACAAACTCATTTTGAGGTTTTGTTTTCCAGGTTAGGAATTTACCTTAGTTTTGTTTACATTTTATTTTATTATGACAAAATAATTCAGGACCAAAGTTACCATCTTAATTGTTTTAAAGTGGATCCTCAATGCCAAGAGCACACTCACTAGGTCTAACCATTTATTCCTAGATCTATTTTACCTCCCAAACTGAGGCTTGGGACTCTGTAGACACTCACCCTGCATCTCCCACATCCCCCACACCATCAGCCCCACCATCCTGTGTCTATGCATATCACTGCCCTGAGAATGGTGGGCCCCAGAACCCTGGGGAGAGGGTAGAGTGGAGTGTAGGCCACTTACGAGAGAGAGAGAGAGAGAGAGAGAGAGAGAGAGAGAGAGAGAGAGAGAGAGAGAGAGATATCTCACTGCTGGTCTCAGGTAGCTCTGGGTGGATACCCTGCCTTCTATGAATCTGGAGACAGCCCTGGTGAGTCTGGTTCCAGGAAAAACTTGGAAGACACTGACTTACTGGGACATTTAACAGCAATGAAAATAGCAACTACCACTATCTACCTGCCACCCCCCCCCCAAAAAAACCTTCCAAAACAAAACAAAACAGAGGCTGGAGTTTACAAAGCTTTTCTGGATCCTTCAGCTACTGCAGATGTGGTATAATTGTCACACAGAACAAGACACAGAAGCCCAGGGCAGTGAGCTCCTGCCTCAGGCCCTCATAGCCAATATGTGGCCATCGCCGCACGTGGGGCTTATCCACACATCCTGCTGCAGTGACCCTCCATTCATATTGAATTAATGTGGAGTCTTTGGAGCCCTCATGAATGGGGTTAGTGCCCTTATCAAAGGGACCCAGAGAGCTCTCTGGTCCTCTTTCCATCATGTGAGGACGAAGAAGATGGCCAGCTACAGCTCAGAAGAGGACACTGGTCAGAACTCCAGCATGCTGGCATCCCGGTGCCCACTGTTTGGTGTGATAAGCTTCAGTTGAATGGAAGCCACCCTGTGGGACTTTGTGATTACAGCCCCAAAGGACAAGGTTCCAGATGGCCTTTTCAAGTTGTCAGCACGCAAGTCTGAGGACTATAGCTCAGAATCCCAGAAACCCACGTAAAGCCAGGTGGGGTTGGCAGCCCATCTGCAATTTCAACCTCAGAAGCAGAGACAGGGTACCTGGAGCTCTCCAGCGAGCAAAAGTAGCTGTATTGATGAACTCTGGGTTTGATTGATAGTTCTTACCTTACTGAATGGGGAGGGGGGGGAACAAAAGGTGTAGGAAGGGCACTTGGACCACGTTAACTCAACTCTGAATCGGCCTTTCAGCTTCCATGTTCCCTTTCCCAGAAGATGCTTTACAGGGTGCTTCTCTGGCCCACCCCTTATCATCTTGGAAATGGACATTTGGAGGGACAGAATTCACATTGTTCTCCATTCCAAGGTCCAATGATGGTGCTGCCCAACGTCTACAGCTACTTAAGACTAGGCGAGAAGGCGCATGATTCTCTGCTTGCAGAACAGGAGATTAAGGTTCACAGTACTCCTGTGTAATCCGTGGGCCATATGAGAAATGTCATGAAAAGCTGTGGGAACCAAGTTTGGGAGGGCGAGCCTCAGACAACATCTGTAATGCATCCCACATAAGGTTCCTGTAAGCACATTCACAGGGAAGCTGGTTCCTGGGCAGGACCTCCATGCTGTGATGCTGCAGACAGGCCTAAGGCTCCCAGCTGAGGGCAAGGTGCTTCCGGGTCTGTGCAAAGTAGCTCTGGATGCTTAGTGTTTACAGTCTCCTGTGAGATGAGAGACCTGGGCCTCCAGCACCACCCCTCCCAGCAGCAGGGAGATTGGATAGCTGCCAGCCCCAGTTGACCTATATGACCCAGAGCTATCACAGGAAGACAGTCTTGCAGTGGCCTGAGACCACCCATGATGCAGTCAGCCCAGGGTGACCAGAGAGCAAAGACGGAAACTCCAGGAATATTCCTCAAGGCTTGGGCCAAGCTGACCCCACAGTAGGTGCAAAACACACACCTGCTACTTGAAAGGACAGGGATCGAAACCCTAAATCACACTTGCTGAGTCCTTCCACACCCCATCCCATTCCCCTGGAGGAGTCACTGTTAGGCTCCAAACTGGACAGCTAAGGAGACTGAGGCACAGCACAGTCAGGGTAAATATCCTGCCTGAGGTCACTATGTGCCAGCATGTGGCAGAAGCAGGATTGCAGGCAGGTCTGTCTACCCTTGGAGCCCACACTTCCGTCCACAGCCCCCAACAGAGTCCGTAGGAATTTCTGTTAGGACTTTTTGTACCCAAGCCTGGGACCAAGAGCCCTTGTCTAACACAGGACCTTTCAGAGAGAAGCGTGGAGGCTGAGCATCCTTGGGGTTGGTGGACAGAGTGCTTGTCACCTGAATCTTCACAAGGAGCACAGCTGCCACGAGAGCACTCATCCAGCCTCAGGTGGGTGGTAGCAGCTACAGACACAGCCATTACTTCATGAGGATTAGTCGCAGCTGCAATGAAACTCCAGAGAGAAAGTCGCAGCATCACTAAGATGACCAAGGTCATCATCTCTTGTAGCCCCTGCCACAGTGCACATGTCTGGCCTTTGAGTTAAGGATGTCTCAGACTGTAGAAAAGGGTAGATCACAGGTTTCTAGGCTCTTTGTCTCAATCAAGGTAAATTAAGCCAAGTAATGTTGATATATTCGTTTAATAGCAAGGTCAGAGCTGGGGATCAAGCTCAGAGTCCCATACATGATCACCGAGTCACACTGACTCTGACACTGGGTCACACCCACAAGTCCTTTAGTTCCTTTGGTCAGTAACCATGGCACTTCTGTGGGGTCTAGTTCAATGCCTGAGAGCATCATATGAACCTAAGAGAATCTGATGGACTGGAACTCTCACATCACACTGACTTGAGTGCCCTGCACCCAGCTGACAGCCTTTGGCAGAGTGATCTCCATAGCACTGGTACAAGGGGAGCAAGGCACCTAGTCTGTCAGCCCACCTTACCACCTGAGCTGGAGAGAAAAGGATTCAAACCCAGAAATCAGAAGCTACGTCAGTCTGGTGGTTAATATGCCCATTCTCTGTACCTCAGTGTCCTCTTCTGAGCCCTCTCAAGGGGGTATAGATCAGAGAGACACAGGTGAGGTCTCCAGCTTCAGACAGGCCCTTGGCCAGCGGCTGCTAGACAGGTCTGGGGTGAGCTGGAGAAGACTATGTTCAGCCGATGCAGAGATGCTGGGAAGATCTACAGATGGACGGTGACAGTTCGTTCCAGCCTCTTTCCCCAACCCTAGTCCAGAGGAGCCCCAGCAGGTGCCTACAGCACTGATGACCAGAGCTGTGTGGACCATGGCCTCTCTCCACCCATTTTTTTGGTCTGTTCTACCAGGCTGCTTGGAGTTTACAAAGAGAGGCTTCATAAACACGGTCAAGTTTGTTGGTTTGGAATTCTGGGCTAACTCTGCCCTCCGCTCCAGTTCCAGCTCTCTAAGATAATGTGTAACCTACACATTTCTCCCTTAGCCCGTTCCTTGTGCCATGCATACCCCGTCCCTCCATGACCTACTTGTCTCTCCCATGACACACCCACCCTTTGACTCCCTGTACCCCATCCACGTGACATGCCCCTCCTTGGTAGCATACCCACCCTACCCTCTGTCTCTTCTTGGGCACTGCATGGGGTCCCTGTATTGTCAGCTGCTCTGAGGACCGATCCAGGCAATATATAGCCATCATCACTGGTCCTGGGGAATGAAGATGGTGGTGGGATTTCCCCAAATCGGCCTTTCCAGGTTTGCATCATGGAGTAAGGGCTTGCCAAGACATAGTCCTCACCCTGCCTCGGGAGGTAGGAGGACTATACTAAACCAAACCAAACCAAACACCAATATGCAAAATATTTGGATGACCAATCCCGGAGTTTGAATGTCTACAGAAGTGACCAGGGGACCATGAAGTCCCCCAGCACTGAGGGCCTAAGGGTGTATGCTTAGCCATGGAACTGCATCCCAGAGGGAGCTGTGATTTCAAAACCACGTGAGGACAAATCTCTGAGACTCAAGATAGAATTGTGCTGTCTGGACTCCTTGGTTTTCACCCAGGATCTTGTCCAAACCCTAGATGCCTGAGCACTTCTCTGAGAGGCCACCCGACAGGGTCCTCCTTATAGAAGCTATGCTAGGTCTTGGGGTTGGGGCGGGTGGAACCTGAACCCACATCTTAACCTTTGTGCTGTCAAACTGAAGATCTTAAAAGTAAGGCCTCCTAGGAGAGGACATGCCCGGTGACAGACTACCGGCATCTCCGGGGCTGGCTTTTAACGAGCACGTAGCTTCTAAACACCTCTGGCAGGTCTTCGGAGGCTTTGTAAGTCCTCATCCCAGACTGAAAACCTTCTCTGGCTGACTCTTTTGAACCATCTTAGAAAATGCTCTTTCCCCAAGAATAGTATCTAAGGAACTCCATGTTGGTTTGTCATAATTACATAGTTGGAAGAGATGTGAAAGACGTTATATAGGCCTTTTTGTTTTAAAATCAGGGAGCAAGCAGATATGCAGGGAATAGTAGTCATTGGTGACAAGAAGAGGATGATGATGAAGGGAGTGGTGATGACGATGATGAAGGGGATGGTGATGGGCACAGTGGAGATGATGATGATGGAGGTAGTGGTGATGGTGGTGACAATGATGACAACGATGGCCATGGTGGAGATAATGGTGGTAGCAGTGATGGTGATGTTGTGGGGTAGAGATGGTCATTTCCTGACCCTGTGAGCTCAGCTGGGTTCTAGGCGCAAGAATTCCTGGATTCCCGTGAGCTGGCTAGAACACACCTGACACTTCCCTTATTCCCACAGGAGACTTTTTACTGCACTTGTTTTGCTAGGGGGACAGTGACGCTGACAAGGAGCCTGGCTTAGTTCAGAGCAGCCTGGGTACCAGGAGGCCCTGCTGGGGCATCGATCCATCCCACCAAGTGCTCTCTCCACCCCTCTCACTGCCTCAACTCAGTAATTCACATTTTCAGCCAACTGGCTTGCCAGTGACATTTGTTTCTCCTCCTTGAGCCCAACTTCACTTCCGAGGATAGAGGGACAGAGAGAGTCACTGGTGGGGCTAGAGGCACAAGATGAGATCCAGGGCTGGCATTTCTGTGGTCCATGGGAACCTGAACAGAAGTCCTGGTCTGCCCACGGATACACAGTGACAGTACCCTAGGTCCCTACTCTGCCTCGTGTTTTCTGGTTGCTCAGTCCCTTGCTATCTCTGAGGGCTTCTGGGATTGACCTGATAGGACTCTATAAAGATGATACTGCTTCACTCAGTACTTGGTGCACAGTAGAGCCCCATTTAACGCCTGGTGCATAGGAAAGGAGAGGGACACATGACAGCTGTCTTTGAGATGTGCTGGGTCTGGTGGGTGCCTTCAGACAGGCTCCTCCACACTGGCCTCAGCCACCACACACCTTTGCCCGGGGCCTGGCGGATGAGCTTCCTGGACTCCCACCTGCTTCCCCCTTGTAGGGGGAGTAACACAGCAGAGAGCTGAAAATATGGGGGGGGAGGGGCAAACGCAGTGGGAATGGACTGGAGTGGGGTGCAGCCCGGCTGATGCACAAGGCCAGGTCCTGAACTCCAGGGTGGGACCCAACCCCTGTGGGGGTCACATTATCCATCCCCTGCCACCAGGCAAGACTGCACAGATCGTCCGTTACTGCCCACGGGCCCAGCCTTTTCTTCCTCCAAACTCATTAGTGCTTCCAGCGAGTGAACTGACAGACAGCAACTTCGCTCCCAGGGTAGCCCGGGTAGCCCACCCACCCTTCTCCAGGGGTCAGGAGATTCTCTTGTGTGGGTATCATGTGGTCTTCATTGCATACTTACCTAAGTTGTGGCTAACATACAGTTGTGCGTAGAATGAGCCCAGGTATGATTTCTGCTTCCCAGCCTGTGTTTCTGGTCCATCTTCTTCCTATCCTGACCTGTTGAAGAGCCCACCCATCAAAAACAGTCAGTTAACATCCCTGAAGGCCAACAAATATCTTCATTTAAATCATACCAGTGAGCCAAAGAAATTAAAGGATATGCGTGCTACGTACTGGTATGTAGAGATTGAAGTAAAAAGGGTGGTGGAGGGTTGGACAGGAGGAAAGAAATTGGAAAAAGTTCAATTTTTGGAAGGGAAACACATTTGTTTTATTGGAGTTACGGTTGACATATGAGTTCACCCAGGGTCAATATATCATTTCTTAACAATAATTGTTCTTAAAATTACTAACATTTGGGGCTAAGGAACTAGCTCACTGATTTAAGCACTTACCAAGCAAATGTGAAGACTGGAGTTCAGACCCTAAAAACCCAACATAAACATTGGGTAGGTATGGCAGTCTGCTCAAAATCCCACCCCGGGGAGGTGAGATTATCAACACTAGCCATACTGGTAAGCTCTAGGCTTGGGTTTGAGACCCTGCTTCAATACGTATAGTGGGAGAGGCACTGAAGATGATTCCCGGCACCAGCATCAGACTACACATGTATGTGCACCCATGTGCATTCGCCTGACTCTACATACATGAGAAAGAAGGAAAATGAACATTTTCCCCAATTGAGAATTCTAAGGTACACATGCATCCATTTTACCATCTTAAGCGTTTAAGTCTAGCGTATATACACAATACTGTCCAGCCAGCACCACTGTTCAGCCATGAAACCGAAAGGAAGAGCCATTAACCAGCAGCTCCTTCAGTGCCCCATCCCCAGGTGCTCGCAACCACTTTTCCTTTCTCACTCTGTGATTTCTGCTACTGAAAGTACCGCATAATTGAAATCCCATAATGTTTATATTTCTGTGAATGGCTTATTTTACTTAACATATTATCTTCAAGGTTGATCCATACTGTAGCAGGTGTCAGAGTTCCCTTCTAACAATGAGCAATATTATATTGTATGTGCCATGCTTTATTAATTCACCTGCCCATGAACACCTGTATTATTTCCTATGTATTGACTATTAATAGTAGTAATGATTTATCTATGTTAACTGCTTTTCTGCCTCAAAATTGCTGAAGTTGTTATTCAAATAAAATAATACTTCCAAGTGTTTTGTTTTGTTTAAAAAAGATCCCTGAAGCCTTTTCATGACTGAACATCAAGGTTCTGAAGGCGGACCTTGTCTGTTTGTCTTTGGAGAAAGGATATGCTTTGCTGAAGAGTAGCTGTCCAGATGTGCAATAACCCCACAGATGTGTGTGCGTGCGTGTGTGTGTGTGTGTGTGTGTGTGTGTGAGTGTGTGCATTTGCATACATGCATCTGTATGCATGTGTGCATGCATCTGTGGGGAGAGGGGTACACATGCATGCATGTGAATGTGCCCATGTGCAGGAGCGTGCGCGCGCGCACACACACACACACACACACACACACACACACACACTCACACGCGCACACACACAAGCATGCACAGAGCACTCACATCACCTATGACATCAATGGTTCCCTGCATCTTCTGCAGGAGTTGTCCTGGCACAAATGCCACCTTGCTGTCCCATGGCAGAGCACGATGCACCTGTGTTTAGTTTGCTTTTCCTTTGCGCTCGCGCACCGAGCACCGTTTCTGTTTCCAGGCTGTGAGGGGCTCTCCCGACACTGCTCTACTCTTATCTACCCCTTGTCTCCAGGGTGTTTAGGAACAGGAAGCCCCACCCCACCCTTGGGTTTTCTTTGCAGTAATCCTTTGTTATACAGGCACTGCAAATATTTTCTTCCCCGCTGACACTTACCTTAACTTTGATCAGAGGTCACTCAGAGAGTCGCCAGCAGGACTCACAGGCAGAGTATCTGCTTCAGGCTGTTTAATTCATAATCTTCCCAACTCAATCTGTAAAACCCTAGCTACCACCTTACAGGGCTGCATGCTGTGGTACTGAGGACTTCAGAGGCTCTGTCACACCCATCTGGCTTCTGCTTAGAGGATGCATTTGCCAGAGAGAAGCTAAACTTGGGACTGCCTTGCAAAAGGCCACACAGCAAGCAGGCTGGAGCCTGAGCATGTCTGGCCTGGATTGGTGAACATTGAGAGTCTTCTCTGTCTCAGGTCTCCCTGCACTCCAGTCTGTACTGACTGACCCCTGCTCCGCTGGGTTATTCAGATTTAATGTGTCATTATCTATGGACTGTGGACAAAGAGTAAAATATTGTCTCCCCCATCACATAGTGCAAACACAAAGGAGTCTTTCCTGTGCCATGGCCTGGGATCATAGTGAGAAACAGACACTGCCTAGCTTACCAGAAGGCAGAGCCTGGCCAAAGATGCCTTCTGCTCTTCCTGGCTTACTTACTCAGACACATCCAAACACAGCCTGGCATGTGGGAGTAAGGGTGGGGGTTACTGTGCAGCACCAGGGCCAGAAATATCCTGATGGACATCATCAGCTGCCACATGGGAATCTGGGAGGTGAGTGAGACACCGTGTAATGAAGGAGTGATACCAATAAGCTAACAGGATTCTACAATCACTCCCTGCCTGGGTTTCCTGGGTTGGCTGGCTGCTTGCTTGCATGGGCACACACAGCCTGCACACATGCCTGCATCGCCTGTGCCCTGCCATCACTACCACCAGAACAGTCTTATATGTAGTCTCCTGCTCTCTGGAGAATAGAGGGCACAAAGCCCAGCTGGGTCTCTGACAGATCAGGTCCTGGAGGTTTATGGGAAAAGGCCACTCACAGTCCAGGGCAATGACCAGGAGGCTAATTTTAACCACAAGAGTAGACTGACCTTGGTGCTGGCAAGGGCTTCAACAGAGATGGCCCTAGATGGTACCCTGGCCCTTCTCAGAGGCAGCAGTCTGAGATAGTGTATTCTCCTTGCTCTCCTACCTCCCCTATCCCTGTCAGCTGCTGGGTAGTGTTCCTTCCACCTCATCAGTCCTCAAGAATCTTCCTCCAGCCCTGAGACTGGCTCCTGTCAGCCTCTATCAGCCTGTGTAGCCCACACAGACCTGGTGGTCCAGGGGCCAAGGTGCAAGTTGGACAGGAGGGAGAACATGTCGGGAGATTTGGGAAGCTGGAATCTGACAGGTTAGGCCCCCATGACTCCAGGGGAGGTGTTATATGGCCTAACTTTCCATTGTCAATGTGTCCAAGGGAAGGGAATGTGCATTACTGACATCTAGCATGCAGAACCCTGTGCCTGACGATTCAGAACTTCACACAGATCCCCCGTGAGGTGGAGAAGAAAAGCAATTGACCAGAGTTCCCCAGTCCAGCTGAGGCGGAGCCAAGGGGTGGTTCCTTCATAGCAAGCTCCTCCATGGCTTGACCACAAGGGCTGAGCTCAGGCCCTGGGGATTCTGAGGCCGCCCTCTATCCAGGCCACAGCTTTCTGTGTTATCTGATTCCACTTCTCCCGGAACACACTAGCCAAGGAAGGCACTGCAGAGTCAGGGAAAGGCTCCGCCCACTTGTCAGGGTCCCAGCAAGGAAGACTGGCAGGAAGCCCACCTTCAGAGCCTTGATTTGTCCATTGGCTACATGTCCATGGAGGTGGCCTAAGGAGAACATGTCTGAGGCCTAGGGACACATGGGTGGCACCGTTGGCCTGGGGAATGTCCTAGCATCCTTGTTTGGGAGCACAATATCCTTGCTTCATGGAGTGGATGAAGACAGAGGATCTCTTTGGGAGAGGCCCTGTCTTATTCCTGGATGCTTCTCCTCAGAAGTGTGGCCTCAGAAGGTAATAAAGTCACCACCTTCCATGACAGTCTAACTCAGCAGAGTATCCTGGATACTCTCCAGGGATATCAGGCAGAGTTGTGACTCTATGAATCGTGGGACAGCTGGGACCCCATCCAGCAGTCGGCCTGCCAGGCTCCAGGCCGCAGCAGGGCCTGCCTCTCCCTTTCTTGGTTCCTTCCTGTCATTTTTTATGACCCCTCAGCCCCCTTGCTGACCTGCGGTTTGCCTGGGGTATACCCCTGCTTCTCATTTCTCATATGAATATAACATTCAGATCCTCTGCCCCTCCACCCTTCTCATATGAATGTTATCCTCCCCCCTCCCCCCACCCCCAACCCCAACCCCCCCCCGCTGCTTTCTACAGGCTGGGTACTCAGCTGCTGCTAGGCGTAAAGGTCCCCATTACACTTCCTAGGAGTGCAGTGGTAAGCCACAGTCTGGTGTCCCTTCCTGTCTGCTGTCTAGATAAGTAAAGACATCCAAGGCCAGACTCAGCATGGGAAGGCCCTACAAACTGTGAAGTGCTATGCTGGCCCAAATGCAGCTCTGTTTGTGGGCATGACTGTTCTAAAGACACGATCCTGTGCTCCTGCTCCAAAAAGAAGCACCTAGTGGCTGGCTAGGGAACAGGACTTCTCAGTGAGCAGCCAGTCTGATCTGAGAGTTCATTGATGTCTATCTCATCACATTTCCGTTTTCTGAAGAACCCAGAGCGTGCCACCATCTGTCATCAAGAAGTTGAGGTAACTGGCCAAGCAGATTCCCCCATGCCACCCACCCCAGATCCTCAGGAAATCACCTCATTTAACCTCAATTTCCCACTTGTGAGAGGATCAAGCTCATGCTGGAATAGACAAGAGGTTTCCAGAAAGCATTTTGGACTGGGACTGTGTTCACCCGATATCCTTTACAACACAGCCATGGAAGACAGACAAACCAGCAAGGCCTGTGAGACCGGAGGAGGAGATTTACCTCCTCCTCTCCTGACCAGCACAAGATGAGCTTCCTAACCCTGACTTCACCAGACTCTTTCTCCAAAGATGGATGCCTCTTACCAGCTGCATGGTAAGTTAACTTAGCCTCTCTGGGCCTCAGCGTCTTCATCTGTAGCATGAGGGCTTCCCAGGCTTGCATAAACTGGCACTTCATACTAACCTCTGACTGTTTATAAAGGTTCCATTTGCATAGTTTGAATATTCTAAACAGTGTGTGTGTTGGGGGGGGGGTCAACCTTTCTTTACTGATGTTCAACTCAGACTCAACTTGGTTGTGGGCTATGCCGCTGAGCCTGTGGGAGGTCTGCGTGTCTCTCCTGTTTCTTGGGCTGCCCCCCCCCCCGCACTGTCTCTCTGTTTTTTTATCACGTTAAGATGAAGACTCAGAGCAAGGAACACCTGCAGTGTGCCCATTTCCCAAATGGGGAAACTGAGGCTCAGAGGTGTGAATCATTGTACCACATATCCTGTGAGAGGAAGTGCTTTGACTTAAACTCAGGGTTTACCTGATCCCAGAAACCCACTCTCACCCATTTTGTAGGTGGTGTGCCCAGGTTCTGAGAAAACAAACGTCTGTCTCAGTTAAGAGTGGTCCTAGGGTCCCCAGGTTCAGTAGCTCACATGGCCACCACTGTGTTGCAGACAATAAGGCACTTCACAGCCACCTCCCCTCCCACCCCATGTTTCCCACCCCTATTTTCTCTGCTTTTCTCTTTTTCTTTACACCCCCCCCATGTGACCTTCTGATTGGGATATGATTCTTTGTTTTTAATAAATTTGTGAACTAGAACACACGGAACCTTCTTCATTCAGTGCGGGCAAAGTGCGACCCCTTGTGGACAGAACTCTTTTTGTAATAGGATCCAGTGTCACCCGGCCAGGGGAAAGGCTCTCTGCTTTGCAGAGAGTAAGCCAACCTTTGATATCACCTCTACAGCAGAGCTGGGAAAAGCCAAGGGGAGTTCACATGGAGCCAGAATTCCTGGGAAATAATATCCCTCAGTAGCTCACTCAGCTCCTAGGCAGTCATTAGTGCCAGCTGGGAACGTTTAAATACGAGGCCACAGGTTGTAGATAGGGCTCGGGAGGGAATGCTTGGCCTGCACACACGAGGACCTGAGTTTGAATCCCCAGTGCTCACATAAAATGCCAGACAAGAGTGTGGGTGCCTGTAACCTCAGCATGAGGCGAGATACTGGGGGATTCCGAAGCCAGGAAGACTATTCTGTATAATTTGGGCTTGATGGATCTAAGCTCTTGTCCTTTGGTGGAACACGGAGTGTAGGGTGTGAACCTGAGTGTGAAGTGTGTTGATCCCAGCCTCTCTGGAGGAGCAGGTGGGCTCACTATTGCAAGGTGCTGGCATCTAAAAGGGTTGAGGGTTTATGGAGACTGGACCCTTTCTACTTATTTTTCTATAAACTTAACCCCGCCCCCAGCCTATATAAACAAAACAGGATGAACGGGAGTCAGAAAAACAAGTGAGAGAGCCGCCACACTTGGGGGGATCACCGCCCTGTCTCAAGGCTTTCTGTCCATGTTCTAGGGAAACTTGGAACTCAAGATGCTTGCTTCCGTGGAGTTCCAGACACAGGGTTTGTGGGGTGAGATCGCCACCTGCTGGCCAGGAAAGACATCGTCAGTCATGCCCAGTGTCCTTTGCTGGGGGTGGGGGGTAGGGGGGAGGTGCTCTCCACTTTCTACACACATCTCGGGTGCCTCATCTGATCATGTCGCTGGTAAAGACATGGGAAAAGATAAAACTCTCATGACTTTATTATAGAAAAGTCCCAAAGTGTGTGTGTGTGTGGGGGGGGGGAGGTGTGGGGTGACACACAGCCTGGGAGGATTGGCCCATAGTTCTGGAGCAGCAGACAGGGAGCTGTACTTGCTGTTGAGGCTTTCAAGGTGAGAGAAATGGGAGCTCTGATCGCCTGTCACCAGCCGCTCTCTGGGTTCTGACAGCCTTACACACTGTCCATCACTAACTGGTCAGACTGATCTCAGCACCATCCGGAGTCTGAACACAACTGGAAGTAAGTTCTAGCACAATCCTTCCTTGTTTTACATTCAAGGAACAGAAGACACAGAGCAGCTAAATAACTTGCCCAAAGGCACACAGCCGGTGAAGGGTGGACCAAGGCTATGCCTTGAGAGTCCATGCTCCACCATGAAGCCGCCTTTGTCCCCTGGCTCCCTCACTTGGGAAGTAGGCACACCATTCCTCCCTAACTCTGCAGCCTACTTGGTCTGGAAGAGCTAAATGTGAACATATTAACCCAAAGTCAGAGTCCATCAGGAGACTCAAGCAGGAAGCCCTGAAGAGCCCATTGCTTGCTAGGGCTGCAGCTCATATTGGTCCTCTGTGGCTGTGTAGAAGTCCTCCAGAACCGACTGCAGGAACTCAAAGGTCGGCCGCTCCTCTGGCCGGCCTCGCCAGCACTCAGTGATGATGTCATGATACAACTCCGGTGGACACGTCTCTGGGCAAGGCATTCGGTAGCCGTGCTCCAGGCTGCGGATGACCTCAGGGTTGCTCATTCCTGTAGGGGGGTGGACAGGGAACTTCAGGGCAGGTGGTGCTCCAGGAGTCACTGGCCTCGAGGGGCACTAGACTAGGCCCTGACCAGCATTAGAAGGGAGAGAGCAGGCTCTGACATGCTATGGCCAGTGAAACCCTGGCAGGTCACATAGGTGTCAGGATCGTAGTACCACTTTGATTTTTCAGACAGGTTCTTCTTGTATAGGCCAGACTGGCCTTGAACTCAAGATCTATCTGTCTCAGCCTCCCAAGTTCTGGAATCACAAGCTTGAGCCATTATACCTGGCTTTGATATCATCTAATTCCACCCTACTCTCTCTCTCTCTCTCTCTCTCTCTCCCTCTCCCTTTCCCTCTCCCTCCCCCTTGTGTGTGTGTGTGTGTGTGTGTGTGTGTGTGTGTGTGTGTGTGTGTGTGAAGGCAGAACCACAAGCAGATTGCGGAGGACAGTCTCCAGTGTCTGTCCTTGCCTTCATTCTTGTTTGAGACATCGTCTCTTCATGTTATTTGCCGCTGCATACTCCAGGCTAGGTGGCTGTAGAACTTTGGAGGCCTCTCCCATTACTACTCCTGTCTCACTTTAGGAGTGTCAGAATTACAGACATGTTCTGTTGTGCCCAGCACTACCCCTGGGTTCTGGAGAACGAGGATCAAGTCCTCTATGCTTGTCTATCAAGCACTTTACCCCCAAACCATCTTCCCACCCTGGTGCCATATTTAAGGATGTCCTTTGCTTTGCATTATTTGGAGAAGAGTTGGGGAGGAGATGTAGGATTCCCCATGACCATCGGCAGCTTCTCCCGGATGTGACCCATGTAAGTATTCACTGGAGGGAGATGCTGTGGAAATGCCCACGCACAGCTGTTATCTGGGCCCTCCTGACTTAGGCAGGAGTCCAGGTCCTTGCCTCAAGACTGGACTTTGGAGCCCACCCCGAAAGGCTTGTTCTCAACCTACAACAAGTCATCCCTTACCCCATACTTGTTCCTGGGGAATCCACCTGAGCCCTGTCCAAGGAAAGGATGACGTCCTTGGGAAGGAGAGGAAGCCCAGAGCCAGAATGCAGGGCTGGGCTTCAGTCCCTGTGACAGGACCCTGCTCTCTCTAGTATAACATACCTATAGACAGTGAGTCTGGGGAGTCACCATCAGGGTGTCCCAGGAGGATGGTGGGAAGGAAAGGGACTGTGCCTACCTGGGTAGGGAACACGCCCATAGGTGATGATCTCCATCAGCAAGACTCCGAAGGACCACACATCAGCCTTGATGGTAAACACTCCGAAATGGATGGCCTCCGGGGCAGTCCACTTGATGGGGAATTTGGCCCCTGCCAGGAAAATGCAGTAGCTCCAGGAACTGCCAACCATCCACACCCAACCCACAGCAGCCCCGCCCCTATCTGCCTGTTCCCACTGGGGGTCTTGCAGGATGTGTACACTGGACACATTAGGATATAGGAAGACACAGTCACTTGCTACTATCCTAGGAGTCCTTAAAAACAGTATTGATACCACTGGGTGATGGTGGTGCACACCTTTAATCCCAGCACTTAGGAGGCAGAGGCCGTTGGATATCTGAGTTCGAGGTCAGCCTGATCCATAGATTGAGTTCAAGGACAGCAAGGGCTACACAAAGAAACCTGTCTTTAAAAACCAACAAAACAAAACAAAAAAATCAAAAACAAAACCAACAACAAAACCAGGGTCACCCATACATGCTTCCATCTGGCTTATTGTTTTGTTTGCTTTTGATTTTTTGGAGACAGGGTCTTGTGTGTCCCAGACTGACCTCAAACTTGATAGTAGCCAGGGATAACCTTGAACTCCTAATCCTCCCACCACCACCTTCCAGAGTGCTGGGATCACAGCCATGCACTAGCACGTCCCATTTATACACTGCTGGATATGAACCATGGGCTTTGTACCAGAAAGGCACTCTGCTGAGCTATGTCCCAGCCTCGTGCATGTCCAGTGGCAGGGACCATTTTTAACTGCTCTATGCTTCAATCAGTGCTTTCCTGCAAAAGGCAAACCTGACACTCAGACACCTCTGAGGGCCACTGTGTGGAAGGATAGCAAGGCCCACTGTCAGTTCAGACCATGATGGCTGCAGCCTTGGTTGGCACTGAGAGCCAACCTTAGGCTGAGGTGGCACTGGCCACCTTCCCCAGATGGTTTCACTGTTGGGGAGCCAGCCGGAAGTCCCCTGAGGGGAGGTATCAGTCCCCAAGGTGTGGCTTTCCTCCTGACTCCACTGATAAATGCATTTAACTGCTTGCTTGATCAATGCACCAGATTCTCCTGCAAAGTCAATTTTCCTCACTTGTAGTAACAGGAAAGAGCACCCATGGCAACCCTTCAGGTGCAAGGGTTGGATGCTCATGCTTTAGCTAGAGCCGTGTTTTCCAAAGTGTGCTCCATGACACCCTCTTTCTGCAGGAGGATTTTCTCAGTGAGGTCTGGAGATCAGCAGGTGAAACAAGGGGAAGGAAGTACAGGTCTTCTCCTCCACCCCTTCACTAGATTCATGTGCACTGGGATCTCCAGGATGGGGAGGAGAGAGCTGGGCATTCAACAGCCATTCTAAATGAAGACTTCCAAGGGGTTTGGGGTGCTTTTCTGCCACCTCCAGCCCCCCAGTAGGAAAAGGAAGTGCTGAGCTAGCAGGGAAAGGGCCCAACTCAAGGTCCATGGGTCTTCCTACTCATCTCCAGCAGCAAGGAGACATTCAAGAGGACTCCAGAGAGTTGAGAAGTTCAAAGGAGCGTGTGGTGTGTGTGTGTGTATGTGTGTGTGTGTGTGTGCGCGCGCGCTCTCTCTGCTCACCCTCTTGGGCAGTGTATTCACTGTCAACAATCCTGGCCAAGCCGAAGTCAGCAATTTTGCAGCACAAGGTCTCAGACACCAGGATGTTGGCTGCCCGCAGGTCACGGTGGATGGAATTCATGCGCTCTATGTAAGCCATCCCTTCTGCCACCTGAGGGGACAGGCCACATGATGAAGGGCAGCAAGGATGGAGCCTACCAGCCCGTACGTAAAGCCAGCCTCACCTCCCCTGCCCGGTGAGAAGAAACAGGGCTAAGTGGGACGGGGGAAAGAGAAGGTAACCACCCCTTCCCATGAGACTAACCCAGACTCAGGGCAGCAGAGAAGGTGACATCCCCACCCCTCTCCTTCCTTTTCAGACAATTGTCTCCAAGGTCCTGTGGGTTGGGAATAGCAAAGAAGGCTGGGGCTATGGATAGCCTCCATGAGACAGGGAGAAGAAAAGACGAACAGAGTGTAGGGGCATATCACGGAAGGACAGGGCTACTCCCTCAGTGGATACTTCTCTGAGAGGAGCCAGCCATGCCTTGAAATCACTAATGTCCAATGGGCTGGGTCCCTTCCCTGAGAGGTCATAGTTATGACCTGGAACGTGAGAAGCCATCTCTAGGACACAGAGTTAGGGCCAGTGTTGTATAAGCTGACAGTGGCTGAGGCCCTGCCCGAGCCCCTGCCCATGCCCCAGGGGCTTCAGGGGAGCAGAGGCTCTCACTGAGGAGGAGCCTTGTCTGTCCCAAGCACCTGCACCAGGCCATTAAGTCCTTAGTCACTCACTGATGAATGGAAAAGGTGGCTTCCGCTCTCACCTGCTCCTGCAGGATGCCAGCTTCTGAATGGATCCTACTTGCCCAGGGACTTAGGTACATATACTATCAGCTTCTCCTCCATCGAGCCATACACCAGCCCCTGGCCCTGCATCTGTTTCCATGGGGCCCTGCTTTGTGCATGAGTCTCCTCATGTATTCCCGTGTGAAACCACTATGTCAATATGCATTTGCTAGTTAGTGTGGGGCTGTGAGGGCTGGAAAGCCAGAGTCTAAACAGCTTTTGTCTTAGGCAGCCCTGGCAATGCTCACATTGTTAGCTAATACTTACTGAACAGTTTTAGAAAAAAAAAAAAAAAACCTACACAAACATAGATGACAGAGGCCAATCTGTGTCTGTGGAAAAGATGCTTCAGAGGAAAGGGGATCCAGGACTCTCTATAGATCTTCTCCTGGGTGCTTTGTACCCAAGGACACTAATGAGCCTTGTTCATCCATTGATTAGCAGCAAACTGCTCAAGAGCAGAGCTAATAACTGCCCCCCCTTGTCCAGAAAAACCTTGGTAGACATGGCCTCTGACAAGAGCCGGTCCTGAGCATTGGCTAGAAATCTGCAGACAGGAAGGCAGACTGAACAGGAGCACCATTCTTGTGGCTGCAGAGGCCACATGGAGAGAGCCCAGTTTTCCCTTGGGGTAGAGTCTTTGTGCAGTGGGGTTAAAAGAGAATGAGCAAGGAGAGAGAAGAAAAAGGAACGACAGACAGGCTTCTGTCCATCCAGTGCCTGCCTCAAAGCCAGTCGCCAGGGTTAAGTTTCTGCATCCATCCTAACAGCTGCATCAACAGATCTCTGCTACCCCAGTGGAAAAAGACACTGTGACCTCAGTTCCTGAGCCGATAGCAGCTGCAGATAATATGGGATGGGGTCGGAAATTAAAGTGGGCAAGTGGGTTAAAGTGTGGGCGAGAAGACTCCCCTTTATAGCTCTCTGTGTGTTGACAGTATGTTTCACAGGCTGGCCACAGACCACAGCTTTCTTGCTGAGAGTTCCAGTTTCAACAGTCACACTCAGAGCCACCAGATGTGTCTTCCTGCCAGTTAGAACCCTCAGCTAAAATCCCCCGGGGGGGAAAAAGATACTGTTCCATCTTGATTCTGCGCTCTCCTAGCAGAGGCTGGAGAGGTCTACACATGGATGGAACCAAAGGGAGCCAAAGGCCACTCAATCCAGGACAGCTGAGGCCTGCCTCTTAAAATTCCTGACGGTAGAAGTGTGTGTGTGTGTGTGTGTGTGTGTGTGTAGGGGGTGTCCCTAGAAAGTTTTCTGCCTTGTACTCTGTGTGGCTCATGCCTCATCAGGCTGAGGCCAGTTCCAGGGCTGTACCAAGATTTAGGGGCCTCGAGACAAGATGGATGCAATGGAGAAGGAAGTCAGAGCAAAGCATGCCTGCCTACCTTCTAAACAAATTTTTTGCCTATTCTCCAGCTTTCCAACATCGGCTGCCATCTCTACCTTCCTAATAAAACTGCCCTGCCCCATCATGGCTGCCCAGAATTGGAACTACATTTCCCAGACTCCCTTGCAACCAAGTGGGTCATTGAGGCAAGTGTATTAGGGAGGATGTGTTAAAGCAAATGTAAGTGTGGTAGGAGGTAAGAAGGTGGGATTTTTATCCCTATCCTCTTCCTGCTGGCTAAGAGGCAGGGTGGGTGATAACGTTTCAACAGCTTCCTGTCATTTCATGCCAGCAGAACAGAAGACAGCATCGAGTAAAGCCTCCCCTCTGCCCTCCTCTAGGCGTTTATATAATTAGTAGTCACTACCTCAGGCTTTCTGTCTTTCACAGACCAGCCCACATCTGACCAGCACAGCTTCCTACCAGGGAATTCAGTATAGTCACAATGCACAGAGCATCCACACAATGCGACATCCCTCCAGGCTTCCTCTGCTTCATAGCTCACCAACCTGGGCTGACATGTCAATCAGCCTTGGAAGGGACAATCTGCTACCTTCATCAGTCTTCAGAAAATCCAGCAAGCATCCTAGGAAAAGAAAGACAACAACTGCAAAGTGACTAGAGCCTGGCTCTGATGGCCTGGTCTATGGAGGGGTCTGCCTACAGCTGAGGAGCCTCAGGCTTCAGGGAAACACTAGCTCTCAGACTTCCAAAAGTTAGTTCTCAGTCAAATGCAGGGACACATCTGGGGTCTCTTGGGTTAGCAGAGCTCGAGTGGGCCAGCTCTGGGCCTAAGGTTAGTAGTGTTCTTTTCCAGCATGACATTCCCATGTGTCTTCCTTGGTCCACTCCCCTCCTAGACAGACTTCCCCTGAGGACCAAACATTAACAAGAAAACACCAGAAGAGAGAGCTGGGGCAGGTAATAAGTGTGGGAGGTGCTCTTGAAAACTGCAGCCAGGAGGCAGGCACCCAGCACAGCCTGTGATGCTGCCCTTCTTGGTAACAATTATTATAATTAGCATGGTAACATTGAGGACCTCCAGGAGGAAATGTGATGTCAGGGCCATAGCGGGGGAGGTCCCTTAGGTCGGAGGTTGAGCCAGGTCTGGTCCCTGGCCAACTGCCCCCTGTGCAGGCACTGCAGAGCATGCCCAGGCCCATTCCCCTTATCGCCCACAGTGTGAAATGTTCAGAGGCTTGCAAGAGCTCCCATCACTGGGAAGAGGTGGACCAGGGATTGTTAGACCCACCTTTGGATGCCCAGTCTACAGCTCTTCCTAGTTTGCAAGGCTCTGCCCATCACAGTGGAGAATCAAAGCATGGTGTGTGTGCTCCAGAAGCGAAAACGAGGTTCTGGAAACACAGAGCTAGCTCCGGGAGTGGAAAACACACTATAGAAGCAAAACCGGGGCTCTGGAAAGCTGAACTTCCCCTGAGATGAGAACATGGCTCTCTGAAATCTATTCTACCTTGTTTCTCAGGCTCCCCTCTCATAAGACAAAGCTTATAGATCCCCTATAGGAGCCCCCTGGGCCCTCTAAGCCCTGTCCTGTAGAGGGAGAGAGGACCCCACCTCTGGCCATGTATTCAGTGACGATGTAGATGGGCTCTCTGGTGACCACAGCATAGAGACGAACCAGCCTCTCATGTTGCAGGGTTTTCATCACGTTGGCCTCACCCAGGAAGGCTGCTGGAGACATGGTTCCCTCCTTCAGGGTCTTGATGGCCACCTTCATGTTATTTTTGTAATAACCTAAAAGGGCAGGAGAATGAAGGAGCCATTCAGATGTTGAAGAAAGACTTTGACCACAGATTCAAACCTCACTCTATTTGGACCCAAGATGGTCCAAGATGGAACATACAGTTCCTGCGGGGGTTGATGGGAGTTCATATCTTGTGTAAGATGCCAGCTTGTCTCTGAAAACCCCATGATGGAGCCTCAGGATGTATTGGGGCTCATGCAGTCTGGGATGTGGGATGGCACCCACCAAAGTGTATAAGGCAATGACTGGGGCTTGCTCTTCCCTGGGGTGCTGAGCCAGGACCAGGTCTGCAGCTCTGGATAGAGGAGCCTCAGTTCTGGGTGTGAGGCTCAAGGAGGCATCAGAATGGAACTTTGGGATATGGAGCAGAGCAGAACAAGACAAAGGACATTATGTTACACCCAGATAGTGCTTAAGTAAGCAGCAGCAGGCAGCAGCTATGACAGCATGGTCATACTGGGGTCGGGACCCCACGGTCACACACCAGCAAGCGTGACTTCTGTTTGCACAGCCCCTGGAGCTCCTGGCTCCTGGCTTCTGGCTCCTGTCTGGAAAGCTGGAGTTAAGCAGACCTAGTGAAATGGTCAAGTACACATAAGTCAGCTATAAAGACAGCATCTGGCTGAGAATGAAAGAGGGACTGGCTATGTGAGAGCTGGATTCGAGTCTCTTCTGCTACAGGGAAGACAACATAATGATGTGGGTCTCTTGGCATCTGGGCTTTATTAACTCATCTGTAAAGACACACAGCTCTGCCTCTATCCTTCACAGGCCTCTCAGGAAAGGGGGTGTGCTGCTCTTATGGAGCTGGCTGCCTCCTGTGGCCACTTCAGGCTCAGCACAGAGAGCAGAGAAAGACAACTTGGGATGCCACAACTCACCCATCCAGACTTCGCCAAACTGCCCAGACCCAAGTTTCCGGACCAGCTTGAGAGACTGCCTGGGGATTTCCCACTCGTCTTGGGCCCAGGGGTTCTTTGGGGCTGAGTTCACACAGGGCAGGGTCAACTTCTGACACAAACCGTCCCCTTTCTCTGTTTCAGGGAAGAAAAGAGTGTTCTAGAGGTCACCAGATTTGCCTTAAGAACCACACTGTCCCGAAAGTGTGTCCCTTGTCTCCTCAGTCCCACGGTGGCAGGCAGGACTTGATGTCTGGGATCTACACTCTCTGAGACTGCTACATTCTGAGTAGCCCCACACCAAGCATTAGGCCTCGGATCTTGAAATCATTAAGCTGAAAGTTGGCAAGTTCTTAAGTCTGGTTTGGAGGACCCCCACCTAGTTGATTCATACAGTTTAGGGTCATGTGATAGAGACCCCAGGGATTCCTCTGGGACCCCCTGCCCCAACGCCTCTTACTAGAATAGTGCTGCACCAGGGCCTGGAGGGTCGGGAAGGTGATCCGGGGAGAGATGTAATAGCCTCCGTCGTCCAGGGAACGGATCTTATAGTGCTTGACCACCTCCCCCTGGGTGGTGACATCTTTCACAGACAGGGAAAAGGCACCTAGAGGGTTAATAGACACATGTGAAATGAGACACAGTAATGTAAGCCCTGGGCTATAGTTGGGGCTTGTGAGATGTGAAGAAGGGCCCCCAAATTCTGTATTCAGTTCTCAGCCATTTCAGCACAAATTCCCTTCCTTTTGTCTTAACTCTGATCCCTATTGGCTGTCTGACCCGGACTTCCTCTCAAGTCCCTAAACTGCCAGGGAATCAGGAACTCTGGAGCAGACAGGACCATTTCTCAGCTATCTATGGGTCCTCTGTTGGAGTGCCTGGAGTACTGAGAAATGAGAGGCCTCCAGATGACTCGAAGCTTAAATCTCTTTGATCTGAGGGATGATGGCTTTCCCCAGAGATCCAGGGCCTCGAGTGCAGATGCCCTTCCCAGAAACATAGCAAGCTATTCACCAGAGGTCTTTCCAAATTCACACTTTGCTTTATAGTCTGTGTTGACATTTTCATATAGACAAGGAAGACACATAGGAAAAAAGAATTTTCTGCTATGAAACTTCTTTCCTTGACTCTTTATAAAATGCCTCTGTTCAGCCCTGTAGCTGGCACAGAATCTCCCATTTTCAAATTAGTTGTGAAATGGGGCCATTAAATGAAGGTTAGGAGAAGAGTTAGCAGTAGGCTTAGGAGTATGGGGGAGGGGCACCCCACCCTTCCCATGGACGGACACATCTTTGAGGAGCAGTCCCACCCTCCACCACGAGGGGTCAGGCATGCACACCTTTCTGTATGAGGACTTTGATACTGTGCTGCTGATTGTTTCAGGTGCTTTCCAGGCACAGCTGTCCTCATCTCAAGACTTTTCTTCTCTTGTATCTTTCTTTGCCAATCTGTGTCTACGTGCAAAAACCTTTCCTTTCTCAGTCCCCATCTGCCTCACTTCACTAGTTTGTGACCACTGCAGCATGAGATCTTTCCACTACTCTTGCTATCCAGTGCTGTCAGTCTTGGGGCCAGGAGAATACTTGGTGTGAACAGCCTCAAAGCAGCTTCCAGGAAGGGACCTGGAACAGAAGCCATGGAGCGGGTATCCCTGCCACTCCAGGCTGAGCCTCGGTGGGGGCTTCCCAGGACCATGCACACACAGCAAGGGGACAGCGAGGCTCCTGGACCATGAACACACAGGAAAGGGACAGCGAGGCTCCTGGACCCACCTTTATTGCTCTCGCTCTCTCTGATGAGAAAGGAGCCGGCCTTGTTCATCGGAGCCAGCAACTGCCTCTCAGCCTCCTTCCGGCTGATGGTCCTGAAGAACCATCTGGAAAACAGCAAGAGTGAGTGAGCCTCAGAATTGGTGATACCCCTAAGTCTATCCTGAGACGCCCCTCACATCCTTTTCAGTTAGCCCCTAGGTCCCTGCAACCCCATTCCGTCCCATCTCCCACCAACTTCTATGCTCACGTTTTCCCTGGATGAATCGAGAACATGGGCTAGGTAACCCTGTTAGTGTTAGTGTGTGAAGTTGTTCCTGATCCACCACCCTTGCCCTGGCATGAGTTTGCAGTTTCCTTGCTAGATGGTACTGCCAGGGGCTTTCTGGGCCTGGTTCCTTCCGAGCCACCTCTCTTTAACACGGGACTTTTCGACATGTGTTGTGGTCAGATATAAAATGCTCCCTACAGGCTTGTATGTATTTGAAGATGTGGTCCCTGGCTAGTGGTGCTGTCTTGGGAGGCTGTGGAACCTTCGAGATATGAGGTCTAATTGGAGGCCATGGGGGTGGCACTTGAGGTGACAAACCAGCTCAGCTGTTCTGCTGGAGCTTTCGATGCTTCCTGGCCCACTGAGCTGTGAGAGGCACCCACCCAGCTGAACATCCTACCATCATGAACTTCTGAGCACCACAAGCTCTACTGTGTCTTTCCAGCCATGATAAGCTATACTCTCTCAAGCCATGATCCAAAATGAATCCTTCCTTAAATCATATTTTTTTTTAATAGTGAGGAAAGAAATAACTGATACAACATGGTTCTGGGGGAAAACCCAAGGAAGGGGAAGGAAGCAGGCAGTGTCACCACTGTGAGGTGGGGCATGCTCATGTCTCTGCACTATAGGAGGGAGTAGGGGATGTCCCAGGTGGACCTTCCTGGTGTGGGAGAGCTGGAGATGGGAAAGCTGAAGAAGCCTTCTGAGGACCGAGCCTGTCTCTGGCAACGGTGAGGAATGGTCGCAGGACATAGAGCTTTGTTATGGATTCTAGAGGGGACCAGACACTGGGGCAGTCTCATCCACAGAAGCCAGGAATCAGTAGCTCTTCTTTCAGAGGGAAGACAGACTCCCTTGGCATCACTCAGAGTGTTAGGAGGTAGTCAGAACCTCCGATTCCCAGCCCCTCACCAACAGCTGCTCTTAGGCTCACTTCCTGCCCTGCCATACCCCGGGCAGTGAGAGCAGCCCTGACACCTCTGGCTTGACAAAGTCAATCCACCTACTTTTCTACTTCCAGGGTCTCTACTGGGGCCACAAAGTTGCTGGGTACATATCCTTCTCTTCCTGTGACGAGTGACCTGGCCAACCACCAGTCTCCAGTGCTAGGGGAAGAAGAGGAGACAGAAATGTGTCAGAGGTTCACATGAGACACTTTGGGCAGCTCCCAGCATACTGTAACAGATCCCAATCTGGTAGGAGACAGAAAGGCAGAGACAGACAGACAGCCTGGTGATAAGGAGTGCTGTGGGAGTGGCCCATCCACTGGGATGAGCATGTGACAGGCAGAAGGGGTCGTAGTGCAGAGGAGGAAGAGTAGATTTGTTTGTATAGCCTGACAGCCTGAGGACCATGCCTTTACTAAGCAGTCCCTGTCGTAATGGATAGGGCAGGTCCAAAAGTTACAGAATGAGTTGGAACTGGCTAAGAAAACAAACCCAGGAGGGGTGCTGACAAGGGAGGAACTGGAAAGCTGTGTAGAGTCTAAGATCAGGGCACTCACTTATGGGTTCAATGCAAACACACTGCAGACTTTTAAGAATAAAATCAGACCTTGGAGTTGCATGGTGTGGGCCTGAAGGGTGGAGAAAGGGAGGAGGGGAGAACACAAGCAGACTGGAGGGTGTTCTGAGAAAGAACTCAGGGAGTAAGCCAAAGTGGAATGGCTATGTGGAATCCAGTGAGGCTTCCTGTTAGGTTTTATCAGCAGCCAGAAGGCCAGACATAGAAACCACCTTGCCAGAAAGACTTGGAGGGAAGGATGATGGCTCAAGACTAAGAGAACCCTGGGACTCAGGACAGGGAAATGTCAAGAGAGAAGACCCTTTAGGGGTGCCCCAGGGATGGGGTGGGTGAACTAGGGAGGTAGACAATGGGGAAACCTTGATGACCAGGACAGGATGCTAGAAATTTACCTCTTCAGGACCTGGAGCTTTTCTCCCTTTAGCACCTGAAGGTCCCTGTCATTCACAGCGGCATAGTCAAACAGGGCCACAACAAAATGCTCCTCTGGAAAGAACAAGAAAGAGATGGCTACCACTGGTGTCCACAACAGAAGTGGAGGTCTGCGGGACTGTGTGGTGCAAGCTATCTTCCAGTTCCTAAGAGCATTAATGAGAGGGAAGCCATATGAGGCTACTCTCTCGACAATGAAAAGGGGATTCTCAGGAAGTGACACCAGACCCATGGCCACTCTAGGAGTAGGCTGGTCCTCATTGCCTGGCTCATCTTCCTTTCAGACCTAAGGCCTAGACAAAGAGCTATATGGAGGCAGCCATTGCCAGCCCTCAGAGGGCTGTAGGCCCAAGTCTAAGAGCCAGTAGCTGATCCTGCATCCAGCTTGCTTCTAAAGAATCCCCTCAGCATCCTTTCCCAGCATCTATCCCAGAGGTCATGTGACCACTCCAGCCCTACCCTCTCAATGGTGTTGGTACCCAGAGTTTCCTGGTGGCACCTCTGGCTTTCAGCACCTGGCCTTCTTGGCTCTGAGTCTCTCCTGGAGGGATGTTGACAAGCCGGTGGTCCTGAAGCAGCAGAAGGCTCAGGAGCATGCTGGACACCTTTCAAATGATCACTGTTTGACACCAGGGCTCCCTAATGCCTGGCAGAATCTCTTGGAGACTTGTAGCTCACAGATGACCTAACACTGTCATGGATGAGTGGTATGGTCTGAGGTGGGGACCTTCCCTTGGTGGGAGGAGGTTCAGCATGAATGGCAGGAGTCCTTCACAGTGTGAAGACTCAGACTCTCGAGCCAAAAGCAGTCGGTTACTTCCCTCCCTTGAGCCTCCATTTGAAAGATGGGACACCCCTTGTTAGAAAGGGGGGGATCAGTGATCTGATGGGAAAGATGGTATCCTTAGCTGGGTAAGGGACATCAGATGACAACACTGATCGGTTCCAACACTTTGCTCAAAAAGGTGACAGGCTGAGCTCTCTCAGAACACGAGAGGTGTATTACCCACTGTGACATCTTGCCCAGTCTTGGGATACAGTGGTCTGTATGCTGCATGCTCCACATAGTCTGTGAGTGAGTGAAGGAGTGGTTTGTATGGATGGGTGATGCGGGATGATTTGATAGCCAGCTCTGAACAAGCCCCATCCAGGAAGCCCTCAAAGCCTCAGTTCCGGCCCAAGAGGAGGCTCATTCGTCATGTGACCACCATAGGTCCATCAGCACAGTTGAGTCTGGAATGAAGGAGGTGGCACAGATAGCTGGAAGGTTTCCAGGGACGACTGACTATGGAAAGAGGGAGGTGAGAAGGCATCTTCCACATGGATCAGACCTCGTGCCATGAGGGAAGAACAGAGCAGTCCCACTGCCCTTTGAGTTTGGGAACTAGAGTCTCCAAGCCAGGCCTTTATGGTGCCAGATATGCTCCAATAACTCCTTCCTTGTTCTTTTAAGCTTCCAGCTTCCTCCACTGCTTTCCAGCCCTACAGCCCCACCACAGCTTCTCTGGTTCTAACACACCATGTCCCTGGGGAGATGCCCGATATCCCATTCTTACCTTCATCTGGGTGCTGGTTAGGAGACGGAGGGGCAAGGTGGTTGAAGACAACCTTGGGCAGAAATTCACTGAGTTAGTGAGTAGTCTGCAGCAAGGGTAGACTAGAGGACACTGGAGAACCAGTTGACTAGATTACCCGTGGGTACCCACTCTGAGGAAGGAGGGTAGTCACATACAGGAATACTTAGATACATTCTGTATACACTGTATCAGCTCCTTGGAGTACCGCTGTTACCCCAGGTCACCTGCCATCCTCGCCGTGACCATGTATGGAGATGCCCAGTTTCAAAGGTAAAAAGCTCTGTCACCTCTGTCAAAATCCTGGCTCTACCATTAAAGAAGAAGTTGTGAACAGGCATTTATTGGCAAAGAAAGATATTTTAAAATTATGTTTCCCTTAAACTCAATAAATAATCACAGGGTGTCTATCCTATGGGTAGACGCCTGTATTCCTGTGCCAGGCTGTAGCACGAAGATATGCCTACTATAGCAATAGTCACACATAAAGCATTTTTCATCATGGCAATGGCCCTTATGACCCATGGCAAAAAAATGGAATAATGAGCAATATCTACCATGTATCTATGTGGTTAAATCTCACAAACACTGTGCTGGACCCACAGACTGTTATCCCCCTGGAACTGAAGCCCAAATAACCTTTCTTGTCTGAGTTGCCTCGGAGACAGTATTTTATTACTGTGGCTAAGGCAGCTACAATAAGCTCGGCTGCCTTAAACTCCTGCTGCTGTGACATGGCCATCCATGATGGACTGTAACCTAGAACCATGAGCTAAACGGATGGAGGAAGGACCTTGGGGCAGGAGCTCAGGAGAGGTAACCCTAAGTATCTCCAGCAAGTGAAACAGTCCGGAATTGTCATCTTTCTAAAGCATGGATGAGTCACACAGTTTTTAAAAAGTTAAGCTCTAGGCATCTGTTTGTTAGTGTGTCACTTCAGAGAAATGACTTGGCCTGTCTAAGTTTGAATTTGCCCACATTCCCATTCATTCATCCACTCAGTTGTGTGCTGAGTGCTGTATGGTGCTTTGATACAGCTCGGAGAAGGGCAGGGTTCACCCAGGGAAGGGAACAGCAGTCTTTGCTCCCATTAGGTCTCTGTTAGGATCTTGGTGATGCCCACAGTGACAGACAGGCCAGGACATGGGTCCAGGCATGACACCAAATGCCCCAAACTAATAGATTTGTGACCAAGCAGGGAATGGAACAAAACAGTCAACTAGACACATGAGCCCAAAGGGGCTGATTCAGGGAGTACCTTGTGCCTTAGACTCTGTCCTGGAAGGGACTGATCACTCACCAGGGGTGGCAGGGGCGGGGGAGCCTTGCTCTGGGTGCGGGTCTTCACAGGGCTCCAGCCCTTTTCGCTGACCTGCCCCTTGCTGCTCAGAAGCCCCATCCTGTAGGAAAGCAGATGGCAAACAGTGACAAGAGACCTCAAGATGCTGGGTCCCTGCACCCAACCCCCTTCTGGATAGAGATTATGTGACAGTGCAGCTTTCCCTATCGGAGCGTGAGAGAAGAGGCAGAAAGAGCTAAGCTGGCATTCATCTTGTGCTCAGCAACCCAGAGAGGGAAAATGACTTGTGTTTAGGACCCAGACATCCCCATGGCATGGGTCCCAGTTCTCAGGAACAGGAGCCTGACCCCTTATCCGGGTTTTAGTCTTATGTTGCCAGTGAGCCACTAGGAAGTTCCCCTTCCTCCCTGGGTCCCACAGGCTCCTCTGTCAATGGTGAGATTTTGTGTGAGCATGTCTAACAGCGTGCTTTGGAGCTGGAGCTAAATCGGTGCTCTATGCAAAGGACAAACTGATAGACACCATGGTCAGGTTTGTTCTTTGGTTAAGAATCTTAGCAGACATGGGAAAGACACAAATCAAAATGAATACATGCTTTCTTTGCTTATTTTGATTATTGATGGGGGAAGGATGCAGATTTAAAAAACAACAACAAAAAAATAAAGATGTGAAGAAATTTTTTAAAATTAAAAAAAAAATTTAAATTATGTATGTGTGGCTGTTAATACAAAGCAGTATCCCCAAAAAGGTATTTCTAGAATGTTAATATTGTTTACTTTGGATGAGAGGACTTCAGATGACTTTCATTTTCTCTCATCTAACTAACTACCTATATTCCATGAGTACTTCAATAGTAAGTGCATACCCTTGTACAGAAGAAAAGTTTAAAGACCATCTTAGCAATTTGCCTAGCAACAGTGGTACTTAGGACCTGGGACAGGATAGTTCTTGGATGGATACCACACGGCTGGGTCTCAAGCATGTCCTGACCTCCCCATCTCCCAGGCTCAATGATAAGTCAATGAGCAGCAGGTTCTAGAACCTTCTCTGGACTTGAGCTCTTCTGCACCTGTCCAGATGACCACACTCCTCTTTTCCATCTAGCCAGCCCCCAAATTTGAACTTCCTGGGAAAACATGTCCACTTACCCAGCAAACTTGAATATTTAAAGACCCTGACAGGAAGTCCAGCTCCTATAATGAAATGGCCCCACTCCTTACAGTCCATGAACGACTGATTTTCCAGGGCTGTAGGGAATGCGTAAATTCTCAATAAAGACTGGCTACACGTTAGTGACCTAGGAGCCTGTGTGACAACATTCCTTGTGACTAGGCTTGGCTAACCCTGCAGTTTCAGGGTGGTTGAAGTGAGGGAGTACAGACGTCCACCAGAAAAGAGGGAGCACATGTAGCCCTGGTGTTCCATGGGGCTTGGCTTCATCCAGGAGACACTAGCCTCCCTTCCAGGAAAGAAGGAAAGAGTCTGCCTCTGCGTGCGTGTGTGTGTGTGTGCGTTTGCATGTGTGTGTGTGTACATTTTGTGGGTTACCCAAAGGAGGATGTGAGATATTTGTGGCTTAGAAATAAATTTGACCTCCATGCAGACTCTCACAAGAGCTGAGAGGTCCCTGTCTGCCCCTGGGGAGGTGCTCAAAGCCCGAAACCAGCCTCAACCAAACGGGGGATGTGGTGAAGGCAACAGTTAAAATCAGAGCTTGAAACCCCTTCTTTACACCTGCTGTGTGTGTCATGGTTGAAGAGCGCTCAGCACCTCCAGTTTTGATGTTTGTGATAGCGTCAGTGGACTGGCTGCAATCTTCCTTGCATCTGAAGCAAGAGAGCCGAGGAGGCTTTAAGGTGACATGGAAGGTGGCAGAGCAGCAGCTCCGACACTGGGGCCAGCTCACACAGGAAACAGGTTACC
This sequence comes from Uromys caudimaculatus, assembly GCA_028551405.1. NCBI lineage: Eukaryota > Metazoa > Chordata > Mammalia > Rodentia > Muridae > Uromys > Uromys caudimaculatus. The sequence goes on along the minus strand of CM052708.1, from coordinate 55,282,489 downwards.
CTGCCAGGACAGTTCTGCCTCAAGTCCGGATGGCTGCTTTCTCTCCTGCATGGGATGCCAGCTGCCTGCAAAGCTTCCTAAGCCACTTCTTCCTCCCCATTGTTCCAGCAATGGTGGCCAAGGGTTCAGTGACCAGAACTTAGAGCAACCTGTCCACTGGCTTTGTGACCATGAGCAAATCATTTTGCTTCCCTGAGTCTGTCTCCTGGTTGATGGGATGATATGGGTTCAATTCTTAGCATCATAGACAATACCTCTAAGGAAGGTATCCTCGCCTGTGGCTGAGAAAGCTGAATAATTGACTTCCCATCTGGGAATTTTCAATTCCACCTTGTCTATTTGGCTTGTCTCCACAGTCCACTTTCAGCTGGTCACAGATATATTTTAATTATGCTCTCCTGTGACAATTGGCTGTGTCCACTTGTGCAAAATACGGGGAAAGTGCACCAAGTAGTGAATATCGAGACAATTGTGTGAACACTGCTGCCTGTGCAGAACAGTTGTCCTGACCCCGCTGAGCCCCAGGGTGGTTGTGATGTTTGTTCACCTACCGAGTGCGCCTGCCTAGGCTCAGTACACAGATGTGCAACTGAATACATAGAGAGCAGCTAGGTAGGTTTAAAGTCAAAGGTCAACAACCCATGCATAATTAACAAACATTACCAAGAGGCCCCCCACAAAGAGAGGACAAGAAAGAAGCAAGGAATAAACGGGACACCAAATAAACATTTTGTTCTGGTTTTGTTTTTTATATTGTGGATGAACACAGGTGAGAGCCTGTTTCTGGGTGCAGAGGAACGAGTGAGCAGCCTTTGGGATTCATGGTCCTTTCCATCCTTCATCATTTCCTAGGTGGCTCTGAGGTGTATTGGGACTGTCTTGTCTCTGGGGGCCAAGGTTTAGTATAGTGAATCTGAAGGTTTGATAGTGGGTTGAAAGACAATGGCCAGAGAGAGTTGCTTGGACCCAGCAAAGCAGTGAGACATTTGTATACCTACACTGGCACCACTAATCTAGAAAGCCATTCTTGTTTATCTAGAAACTGGGGACCCCTGGTTGAAAACAGATATCATGGATTAAGTCACTGCTAGTGTATAGTATATGGGTTCAGGTCTGTCTGACTTTAACTCATGCTTTGGAATGGCAGGGGCTGTCTGGTATTAGGTGCTATTTGCACCTATACTGACACTCAACTCATAGAACACTGTTTTGGGGGCCACACAGCATAGTAAGGAAGGAAGGAAGCATACAGGATATAATTGTTTGCCCTTCAGTAATTTGCTTAGGATTTTAATGTGTTAATTGGAGTAGCGATTATTTCTGTCCCCAGGGTGTTATAAAGACTTAATTAGTATTACTCATTATTAGCACATCTTAGAACAGTGCCTAACTCACCTAGATGTCTAATAGGTACATACTGTCATGCTAGATACTAGAAGATCCAATGATTACAGTTCCTTCAGTAACCATGAGAAGTAAGTGTTACCGGTCCTCTTCTGCAGGTGGCAGTTAGGGACAGCAGACATCTTTCTATGCCGTGCAGTCAGGGACTAGCAAGCCCATCCCAACACAGTTGCAGCTCCATATCACTCCATCCACACCTGAACTTGAAGCGGCCCCAGCCATGGCTCTCCGAACTCTATAATCTTTTGTTTGTTTGGCCTCAAACATCCCAGCTTTACAGACAATGAACGTGCTGAGTCTTACACAGCAGAAGCTCATCCCATAGTCATCCGATACTTATCTCATGACGGCTTCTTGCTTGATTTGCCCTTGGGATTCCAACACAATCATATATGACGTGATTACTATTCTCCTGCCCCAACTTGGACAAGTTCCGTGTTCCTTGATTTGTAAACTACCAGTCCTATAGAATGTTCTATATTTTGGACTTTGCGTCCTTGTTAAGATTCATAGCACACATCTCTCTCTCCCTCTTTCTTATACATGGACCAAAAGCCACAGGCTCCGTTTGATTCAGATGCATCTTTTCCTGATATGGATGTTTTTTAAGGTGGTGTGTGCTGTATAGGAGGCACACAAAAGTAGTGATGCTAAGAAGAATCAAAGTTCAGGTGGTCTGTTCCACACATTCATCAAAATGTTGTCGGCAATATTTCAGCTGATTTTTCCTTGATAGTTACAAAAGCTAGTACTATGATTTCATCATGCATTTCACATTTGCTAAGTTGGACCTGAGAGAAAGAAAGTCACCCCAGAAAGACTGCCAATCAATCTAACCACAGGCAAGTATTTTCCCAAGGACATTTGAGGCAGGAAAGGTGTTCAGAAAATGAGGATTTTTCCATTAACCTGACTGTAGAGTGTGTATCATAATTATTTAAGAGGACACAGTCCAAGTTGTGTGAAATATTTTTTAAAGACTGGCCATTTGCGGCTGGAGACATGGCTCAGCTGTTAAAGGCACTGGTTGAAGAGCACTCTGGTTTGATTCCCAGCGACCATGCAGCCACTCACAACAACTTATAACTCTAGTCCTTGGGTATCTGAGACCCTCATCTGTAGTGCACAGACAGGGCACAAGCAAGCAAACAAACAAATAAATATTTTTAAAAGAGGTGATCACTTCTGATAGTCCCAAGTAATCTCCCATCAAAAGATTCACCATGTGTACTGGCTAATTTTATACTAACTTGATACAAGCTAAAGTTATCTAAAAAGGAGGAACTTCAATTATTAAATGGTTCCCTAAGATCAGGCTGTAGGCAAGTCTGTAGGACATTTTTGTAATCAGTGATTGGTGGGTGGAAGACCCACACCATTGTGTGTGGTGCCACCTGTGGGGTGTGGTCCTGGGTTCTATAAGAAGGTGGGCTGGGCAAACCATGAGGAGAAAGCCAATAAGCAGCTCCCCACCGTCTCCTCTGCATCAGCTCCTGTCTCCAGGTTCCTGCCCTGCTTGATGAACAGTGATGTGGAAGTGTAAGTCAAATGAACCCTTCCACCCCAAGCTGCTTTCACGGTGTTTCATCATAGCAATAGTAACCCTAAGACACCATGTCTGATCCTACTTAGCTCCCGAGTAGTCTATTTTCCCGGCATGAGCAATGGGCTTGTTAGGAAGATGTGGCTTTGTACCACGTAGCCGAGTGAGTGAAGACCCCTGGGCATGTGTGACTCCACATAAGGGGAAACGCTACCAGTGATGGCTGAGGCACGGTGAGTAGGAGGCACTCCTGTGGCTGTTTCAGTTTTATAAAACCAAATCTTTCCTGCTGTGGAAATGCTTCCACACCCTAATGCGGTAAATCTGGTAGAGAAGATTTTCTGATGATAAATAGTTTGAGGGTTCCGAGCAGAACTTCAGCAGGGAAGGTGACCTTCTTGTGAGGCTGCTTCGAGTATGACGCATGCCCCTTTATGTGCATCGACTATGTGTCACTCTGAAGCCTTTGAGAAGCCAAACACATAGTAGGTGGTTATATGCACAAATAAAATCCCTTCACGTGAATCAAAATTCTTCTTGGAGGGAGATCCCATGGAAATTTATATTTTAAAATCCCCCATTAGTGCAGGGCAGTGGTGGCACACGCCTTTAATCCCAGCACTTGGGAGGCAGAGACAGGTGGATTTCTGAGTTCGAGGCCAGCCTCGTCTACAGGTGAGTTCCGGGACAGCCAGGGCTACACAAAAACCAAAAGGGCTGTCTCGAAAAACAAAACAAAACAAAACAAAACAAAATCCCCCATTAGTAATCATGGAAACATGTTAACGATAGGCTCTCGTGTCAACATAGCTACCTTCATGTCTTGCTTTAATGGCACGGGGGCTATAATGCACTCTTCAGTGTTTAGTTTCTTGTAACTTTTTTTTTTTTTGAGACAGAATTTCTCTGTGTAGCCCTGGCTGTCCTAGAACTCACTCTGCAGACCAGGCCGGCCTTGAACTCAGAGAGACACGTGCATCTGCTTCCAAAATGATTAAAGGCATGCGCCACCACCACTCAGCCAATTTCTTGTAACTTTTAACAATTCAATGAGTCATTAAATCTGGAACTCATTACTTAACAGAGCTGGTTCCTTGTGTGGCAAAGGATTCTGAAACCTGGTTTTGTGTAGGAAGCAGCTGACCCCGAGTCCCATCCCAACAGTTCTGCTACGAGGTGAGGTGGGGTCCAGGGTCTGTGTTTTAGGACATGATCGGACTGATGCTCCATCACCTAGATGGTTCTGTTTGCCTTTGCTTCCAGAGTGCATTGTTATAGGGAGCAGTAATCCTACAGCTCTTTCTCTGAGTTCTCCTTAAACAATGCTAATTGTCCCCTTGTCTATAAGTGCGATGCCTTTTTTCTGTCCCCCATATAAATATTTCTTATATGGTGCTGTTTCCTGCATAGTTCCTTGACAGGGGAAACAATTATTCTGGACCAGCTTGTACCTCTGTGGTACTTCCCAGCTTGCAGAGTATTTCCTGCACACTTCTCTTATTCCTTCTCGGCTGCTCACCTCTCTTCAACACAAGCATGAAAAGAACAGTCTTGAAGACTGAAAAGAAATGACTGAGAAAATAAGATAGAGATGGATGATACGGATGGAGTTTGAGCCTGCGATCTAACATATAAATAGAAAATGAAATCAATGCAAAAACTAATCCAGAGGACCAGACAGGCAGCGAGGATGTCTAAATGCACCACCTTGATCCAACATCCTTCTGGGAGTCCTAACTATAAGGGAAGAGAGGAGAGCAAACAGCATAAGGTTGAAAAGGAATAAAGTTTGTCTTTATGCATGGGCAACTTGGTTTTTTGCATGAAGAAATCCCAAAGTATAACCAAAGACTGTAAAGATCAGGAGAGATGGCTCAGTGGGTGAAGCACTTACCACCAAGTCTGACAAACTGATTCAGTTCTCAGAACATGGTGGAAGGAGAGAGCTGGCTCCTGCAAGCTGTCCTCTGACCCCCTCGGAGTGTGTGTGCATGTGTGTGCACTTGCATGCATACACATGTGCACACACACTAAATAAATGTCAATAAATATAAATATAGAAATGTGTAAAATTCTAAAACATCCTCCTGAATCTAATACACACATATGTTCTTATGCACTTGTAAGGGGCAATTGGAATTGAAATTTTAAAAAGCTCTCTCTACATTAACACCAAAATATCTATATTTGAGTCTAAATCTAATGAAATGTGTACTGAGAGCATATGAAGGAAACTACCCACCCCCAATAGCAGATCTAAGGAAATGGAGCTCTATTCGGGGTTTATGACTACAAAGATTCAATCGCCAACTGTGGTTCTTGAGCACAGATGAAATGCAGCAAGGACCCCAGCCAGCAAGTTCTTTGTGACTGTTAACAAGGTGCTTCGCAAGTGTCTATGGAGAGACGAGCTCAGAAGACCAACGTTGCTCTACAGGAGAAGAAAGTTGAGAGCCCATCCCACCTGACTGTGCACCTTACAGGGAGGGGCAGTAAGAAAGAATGGACATGAGAATACCATGAAGAGCCCAGAAACACATTCTTATAAATACAGTCTACAGCTCTTTGACAAGTGGCCAAGGCAAGTCACCAGACCATAGGTTAATCTCTTTAATAGATGTGTGGGATCATTGGACACCACATGCCAAAGGAAAAGTGAATTTCATCTTGACAAAAACAACTCCCACAAAATAACTCAAGCCAGATCATCAAGCTAATTATGATCATGAAACTATAATTATAAAATGCAAAACCATAAAACTTCTAGAAGACAACCTGGGAGAAATTAGGTGACCTTGGGTTTGGTTATGCCTTTTAATTTTTTTTAATTACACCTATTATATAGGTTGTCTGTATGTGCACGTGTGTATGTGTGCATGTACCTATGTATTTGTGTATATACCTATGTGCATGCATACATGTGTACACCTGTGCGTACATAAGTGTGTATATGTGTATGAATATGCATGTATGTGTCTCTGAGTGTGTGTGTATGTGTGTGTGCGCATGTGTGTGTGTGTGTGTGTGTGTGTGTGTGTGTGCACACACGTGGCATCTGTGTGAAGGTCAGAGGACAGCCCTGGAGCCAATTCTCTCTTTCTAAGATGTAGGTCCAGGGATAGAACTCGGGTCATTGGTGAGCACCTTTACCCACTGAGCCATCTTTTCAGGCTTGGTAATGTCTTTTTTAAAGCAAGTTGTTGTTTTTTTTTAAATTAAAAGTTTTAGTGTATAAAATAGTGAGTTACAGTATGACATCTTCATGAATACATGTCATACTTTTATATATTACCTTGACCTTATTACTGGTAATAAATTGCCTATTTATTTGTTTATCTTATTCATGAGACAGGGTCTCATGAGACTAAATCAGGCCTAGAACTCCCGACTGTCTTGCCTCCACCTCCCTAGTGCTGGGATTACAGGCGTGCACTACCACATCTGGCTTGGTATGTCTTTTTAGATGGAACGCTGACAGCACCATCTATGAAGGATGAAATGTGGTGTTGGACTTCCAGTTACCGAAGAGACATAAAAGACAATGAATACAGAGACCCTCGCACATGTATAGTCACAGCAGCATTATAAGCCAACTTTCAATAAAAACAACAAAAATGTCCATTAACTATAAATAGATTTTTAAAAATGGATGTGATGAGCCACTGACACCTCCAGCAACACAACTGAGTCTAAGAGCATTGTGCTATGAGACAGAGGCTGAATACACAGGAAACGTGCCACTGAGGTGTTGGCATTCACACTGATTTGTTTATTCTGTGTGTTTATGTGTATGAATATAGAGGCCAGAAGGTTACCTTAACTGTCATTCCTCGGGAGCGATCCAGTTTGGGTATCTTGGGTACACTCACCAGGCTGACTGGCCAGCAAGCCCCAGGCACCTGTCTGTCTTCCCAGTGCTATGATTGAGAGCATTTGCCACCAAACCTGGCTGTTTTACATGGCTTGGGGGGAGATCGAACTCAAGTTCTCAAGCTTGTATGACAAGCACTTTAGTGACTAAGTGATCTCCCCAGCCCCCAGACTTACTGAAGTTCTAACTGTAGCAAAAGCAGGTGCACAACTTGGTGGCTTGGGTGGGGGAGCTGTGTTTGCCTTTAATCCCAGCAGCACTCAGGAGGCAGGGGCAGGAGGATCTCTGAGTTTGAAGCAGCCTGGTGAGTTCCAGGATAGCCATGGCTACCCAGAACAACCCTCAAAAGATCAAAGCAAACAAACAAAAGAAAAAACTTATTGACCACTGTCTGCCCTGGGAGGGAGCCCTAAGGGATGGCTGGAAGGCGAACTTTTAGTTTTCCGATGACATCCTTTGGAGCTATTCCAAACAA
>CM052708.1:55155568-55275096 GCA_028551405.1 Uromys caudimaculatus | reverse complement strand
AGGACTTTGGGCCTGAGGGTGCTAGGGGCACCAGTAAAAGGGAATGTCAAGGTGGGAATATGGGAATGGGTGGGCGGGTAGGTGGGAGGAGGAATTCCCTCACAGAGGTGGGGAGGGGGAGGGGACACGGGGTTTCTAAAGAAAAGGGGAATCATCGGAAATGTAAATAAAATATCAAAAAAATAAAATAAAAAAAAAACAAAAAAAAAACAAAACAAAACAAAGCATATTCATGGATAACCTATAGAGTCACAACCTGTAGCTAAGTAACAAACGCGTGGGTGAAAATTAGCTGTGTAGTAAGAGAGATGGGAACTAGAAAGTTAAACATCCAGAATACATTACTGTACAGCAGAGGAAATTCCCGGGGGCTTTTATTACACAATCAAGATATGTAAAAGGAACTAGGAGAAGAGTCTGTACATATCTGAAGATGTAAAGAAAGTGTGTGGAAATCTATGGAATCAAATCAAACTGCTAACCTTAGAAGAGTCCATGCCTCTGCAAGGGCCGTTAGAGCCTTCCTAAATACCTTCTGCAGGGAGAAGCCAAACAATGAAAACCAGGCAATCATTCAAAATTTTAAAGCAGAGCTTGTATCCTGAACCCATCTGAGAAGGGCAGAAGGACAGGAGGAAGGTGACACCCTGCACCGACCAGCTCCTTCCACTCTTGGGGAATGAAACCTATTACAGATCAAAATCAATGTCCTTTCTCTCTTACACAGGGATTTGTTTTTACCACAAGAAATTCAGAAAATAACATAGGGATAAAAATTATCCCCAACACCACCATTCAGAGGCAGCCATTGTTAACACCGGTATGTAATTTTCCAAGACTATTTTAGTTTTAAAAAAAGCAAAAAATAGGATCATTATCTACATCCTGTTTTGTGACCTGTTTTTGAAAGAACACATCATGGTTGTCTTTTCCTGCTGGTATCTGCTTTGTCTCCTTTATTGCTTGTTGGTCTAGCAAGCCTCTTATCATTAGAGCTTAGTATTGTCTGTCCCTTTTATTACATACTAGTTTTACTTCCAACACGGTTTGCACTCTAGATGTGTGTGTAAACATCAAGGATCAAGGTCTTAATTCTGAATAAATCTCTCCACTAATTTTTATCAAGGTTAAATTCCTGCGAGTGGAATTTCAGGGGCATAAGCATCAAGTGTCTTCTGATAAGTCACCAGGTGGCCCCTCACAGTTTCTATCCCCTTCTAAGTCTGTTTATTAAAAAGTATTCTTTACCTTTCTCTTTCACTTTTTTTTCCTGCTAAGCTGGTATTACAGGTAGACAGTGAATATTTGGGTATTACATACATTCAAAAAGGAAAATCCCCTAAAACCCCAGGAGCAGGCCGTGGCTATGGCTCTGTTGACAGTTATAACCTAGTGTACAGAAAGCCCTGGCTTCCACCTCTAGCACCACACAAAACCAGTGTACTGCTACTGAGCTGGTGATGCTGTCACCTGTGGGGTGAAGTCAGAAAAGTCAGAGGTTCAAACTCTTCCTCTGCTACATGAATTTACTCTTACATACCAGTTTACTTTGAACATTTTTTGCATCCCAGACATGTGTATAAACAGCCTGGGTTGAGGTCTTAATTCTGACTAAACCCTTGGACTAATTTTGGTCAAGGTTAATTCCTGCAGACAGAATTGCAGGGGCAAAAGGTGTTGGAAGTAAACCAGTGTGTAGGAGTTTAAGGTCTAACCTGAGCTGCATGAGACTTTGTCTCAACCCAAAAACCAGAAACTAAAACTGAGATCATACTCAATAAAAATAGCTACACCAATGGAAAGATATTATACATAGTTACCACTAACATAACCAGGGCTGTTACATATACACACATATGTAAAATACCCAGACTGTTTATCTTGTTTAATAACTTGATTATTTCCATGAACACTACACTGTGAATTACATTTATAAGTAAATATAATTTCTTTATATTTATTAAATAATTAAAAATTAAATAATTAAACAAAATTTAATTTATAGGTAAGTTAGTATAATTTTGATGGAAGTTTCCTAACTGCTACTCTGCATATTTACCATTAATTTGTGTAATTACTATTGGTCAAATAAGTTACCTTCAATTTTTGGTGATTATAAATAAATTTATTATGAACAAACTTTTAAATATTGAGTGGTTTGTGCATTTAAAAGAATTGCAATAAGCCGGGCAGAGGTGGCGCATGCTTTTAATCCCAGCACTTGGGGGGCAGAGGCAGGTGGATTTCTGAGTTCGAGGCCAGCCTGGTCTATAGAGTGAGTTCCAGGACAGCCAGGGCTACACAGAGAAACCCTGTCTCGGGAAAAAAAAAAAAAAAAGAATTGCAATACCCTTATGGATGGAAGGATGGATGGAGTGTGTGTGCATGTGTGTGTGTGTGTGTGTGTGTGTGTGTGTGTGTGTGCGCGCGCACGCGCGCATGTGTGTGTCACCATGGTCTGTGTGTGGAGGTCAGAGGACAACTTGTGGGAATTGATTCTCTCCTTTCACCATTTGGGTCCCAGGGATCAAACTCAGATCATCACACTTGGCCGCAAGCCCCCTTCACCCATTAGTCATCTCACTTGCCCTTCCTTGTATGATATTTTTAAAGCTATGATTCTGTAAGTAGGATTCAGTATCAAATCTAGGCACATGGGTTTTTAGGTTTCTGGTCTTTGATAGTAAGATTGATTTACGCTCTCAGAACTGAAGAATAAGCTATTTTCATTTCCTTGCCAACGGAAAAAGAAAAAAGAAAAAAACCATCCTTGCCTACCCATTAAATAGAAGGTGATAAATAAGACAGTTTTAACTTATTTTTATGAAAATGTGTCGTACTTATTAACCACGGCTTCTAGTGCTATGACTTGGTTTCCTTATAATACACCAGAGATTTTTATATAGGACACATATATTTAAAATACAGATCATTCTGTCATGTGTTGTAGGCATTTTCTCAACTTAGCTCTTCATCTTTCCTTTGTTTATGGTACGCTATGCACAGAAGGTCGTTGATCTACCCGCTCAGTTTACTGGTTTTTCCTATCAGTCCTTTAGACAGAAATGTGTAACTGTTGAAACTTGCTCACTATCAATGGTAAGTTTAAGATTTTTTCATTGTATTTGCTACTACCATGTGTGAGCATGGTGTGTGTGTGTAGAAGCAGGTGTACAGAGATCTGAGGACAACTTTGCGAGGTTGATTCTTTCCTTCCTCCATGTGGGTCCTGAATTCAGACTGCCAGGTTTGCATTGTGGCATTGTGTGCACCTTTACCTGCTGAGCCATCTCACAGGCCACAGAAAATTTGAACATGTAAAAAAAAAAAAAAAAAAAAAAAAAGCACAGCAACATGCAGCAGCACTAGTGTAATGGACATTGATCCTTCCTTTTGCTCGGTTTTCCTCCGACCTGTCCTCCGCCCTCTCTGTGTTATTCATGGGAAGGACACAGCCGAGCTTGTTCACTACTTTGTCCTCTGTTCTCCTCAAGAGTGATAGTTATCCTGAAGCCGGTGAATGTCTTATCATGCACACCATTGGCATGTACCTGTTGTCACAACAATATTAATCTTTTGCTTTGTGTTTGAGACTGTTACAGAAATGACTCTATAATCTATGCAAACATTTTGTGATTTGCTTTTGTTTTTTTAAATTGTATAATTTGGAGATTTGTTTGTTGTAAGGTAGAGGTCGCTGGTTCTAAAACAAAACAAACAAACAACCCCCAAACCAAACAAACCAAAAAAAACTATTCAGGGGCTGAAGAGATGGCTCAGCGGTTAAAAGCACTGACTGTTCTTCTAGGGGTCCTGAGTTCAATTCCCAGCAACCACATGGTGGCTCACAACCATCTCTAGTGGGATCTGATGCCCTCTTCTAAAAAGAGTGACAGTGTACTCATATAAATAAAATAAATACATAAATCTTAAACAAAACCAAAACCAAAAAACCCTATTCAGTTAAGTGACTTGTTTGATATTTTTCACCTCCTCCTAAGGGTCTTTGCTTCTTGATCTTGATAATGAACAATGCCCGTAGGGTACAGTCAGCAGTTTCTCCAAGAACAAGGAGAATCTGTGTGTTGAATTACCTTTGTGGACATACAGGGCAGTGGCACTGTAGATCCCAGCATGATCCCGGAGCAATCCACCAGCAGGGCCCCAGAAGCACGGTCTCACCAAAAAGTATCGCTAGATATTTATTTTACTCATTGAAGGGTGGCAAGTGGGGACTTTTCACTTTAATTTGTTTTTGCCTGATGACTTTTAGCATACTAGCAATCATATTGACCTTTCCCATTTGTATTGGGTGGCCATTTAGAAATGTCTTCCCATCTCCAGTACCAACCCAAGCAATATTTTACCAAGAAATGTACCAAAAGGTTATGCAGACCTGGTATAGAGATATGAATTTGTGGAAAGATATTTTAAAAATGTTTTTAGGACAGGAGACTGAGTCATTGGTTGCTAATTAAGAGGACTATAGTTCAGAGGTGAACCTTCCCATCATGACCTCCAAAAGTCAAATGGGTTTTCTATCAATATTCCAGCAGAAACTTTACAAGATGTTTCTAAAGTTTGGTGGGTGATAAAAATGCTCAAGAATAAAAAAAAAAAAAAAAAAAAAACCAATGAAAGAGAAGAATCAGATGTCAAAGAGGCCCCAGTAAAAGCTGCAGTGACTGCGAGATAGCAAAGGGACGCACATGGCCACATAGGGAGACGCACAGACACACACACACATCACACACACACACACATAACACATGGACACATACACACAGAGATGCACATAGACACATATCACACACAGAAACACACATCAAACACATAGCACACGGACACACATACGCACAGAGAGACACACACATAGACACATATCACACACAGACACACACATCACACACACACAGATACACATAGACACACACAGACACACGCATCACAAACACCACACAGACACACATGGACACACATACAGAGACACACAGACATCACAAACACCACACAGCCCACATATAGAAGGATATTAGACATCAGACAAACACTGGAGATCACCAGAAAGACACTCAAGTGAACAGTGCTGGGGCATTTGTGTTTGCTGTTGAAGCGTGAAGCTGTCCTCTCCCCTCACAACTGTGCCCTAAGATCAAATCTACATCGATGAAAGATTTAACCACCAAAGGCTTTAAAATGTTAGAGGGGAGACTGAGAGACCACATAAAGATGATGGTTGAATCAGAAAGCCAAATATTATATAATAACAGTTTAAGTGCCCCATCTGTCTCCTAAGTGAACTCCTATCACGTGTTCTCGGTCTGTCCCTGGATGCTGCATGGCTGTTCTTTGCACAGAGCCACATGTAGAATCTACCCCTGCACAGAGACCATGCAGCTCCTCACTGCCAGGACTTTATTCCTTACTATTTCTAATTTATTTTTCAAAAATAATTTAAGAATAATTTTGAGAAAAATCCTGTATTCATTTAATTAGCATTGTATTTATGATCATATATTATTTTTGAAGAAATGGCACATTTTAAATTATATTCATTTGTGTGTGTGAGTGTGTGTGTGTGTTGTGTACCTACACACACATACCACAGAACATGTGTGGAGGCCAAAGGACAATCTGTGGGTATCCATTCTTTCTTTCCACAATTTGGGGTCCAGAGATTAAACTCTGGTCAGGCTTAAGGGCACACGCCTTTACTTGATGAGCTGTCTCCTCAGCCCAACCTTGCTCTGAGTCATAAGAACGCTGCACAGTATAGCTCCAGATCTTGTCTTATGTCTTCCATAGGCTCCCTCAGGACAGTCCTCAGTCATTTCCTTTTTGACTTGTTGACAGCACAAATTAGTGAGCTTCTCTTTTCATTGTGAAGTGGATCTGCGTGTGTGTGTGTGTGTGTGTGTGTGTGTGTGTGTGTGTGTATGCATGTGTGCACATAGACACTAATAATAGATAAAAAGAAATATTTCTCTACTAAATCAATGAAGGGAACTTATTTATATACAACCTCTCCCTCTCTTTTATTTTGAGACAGGCCCTTTCCATGTAGAATATATTATTCTCAAACTCACAATCCTCCTGCCTCAGCTTTCCGAGTGCTGGTATTACAGACATGACTTCCCCATACCTAGCTTGATAGTTCATTTCATGTAGAACTCAGATTTTCATATAAAATAATATGCACTTATTACAAAGATGAACGCTAACACAGGAAATTATACGGGAAAGCATCTCCATGATTTTAATATCTTAATTATTTGAATTTTACTTATTCTTCTTTGGGGAAATGTGCTTTTTTTCCTTAATGGAACACAGATTAAATGGAGTTGGTGGAAGGAGAGGTACTGGCCTGTGCCCTGACATCATGGTCTGCAAAGTATAGCTCATTTGCCAGCATCCTTGACTCCTGAGTCTCCTTCCCCACCAGGTAAAGTCAAGACGAGGATGATTAGTAACTCAGAAGTCTCACAGAAGACTAGCTAGAAGCTGAGTCTGACACAGCATCTGTGGGAGCACTGACAGCACTTAGCCTGTAAGACTTTTGTCTTTTATCACTCAAAATTTTATTGTAAGCTTCTTTCTTATCATGCAGACTTGAACACACTTTTACAACTCTCCTTTCTCTGCATGTGTATGTATGTATAAGCATGCGCGTGTGCACGTTTACCTTCATCTGATATGTGCGAGGGAGCTGGTTACTGGATCTCCCTGCACTTTCTTTAGGCTTTCTAGGTTCTCGGAAGGAAAACCAGTTTGGACAAATTTCTGGAAACTGTTTCAGGATCCCTGACCCGAGCCATTGAGTTGCTTGCCAGAAAGGCTGTGGCATATCAGCTGCCTCCTGTGATGGCAGCATGGCCTCTACTACCCAAGGCAATCCCAGAGATGGTTTGATTCTTCCCCCAACGGGGATCCCATCATCCCTAAACAAATGCTTCCCGTAGTCAACATACCTTTTACAAAGCTCACTGCAGCTGCTGCGTGGAGATGATATTGGGAATGAGAGCTGAAGGCAGCAGGGGTCCTTGGCAGGAGAAGCAAGAGACTGTGGCCGGAACACGGGTGTTGTCAGAAGATATGGGGGGCATGGATGGAAACAGTGAGGTGCTACCAACATCCACTCCTGTGATGACCTTTGAGGGAGGGGCAGACTCTCTGCAATGGGAAGGGCCACCTCACCCCTTCTGAAGAAGATTAGAATCTATGTTCAGAATGAAGAGTCCCATCTCTGGCAGGCATCTGAAACCCCCACCGCATTGAATAAACTCATGAAAGCAAGTGTCCATCCAGGCAGCATGAGTGTACACAAGCCATGTCTGAAGTGCCATTGAGCCAACTCCTGGTCCCCTCAGGAGCCTGAGCTTAAGAGTCTGTGCCTTGTGGATAAAAGCAGCTAGTGCTCATGTGAGACTGGGAGATGAGGTCCTCAGTTCATATAGAACCTGGGGTAGGGGTGCATTCTATGCCTGACTCATGAAGATTGTTGTCTAAGTGCTCCCTCCACCCAGCTCCAGTTTCTACATCTGCTGAGGGAACCCTCGGATGCTTCACTCCTCCATGCAGTGGTGAGCTCATAGGGCCAGCTAGCCCAAATCATCCTCTGATGACTCCTGAAGTCCTGACCTGCTTCAGCAAGCACATGCTCTTGATATTGTGGGAAATGTGCTTTTTGGTCTTCCAGAGTCCCTCCCTTCTCTGACAGGGAACTCTTGACCCAAATTCAACTGATTGGGGTTTGGGTAATAGGACCATCTCTGTGCAATAGGGCCACAAGTCCTTTCTTCAGGATTAAGGCTGACAGGGTCTCCCAGACAGCTATTTGGCTGTGTCCTGAAGATCCCAGTTTGGCTAGGAATGGTGTGTAGTCTTCAGAAGTATGGTCCCTTTTTGTTATGGTCTAGATGATAATCTCTTCCCTGACATCCTGAAGGCTGCTCACAGTTATGTATGAGAACAGAAAATCATCTTGAAAGATTACATAGGGTCTGAACTATCAGGTTATGTGGGAAGGCCAAAAAGCCACAACACTCATGATGGGGAAAGGACCAGAGAAAGGGCCATAGAACTCAGAGAGCAGGTGACAGTGTCACCCAGACTATTGATGCTGGGACTGTGTGTGTGTGTGTGTGTGTGTGTGTGTGTGTGTGTGTGTGTGTATTTGTGAGTGTGTGTGGGTGGGTGCACATGTGTGCATATCTGTGAGGGCCAGAGGTCCACCTGGAGTGTCAATTCTCAGGAATGTCCACTTTGTTTTGTGAGACAGGATTTCTCACTAGCCTGAGGCTCACTGATTCAGCTTGGCTGGCTGGCAAGCCACAGGGATTTGTCTGTCTCTGTCCCGCTGATGCTGCCATGACAAGCATGTAGCATTGTGCCTGGATTTTAAAACATGGGTTCTGGGGAATCAAACTCAGATCCTCACACTTGTTCAGCAAGCACGTTACTGACTGGAACCATCTCCTCAACCCACCTCTGAGATTTCTAAAAGATGGTTCAGAATGAAAATGGCCAGAACTAAGCTTATGACCCCACTCCCCATCCTGCTGTGCTCAGACCTTTCCCAAAGCTATGCCATCTAATACAGCCACTCTGTCCTTATCCCCATGTCCATGTACAACTAATTTCTGTTGTGCAATCATCAACATGGTGACATAGTTGGACCAGTCTCGTGGTCTCCATCCCTGATATTTTACTTTATCTGAGCTCCTTTATTCACTGAGTCATCTGCAGGGTACCCTCTGGTCTCTCTGCTCTTCCTCATGTCCGTCATCCAGCCCTTCCCAAGTTATCCACCTATGGCACTAAGTCTTCACTGTACCCAGACTTCACTCTGCCCTAAGGCAGCCCCTATCCCCAACTGCCTCATTTTACAACCAAGAAAACAGACTGGACAGATTAGCCAAGTGTGCCCGAGGTCCTTCAGGTAGATGGAAGTAGGAGGGGATAAACACTGCCCACCATCTTTCCAAGGTGACCTCTGGGACCTCAAGTCTCCATACTCATGTTCAGCATTCTTCAGTTGTGATTGCACAGTTGTAGAGGGACATGAGTGTGTCTTTCATGGATTGACTACTGGGCTCCTCACATTTATTTCAAGGATGGGTCCTAGCTCTGACTTGAATTGTGTGTTTCAGTGAGCTGGAATGACTACTTGACTCAGCCACGCATGGCACATGATCAGGTGACCAGGGACAGAGAATCCAAGAGCTTTCCCAGACCCCATTCATTTATAAAGAGTTGTTCCCAAGATGCTGAAGTGAAATGGTCCTTGTACCAGAAAGAGAGAAAGTGTGATTCTCACCAGAGCCTTCCACTTGTTCAATGTAACATGGTGTTAAACTCGCTGTGACTCAGAAAAATCCCCGATATTTTTCTCACTAAAGGCAGGGCAGTGAGCTGGAGTCTCTCCAAGGCAGGCTTTTCGCATTGCAGTGGACCCTGAAACCAGTGGAGGCCAGGCACCAGGCTGCTTTGCTGACCACATTCTCCTCCACACAGTGCCCCAGAGTCCAGGATTTCGTTTTGAATGGAGAGTCTGCCTGTATGCTGGCTGGGATTGTTAGCCATTACTTGGGGCTGACACACTGACCCAACATTCGATGGTGCTCTCCATCACTACAGTACATCACAGACGGTCAAGATGCAAACATAAGCAGCTCACTTTGACATCAGCACTGCTTGCCATGTCTTACGAAGCCTTTCTCCTTCCATGAGAAATAGCAACTGGGGAACATGGCAGACCTTGGGGGAGGTGGGAAACTGAGTGTGTCCATGCCTGGTGCCTCAGGTGCACACACTTGAAGGAGATCCAAGATAAGATTACCAAGGAAGGAAATCAGATACATTTAAGAAATTACTCAGACATGAGGAGTGGGGCAGGCGAGTCTGGTGTTAACAAAAACAGCTATTTGAAAAGGAAAGAATCTACACTGGCATCAGGGGCCCAACAGACTAACAGGCTGACAGATTCCAGGGGTGGCTGAGTGTTTATGTTTGCTCTCTTGAATTTCAAAGGTTTATCTTTGCCCCTTCAGCCTTAGCTGATAACATTTGAGTGGATGCACACAGCTTGCTCAGTGGGAAGAGCGAACAGCAAACACAAGCTCTGGCGAGTTCTTCTCTCAGGAGGGAGACATGTAGCTGGTGGAATTCATTTAGTCTAAAAATGCCAACATGTTCTCTTTAACTAAGAACTGTACATACAGGGCTGCACATATGGAGCTGTGGACGTAGTACAGTTGGCAGAATGCTTGTGTCGCATGCACAAAGCCCTGGGTTCCATCTCCAGCACCTCAGAAATTGGGTGTGCTGGCACACACCTGTAACCCCAGCACTCAGGAGGTAGAGATGGGAGGACCAGGAGGAGTTCAAGGTCATCTTTAGCCTCATAGCAAGTTTGAGGCCAGTCTGAGCTACTTGAGACTCTGTTTCCAAAAAACAATATTTCAGGGTTCACAAGTCTCCTGGGATGAAATAGAAAATAATTCCCCCAGAAAAAACTATGCTTACCATAAACATGCCAGTTCTAAAAAGTGACTGCTTTTTATTTTTGAAGTATAGTAAGAGAGCTTACTTTTGTACTATTAAAATTGGCATATTAAAAACCTTTTCTTTAATAGAAATTTATGGACTAGAAAGATGGCTCAGTGGTTAAGGGTACTTGCTGCTCTTACAGAGAACTTGAGAGTTCTGTTCCCTGCATTAATATGTCAGCTCACAACTTTCTGTAACTCCAGGGAGCCTGATGCCCTCTTCTAGCCTCCAAGGGCATACACATGGCATTTGCCCTCCCCCTAAACAGAGATAGGAGAGAGAGAGAGAGAGAGAGAGAGAGAGAGAGAGAGAGAGAGAGAGAGAGAGATATCTTGGCATCCACTTTCAGGGACCCTTTTCCTGGCAAAGCCTCCAACAATTCACAGACTTCTGATTAAGAACAAACTAGCCCAAAGCTCTAGGGTTGTTTCCTTATGAGTCACTTCATTTCCCAGGCAGGAAAGTCTGTTCTCTGGCCAAAGACCACATCACAGCACTGGCCAGCAAATATGGTTGTCAGGGAGCCAGATGACAGAGGATGAAACTCTCAGCCACCATCGTCACCGATTACAATGCAGCTCGGTGCCAACCCCATTCTGTCCCCAAATAAGCATTTTGTGTTCCCAATTAATTGCCATTCCTTGGCGGGATTAGAAAAGGACAGCCTTCAGTTATACGATGCAGCTCAGATTAACTTTGCCTGTGTGCTATTTCATTTTTGAACCACAGCTCTCTGTGTAATGGTTTAGAAAAAAATCAAAGCAAACTAGAGGTCCAATATTTATACAGCCTCGCAAACAACCATTGTGCCATGGAGTCACAGGAAAATGCTTACGTTATGACAGAAAGAAAAGGGGAAAAAGCAGAATCACGGTATTGCCTCTTGTGCATCAGTGATAAACTATGTCCAGGGTAAACAACGACAGCAGATTTTAGGAGCAGCATAAGCAAAGCCAGCTGAATCAGAGGTCATGTCTGTTTTCAGCATTACCTTTGGGGTTACACAATTTTTATAGATTTGAAGTCAGGAGACAAATGATACATCTGTGTTAAATTAGCCTGTCCTCCCAGTGGCTCTCCCGCCCTGGTCTCAGCAGCCTGCTCCTCTTGTGGCTTTCCTTGTGACTGGGCTTTGGGGGTAAGTAGCACCAGGGCTGAGCTAGCAGAACCCCCCAGACTCAGACCACAAACCCCAAGGCTAGCGTTAGAAAGAGCAAAGAAGACATCATCAGCATTTCCCGTGATCATCCTGGTTCCCCTCAGACCCCTCCTGGTTTATTTCTTCAGAAGAGACAGGCTCCAATAAACGAGGTGGGGGTGGGGCTCCATTTTTAAATTCATGGGGTTTGTGGAATAAACATGTTGTCTTGTTTTCTCATGCCATCAGAGATTCTGATGTTCATATCACATCGCTCGCAACCAGACTGACATTTGGAGTCAGATGTAAATGGCTTGTCTGCGGTGACTGATTAGTGCTGAGGAACATTACAGCCCCTTGGCTGCCAAGACCCTGGCCTGGCTCAGCTTCCGCCTGGCATCTGCGGTCCTCATGGTATCCCCATGAGAGCATGAAGTCAGCTACTCCCCCTAAAGCTACTAAGAGAGGACTGGATATATTCCTACAGCAGAATTTGAGGGAAGGAGACAACTCCAACATACAGAGGCTCGGAGAGCTGCCGACAAGTCTGCTCTCAGAGGCCTGCTGACCTCCTTTAGTTGGGCTCCCAGGAGCTCTCTCATGGCCAGCCCTTCCTGCTGCTAGGGGAAGTGAGCAAGAGTCTAGGGGGCCCCTCCTGTTCTCTGACCCCAGTGCTCATTTGCCTCTGGACTCACAAGTGACTGGCTTCCTTTTCTGCTATCCTAAAGCACTCTGAAGGACCTTGGGGACAGTGCCACAGTCCTATCATTTGGACTCCTGTCAGAATGAATGATTGACATGCAAGACTGGCTTCATAACCACTCTCCCACTTCTGCGCTTCTCAGGCCAGGCACAGTGTCTTGCTCTCTGATAGACAGTTTCAGAGTTGAGAGCCAAAGGAGCCGAAGAATGTGGGGAGGACTTAACCCCAAAGGTAGCAGGATGATATGGAGAAACTAAAGCAGGAAAGATCGAGTCAGGAGCCTGAGCTACTGAGTAGCCTAGAGGAACAAGGGAAGGCTGCCACGCAAATAGCCCACAGGGCATAGCAGCAGACTCAGCAGGATCTTGTCCCCAGGCAAACTGGCGCCAGAGTCTCCTGGGGGTAGAAATGCCCTCAGTCAGAGGTCATAGGTCACAGCTTGAGGCCTTACATGGGCATAGCTCGGAGCTCACCACACCCTAGCTCCTGACCTCTCAGTCTCTGTGTATACACCATGGAGCAGCCTGCTCTCAGCCCTTACCTCTATAATGACCCACGTCTACCCCCCAACTCCCATCCCACCCCCCTCCCCCGCCTTGCTGCTGTGCTAAGGTGCAGACTGATGCTGGATTCTAAGGATGCGATCCTGAGTGTGCATCTCAACGCTGCCCCCTCGAAGCTTTGGGGCCCCTAGGTAGGGTCCTACCATCAGCACAGGGATATTTGGAGACCAGCTGAGACCAGGGCAACCTGGGATATATCTAGGTGTCTAACCACCCTTTACCTGAGTTCATGCTGTGCCTAACGAGTCATGAAGGTCTGACAAGTGGTTTGAGAGGTAGCTTAGCTCCCCTCCCCCCAAAAGCACTATTGGAAACAAGCTCAGAAAGAGGAAGTTGCCCAGCCAAGGCACCAGGCCAGAGCTCCATTCTAGAAGTGAAGTCTCAGAGACTAATGAGCCAGGCAGAGCACAGTCCACCTCCAGTTCTCTCTTAGCTTCTGGCTCTTCCTCCAGTCTTAACCCAGGTCACCATCTTTTCCTGTCCATATCAGCAGCACTCTGGTGATGATGGTGATGATGGTGCTGCTGCTGATGTGTGTGTGTGTGTGTGTGTGTGTGTGTGTGTGTGTGTGTGTGTACATCAACACAACCTTTAGAAATTACTCCCACTCTCAGGTCAGCTTCTAGAAAGTACTTAACTTGTAAGTACTCAGTAGTCTCTAACCTGAACCTTGCACTCCACTGGGGCCAGCAGACTTCTTATCTTCAGAATCTCCTTACCCTAAACCTTTGCCAAGCTTCTGACGTTGGAACACAACTTTGTCATCTACAAAGTTCATGCTCTAGAACTATGTAATAGAGTTACAAAAGCATAAATAATAAGCAAACAAGCGAATCATAAACCTCACCTCACATTGCTTTGATTACATTTATGATTTTGTGTTGGGGTTGCATTCATAGCTGGCCACAGGCTGAACATGCCTGCTTTAGAACACCGATTTCCTCTAAAACTCCCATTTGCAGTGAGGTGACACCTTTATCCAAAGCCAGGGTCACTACACCTGCCCTTCTCAATGACAGTAACAGGTCCTGCACTCAACAGTTTCTATCAGCACGCATTTGTATCGCAATACCTCACAGTGGCCCAGCTAGATGGCACAGATCTAGGATGGATCCCAGGGGCAGTGCTGGTGCCAGACAGGCTCATCAGACATTCTGTCCCCTATCTGTCTATCTATCTATCTATCTATCTATCTATCTATCTATCTATCTATCTATCTGTATCTCTTTTGATATAGAGCCTTGTTGTATACCCTTAGCTGGCTTGGAATTCA
Organism: Uromys caudimaculatus; assembly: GCA_028551405.1. Lineage (NCBI taxonomy): Eukaryota > Metazoa > Chordata > Mammalia > Rodentia > Muridae > Uromys > Uromys caudimaculatus. The sequence goes on along the minus strand of CM052708.1, from coordinate 55,260,871 downwards.
CTATCTAGACCAGACTAACCTTGAGCTCACAGAGATCTGCCTTTCTCTGCCTCCTAAACGCTGGGATTAAACACGTGCTCTGCTATGCCCAGCTGCTTTCTTCTTGTAAACTTTCTCCTATCCATCCTTCAGCTCCATCTTGTCAGCCATCCCTTCTCCACTGTCTATCTATCTCCTTTGTCCTGTCATTGTCCCCATTCAAGTCTTTACACATGAAAGGGATTGCCAGGCCTGGGCATCAGAGAGCAAGTGTCTCTGCCCACCCCAGAAGTTAACAACTCTTCTCCCTTCTAACAGTACAGAGCCATGCCATGCTAGAAACCTGTTAGCCTCCTGTCTCCTGCTGGCATGGCGAACAAAGACCTCTGCAGAGAGTACCTCACTAAAACATAAACTGTGTGAGATTAGGAACAGTTCCCCTCTGACACAGGAGCAAGAGGCAGAGCTGCACCCCACCCACAGGAATTAAGCAGCTATCATCCATTTGCAGATCATGTCAGAAGCCCAAACCTTGCTGCCCAGGGGAAGCCTCTGCAAACCCAAGGGTTCTTTACGCAAGATTTCACGCACTGTACCATAGATGACACCAGCTCCAGAGGCCTCTCTCCTCATTTCTTGTAGGCCTTTTCCTTCACCATCTCTTAGCAGCCTTTAGTCAAAACTACAGGCTCAGAGCACTTGACAGTTCCAATAAACACAACAGGAGCCTGGTCTTAAAGGTCAGAAGTGATCTAGCCCATGAAGCTCAGAACATCGAAAGCGCTTGTGGATACCACTGTGGGGTTCTCTGCATTTATTGTGCAGACCAGACGTGCCATGTTTTCTCCAATTGGTCTGTGGCAGCATCCCAGGTGTCAGGTGTACAGAGGCCAAGCAAGGTGGGGATGACAAGGCCTCCTAAGAACTTATTGCCGCAGGGTTGTGGAAATAACACCCTTTTGGTGAGGGAGGGTTGGGAGCCCTACTGTCACCTTGGGGGAGACTCTGATATTCCGTGGAACCTGTACTCCATCTTGTGGTTCTGTTTGGCACCCAGATCTCTGCTTGGAGGGAACTGTGGCTACTGTTTGACATGGTGGGAAGCAGAATGCAAGCAGGCCTCTGGTTCCCTTTCCCCCAGCTGTCAGGTTCCACAGCCACGTCCCTGTTTAGACCTCTGTACCACACCACCTCAAGGGAAGTAGAATGTCAGAAGTTCGCGGTGCCACTTTCCCTGTCTGTGCTGCTTCGGAATCCACAGCACCGCCACGGAGACCGTCATGGAGATCGCCACAGTTAGCAGTGATGACTGGAGCTCAGTCCTCCCTCCTGCAACTCCCTTCCTCAGGTCCTCCCCTTCCCTTGCACCCAGCATTCCATTCTGGCTTCTTTCCTGCAAGAATGGTTTGCAAGCCTAGTTGCATGGGCCTGCGATTCCAGCCACTCAGGGGGCTGAGGATGGAGGACCACAAGTCTTTTGCCTGTCTAGGCTACAGAGCAAGGTAAAGGAGAACCTGAACATGCAGGGAAACTCTGTTTCATAAGAAAAGAAAACCAAGGGGCTGGGTTAGCTCAGTGCACAAAGCTTTCCTAGCAAGTATGAGATCTTAGGTCCAATCCCTAGCTGTAGAGATGAAGGGAAGGGGAGGGGAGGGGAAAGGAAGAGGAAGAAAAGGGAGAGGAGAGGAAGGGGTGAGGGAAGAGATAGAGGGGAGAGAGGAGGAAGGTAGGAAAGAAACAGAGAAAAGGAAAAGTAGTTTTACACAGCACCTTTCATGGACCAGGCACCATGCTGGGTGCTAAGACCCAGCCAATGAGCAAAGCCTGTTCCTGTCCCGGGAGCTTAGGTCTAAGGAGGTGCTTGGTAGAAGCAAGGCAAAGCTCAGCATTTGCTAATATTTGTGGGAGCACAAGATGGCTTGGAGCCCTGTAAGCAATAGTTCCAAGAATCTGGGGAAAGGGATTCTCCATGAGAAAGGAGGAGAGGGCTCCAGCATAAAATAGCATAGCATAAGATAAGCCATGCTGGTGGGAAGCATCCTCCGGCTAGGTTGGAATCCCCACTGCTCTGTTTGATAATCATCTCAGCGCTGTGATTTAAATCTATGTGTCATCTTTCTGCAAATTTATCAATCCTTTTTCTTCCTCTCCAGCTTCTGAGCCATCACTAATCTGGCAGAGGCGTGGCTTTTGAGGGAACTACATCTGCTCTGCCAGGCTAGCCACGGACTCCTGAAGGACAGTGGACCCCAAAAGATGTCTGGCTTCATTTGGATGAGAGACACTGTGTGCAGGTCTAGGTGCCATGTTGCCTCTTTCTCCACCTCCTGCCTCCCTTTTGAGACTGAGTCCACACTGGACCATGAGTACCGCAGAGCAGGTCAGGCTGTATCCAGCTGCACAGCCCATGCTTGAGGGAGGGCTCAAAAGTGTACATCCAATAATAAAACAAACAGACAGAAGAAAAATACAGTAAGGGGCGGGCAACACAATGTGATCCTAGAATAGAGGGGTGGTCAGAGAGAAAGGGCGGTCAAGGCCTCCTGTGTTCCAAAGGGTTCAAAGACAAGTCATCCAGTGACCACTCCTGCTCTGAGACAAGGTGAGTACAACTTTTTTGAACTTTCATTTTTGAAGCAATTCTAGAATTGTAGAAAAACGGCAGTCACCAGAACTAATAGACGAATCACAATGGCACCGGGGACACTGACCTATAACTTCGCCACCTGTGTTTATTTTCTGTGACCCTGACAGTCTCGAGGGTTTATACGTTGTAGAATGCCCCTCAGTTTGGACCTAGATGGACTTTCCTCTGGTTGTGCTGTGCTGCAGGCTTGAGGAATGAGGTGCACGGTGACAGAAGTTTATAGCAACAATATGTCCTGTCCCTGGTGAAGTTGGTCTTGGTAACTTGGCTAACCTGAGATTTGTCTTACTGTCTCCTACATAGCTACTGTCTCTGCCTCTCACACTGGAGGCTCAGGTCCCTGTCAGAGTCAAAGGAACTAGCCCTTCCTCCTGTGGACACTGCAAGAGAATTCCCCACAGTACCAGATCATTAGCAACACTGGTTTTGTTGGTGTGGGCCAGTGAGGATGAAATCAATGACCAATTACAAAGTGAATGGAGAAGCTGCCAAAGTTTTAAACATTGCCTGTATGTATGTGTTCGTGTGCGTGCATATGCACAGGTGTTTTTCCTCAGGATCTATCCACCTTGGGTTTTTTATAGTTGTTTGTTTGTTTGCTTGTTTGTTTGTTTGTTTTAGATCTCTCACTGAAGTAGAGATCATGGAGTAGGTGAAACTAGCTGGCCAATGAGTCCAGGGATCTTTCTTGACCTCCCCAGGGCTGAAATTTTTCATTTGTGTGCTAGAGGGTCAAACTCATGTCTTTATGCTTTCAAGCCAAGCACTTCACTGACCGAGCTATCTCCCTAGCCCAAGTCTAAGATACTTTTAAACATCCCTTCATAATGTGTTATCAACTATTCTTTCCTCAGGTTACCTTTACTAACAAAGCATATCTTGGCCAAAAAGGTTGTTATGAAATTAGTTCTATCACCCTACCCCGGAATATCCAAAAACCCAGAAAATTTCATTAAAAACCAAAGTTGAGTGAGTAACCACCAGACACACTGACCTTGAGCCAGATGGTGCATGCATTGACGTCGACCTCATTGGGCTCTGCACAGTGGCTCCAGCTACTTTCCTTTCTAGCAGGCTGGGGAACTTGCCTCTAGCCCTGTAGCTGGTCTGTATGTCCCCAGCCATCCTCTCCCACATCCCATGTCCTCTGGGGGACCTTCACTGCCCTTCCCAACTTGGAGCCACAGACACACAATCTATCCTAGATGGGTGAGCTTTTATAAATCCAAAGACCTCTCAGGAACAAACAGTGGGGTACCTTATTCATAGCTGTAGCACAGAGTATAAGAATCCTATCTGTAACAGCCATAGCAATGTTCCTGCCCACTCACCCATCCCACAGGCCTCAGAGTGCTGTTCACACTGTGTAGAGAAATGAGCTGCCCAGAAGCCAGCTGACAGACCTACCTTACAGGGCTTCAGTAGCTTCTCAACATAGCTGTTCAGATCCCAGGGTGCATGTGGTTGAAGAAACTTCTAGTGGCAACCAGAAGCTCTGGACCCAGTTAAGAAAAACCAATCCCATCCCCAGATGGATTCTTCTCATCTCAGTCAGCTTTAGTGGCTTGTGGCTTCCTGCTAACAGCACACAGAGGTGTGTGTGCGCCTCCACCGTTGTGATCAGATCTCCATCAACAGCCCCAAGAAGCAGCTCAATGCGAGCTCCACCCTCCAGCCAAATCTTCTGGAGACTTCTGCCTCCTCAGGCCCAGAAGTGTTTCTGAGGAAGTTCCATGGGCACCTGACCTTCAGCCATGCTGGTCATGATGCCCCTCTGCTACCTCAAAGTTTTCTCATGGGTTTTAGTTCACCATATGGCTGGTGTTTTCCCTCAGTTGATCTGTTAGGGTCAACACACCTCCAACTATCTCCAGGAAGTATTTTTCAGAGGGTTCTGTCTGGGCCACCTGTGGGAACTAGGGTGGGGCTCTCTCAGTCCGTTGGTTTTGCTTTACTTTTTAATATTTAGTGAGGTCACAGGATGGTGTGAGTAGTCGGTGGCAGAACAGATGTGGCTGGAGTGTACAGAACTGATGCTCAGTATGTTCAAATCCCTCCAAGTCTGATAGTGTTGTAGCCAGCATGTGAGCTGGTCTCAGAGGTTCTTCAACTGATCACTTCACCTGTCAGTGAAAACTCAGAGAAGAGCCAGTGAGGCGATGGGAAAGGTAAACCCAACCATGGTATATGGTGATGGCAAAGGTGATACCATGGTTGGGTATATCCTTTCCTACATCAGTCAAGGGGCAAATGGGACCAGGAAGGTTGTTGAGAGGACCTGCTGGCCCAGAAGACATCATGGACCACTGATCACCTTGCTCATCCGGGGCCAGTGGACAGATTCTCCCTTCTCTTTAATGTCTAGGAGCCTTGATAGAGTATCTCATCAGTCTGCCAGTTCCTATACCTCAGCCCGTAACCTGTATCCATATGGAGCATCCTTTCCGGGAGTTTAGGACTAACAGAGTGTTCGCTGCAAGTCCTTGTAGGAAAGAGCTATTAGAAGCTCTTGGTTCTATGGGCTGTTGCTTGTCCCCACGGGTTTGCTAGAAACTTGTACGAAAGTTTCTATCACAGTATTTAGCATAAAGTAGACAGCTAAAGCGTTCAGCTGCATCAAATAGGCACACGTATGTGGAAAACAAAGGACCGTCACAGAAATTATTCTTCAGGTATCAGTTTTTTGTTGTTGTAGGGTTTGGTTCGGTTTGGTTTGAGTTTGGTTTGGTTTGGTTTTGGCAAGGTTTCTCATTGACTTTAAACTTGCTAAGCAGGATAAGATGGCTGGCTAGTCAGTCCCAGGAATCCTCCCGACTCTGCTTTCTACAGACTGGAATCATAATCACATGCCAGCTTTTTATTTTATTGTATTGTATTGTATTGTATTGTATTGTATTGTATTTTATGGCAAGCTCTGAGGACCAGATCTGGCTCCTTTCACTTGCAATGAAAGCACTTTGCCAGTTGAACTATCTTCCCAAACCTTGAACAGAGAATGTTTGGGCTTGAACCTGTGGACTTGAACCTGAGGCTGGGAGAATACAAAGGGAAATCAAGGAACCAGCTTCCTCTGACACTGGCTTGTCTGCCCAGAGGCAGAGTAGGAAAGATGAGTGAGTTTGCCCAGAGGAGAGAGATTTCAATTTGCTTACGGCCTTGGCCTTAGTATAGTTTGAGAAAAACTCACCCTTCTTTTTACCACAGATGTTGGAAGCACACACACACACACACACACACACACACATGCACACGCACATGCACACGTACACGCACACACACATACATGCATGCACAGATGGATTCCAGCAACCACTCAGAAGAGAACAGGGAAATACTATTGCTGCTGGCTTCAGATGTCTGAGCAGAAGTGAAAGCTAAATTCAGCCATTTCCCCCCTGACAGTCACAGGGCCCCTGAGAAAGCTGTTGGGGAGAAGGCCCCGGGGGAGAGATAACAAGAGTGACTATCAGGCTAGACAGTACCCTGTTTCAGACAGTTTATAGTTAAGGACCCTCAATAGGTCTTGTCTGGGCAGGACTGAGACCAAACCCTCACTCTGACTCTCCGGGTTCTGTGCTCAGCCTGACTGCCTCCCTCGGTCATTTTCTGAATTTATTTTTGTGCATCTGAGGTGACTTATGCAAATCTCAGGGCTCTCTTTCCATGACTCTACACCGACCTTCTGATAACCACTCATCTATAATTAAAATCAAAAGATGTGAGCAATAGAATAGTCAAGTCGAAAAACATTCGGACAATCCAAGCCAAGATTCACCTCAAAGGGGGTGGCATAAGGCATTAACTAGTCCCCTGTAATGGCAACAAGTAAAAGATCAAGCAAAATTGTCCACAAAAGTAAATACAAAGAACAACTTCCAGATCATGGAAAAATGCTCAATCATTAAGAACTTCCACTGGGCCAAGTTGGCCACTAGTCTGTGGCCTTATTGTGTTGCCCAGCATGCAGGGTGTTATTTTGAATAAGGAAAAGCATAGGTTTGCTGGTACCTGCGGTAGGCTTGGTCCACAGGCCAATGAAAACCAGCCACTGTGCTAGAGGAAGCAGGTTTGGTCTTGGGGTGGAGAAGTGAACCTGCAGTTTATGGGTTAAGGGTTATGTATTCAGTTGTAGACAAGAAGTTGGGGAAACTACAGGTTTACTGACTTAAGGTTACAGTTTTGATCCAGGATGAAAAGAAACACAGTCAGAATTAGAAGATCCTTCAGGCAAGGTAGAGCCAAGATAATAAAATCTCTTTACACACCCAATGAATTGCTGAAACAAGGGTGAGCGAGTGAGGCTGGGGGGGGCACAAGAGAGTACAGCCAAAAGTGAGCTCAAGGGAGATGGGAGGGCTTGCTGTACGGCCGCTTGCTTCTCCAGCTACGCCCAGCTTGGTCAGCGGAGTGTGGAGGGCTTCTTGTGCAAGGTGTCTGAGCATGACCTTGTTCAAAGGATTATCTTACAATGCAGAAAGAGACTAGACCCTAAAAAGTACAGCAAAAGAGCTGGAGAGATGGCTCAGGGGTTTAGAGTACTCATGGCTCTTTCAGAGGACCTGTGTTTGGTTTCCAGCCCCCATGTCTGGTGGCTCACAACTGCCCATAACTGCAGCTCCAGGGGAATCCAAGATCTCAGGCTTCCACAGGTGCCTGAACACACACACACACACACACACACACACACACACACACACACACACACACACACACACGAATAACATTTTAAAGTACTAAAAATAAATCTTAAAATTAAAATAAATGCTGATACTACGCTGCGTAGAGATAACAGTGGCTATGCACTGTGCAGGGGACTCGTTTTATAAACTAATTCCAAATAGGTTCCTAAAACCAAACATCAGTAACTTTCAGGAGAATCAAACAAAACTAGAGCATTGCAACGCAATGCCCACTTTCCATCAAAAGTCACAGACATGAGAAAAAAGGAAAACTAAAACACAACAACAAAAGAGTGGCCAGAAAACAATGCAAAGCATCAAGAACATCTGAGAGTTCAGAGCAGTTGCTATATATATCTTCATGGAATTAAAGGAAGATATTCTCAAAGACAAAAAGTGTTACATTTCATGTAATAAGAGTCAGCAGATAGGTACTCTCAACAAAGAAATGGAAGTTATAATAAACAACAAACAAATAGGCTGGGGATATGTCTCAGTGGTTAAAGAATTTTCCTAGCACGCACAGGCCCTGGGTTTGATTCCCAGTACTATAAAAAATAATAAGCAATAAATAAGATTTCTGTGGATTAACAAAACTGAACTGGAAAGCCAGGCCTGTGCTTACAGTTGAAAGATGGAGGACTGGCATAAAATCGCTTTATATGAAAAAAAATGCAAGCCGGTCTCATAGGGGTCAGAGGAAACAGCTCAAAGTGTGGGCTTCGGGAACAGGGAGTGGGCAGAAGGCTACGAGAGTCTTTCCTGCAGTGTGCTCCCACGGTGGGATGGGAACTTCTCGGGTCACAGACATGATGGTTCTTTGTCTCATCTCAGTCTCCTAGACTGCTAAGCTTCTGCTAAGAAATATGCTTATAGTGTAATGGGTCCCCTTGTATGTGGCTGCATTCGTTCCTCTCAGCATTCTCTTTACTTCTGGCTTTTGACTATTTGATTGTGATGAGTCTTGAGGCAGTCATCTTTGGATTGGCCCTTTTCGGGGTCCTTTGATCTTCATCTGGGTACCTATTTTTCCCCAAGTTTTAGAAAGCTTTTGGCCATCATTTCTTTGTGCATTCCTCTCTTCCTCACTTTCCGGGACTATGACAATGTGTGTGGGGGTCTGCTTGACGCAGTTCCTGGAGAGTTTTGTGTTGTTTTCCTCCCCTGACTGCATGGCTCCAAATATTTGCTGATTCTTCAGCATGGTAAAGCCGGCTGGGGATGGTTGTAAGGAAACATTTCACTTCACTCTTGCTGTTCTTCAGTTCCAGAATTCTTCTTTGTTTGTTTTATGGCATCTCTCTGTTGAACTCCTAATTTTATCCAAGTACTTTTTTCTAATACTGTTGAGCTGTGTATATTTTTTGGCTGAGTTTCTTCAAAAACAAAACAAAAAACATTATTTTGAATTATTTGACAGGCCACCTGAAGATCCAAATTTGTTTAATTGGAAGTTTATTGTGTCCTGTGGTGGTACATGTTTTATGTACAGGTACATGCATGTGTACTTGCATGTGGGCATGCATGTGTGTGTTTTTAAGTGTGTGTGTGTGTGTGTGTATGTGTGCTCAAGCACTCATGTGTGAGTGTGTGCAGGTATATTTGTTGTAGCTTTGTGTTGCTATCTGCACATTTGAAGGGGCAGGTACTTCTTCCCAACTGGTGGACTGTCTTTGGTAGGGAAAAAGCTTTGCCTATGAGTCAGCTCAGGGGTACTGGCTAAGCGGGGTGTGGGAAATGCCTGGTTCTTATTGTACAGGAATGCTGCGTCCAGGGCATGTGTTTGCAGGGAAGTCAGTAACTCCAGGTGTGGTAGGTAGGCACTGATGGCAATAGGCCACTAGACAGGCACCCAAGCTGTGATGCTGACATTAGTAAGCATGTACTGGAGAGTCCCAGAAGGGACAGACAGTGAGAGCTTTGTCTCTAAGGAAGCACAGTGGGGTAGGTTCTGAGCGGCCCTCTCTGCTTGGGGTTAGCATCAGCCTTCAGATGCAAAAGCTGTGAAGGATCAGGACCTCAGCAAAGGTGCTAGGATCCTCAGTGGATCCCAGCACGTCGGTTCTCATCCAGGGAAGAAAGTGATGGCCAAGGAGAAACCTCTTGGCGCTGAGCTATTAGGCTTTCCTGGGGTTAGGACAATGCACCCACCATGCTTTCTGTGTTCTGCTTGTGTAGCCAATCTTAAGTTGCATGCAGCTTCCTAACTGTACTCCAGAGCTCCCCAGGACTTATTTTCATCTGTGGTCATTGTGAAATAATTGTTTTTGTGGGTGAACAAGGGGTGGGATCTCTTAAGTTGACATCATCTCACCCGTTTCACTTCTTAAATGTTAGTGTGACCAACTGAATTAGGTTTCAACACTTCCCAAGCCCCGGGCCCCATGGAGCAAAAGAGAACACCAGGATGGAGTCTCTGGAAAGGACTTTGTTAAACACAGGAGGTGGCTGAACTCAGCAGGGAGGCAGCAGGCCTCAGGGTGTAAAGCAGAGGTCCCAGCTTATAAACTGGCCAGCTATGAGAGTCTCACTGTGCCCTCTAACTGCCTGAACCTTAGTTTTCTTTCTTTCTTTCTTTCTTTCTTTCTTTCTTTCTTTCTTTCTTTCTTTCTTTCTTTCTTTCTTTCTTTCTTTCTTTCTTTTTTTTGTTTTTTCGAGACAGGGTTTCTCTATGTAGCCCTGGCTGTCCTGGAACTCACTCTGTAGACCAGGCTGGCCTCGAACTCAGAAATTCACCTGCCTCTGCCTCCCAAGTGCTGGGATTAAAGGCGTGTGCCACCACTGCCCAGCATTTAGTTTTCTGTCTTAGAACTGACACAACAAAAACCAGCTCTTTCTTGCGGTTCTTGTGACAATGGGTCTGTTAAGTAGCTGGCACTCAAATGTTTGATACTTCTTTTAAATATCACAAGTCCTTACACATGAGTCCTTATGGGTTTCTTGGTGGCTAATAGCTTAAAGCTGCCTAACCTGCCTGAAGCACATTCTCCTTGTTTTAAAATGCAGATGATGTTAACATTTATCTTCTAAAGGTTTCAGATCCCTAGCATGGTGACCCCTCAATGTATGTAAGAGGTGACTCTCACCTGGGCCCCTTCTGGCCTGTGGCTGCAGGCTCTGGTAACAGAGGCCTGCCAACGTGCTCCCTTCCAACTGCCAATAGTCACTAAGCCAAGGCTCTTTCTTGGCAGGGCAACTGTCTATACTCAGACAGAAACCCATCTCTGGGATAAAGTTGAAACTTCAGCTAAGTAGTAGAGGTCCCAGAATCTATTTTTGATGCTTCCACCTTATCTTAAATCTTCCCAGGGAATTTTCCTGGTTACATACTTCTCTAGACCCCAGATTCCATCACAACCTCACTTGGGAGGACTAGCTATCTCCTAAGGGTTAACCACAGCATCTGAAGAGTGGAGTCCTCTCCACTCCCTGCCCTAGGCAGCAGATCCCATGAGTCCCCCTCCAGCAGGCTGTGTGCAGTCCCTCCTCTACCCATCTCCTAGTTCCCAGGTCAGGGCACTGGTGGCCTAGACAGTCGCCTCCTCTGACCAGTTCTCACGCTCTCCTCCCCCTCTCCTGTGACCACTGTTTTGTTTTCTTGACTCCATTTGTCATTCCCTAGAGGGACCTGTAAAGGCCCACGACAAGGTATGGTGATGTCTTTCCTGCAATTGTTCCTGTAGTAGCCTCCAATAATCATACTGGGAACTTGATGACAATTGTCGAGTGACTGAAGGAATCGTATCTGGGTCTCACTGCTTCCATTCTGCAGGGTTAAGCAAGGGACTTTTTCTTAAAAGCCAGGGAACAGTTGTGTGAGACAAAAATTCTCGGCTTTCCCGTCTGCAGTCCAGCCCTCTCTTCTCTCCAGCATTTGCTTCTTGGAAAACCCTTTCCAGACCTCCATTCCACAATGCCACTAATGATGGGTTTTATAGCAGCATTGCTGGGAGCATCCAATCCTGAAGACTGAGCAGCTTGCCGCAAACTAAGCCTTCTTAGTAACTTAAAGGTCAGCAGCCTTGTAAAGTTCAGCTAGCCCTCCTGAGACCCCAGGAGACACCCTGGCTGCAGAGCCCACCCTGGTGAGCTGTGGTGCAGTCACTGCAAACTCTTGCAGGCCTCAGTGCCTAAGAGGTTTCCTCAGAGCAGCAGTAGATACTAAGCCAGGGCCACTCCACAAGGACACCCGGCACATAAAGGAACAGGCTGGATCAGGGACTGGGCTAGGCTGGGCAGGCACAGTGGCTCTAGGAATTGGCACTGGTGGGGTTTTCCTGGGAAAGGAGAGGCCATTTCCCCATTAAGGGCAGAATCCAGGATGTCCTAGCAGCGAATGATACCTCCTGGTTAACTCTCAAGCCCTCCATACTTACTAGGTTATCTCACCTTCATTTCCCGTTCATGGGTCACCTCGTTGCTTTGTGCATTAACAAAATATCCTGTGCAGCATGCCAAGAACACATTTCCCTAAAGAATGGAGTTGAGGGAACATGTCAAAGGGGGAAATAAGAGTGAAAAGATTAAGAAATATGGAAAAGAAGGCCAACACACCATGGCTTCCTGGAAGACTTCTCTGCTTGCTGAGAGGACACTTCTGACTTTGGATCTTCTAGAGCCCAGAGTGGAGAGCACACATAGGCTGAGCCATCAGTGTCTAGAAGAGAAAAGCAGATCAGCCACTTTCAGAGACCTAGTCCTCCTCAGGCTGAGACAAGAAGATTGTACACCCCGTGTTCCCAAGTACCTAGTGGGTCTCCAAGTGCCTAGTGGGTCTCCAAGTGCCTAGTGGGTCTCCAAGCACCTGGTGGGTCTTCTGACTGGAGACACTATGGACATGCTGGAGAACAAAGCTTGGCCATTAGCTAACAGACAATAACGCATGTTGAGGGGTATCAGGAGCTGGGGCGATAAGAACAGACGGGAGAAGGTATGACCCTATGTAAAGACTCTTTCTGCCTTGGGAACGGGTGAGACAGGCTGTGGGCAAATCATTTTAACCCTGAGCTTCAGTTTTTCCTTCCACAGAAAGCAAACAAAATTGTCACCATGCTTCTCAAAACATATGGCTGGCGATGGGTTATGAAGTCATAGTTAAAATAATGTGGCACTAACTAACTTAGAAATAACCAGATTGATGGAACTGAATGGAATGATCCAGACTGATACTAACATAAGTTAAGTAAAATAACTAAAATAAAATGTTGGCATTTTAAACGAGTGGAGAGAGGAAAATGACTCTGAAGGGATGTTGAGGGACTTGGACATTTGTGCAAAAACAATGAAGTGTATGTTGAGCCTCACTGGTGTCCAGGGAAATGAGAATACCACTGGGGTTCTGTCCTCCCCTCCTAGTCAGACAATGTGGGGAGTCTGCTTGGAAACAAGCCATCGCAGTGGGTCCTACTGGCCAGATGTGTGTGGTTAGTTAAGGCCCTGGGGGGGGGGGGGGAGTTGTGCAGGAGAAGTATAGGGAAGCTGGAGATCACAGCATGGAGGCCGGAACACCTGGATTGGCCATCAGGAAGGGAGGGTTATCTGCCCACAGCAGCAGGAAATTCCTGCCACAGAGAAAGGAGCATGACGGATAACATATGGTCAACCGCAGGTGGGACGAAGGCACCAAGCTCCACCCTGTCATCCATAAACAAGTTGCCTTCCTCTCGTAGGCCTTGACTAGGCTCGAACTGGATCTTCAGCCTTGATGCAGAAAAGAATTTCTGGAAGAGCCAGTGAGAAGCAGCTTTGGAATTTATTTAAAAGTTAGAAAAGTGCTCAGGGAAAGAATGCAGACAGGCATCAAAGAAGAATCTCCATTGTCTCAGCATCAGTCCAAGTGTACCTTTCTGGTGGATCTCAGGTCATGCCACAAAGTGTTGCTAAGAAAATTCTCCTCTCTGCCTCTATTTCAACTCTGTCTCTGACGGTGTCTCTGTCTCTCTGTCTCTGTCTCTCTGTCTCTCTGTCTCTCTCTCTGTCTCTGTGCGTGTATGTGTGTTTCTATCTCTCTGCATGTCACTGTGTGTGTCCCTGTCTGTGTGTTGTGTGTCTGTGCATACACATGAGTGCAAATGCCCATGTAGGCCAGAAATGGACATCAGATTCCCTGGAGCTATGGTTCCGTATGGTCAGTTGTGAGGCTCACAGAACCAATCGCTACTCCTCTGGAAGAGCCTCAAGCCCTCTTAACCGCTGGGTCATTTATCCAGTCCATTTCATGCTTTTAAAGATCTTATTTAATTTTTAATTATGTGTATGTAGGCAGAGGAGAAAGAAGTGTGCACACATGATGCAGATGCCCACACAGGCCAGAGGCATTAGATTCCCCTGGAGCTGAAGTTATAGGCCGTTGTGAGCTGCCCCATGTGAGTGCTAGGAATGGAACTCAGGTGTCCTGGAAAAACAAAATGTGCTCCTAAACATGGAGCTGCCTCTCCAGCCTGTAGCACGCTTTAAAAAATAGTGTTCATTATGAACACACACACACACACACACACACACACACACACACACACACACACACACAGAGAGCCAAAACACGAATGGCAGTTTACTATAGAAGGTAAGAATGTGAGTGACTGTTACTTTGGGGCAGGGGCACTTGGTTTTATTTTTTTTTAAGTTTCCCACATCGAGAGAGAGAGAGAGAGAGAGAGAGAGAGAGAGAGAGAGAGAGAGAGAAGGAAATCAAAGGTTCCAAGTTTAAAATCTAAATGCTTGAAGTCAGCAGAGACACACACACCAAGTATGGATTAGTTAACTTCTCCCTCCCATGTATTCTTCCCAGGCCTTAAACTCAGGCTCAGGTGAGAGACTAATGAGTGTTTCTGCTTTGTAGTTACAAGTCGGAAAACACAACTTGCTCCCTGTTCATTCTGGCTCAGGTTCTTAAACATGGAGCCATCTCTCCAGCCTGTGAGATGTCAATCACAGCCATTATTGTTAGGGGTGGGCCTGTGGGACTTACTTACACTCTCAAGTCCCCCAGTTAGATCTAGTAAGGTGAAGAGTCCTTTTCTTTGAAAAAAGAAAGTGTTCCAGGAGGGTCTAGGAAACCACAGGTGACCAGGGGTTGCAGACAGAGGAATGGCTGAGGATGTCCTCTTCAGAGAGGGACCATAGGGAAGGAGGGAGCCTCACCCCACATCATTCTTCCTACCTGTGGCTAGTTCTTCTCCTCAGCCATGGACATCCTCCTGCCTGCTCACCCAGGTGGAGAGAATAGCCAGCTCAGCCCCCTGAGCTCCTGAGATAGCCACCTTTCATTCCTTGCCTGCCTTGGGGAGCAGGCTCTGTGGGGGCACATGGGCTAGGCCTAAAGTTTGTACATTGTGGACTTCACTTTATGTAAGAGTTAGGCTGTCCAGCTTTGGGCCCTTGGTTGCTTTAAATTCAGCTTTCCATGGAGCTGGGAACCCCTCTTTGTCTTTAGAGGTCCCTCCTTCTCCCTACCCCTTATTTGTTTTCTGCAAACCCTGGCCTAACCCCACACTTCAGCCCAAAGTAGCTTCCCACACAAGCTCATGGAGAGAGTGATTCAGGCCTAATCAGGGTTTCTGAGCCAGAGACTACCTCAAGCCTCCTTCCCTCAGGCAAAAGTACTGGCCCAGGAGAGATGATGTCAGGTCCAGGAAATGCACTAGCCCTGTGTTTCCTTCCTCAGCCTGGTTCGGCTCACAGGGTTCCAAAAGCCAGGTGCAAAGAGCTCCGCAGCCTGAGCCAGGATGAGCAGGGAGTGAGTTGTGTTTTCCGACTTGTAACTACAGAGCAGAAACACTCATTAGTTTCTTGCCTGAGTCTGAGCTTAAGGCCAGGGAAGAATGCATGGGAGGGACAAGTCAGCTTGGGCAGGAACCCAGGCTGCTGCACACTTGGGGCTGGGGAGCATGGTGAGGTGCACGGGCAGCTTTCTGTGCCAGGCTGAGACCAGAAGCACTGGAGAGGAGGCAGTTATCTAGCTTTGGCTATATCACAGTTTATCCCTTCTTGATCTCTAGAAAATGGAGACAATATAATCCACCGCTCCCTTTCAGCCTTTAGAAAAGAGGAGAGGTCATAAAGGCTCATTAAGAAGAGGAGAGACATCTATCTCTGGCTTGTTATAATCAGGTTAGGGATGAGCAGCCAGCTTCTATTCCACAGAGGTGAATAAGGTAACCCAGGAAACTGCCACTGCTTCCCTGGGCCTCTCTTCTCACCCTGCTTCATTCCTAGTGTAGAAGACAAAAGGCCCAGTTTACCCTTAACCGACCTCATAAATGCTCTTCCAGAACATTCTTGCATCAGTGGCTCAGACCAGCTCCCTCCATGCCTTTTTGATAGGAGGGGTTGCAGGGACTTCGGTGAACTTTATTGACAGTATTCAAGAGAGTAGGGTTTCCTATGCCCCTCCTCTTCTTCTGAGGTTCTGTGAGGGAGATGCTAAGTGTTGGGACAGAGACTCCGCAGCCACTGATGGCCAATCACTTCCTCTCTTCTTCTCATGTCCTTGATGGGGTGGGTGGTCCTGGACTTCATACTCAGTGGAGGCCATCTAGGACATGAATCAGTAACGGCAACAATGTCCATTTTTCCATAGTTGAAGGAAGCTCTGATAAGCAGGTGACCAATAAGGCTGTTACTGAGCACAAGGAACATTCCAGACCATCCCTAAACTCACAGAACTTGAAATTTCTCCAAGAAGGCAGATGAGAGATGAATGACCATAGGGGTGTGTCACAATATCAACTTGTCCTGAGTGATAGGAAAAACAGGTCCTCCAGGGGCAGCAGTGTGTGCGTGTGTGTGTCTACCTCTCTCTCTGTCTGTGTGTGTGCGCACGCGTGCGCGTGTGTGTGTGTGTGTGTGTGTGTGTGTGTGTGCGTGCGCGCGTGTGAGCGTGCGTGTGGGTGCGTGTGCGTGTGCGTGTGCGGTGTGTACTAGAGAATGTATGCATCCTAGTATCTGCAAATAGGAACATCTGACCAGATCTGTGATGTCCAGTCACACAGCTGGCAAGGATACATTCATGTGAGTATGTTTGATTGTGACTGAGATGTACAAATGCAGGCACGAAAACGTTTAAGGAGGAGATTCAAAACAAGAGTTTTAAAGAATTTTACTTTTGTTATTTTAAGTGGTGTGTGTGTGTGTGTGTGTGTGTGTGTGTGTGTGTGTGTGTGTGTGGTATAGAGGGGGTGAGGGAGTGCATGAGAGTCAGATGCCTACAGCGACCATTAAGAGGGCATCGGAGTCCCTGAAGGTTGCAAGCCTCCCTCCAATAGGTGGTAGAAGCCCCAAACGGGTTCTCTGTAAGAGCATTACACATGCTTATGGCTCAGCCATCTCTCCTGGCCCCAGAACATATATTTTAATCTTGACCTCTGCCTGTTTGTTGTTTGTTCTTTGGCCTAGTCTAGTTTTTCAGACTGCGCTTTCATAGACCTGAGTACTTGATGTGTCTGGACTCTGGAGCTGGAACACCTGGCTAGGAAGAGTAGAGGCTGAGAGGGGTGTTTACCATCACACCAAGGCCCTGACGACATGTTGCATTTTCACTCTAGGAAAGCTTCAAAGACAATGCAAACCCTTCTGTACCATGAGCATATTTCTAAAGGGTGCAGAAATGTCCATAGGAGAAGTGGCTGGGGAAACTGAGATCAGAATTGGGGAGCACAGTGAGCTCTTACAGGGCAGATGCTGTAGAAAGGGGCCTTCCCCATCCCTTTCCCTTTCTTTCCTCCTCTTCCTCATTTTCTCCAACCCCTTCCCAGAAGGGCCATCTGCAGTGAAGGCTTTGTGTGCTGAATTGGAACATTAGCTGGGGGTGGTTCTTGATGGTCCCTGACGAAGTGACTTCTCTCCGTGCTTCTCAGTTTCTCCAGTATGATAAGCAAGCCCAGCCCTGTGTGTCTGGCTCTCTTGATCCCACTTTTATGACTCCAGTTCTCTGTGAAGCAGAAACAAAGGCAGGATCATTACTGTGAGTCAGCGAAATGGCAGCTGACCCTTGCAAGAGTGGCCTGCTACATTCTCAGCCAGGAAGAGCTCATGCCATCCATGCACCCCAAAACTGTGGCATGTCTATTAGCACCTCATTCTGTACTGTTCTGTTTTTCTGGTGTCAGATTTCAAAAAGGCCAACCTCAGGCCTGGGCAAAGAAGGCAGCTAAGACATTCTCAACTCTGCCAACTAGGGAGGATTTGCTTGTTAGTCATTAACCTAGACTAGAAAAGAAGCCACACCCTTTCTCAGGTGGCCTCCATGGCAGACAAGATAAGGAACACCGTTAGTGTTTCCCTGCGTCCAGCCAACCAATACATCATTGGTTGTATAAGCAATTGATTTCTAATCCTCAGAACCATGCTCAATGGAAGACAGGCAGCCTTGGTGTTTAGATAGGGAAACTGAGGCTTAAAGTCTGACAGGTTTGCCCAAAGCAGCCCATTAGTAAGAGACAGAGACGGAGCAGGGCAGCTAACTCACATGCAGTACCAGAATCACCAGGACACCTTTTGCAAAAACTCAGGGTTGAAAGATGAAGATACCCAGACTCTCCTGTTCTCTACAGGGTATAGGCAAACACTTCACATTTCTTACTATCTGGTCTCCTCCCAGCTCTGAATTCCCTGCTGATGTCTAGGTTTTCTTGGTGACAGAATGATTAGGTTGATCCATCACATTAGGCAACAATTTCTCCCCCGACCCACCTCGAATCCATTATTAGGGACTGGCTGATGGGAATGAAATCAACTTATCAGGCCTGTGTCGACAGCGCTGATCAGCTGCTGGCTCTGGCTGTGGAGCTGAGAAGGCATTGGGCCTTCCTGGCCTGGCAGTGGGCTCTAGACTTCTCCCTGCCTGCTGATGTCGGATCATCTTACTGTGAGTTTAAAGCTTAGGATTGGACAAGCAATGTTAGGGTTTGAATGTGAATTGTCCAGCATGGGAGCACGTCTAAACACTTGGTCCCCAGCTAGTCGCACTGTTTGGGGAGGTTGGATATGTGGGTGGCTTTTGGAACTAGGCCTCTATGGACAGGCTTTGAGTGTATATAATAACCCGCTCCATTTCAGGTCTAAGCTCTTGACTTCCTTGCCTCTACCAAGCCAGAAGTCAGTGCTATAAGCTCCCACTACCACAAGCTGACCAGCCCACTCTAGACTCTCTGTGCCTTTCCCACCATGATGGACTGTAATCTTCTGAACCATGAATCTGAATAAACCCTTCTTCTCTTAGGTTACTTCTGTTGGGATTTGGTCATCAAGGTGAAAATAGTACCTACTATAAATAGGCTTTCCTCCAGTATGGATCCCACCCCAAACCCCCACTTTGCTCAGTAGTGTCTCAAAGCAAAAGCTCAGTGTGGACTCACCACACTGTTTCTCTTCGTCAGACTTCCTTGGCCTCTTGCTGGTCCAGATTTGCCCTGTCCAGAACTATGCTGCTGTGTGGGTTTTCAGCACCACCTCCTGCCATTGCCCAGGTGATGGATCCTAGGCAGTGAGCACTGAGTATCCCAGAACTGGGGTCAGAGAGGCCAGAGCTGAAATCAATTGTACCAAATGCAGATGGGCTAACCTACTGAGTAACGATGTTGAATCTGGAATCTGGATCTCTTGCTTCCTTCACAGATCGTCTCATCCACCAGGTTCCTTGAAGGATGGTGCATAGCATTCATAGGCTCTCTCCTGGTCCTCGAGGCTGCACACCACCACTGGAAGCAGTGAGTGCTGGTCTCCTTCTAATGCTACATGTGCTGAGGAGACCTCTGTGAAGTTGCCAGTACCAGACCTGGAAACACTTTCTCCATTTTGGCTCTTACAAGTGTTCACAGAAGAGAAGAACAAACTTCAAGAGGCCACAGTGGGGATGGAAGGGTGGATAGTGACAGCCTGGGCTTGTGCCCAGGGTGCCATGTCATCTGTTCCTTAAACAAACCAGCAACACAAGCTGCAATCACGCCTACCCCTGACATTTGAGAGGCCCAAAGCAAATGCAACGAAAGAGGCCCACGCGCCATGTGTCTAAATATTTGAACATTATAAATCAAACTAATAAACTTCGAAATAAGGTTTGTTCTTCCTTTCTGCCTTGACAAATAGACATTTATAAGAACCTCAAAGGGCAGGCTCTGATTTCACATCTTGTGGGGGTTCTTCTAGTCTTGGACTATGGAACTCAGAGGGGCAGAGGAAATGAGGCACGCTCTCTCTTTTTTTTCACCCTGGGTACTTAGATTGGACAAAGGAACTCCTCAGTCTAGTAGTCCAGCCTCCATCTGGGTCTTTATATACCAGAGAGACCACAGGCACATAAGCGAATAGCCAAACATGACGTGTGTGTGTGTGTGTGTGTGTGGTGTCTGCATGATGTGTGCCTGTGTGTGCATGTGTGTGTATGTGTATGTATGTGCCTGCATGTGTATATATGTGTATGTGTGTGCATGTGTATATGTGTATACATATATGTGCATGTGTGTACGTGTGTGTGCATGTATGTGTGCATGTGTACATATCATCATCACACATGGTGTTCTTACAGGTTCTGGGGATTGAACTCAGGAGTTCCTTTTTCCAAGGCAAGCACTTTACAGTCAGAGTCACATCCCTAGCCTCAGACACAGCTGTTTCTCCAGGAACTTCCTGGGCTCTGCTATCCAGACTGTAGAGCAAAATGGAGGGAGGGACTGGGAGAGACACATCTTGAGCCTGCCGCCACTTGATCTGGAGCAGGCCCAGAGTACAGCTACCATATGTATCCTGGGAGTCCTCTTACCCACAAATCAAGTCAACACCAAGGAAATCATTTCCATTCATCCACAAAGTCACTGCATATCGAAGACCTCAGTGACTGCCTCCTATACACCAAACACCACCAGGGCCGAGACTTGACCTGAGGTCCCTCTAACTCCTGAATCCCTGCTGAGTCCCTCCTCTCTGCTAGCCCTATTGGCATCCTCACCTAGAAAATGCAAAGCTGATGCTCTCCCCTCCTCTGCCCGATCAGAATCTGTGTGTCCTTCGATTCTTGCCTCCCGGGAAGGGAGAATCACCTGATCACAGGCCCCCTGTCTCACTTCTCAGCTAGATTTCCTAAAACAGACAAGCTGTGACCTCCCTTCTTAATCCCAGCCCTGGGGACTGTGTCACACACCACAGTTCAGCCCGGGGCACCTATATTTCTGACCTCAAACTGGCTGTCTTCTGAAATTGGGTCCTTCTCTTCCTCTCCAGGTCTCTACCCACTCCCAGCACTCCTCGAAGCCTCCCCTAGTCCACACCCACCCAGCTCCTTACCTGGGCTGGGCAGGCATCTGCCCTTTTCTGTCTCCAGCAACAACGTGAATGGTTGGTTAATTATCTTCCTAGGAACCAGTGCCTCGGATGACTGGCCCCTAAGTGGACCTAATGGGCTCCCTGCAAGAGCCTGTCCTTGGTTGCTGAATGGACCTCTCTGAGAAAGAGGAATACACCAATGGCAACCAATTCCTTGCTCTTCTTGAAAGTCACAGTATTATCATTTGGTGGGGAATGTCTCTTCCAGGAGCAGCTGGCAGAAGCTGATAGACTCTGGCCCAGGACCTGGCATCCTAACTGTTCTCTGGAGAGAGGATTGCCAGCACCCACCTCGGTAGCCTGGCAAGGTCAAGGTCTTTTATCTAAGGTGGTCCTCACAAGCCCAAAGCAGGGTCTAATATTTACAAGATAATAAGTCTTTATTGGGTGGGTGAAGAGCCAATCCAGGAAAAGTGAAAGATGGGGCATATTGTGTTTCAATTTTAAAACCTCAAAAATAGAGGATGGATTCTGTCCTGCTTGTCTCACTATAGCTGCATGACCAGCCTGAGAAGGAAGCCTCCGAGAAGCCATGGGAAGTTAAGGCTCTGGATGGTCCACCTTTCCAGGCCCCGTTTGTTTCTGTATGAGGGCCTATTTCCACCCCAGAGTCATGTGCAAGCTACAGAGGTTTCTGGCTTCTTTCAGGTGAGCAGAGGAGCCCCAGTGACCTTCCAGAACAGCACAAGTGATCTGTGATGAGGAGTGACAGGGTCAACCAAGGCCTTGGCTTTTAGTCCCAGGTTTATGCCCCCAGAGAGGTGGCTTTTATCTTCCTTGTCTCTGTGTGTGCAGCATCCCCTCATCTTACACACACACACACACACACACACACACACACACACACACACACACACACACACACCCTGGAACATGCTGCAGACTACTGTTGAACCACTTCCTTCCAGGAGGGTCTCAGCCAACACTGAGCTCAAACAAGTTCCCTAACATCTCTCTGTTACACATTAGCCGACCTACAAGGAGCATTCCGGCAGCAGGCGTGGCAACGACCTAACCAGCTACTGGATACTCTTCATACTGCTATCCTCACTCCTATCCCAGTCTACCCAGAGTGCAGACACAGTGGTTCCTGGAGAGGGGTATGTTGGGTGTTGAAGGTCACACCTCAAGTGCTTCTCTAGCCAGTAGGAAGGGTCAAGGATCACCCTTAAAACCACAGCAACATGAGTCAAGAGACAGATGGTGCCTTTGAACAAGAGGAGATGAAAGTGACTATTCTCTTGGAAAGACCCTTAGACCCTTAGGGTTTTAGGGAGCTGGTCTGGGACAATGAGATCACCTTCTGGCATCACCCCAAGGCCTTATGTTCTTGAGGAAGCTGGTCTCTTGTGTGGGCCCCTTGCCTCAGCCTGCAGTCAGGATGGTCCTAAGAGTCTACAGGCATGACAGGACAGCTTCTGTTCTCTGTGGCCCTAGGTGCCAACAGCAGCTGCATCTGTCCTAATATTCTTAAGGTCAGGCCCTACTGCCCTAAGGTCCAACCCTGCTCCGTGGGCACCTCGAGCTGCTAGCACCTAGGCAACAGGCTGGGATCAGACCCATCAGCACTACCCACAGCTTTTTCCTCTTTTTTCCCCATTTGAAAACTAAGCCAGAGCTGCCCACAAATGCCCACCCAGCTGAAGTCCTGCAATGGGCCAGTGCCAATTGGTCTGACTTGGTGGCTGCTGCTGGGATCAGGAACCCAAGTCTTTCGTGGGTGGAGTGCAGCCTGCTTTCCCTGCCCACTCCCTCAGCGAACTGCTGACAGTGGCAAAGCCACGTTGCCATGCTTGGGGGGTGGGGGGGGTGTGAGACGGGACGGGACACAACTCTCTTCGCTTTGGTCTTATTGAAAAAAAAGTTAGAGTTTAATTTCGTCTGGGGCTTGCTGAGAGTTCCTGGCTGGACTTGGCCGTGCACGGGGAGGGAGAATAGGGGGTCTTTAGGACCCGGGCGCACTTGGACCAGCGGTGCCGGGAGGCCAACCTGCCGCGGCTTGAATGGGAGGCGGGCGGCGGCGCCGAGAGGCTGGCGGCGGAATAGCTCTGCGGTCGCCAGGCAACCGCCCTGACGCAACGCAAAAGAACGTCCCTTCAAAAAAGAACGGTGCGGAGAATTCGCAGCGCTCCGGAGCTCGGGAGCTCGGGAGGCGGGAGCCGAGCTCAGAGGGCGGGCGCGGGCTGGCGGCGGGGACCGCGACAGCTCCGACGATGCGACTGGAGCTCAAGAAGGTGGGTTCGCGGCGGTGAGGCTTGGCTGAGTCGCTCGGGTGACCAGGTCTTCAGGGTGGGCAATGAGGGGCCCTGGATCCCACAGCCCTGGAGGGGCAGGGAGACACCGCCATAGGACAGCATGGTTCCCTCTTATTTGCTCCTGGGGTTTCAGGCCTCTCTGGAAGGCGTGGGGGACCAGGTGTGGACTCCATGCCTCGGGTCCCAGCACTCTTGCTGACCCTTTCAGGGCTATGTACAATTCTAGGTGGGAACCTGGGGGTCTGTAATATGAGAAAGGAACCTCTTGGGACTCTGGTCTAGATCTAACCATCTAGGCTGGTGACCCCCACACCTACACATCTGGGAAGAGAGATGAGAGTTCTTGGTTCAGTCCCTAACTCTGAAGTGACCCAGGGTTCTTAGCCCTATGGCACCCCAAGAGTGATACCAGGGATACCAGAGGGACTGCACACCCAAACATTGTGCAGGAGATGAGCAGGTCAGCCATAGAGCTGGACATCTGAATGGCCAGAAAGAACAAGGAGTGGGGGGAGCAGCTTTCTCTCAGATGTGGTTTCTGTACCTATGGGTTCTGCTGTGGGTAAGCCCTCCTGGGGACATCTGGAAGATGAGTTGGCTCCAGGTTGGTGTCCCCAGCTTTATACACTCACCAGCAAGTTCTGTCTATCCTCCCACCACCAAATCATAATCCCGGGAGAATCTCGGATGAGACCAAGTCTTGTACAGAGTACCCAGAGGATGTGGCTCCAAAGTAGCTTCCCTCTACACACCAGAGTGGTCTCCTCTCTTCTTCCCTCCTTTCTCTTCTCTCCTCTTCCCTTTCCTCTTTCCTCTCTCCTCCCCTCTCTCCCTCTCCTTTCTCTCCTTTCCCACCAGGCTTGGGACTTAAAGTCCTGGCAAAGCCAAGGTAACCAAGGTACCTGTTAGCCTGCCCTCATCCTCAAGATGGAGGATCCTGCCAGAGCGGTTTTCAAGAGCTTGGCAAAGCAACAATGGGCAATCTAAAGTGAAGGTGCTTCTTTCCAGAGTGCCCCTACTGATCTCACTGCTGAGAACCCATGTATCCTTGGTCACTGAACCTTACGATTACCCTTTGAGGAGAGAGTGTGAGTCTCTGTCTGAGACTGCGAAGCAAAGCAACTTGGAGCAGTTTGTGTAGCTTTGGAAAATGCAGAGACATCCATGTGCCTAACCCCTTCACTCCAGAAATGCTCTTAGAAAAAGATTGCTTCAGGAGGCCAGGGAATCCACCATGGCCCAGAGACAGGAAGAAATATTCACACCCACACGAAATCACAGTCACGAGGGGCTGGTCTCATGGCCTTAGAAAGTCCCCTGCATACATAAAGCACTGACTTTGTTACCCAGTACTGCATAAACTGGGCATGGTAGCACGTGCCTGTAATCCCAGCACTTGGGAGTTGGAGACAAGAGGATCAGAAGTTCAAGTTTAAGACCAGCTTGGGCTACATGAAACCTCATCTCAAAGAAAGAAGAAAAAGAAGTAACTGGAATTGTATACTCAAGTGCACTCTGGGTCGGTGAGGAGAAAGGAAGACAGACCTAGGGAGACCTAGAAGGATGAGATTGACTCAGCTCATGGGAAACAGGATATGCTAGTGGGCTAAGGTTTAACAGGAAGTAGCAGTTGAGCCTTGCTAATTGACAGTCACTTATAGCCTCTGAGCTTCCATAAAGGCTAGGTTGACAGGATCTGGGGACCTGGGACAGATGTCCTGCCCTTAAGGACCAGTTCTCGCCTCAATAACAGTTACCACTTCTCTCTTAAGTAGAGAGCGAAGTGAAGGAGAGGGAAGAAGACACCAGGGGGTCAGAGGTTGTCTTATCCTATCCCCACCCTTCCTTTGCCCACCTGCCCTCTCCCCTCTACCAAGCCACCATGCCACATCACCTCAGGAGCAGCTTTGTGGACAGTCGCCCCGAGTCTCATGGGCATCAGGGGAGGGCCTTGTCCTCTAAGGTAGCTCCCCTGAATCTGGCCCTCTTCATACCTCAGCCTCTCCAAGAGTCCCCTGGCATATGGAAACTACCTTCATGGAGGAATTTATAGGTACCACCCAATGGGACAGGCTTCAATTTCTTACCTCAGAGTGGTTGACTGAGCCCTCCTTCCTCACTGGGGCTAAAAATTCTTTTTAGGAGACCCTGAATCAAATGTGGGAGCTGGTTGGTAGTGGATCCCAGGATGTGGGACTGGTAAGGCAAACCTGGGTCAAATCTCATTTTTCATGTTGAAGGGCAAATTTGCATGCGTCCAGGCTTCAGCCTATGCAGTGGCTACTGTGCCAACTTTTAAAGGCTGGTCTGTATTTCCTCATTCCAAGAGGTCAGCAGAGCCTCTGAGCAGC
The DNA here is from genome assembly GCA_028551405.1 of Uromys caudimaculatus. Taxonomy (NCBI): domain Eukaryota; kingdom Metazoa; phylum Chordata; class Mammalia; order Rodentia; family Muridae; genus Uromys; species Uromys caudimaculatus. Next base: position 55,235,643 of record CM052708.1, on the reverse strand, counting down.
GTACCTGGGGACAGACCAATGGCAGCTAGAAGGACCTGGGATGAGAAAGTGGTGGTAGAAACCTTGAGCAAGTTTTGATGAGAAACTATATGACCAGGAGGCCACGGGGTGGGGGGTGGCTTTTCCCTATTTATCACTAACTCAGAAGTGACATCAGATGCCTAGCTTTTGAGCATGCACAGGTATGGAACCCTAGGGACACAAGACAGACCCGAGCCTGACCAAACCAAGTAGTCAGAGAGGCAGCTGCTCCAGGCCCAGAGCTGCCTGTACTGTGGCCCCACCTGTCTTGTTGATCGGTTGGTAGCAGCTGCTGAAAACATGGCAGGCTGCAAGCCCGTTATCAAGTTTGAGTGAAAGCCAGTAGGACAGTAAGCTCCGCTCACACATAGGCATCGCTTGATGTGTTTACTTCCAGGGCTCCAGCAGATCCAGGGGGCCTGTCCTGGGGGCTTTCTAACATCCCAGCCATCTGCCTCTTGGTACCCTCACCATCTCCTCCTTGGAGTACTCCCTAGATACTTTTAGTTTACAAGTCCATCTGTCCCTGAAATCCATGCATCAACCCACCCCTCTGGAATACCTCTGTCTTCAAAAAGATCAGAAGAAAAAAAAGAACATGTTTGCTTTGCTGATTGCTGAATGCTCCTGTTACCAGAGAGAACAGCAGCACACCTGCACTGCTGCCTCGGGAAGGGGTGGGGATTTCCCACCCAGTGAACCATGGAAGGAGGGAGTCTCCATTTGAATGCATCTGGGGACAGCTAGCCTGGTGAAACTACCCAGAACACCTCTCTTTACCTCCAAAGCCAGTTAGGAGCAAGAAGAGTATCAGGCAGAGGATTCTTATAAAGGTGGTCTTATCCTCAGGGAACAAAGAATCTGGCCAGAGGTGACAGTGAACTGGTGCTCTGCCCATCTTAGAGCGCACAGACATGCGTTGCTGAGTGAGAATGGTCGGGAAGCTGCTTTACCCAGGGGACAAGCCAAGGAGAACAACAGTCAAGGGCAGGAGGTGGCAGTCCACTTAGAGCTATCACTAGTATCACACATGCTTTATCTCATTTGATCCTCCTAGACCATCGGGTTGCATCTCCTATGATCTCGTTTTATGGGTAAGGACATTAAAGCCTGAGACATTCGGTTTATCATTCAATATCACAGAGGTAGTTGGTGGCTAGGCTCCAATATCTCCTGCCCCATCCCTGTCTTGTATCTCTCTGAAGCACCAGATCCCCTCCTGACATGTCCCATCAGGCGCAGCTTCTGCCGACAGGATGGGGAGCAGGGTTACAGAACCCCGTTTCTCTTCTGTCTTCATGCACTTAGAACAAAGCACCTTTCTATACCTCACAGTGGGTACAACATATTCCTGTTGCAGGTCACCTTGACGTTCCCATCCCAGCTTAGACCAACCGTAACCCGATCGAAAAACAACCCTAAGAGCCTCCAATCTCTGAGCAGTCAGCATACTCAGGTAATATATAAAGGTGTGGTACTCAAGTAGACACACGTGCACCAGAAATTCTTTTAAGAAAATCTTGCAAAACAGTTGGGCCTCTGGAGCTCACAGAATGAAATAAAGAACAAACAGAGCAGATTCTTGCTTGAACCAGACGTTGTTGATTTTGCTTATTTGAAGTTGGAGCCTATTAGTATAGATTTGAATAGGCCTAACTCCCTTGTTTGGGGGCCAGGGACAAATGCCACTTGGGATGCTTTCCAGTGGGCCACTGTGTCCTTAACTGTGAAGTGGTACCTGAGTTTCCTGGGAAGCATGTACTGCTCTTGTAGCTAGGATACACACCTTAGCTGCCTTCTGCTTTAATAGCCACAAATTGCTCCAAAGGCCAGTCTGTGTCTGATTCCTAGGAGCCACTGTGGTCTTTGGAGAGAATTCTGTGGTCACATGGCATGGTTGGCTGAGATAGTGACGCACTGCCTGCCTTTCCAGGAGGACCCCCTTCCTTCTCTTCATTTCTTACGTCTCCTTTCCACCCTCTTATTCTACGTCTCAGGTACCTTCCTCCACACTTGCCAGAGAAGCCCCAGCCCAGGGCCATGGAGGGGACGTGAGGAGGAGTCCAGTTCTCCTCTTCCTAGCTGCAGCTCCATGCTTCCTGCCCTCCTTTCAGGGATGATGTAAATTAGCTAGCTGTATGGATCCTGGGAGTTATGACCCCTCCCACTTCTATAGGGAAGCACACATCTTTCTTGGTGGGTTTTCTTAGCAACTTTTTTCACTGGGCAAAATGAAAGCAAACTCACAGGCGTCTTGCAGAAGGCCTGTGGAGCCAAGCCTATCAATTATTCAGCACGGACCTAGCACTTTGCATTTACAAAGGTCTTTATAAGTTTTTTTTTTTTTTTTTTTTTTTTTTAGATTCTTCCCTCATAGTGTCTCAGCGTGGTGAAACAAGACTTCCCATTTCTTAGACAATGAAAGCAGGACTCTGTTTAGAGTCTAAAGATTCACGTTCAAGTTTAGTTAGCCCTACTAATGGAGCTATGGGATCCTGGGCCAGTCTCACGATGTCTCTCTCTGGTTTGGGGTCTATGGGGTCTAACTTTTGGGATCTTTTGTCTCACCCAGGCCACAGAAAAGGTTTATAAATGGCAGTGTGGTTTGAAATGTTTATGGATAATCTTATTTCAGGTATACAGCTAGAAGCATTGGATTCCAAGTGGAGGGGCAGCCATTCGCACAGGACACTGCAAACCAAGCCTTTCTGGGTGAAGTCCCTGGGAGAATGCAGGTAAGTGAGTTCCATTGCCTGTGTCTCCAAAATGTGGTCACCAGTCCACTGGCTGCTATGATCTGAGAAGCTGTCCCAGAAGGAAGCAGAGACCAGTACCCATACTGTGTGTTCACTGAGAGCTCAGAAGCAACTCTCCAGGGAGGTGGGCTTGGGGCTGATGGCTTTCTCCCCATCCCCAGGCTGAGTTCTTATTTCCATCTCCCTCAGAAATGCTAGGATCCTAAGGGAAGAATACCTGAGGCTATCCAAGCCGGATGCTGCCCCTGCAGCCCCACGGCCCCTATCACTTCTATTGGACCCTGTGCCATCTTCTTGTCCTCCCACACTGGAGCCCGCAGGCCTAGCATCAGGACTGCATCTCTCTCAGTCAGTTCAGGAATGAGACAGCTCCTGCACACAGGCAGAAGTCAGTTACACCACCATACAAGTTTCAAGAGTCATGTGGCAGAACCTTCCTTAAGCTCAAGTGTTCCCACAGCAAAACCTATTTACAGAGGAGGACACTGAGCCCAGAGACAGACACCAGCCTCTTTGGAAGGAAGGAATGGATTTTCATGGTGCTTTGCTGCAGGAAGGAATCAGTCAGGCAGCACCCAGATGGCTTCATTGTTGCCCTGGGTAGACAGCTTGTTCATTTACATTCACACACATCCAACAAGACAACCATCAACCACCATACTACATACATGCGCACACACATGCGCGCGCGCGCACACACACACACACACACAGACATGCACACAGACACAGACACACACACACACACACAGACATGCACACAGACACACAGACACACACACACAGAATTCATTCCACAGACAATAAAACACACACACACACACACACACACACACACACACACGCGCGCGCGCGCGCACACACCAGCACAATTAGCCCCCTCCCTGCCCACAACTGCAGCCAGGGACACTCCATTTCAGATCCTCCCAACAACACTGACTAGGAGCTGAAATAAAGATGGGCCTGGGAAGGGGAAAGATGATTGGCAGAGGGCCAGATCAGCGGGTGTCCCTCCTGCTTCAGTCACCATGGCAACTCCAAAGAGGAGGAAAAGGGCTCTGGGCAGTGCCCAGCTTGTGTCAGCAGCTTGGGGTGGGGTGGGGGGTGGGGCTGTGTCCCCTCCTCTCATCCCCAGCTAGTCAGAACTGAAGCATGTCTGCCAAGCACGGATGCTCTTATTACAGAGTACACCTTCCAGCTTGGGTGAGTTGGCTAGGAGCTCCCTGCCCCATGCAAGATAAGCATCGGGTTTATCATTAAACCAGAACAGATAAGCTTGCCTGGCCCAGGAAGCCCAGCTCTCTAACTCTTCCACCACCTGAAAAAGCTGTAGAACCCAGTGAGTGTCTTTTTCCCCTTCTTATTTCTTTCACCCCATGGCTCTATGACAGCTTTCTCTTCAGAGAAGGAGCCCAGACCCAAGTATGAGACAAGAAGGGGCGTGCAGGCTGTGAACTCGGCTCTCTTTGCCCTCCACTCTACAACCTTGGAGACCGCTCAGAGCACAGCCTCTGGGTCGAAGCAGAGGGGGCTGTGGGGGCTGCCTGCCCTAGCATGTTGATTGGGAGGCCAAAGACATTGCCCTTAGTCGGGTTACAACTTTCTGATGGAGTTTGCCGCTTGGTAACATGCAAACACATTCAGCAGAGTAACAGACTTCCTTGTAGTCAGATGAGTCTCTGTCCACTGACCAGGCCTGGCTCAGGTCAGCTGTACAGGATTGGGCAGCTAGACAGTGTTGGAGTGTGAAAGCCAGACCCGTTGAAGTCGACAGTCATTCCTTGTACCTGCCTTACTAAAAAAAGTCAGATCTTGAGGGGATTTGACCCAAGGTGTGGCCAGTTCTTCATTCCAGAATCTTCTTTAAATGACTAAGTCACACTGGCAGGTGGAAATTTTTCTACATGGGTGGGACTCAGTAAGGAAGTAGCCAGCCATGTCCAGATAGCATTTCTAGAAGGAGTGTGATGAAGGCTGTGGTGGGCTGTCATTAAGGTAGCCTAAGCCATAGGCTGGTCACTTAGTCCCTAACTCACTTTGCCCAACCGAGTGGTCTAGAAGACCTGACCGTGGCCTTCCTTGTTATATGTAAGTGGCCTGTAATCACAGTCATGGTGGCCCTCGAGGTGGGGACAGTATCACTGGACTGCAAGACCTGGGACAGGGCCGTCTATCTCCAGGACAGTTGTCTACCAGAGGACAGAATAGCCCTGTCCCGTTGAGATATATAAGAAGGGAGAGAGCTTATCCCTTAGCCCCAAGCTCAACCCTGCTGCCATCATCCTAGTCACACTTACCCATTTCCAACCCTTGTCCTCCGAGTTCTTTCTCATCTCTGTGCCTCAGTTTCCACATATAATGAGTATGCAGCCGCAGATCCTCAAGCTAATGAAATGCTCTTTTTTTTTTTTTTTTTTTTTTTTCAGAGTATCTGGGTTGATAGGTATTAGAAGCTTGGTAGTGTTATTAATACTTAGAAGCACAGTTGCTAGGGTGGGATCCAAGCTGTACTGTAGAAGATAAAGGGTCCTCACTAGTGGAGCTCCAGAGAAACAAAGGGCACAAAGGAAGGGGCCACTTAGAAGGAGACAGCATACCTGGTATTTGTGGCATGTATGCCTGGTCTTGGGTTTAAGGTGAGGAGGGGGGTATGGTAGGCATCAGTGGGAAGTTGGCAGAAGATAGAGAGCTCCCAGCTCTCCCCAGCAGGACCCTGTTCCCAAGAACCATGCTATTCATCCTTACAGGGACCTTGTAGAGTCAGAACAATTGAGACTCAACCGTGTTAAGGCCCTGTGGGAACTCTTACCTTTGGTGTTCTGCCTGTGCTAAGCCTCGGACACCCATCTATATGTTCTAAATAATGTGCCTCTTTTCCTGGATGAAGATCTCAGCCCCATGCCGGTGTTCCAGGGTTGGGGTCTTGTGACATGGGTCTTTTGTTTCCAACTTGTAAAGTCAACCCAAAACACTAGGGTTCCTGTACCTCTCTCAGGCAGCATCGAAAGTCTCCAGGTGACATCAGGAGTTAATTTTGAGAATACCCTGCTGGTGCGGGGCTGCAAGAGGCTCAGATCCATGTAGACCAGCTATAGGAGGTGAACTGGAGCAGTAGGACCACTCCTGGGCAAGTCTTGCCATGGGAAATATCTTGCTGAGGTAGCCAAAGAGGGGTACATCTCCAGACAGCTGTCCAGGCTGGGCAGACATACAAATGTTTACCTCAGTTTGGGAGTCCAGTCCTGTAGCAGCCCATCAGGGAAGGCCCAGAGCATGTCTTCTTCCTCAATGACCCCTGGTGGCATTTTCTGCTTGAAGGAGCAGAGGAGGTGTAAAGAACCACAGATGGTAAACTGTCACCCTGTCCTCACCAGGTGCCGCTTGCTGTCCACTGTACTCTCACCCTGTCCTTACCAGGTGCCACTTTCTGTCCACTGTACTGTCACCCTGTCCCCACCAGGTGCCTCTTGCTGTCCACTGTAAAGTAAGAAAGAACCATGAATGCAGACAGACTCAGCAAAAATTTACTAAGAAGAGGGTGACTTCTTATCCTGCTGGTTCTAAACCACAGATGGTATCCCTCTCTAAGAGACACAGGGAAATGTGGGAGAAAAGAGTCTGTGGGGTGTCACAACATTCCATGACATTGCTTGGCTCTAGGTTCCAGTTTTTTGCCCATGTAAATGAGCTGTGTAGCCCTGATGTAGCCAGGGCTCCTGAGTGTAGGCAACAGAAAGTAGCAAGGTGGTAGCAATACTGGGCAGCTATAGGAAGTGAGAAGGGGTGAGGGCCAAGGAAGAAAGCAGGCAGATGCAGGGCAGAACCAGAAGTCAGAGCCAGCTCCTGGTTATTTAGTAGAGATCATTGTCTCAGAAACTCTGCATTTTGCAACTGTCTTGGGACTGGCACCTAAGTGGCCGCATGTGAATTCTCACTGGTTCTTCATCTGGACCTCACACATGCCAAATTCAGAGCCCAGACTTGAGCTTCTGATTGAGCAGGCTCAAGTCACATGCTTAAATATAGTAGGCAGGACCTTGGTGAAAGAAGAGGACTGGGGGCTGGTCCTGTGGTCCCAGAGGACAAACACAATGGGTATCAGGCCTGCCTTTGGTTCTACACAACATGGGAGTTCCCTACAGACAGCAAAGGAGGAGGTTAGTTATGGCATAGAAACAAACAAAAGCCAGATCTCAGCAAGCGTTTGCCATGTTCTTTTCCTTCCTCCCCTTACTATGTGTTCTGCTAGCCAATTAGAACTGTCAGGAATCCAGCTGGAGGTAGCTTAGGTCTCAGAGGAGAATCTGAAGGGCTATGTCATCAAAGCCTGGGTTGTAGGCTGTGGGGAACTGAATAAATGCCTGTTCACCTCAGGTGGGGAACCAATGATGGACCAAAGGAATGATGTACCCAAGATAGCTTAGTGAGCCAATGGAGTTAGGGACCAATCGGAGCTACCAGTGGGAACATGGGCTCCTTCTATACCACCAAAGAAAATGTTCCCTCTAGCAACTGTTAATTGCTTATATGTCTGAGGTAAGGTAGGACTTCATAAGCTCCTTCCTCCCATGATGGAATATGAACCCAGTCTTGTATGGGTCATCTGTGGGTAATATCAGCTGCTGAGAGTTCAAAGGACAACAGTCTTGTTATGCCCAGAGAACAGTGTTCCACACCAGTCAGGCTTCTAACAAGGTCCAGTTTGGGGCCTCAAACTGTCTTGTGTGCTTGGTGTTATACACCAGTAAATGTTCTTCCTGTGATCGCAAAAGGCCCCTAGTAACCCCAGTGACTCCTGGGAGTAAGGCCAGCTTGGGGTAAGGAGTGCTCTTATTAGCTCAGTTAAGTCACCTGAGGTGAGAGAAGATGTCAGTGGCCTAAGAACTGAGGGGTAGGGCTCCTCAAAGCAAGGTGGAATGGTCTTTCTGGAGGACAGAGGGCAGGAGAAGGTGGCAAGTGGAAATGACCTCATACAATGTTGAGCACCAAGGGAGTCCTGTCTACTTCAGTTCAAAGTCTCAGAAGGTGGCCCAAGCTGAGTGTGCCTGATTGTGTGGAGAAGGGGAGGGGAGGCTTTATACCTGCATCCAGCCACATGCATTACAGACATATTCTTGTTCAGACACTTCCCAGGCAGGGCAGGGAAGGGGTAGGTGTGGCAGCTCCTGAGGACAGATAGAGGGGATGGCCACAGGAAGCCTGGTGCCACACCTCTGCTTCTCTGAGCCATTCAACTGGCACACACATGAGCAAGCACAGGCCACAGAGATGGGGTCTGATCTATGTGCCCACTCGTTCCGGCTTGATTACAGAGGGGCAGCACCATGCTAAGCTCTGGATCTAGGATCAAAATACTGGTTCACATTGTGAACATCACAGTGTGATAGAGGAGACCATCATGAAGGCTCAGTTGGTAAGAGCACTGGCTGCTCTGCCAGAGGATCCAAGTTGAACTTCCAGAACCTGCGTGGTGGCTCACCTGTAACTCCACTTCTTGAAGATATGACAATTTCTTTTGGCCTCCTCAGACACTACCCACATGTGGTGCCCAGACATACATGCAGACAAACCACCCATATATGTAAAATACAATAAACCTTATAAAAAGACCCTGGTGTAAGTGTGGTGGTATAAGAGGGGCAAGAAGCCCACCCATTAAGAGATAGCCTACACACAGACACCAAGGGCTCAAATCCCAACTTCACCACTAGCTGTGACCTTAGGCCAGAGACAACACCTATCTGGGCCTCAGTCTCCCCATATGACGGGAACAATAACTTGTGCATCATGTGCTTCTATGTGCATCCCTGCGTTAGGACTGACTTAGTTTTTAGGACGACTCCTGGTGTGGTTGCTGTGGGTAAGTATTAGCTCATCTTGTGGTGACGTCATTGCTTTCCTGTGTGCTGTCATTACCAGAGCACACCACCCAGCCAGCAAAGATTAAAGAAATCTTCCGGAAGGAGAAGGCCCTCAAATCCCTGAGAACTGAAGTAGAGAAGGGAGGGGGGAGGAACAGCAGTACAAAGTCATGGGATCTGAGGAGGCAGGAGAGGCAGTGTCTCTGTGTATGTTAGATTGTATCTCCTGAAATGATGGATCCAGTGGAAAGAGTTTAGGGGAGCATTAGTCAACAGACCCCTAGACTTCCTCTGCCCAGGAACCAACTGGGGAAGTGGGCTTGAAGTCTTTCCAGATGAACACATTAGCTCATAACGAGACAAGGTGTTGGCTGACAGATGGAGCTCTACCCACCCACCTCCTCCAGCAGCCCAGGAATTAGCTCACAGCTGGCAAAGCCTCCCGTGCTATCCTGGAAGCCTGGAGCGTGTTTGAACAATAACCATGTGTGCAGAGTGGGTCCTCAGGCCCACATATCATTTCTTCAGAGACACTGGCACACCTGCAAGGCTTGTCCCTGCTACTAATGGGGTATCTGCCACGTGGGGCATACCTGAGCCTGGTGGGATTATGAGATTGTCTGCTTTCTTCTGGTGCCCTGGGCCCCAGGTCTGGGAGTACTCTTTGGCTTCCTGCTTTCCTCTAAGTTTACTGGCCCCAGGAGACTCTAGAGAGATGAGCCCTTGCTGCTGTTACTCAGCATGTCAGAGGGCTCTTCCTGAGCCCAGGCTTCAGAGCACCCTAGTGTTTCAAGAAAGATAGAAGGGTCCTACTGCCATTCTGCCCACCCAAGAAGCTACCCATGGATGGCACCTGTCCCAAACACCCACCTAGCACCTCACCACCAGCTCAGGACGAAGTTAGCTAAGTGCCCACTAAGTGGGCAGTTGATGACCAACCTTTCTCCTGGCACCTCTCCAGGCCTGAGTGGGTAGCATTCCAGGCCACCTCCTACACCCAGTTATAGAGAAAGGAAGAAACCCTCTGGGCCTCTTCAGACACCAGGGTCATTTGGTTTCCAAGGAAAGATGCAAAAGAACAGAGACAACTCAGGTGACCCAAAAGGTCAAGGACCCAAAAATGACAGCTCAGGGCAGGAGTGAGGTGACAGGACTGGAATGTGGCATCATCCATAGGTTACATCCACTTTACAACCTTTTAAAATGTAATTTTATCTAGGCCTCAAATCCCCTTGGCCATCGACACCCTTAACAGAGGCAGGCATCATCCTGAGATCCTTCGGAACTTTTTTCTGTTTTAAACCAAGGACCCAGTGTTTGCATTTTTGAGAGGCCTGTCTGCAGAGTGTGTACACTCTGGCTGTATTCAACATCTCTGAGGAGGATGGAGAGGCACAGAGTGGTCCTGAAGTCACAGGCCTAGCAAGCTGCCTTTTGGCTTTAAGCTGGGTAGAAAGAAACTGATTGAAACCAGAGGGTGCTGTGTGCCCAGGTCCCAGCTGCCTATGGCCTGCTCACAGAGGCACCTCACCTTCCCCATCTCTGTGCTCCCTACTTGATAGTACCCATTCTCTCCATTGCCTATTGGATGAGGGTGAGGCTGGAGAGAGCCAGGGTATACCCAGTACTTCACAGACTCCATGAAAGTAGTGGATCAAAGGCTCCCTAGGCTAACTCATTCACTGAGCTCTTGTTCGGGCCTTCTCTGAGTCTATTGAGAAGCAGTAATTAAAACAAAGCTAGCCACACAGAGAACTGGAGTGAAAGACTGGAGTGAAGACCCTTACCTAACCCTGCAGGCTGCCACCCCCTGCAGAGAAGCATGCAGGAGCAGGAAGGCCTCCCTGCCTGTGTTGTCTCTCCCAGGATTTGGTACTGCTCATCAGCCTGTCTAAATTGGACTTTCTCCAAAAAACTCCCTGGCTGTAATGAGAGCTCCCTTGTCTGAGGAAGGAAGCTTTCTAGGGTTCAGCTGCTCCAGGTGTACTCAGAATGAAGGCTGGCACCTCAGCACAAAAAGCAGACAGCAGGCGCCTGGGAAGGGCCCCAGAAAGCCACTCCCACATTTTCACACTTGGAGAGATCTGAAGAAGGCAACCATGGGAAAGTACAGGGGCAGAGTATCAAGAGTTGCTGTGCCTTCCTGACATGCTAACACAGAGTGTACATGAAGAGATGGGTAGTATCAGCCTCTTATACAGAAAGCCAGACTGAGGCTCAGCTGGCCTGACAGCCCAGATCTGGGGTCAGATCCCAAGCTCAGCATCTCAAAAGAAGGTTTCCTAGCTATGTGCTTGGAGTTTCTGGAAGCTGAGGCTGCTGCTTGGGGGAGCCTCAGGGCCCACATAATGGGCTCAGAATCCCTCGGAATGATCAAGGATCAAGGTCCCATTACCTTGCCCAGAGAAGGTAAGAAATGAAACTGGGTTTCTCCGCTATCTGTGGATTGGAATGTTCTTCTCCTTTTCTGATGATGCCCTACTGTGGGTAGACTCAGTCCCTAGGGAGGGCAGCACCCAGTGCTCTGGTCTACTCTCTTCACAGTCCAGGCTTGTAGGAGTGGTCCTGAGCAGAAAGCTCTGCTCTCACCTTCCTGAGGATCTGTGTGCCTGTCAAGAGGAACCCCACATCCTCTCTCAGTTGCTCCCACACCTCCCCCATCTTGGCTTTCTGAATCTTCACTTCCATCTATCCCCAGTTCCTGCCACTGTGATAAGGTATCCCCTGAATTAATTCTTCTTTGGATTAGGGATTTTAAAACTTTTTTATACTGATCTGATTCACAATCACTAAAATGCAGAAACAATTTCATGCATTTCAATAGGTAAGACAAATTGTTTTCCATCCATTCCCTAAGAAACACAGCCACATCTCAAGTGTACTCCACTAACGGAAAGAAGGCTGGGCTTGTACAATGTAATGATGGAAGATTCTCAGCAAGAAAGAAAATCGTCTTCAGGGTGGAGATAGTGCCTATGTAAAGGCAGCATGACCAGTTTGTGTCACCATGAAGTCAGGGGCTAAAACACACACAAGTCCATTAACGTCTCTATTTCTTCCCTCTTTTTCCACACAAGGACAGCATATGCTCCAAGAGGCTGAGCCTATAGCTTTTCATCTGGGCCTTATGTTGGATGCGTTTCCACATCAGTTCATTCCTGTTTAGAGCTCAACAGAGATATGTTTCAACCCAAGTTCAAGTCATGTGCCTCCTACTGTGATCTGCCCTTGCCCAGATCTCCCCGGACGTGAGATGCTAAAGTTGGGAGACTAGGGTCTGCTTCTAACTCAGCGACACCTTGATATGATGGGCTAAGAGTCTTGGCTTATACCCTTCACTAGAGCTGATCTGCTCAGAGCACAGCAGGATCCCTTACAAGGTGGTGCCGGCCCCATGGGCAGTCTAGGTAAATGGGAAAAACGTCTTTCCACAAGAGTGAGTCATGAGTCTCGTTCAGTTTCACAGGCTAGCTCTAGCCAGTAGCTTCTTTCCTGCTGTGGCTACAGGTTTATTTGCTTCCTCTGATGAGGTGAGGTCAGGTGTTGTTGTTGGAGCCAGAAGCTGAGTGGATGAAGGGTGGGGCTGTGGTAGGTGTGACAGTGGCTAGGGGCAGTGGACACCTGTCCTGAGTCTGTGCGGGATCCCACTTGACCCAACTGCTGGCTCTGGGGACCTGCCCAGAGGAGAAGCCTGTGTCCTGAGATCCAGACCAGCTGGCCTTTCCCCCTGTTTCTTGCTGAGGGATCAGTCTTGGTGAGTCACTTGGCTTCGTGGAGACGCGGGTTCTTGCTTTGTGAACTGAGTGTTAAAACAAACCTACACTTGCTGCCAGGTCTTCCATGGGCTGAGAGAGGTAGAATGGTTTCACAGACAGTAAAGCTCTGTCCAGTGTTATCAGTTGCTCTGCATGGAGTCTGTGAAATAGCCTCACTTCTTGCCAAGAACTGGTCCATAGAAGTGCCATTGCTGAGCCTCCGTTTCCCATCTTGGGGAGTGAGACCTGGGCTGATATGATTATTTTCCTTCCTGCAGGCCTACTTTCTTCATTCCCTTCGACTTGGATCTACACACCTCCAGCAAGCATAGAGAGATTTTGGAGGAGGCTGTCCCAAAGATTCCTGCCAATGCTTGTCTGATCTTGCCTTCTGTAAAGAATGGCTGCCACAGGATTAGGGGACAAATCATAGACCCTGAGCGGCACAGCTGCTCTGAGAGGCACCTTCTACAGCTTTGCTTGGTTCCAGGTGCTGCCAAGCCTTGAGACTCACTCCCATCCAAACAATGCCTTCAGGAGCCATGGCCACAGCCGTATGAAACCATTACAGAGCAGGACTTGACCTTGCTACCCCGCAAGCCTCCCGAGTGGCCCCCACCACCTCCCATGTCTGGCTACCAGAGAAGACTAGAAAATGTCTGTGCCCCAGATCCAAGTGGAAGATGTAGGTGAGAAAGACAGGCCGGTGGGGGCAACTGTACCTCCCGATGACCACCTCCTCAGCCTGAAGGCTCTCACTGAGAAGCTGAGGCTGGAGACCCGAAGACCCTCCTACCTGGAATGGCAGGCCAAGCTGGAAGAGCAGACATGGCCTTTCCCGAGACCAGCTGCCCAGCAAGAGAGTCTGGAGCAGGGAGCATGTGGGGGTGGAGAGCCTTTGATGCCTCTGAGGGAGCCCAGAGAACTTCTCCCACCTGCCAGGAGTGGCAGCAGGAGTGACAGGCCGCTGACCCCGGGCAAGCTGCCAGGCTTCCAGAGTATCGATGAAGCTCTAGCCTGGCTCAGAAAGGAACTGGTGAGTGGCTGCCTGCCAAGAGGCCCGCATGTTCTGTCCCCCCATCTTTCTGTCTGACTTTGCTGTGTTCCCACATCATGTTTGTCTTCCCCCTCTGCCGGTTTCCCATGGGCACATCCGGCTTCCTGTTAGGTGAAGGGTAGGTGTCATTTCTCAGTGGATACATGGGGCCTGGATCAGTCAGCCTCTAATCAAAGATCTAGAGGAAGCAAGTGTTAGCCCAAGGTTCTGAGGCCACATGTGTTCTCACCCTCCTCTCACCAGCATCGGAGTCTCCTACTCTTATTCCTGGACAGCTAAGGGAGCCCCAGAGTTTGCCTGAACTTAACATCTCTCTAAAACCCTCTCCCCATCCACCCCAGTTACCTACAGGGTTGGGGACCACCACTCACTCAGCAAGTGAGTGACCTCTTTCTCTGAGCTGGGAGTTGACACTAGCTGGATGATGGGTCTCTCTGGGTGGCTAACTTTGGGAAGGGCTCTCAGTCTGGGGTTCATAGCTGTAAGTGCTGTGGCTCAGCATGGGAAGGGCTGTTTAATAATTCAAGGTGTGCAGAACTTCCAGAAGAGCGTGCATGGCTGATCGTGCCTGGGGTGAAGACTTTGGCAAAGAATGTTGTGTAAGAATCTGCCCAGAAGTCAGGGTGGGTTAGGCATTCCAGACAGAAGGAGTGAGCAAGGGCAGAAGATGCTGAGTGGAACAGCAGCTGGACCACAGGCAAAACAGACTCCCATCACGAACTTCTCACCACAGAAATCCTGGGAAAAGAGGTGGGGCATTGTCCCATACTGCCCCAGGAAAACCACTAAGTCCCCCCCATATCAGGGGCTTCTCAGCACACCCAGACCTGAAACAAAGCCTCCCCCAAACTTTAACTGCTTCCCTGAGTCATCTCCAGGGCCATCAGACTCCAAGGAGACAGCAGTCAAGGGCCAGCTGCCTTCCAGAGCTGGTGGTAACTCTCCAGCCAACAGGAAAGCAGAGGCCTGCTTGGTTTGTTTTGGTGAGTCCTGTAAGACATCTCTCCACGGGAGCCTGCAATTCCTTCTGGGCTAAAATAAAGCAGTAGAATTCAGGGTGGTGGCAGTTCCAGAGATTGGGCATCTGATTAATTGGGAACCTCTTTAGTTGATATTGAGACTGCTCAGAACACACTGTTCCGTTGTGTATGCTATTAGGGGCAAGCATGGATATGCTTGCTATTGGCTTTCTCAGAAGACAGGGTTCCTGTGGAGTCTTGCTTTGTGACTACAGGGTGCTTACAGGAGCATGAGAGGTGGAGAGGTGGGCATGGGACAGACCCTGAAAGCTGCACCCTGAATTCCTGAGGCTAAACTGCTTTGATCTGTTCTTTCCAGAGGAACAAAAAATATTCCCATTAGCCAAGGATGCAATTTGTTGGTTTGGGGTTCATTTGAGAGTTTATTGCTTCTAGGAGCAGAGTTGTTTACTGTTTCAATAAGTTCACATTCCTTGTGGGCTCTCCTTTGGAGTGGGGAGTAGAGAAAATTTTTCTCTGAGTGAACGGAAAACAGTAGGGGCTTCCTTCAAGCTTCCTGGACACCTCCCAGTATCCTTTAGATAGAAAGGTCCCAGGGGGCGCTTTGGAAAGATCTCAATGCCTCCGGATGTCATGAACATCTAGGATGTGATGCTGAGTGCCCAGAGTCCCTAATGGGTGGTTAAGGTGGCACACAGCCTAGGCTGAGAACACTGTCTGAAATCTATGGGGCATACGCACACTCATTACCAGGACACATCAAACTAAGTGTGGCAAGGTGCCCCACCCAGACTGTGCTGGCTAAGAGGAGGAGGCCAGCCATATTCAGGTAACTCGGCCTGTAGGATCCCAGGGCAAGACAGTCATAGTCAGGACTAATTTGGCTGCCAAAGGCTGTCTGATGTGGGTACACGAAATATGTGCATTAGTAACATGCTCTACTCCTGTATAACATTTTCTATTCTCCTGGGTGACCAGAGGTGAGTAATGATGAGGAGGAGGATGACAGATGTGTCACGGTGCTCTCCGTGTGCCAGGTCCGTTGCTTGCGTCACTCGCTTCTCATTGCCGTCTGACCTTGCCTTCCCAAACTCTCATTTTCAAGACAAAAGACTCAGAGAGGAACGGAGCAGGGAATGAGGAAGCTGGCATTTGAATCCTGGGTCATAGGGTCACTTTGTCAATGCTAGTCTTAGCTGCTGCCACAGAATACAGCACCCTCCGTAGGCAGCCAGTTTCCCTAAAACCCAGCTCCCAGGGACTTCAGCAGACAACAGAATGTATGGGTTGGAGACAGAAGAACACGATTGAATGAGAATCCCTGCATTCCATTCAGTCTTACAAAGGTCCTGGGCACTTGTGTCATTGTTCCCATCACCCAGATGAGCTCAATTAAGCTCCTGAGAGTCAGTGAACCTGACCAGGAAGTGACAAAGCCAGGGGAAGGCCCAACTGATCATGGTGGGAAGGCCATTTGGCCTTGGATCTCCAGTGTGCCTCCAGAGCCCCTGAGTCTATTTTAAGTATGAGCATTGTGTTCTGTGGGTCTGGGGTGGGGTCTGGGATTTGGAATTTCCAATATGTTCCAAGGGACACTACATGTCATATGCCATACCACATCTAGAGTACCAAGGAGTGAAGAGAGCCCCAAGGGACTGTGAAGAGACTTCAGAGGACAGATCGTGAACTCCTCAAGCCTGAGCTCCATATCCTGTCCCTGTCACTTAACAGCCCCACAAAGCCAAGCTCTAACGGCAAAGGGTTTGGTGAAGAGCGCCTCCTAAGAATCCCCAGCCCAATGGTGCAGGAACCCCCACCTGCTTAGCAATGCTCTCCCAGAGACTAGCAGCAGCTCCAATGCAGAGTTCAGGACTCCCATGCCCCATTCCGCCCTGAGATCAGACACCAGTAAAGGCAGCTCTTAAAACACCTAGCTTGAAGCCTTGCGGTTAGAATGCTTGCCTCTGCCTGTTTGGGTTAAAATGAAGCTTCAAAGCTTCCTGCTATTTTGCTAATTTATCCATTGTTCAAGATCAAGGTGCCTCTGAAATCCACCTATTTTTTAAGGCCCCAGTGAAAGTAGTTTGCATAACCTTTATTATGCTGTGCTTATTTAAATTCGGAATCAAGCTTTCTCTGTCCCTGGGCACCCCTACCCTCTTTGCTCATTTGTCAGACTCCTGTGCAAATTTATACTTTCTCCCACACGTCCAAGGAAGCAGACTGAGTGAGACTCTATAATCCCAGTCAGTATGTGGGCTTCCCCCCTCCACACTGCCAAACCCCCAACTCAACACAAGATTGTCTGTAGTCCTGAGGATTAGATTTAGAGACCTTTCTTCTCGAGTTAGGCAAGTGCCCTTCCAAGGAACTATGTCTCCTTCTATTTATTGTGCTTTTTGAGACAAGGTCTTGCTAAGTTGCACAGACTGACCTTGACTCACTCTATAGCCCAGGCAAGCCTTGAACCTGAAACCCTCCTGCCTTTGCTTCAGAAGTAGATTGATTATAGGTCTCTGTCACCAGGATCTGGTTTTAATAGAAGTTTTGGTCCTAGCAGAGGGCAGCCTATAGTGTGGGAAGGCCACAGCCCCGGGCAGCAAGGGTCTATCATATCCTTGCCCCTGAATGTAGAATTCCAGTTGCCCTGGTCAGGGAACCAGCTTAGGCCCGGGTCCGGAGCTGAGCCACTGACCACTGACCATCAGTGTCTCACAATCACCTTCCATCTCGGCTCTGTGGTCTTGCTCAGAAGTGCTCTTGACAGACAAGGAGATAAGAAACAGAGGCCAGAACACCTTCTGCTCTGTGTGAGGCAGACAAAAGCAAAAACCTTAATCTCCCAGGTTCTGTGAGAACCTGAGAATCCATAGCACCTACACTGTGTCAGTTTCCTGCAGGTGTTGGGTCCCTGCAGGCAGAAGGTGTTTATAGTTGTTAGAAAACAGAAGAAGGAAGCTGACAGGTTACCAACCAGGCAGGGCCTGTGTGTCAGAGCTGGAGACCTGGGTTCTGGTGGTGTCCTGTGGCCTCAGCTTCATCACTAACCAGAGTTCTTCATGGTAAATCTTGGCAAGCCTACAGTTCAGGCATACATAACACCAGCTCCCATTCAGCATTATCCGCTGACACCCAGCCAGATGACAGGTCATGCTCACTGTGTAGGATGGAGGTGAGTGAAGATGCTGGGGGAGAGAACTCTTGTGCTCCCAGTGCATTTTCATGGGGTGCTCCCAGAGCACTCTCCTGGGGTGCTCCCAGTACACTCTCCTGGGGTGCTCCCAGAGCACTCTCATGGAGTGTTCCCAGTACACTCTCATGGGGTGCTCCCAGAGCACTCTCCTGGGGTGCTCCCAGTGCACTCTCATGGGGTGCTCCCAGAGCACTCTCCTGGGGTGCTCCCAGTGCACTCTCATGGGGTGTTCCCAGTACACTCTCATGGGGTGCTCCCAGAGCACTCTCATGGGGTGTTCCCAGTGCACTCTCATGGGGTGCTCCCAGAGCACTCTCCTGGGGTGCTCCCAGTGCACTCTCCTGGGGTGCTCCCAGAGCACTCTCCTGGGATGCTCCCAGTGCACTCTCCTGGGGTGCTCCCAGAGCACTCTCCTGGGGTACTCCCAGAGCACTCTCATGGGGTGCTCCCAGAAGGCTGAGACTGTTTGCTCTTCCCACTTTACAAAGGAGAAGACAGAGACTCAGAAAGGCCAGAAGTCTTCAATCAGAGGGGTTAAGTGGCACCCAAGGTTTCAGCTAAGTCTGATATAGAATGGCACCCACCTGACTCAGGGGCCAGGAGTCTTTCTTGTTTCAGAGACTTATCATGAGCCACATACTGTAAAATGGGGGTGACAAATACCTGCCTGTCAGGCTGTTGAGAAAGAAAGGTAAAGAGGAGGGATCAAAGGCCGGGATCGGTGCTAAGTTGTTTCCTTCTGTCACAGAACTTGATGCTCATCGCTTGCTTCTGAGGCGGGTGCTACTGATAGTATTACCAACCCCATTTTACAGATGAGAGAACTGATTATCAACATGGGGATTTGAACTCATATCTGCCCAGCTTTAGAGCCCACACTCCAAATGACTGCTGTATCCACTGCTCCTTCAGTCAATAAGCATGAAGGTGCCTTCTGCTTGCTTAGCACATCCTCTCAACTCCTGGCATTTTGCCATGTTATTCTCCAAAAGTCAGCTCCATTTTGCCTTCTTTTCAAGTAATTCTTTTGCTCCGTATGAGGAGATATCTTATGCTAACACAGGGCCCAGCCACGGTAGTCTCAGGTATCAAAAGGGCTAGTTCAGATTGAGCATGTCTGTAGGGTTGACAGCCCCTTTCAGAGATATATGTGTATATACACACATATTATAAATAAGTATATATGTATATATTTAAATGTTGACCTACTTGTGGGGTATGGTGGTACAGTTAGATACAGTATGTGGTGATCGAATCAAAATTAGTGTTTCCACTTTTTCATGTACTACCCATTCTGTGGTAGGGACACTCAACTTCTCCTTGAGTTATTCTGAAATACAAAATAAATTGTTGTAGACTAGTTATCTGGGTAGTTAGAACTGGGCTAGGGCTGTAGTGCAGTGGTACAGTACTTGTCTCCCATTCATGAGGCCATGGGTTCAATCCCCAGGATTACCAGAATGGATCTTTCGTGTTTTGCTACCCATTACCAAGTCTGTCTCTATTTCCTCATCCCCTTCCCAGACCCCAGGGATCCCTAGTGTTCAGCTTTGTCAGCTTTTGAAAGTGAGTGAGAACATGTGGGTTTTGTCACATGGGCTGGGAAAGTAGCGGGGCTGTTTCACTTAACATAATGCTACCTAGTTCTGTCTACATTGGTGCAAACATGAAGGGGTCACAGTTTTAAGGTGGGATAATAAATTACATTTTAAAAGTCATTCACCCTCTTGGTGGACATCTTAGTCAATTACATGTCTTAGCTATAGTGGACAGTCCTGCAGTAAATATGAGAGCACATTAACTCCTCAGGTAGTCAAGATAGATAGTTCTCTCTCTCTCTCTCTCTCTCTCTCTCTCTCTCTCTCTCTCTCTCTCTCTCTGTGTGTGTGTGTGTGTGTGTGTGTGTGTGTAGCTCTGCCTTTACCAGTATTTCTATCCCTATCTTTTTTGGCAGTAGTCATTCTAGCTGGGGTGAGGTAGTTTCTTGCTGTGGGTTTTTGTTTGTATGTTTGTTTGTTTGTTTAAAACAGGGTCTAACTCTACATCTCAAACCAGCCTAGAACTAACTTATAGCATAGCCCAGGCCAGCCTTGAACTGGTGTCTGCCTGTCGCAGCAGCCTTCCATGGGCTAGAATCATGGCTGTGTGGCCTCACACCCAGCATTGTTGTGCTTCAAATTTGCATCCCCCCCCCCCCCCCCGTGAGCTGAGATGGTGGACCTCTTTCCCTAAGTTTGCTTGCTATGCTACTGTATTGACTTCTTTTGAGATGTGTCAACTCAGGTCCCCACCCATCCTCCACTCCTCACCTCTCCTGTATGCTCTTTCCAGGCAAGCGCACCTCCTTCCTTCAGACCCCAGGTGCTGATGGAGCAGCAGGAGGAGGAGGGGGAGACATCCTTTGCCCTTTTCTACAAGGGCTCACACCTGCCCAGGGATGTTCACCTAATAATGGGTTGTTTGGGGACTGGGAACCAGAGCCCCAGGTAGCTCTGAAAGTCCACCCTATCATAAAGAAGGTAACAGTTTGTCTGGGGACTTTCCAAGTATGAAAAATTGAGAACCTCATCACATCTTTGGAGCTTCACACTTGTGTAAAGTCAGGAATTCTACAGGAAGGCTTGAAGGGCCCAGAACTCTCTTCCTAGCTTTGGACTCTGGTCTGGCCTTCCCAATCAGTACAGGCCCAGGAAGGAGACCAAGTCCAGACAGGAGGCAATATAACAGGCTCCCTCTTCCCTACTGAACCAGCCAGGGGACTGGTGCCAGCTCTTCAGCCCACAGCCCACAGCCAGGGGCTACAGATCACAGCCCCCTCCCTCCCCATTGTCAGGAGAGGCTACTCCCAACTCTGTAGCCCAGTACCTCCTAGCAGACACAACCTCTCCATGAAGCACACTCCCACCTCCTGAGTCCGCAACTCCCCTGGAAACCAATTCACAATGTGGAGCTGCTTCTGGGAACCTTTGAGCTTTTCCTTCTACAGGTTCCCAGAAACTCAAGTTTCCACTAAGCAAGACACCTTACCCGTACCACCTGCCCTTGTCAATCCAGGATTCAAAGGAGTCAAACTGAGGTGAAAGTACGCTGCATTGTCCTGGTTCTAGACAGACTCCAGCACAATACTGATTATAACAATGTCTGACATTATACGTGTCTTATTAGAACAAAGGCTGACCTTTAGGTGATGCTGGACAAACACCCTGGCAGAATACAAAGACTGTTTGCAATCCTCAAGAATTAGGTCTCTGTTGCCCCTTCATACGTGCTAAGTTCCTGGCCCTCACACCGATTCTTTCCAGCATCTATCAGAGACAAATGGAGTCTCTCAGACTGAGATAGCATCTGAAGGAGCCCCAGAATTAGGAACTAGACACACGTCCTTGGTATTCCCCTTCTATCTGTGCTGACTGTTAAACACAGATTCCTAATCTCCACACCCTTGCAAAACCTTTGTTGTCTGTCTCAAAATTGGAGTGTTCCACACGCAGGGATCTTGTATTTGTCCTTTCATATCTAGCTAATGTCACTTAGCATAATGCCCCCAAGGTTCATTTATGTTGGGACAAGGCTCCTATCTCCTCCTCCCTAAGCCTGGATAGCATCCAGAGTGTGGATAGACTGTGTCCATCCTGTTGCAGGTGGAGTGTGTCACTGTGAACATGGGTCACAGGTCTCTGTTGGAGTCCTTTTCTCCAGTTGATGTGGGTGAAACCACAGGTCATATGGTAACCATTGAGTTTATTCAGGACATCCGGGGGATTTCTGCCCCCAGCACAGAGTAGGCGTGAGCTTTGCTTTTCTCCTCAGGAAAGCACTTAGTGTGATCCTTCTCCAGGGCACATTCACCTGAGAGCTTTCTGTTCTGAGTTCTCCCAGCAGACTCCTCTCCTCTCTAGCTTCCTTCATTTCCCCCCCTCAGCATCACGATCACCTCTCCTCACTCCACAGCGAGCTCTGAAGTCAGGAAACCTCTCCCTTCTCTTTCAGAGCCCTGTAATTACTGTTTAATTAGATAATCCTACCCCTGGGGGTTTGCCATCTACCTGAAGAAACAAGCTGATTCTCCTAAGAATCTTCTCATTTGTCTCAAAATCACCAGTGGCCACAGGCAGCAGAAGAATCTGAACAACAGCACTGGCTCTCTCAGAAAGGCTGCCTCCACCACCTCAGGTCCCTGGAGACCCTCTCCCTACCGTTGTCCTAAACCCTAATCCTGACCCTGACCAGTGGCATCACCACCCTTTCAGCAGGCACTGTGCCCCGATTATGGGAATTACTGGAAGAACAGAACAGACCACACCTCTGAATCCAGCCTGTGCCTGTCTCCCCAGAGGCAGGGCAAGCCACCCTGGGGGAGGGATGGAAAGTAAGTACATTCTACACAGCACTTTAGAGGACAGAATTCGACCCATGCTGAGCTGAGTTACCTAGGCTGGAGTTAGGACAGTGTCCCAGCCTACATATTCCTGTGGGGCCTGATCTGGCCTAGAGGGAAGCACTTGACCACCACGGGTTACTGCCTGCATTCAGCCAGTACAGCTTCTAGGTACATACAGCTTCTTGTCTGGTCTGGAAATGGCATCAGCCCCTTCTTGGAGAAGTGGAGGTGGAAGCTCAGGAAGCATTAGGGACTGGTTTAGCTAGCAGGAGAGGAGCCCCACTTGCAACAAGGTCTCCCCAAGAAGTCTGCTGCCTCCAGGCCCTGGGAGAACCACTGTTTGACTCAGGTGGTATCTGAATGTCCCATTCCCAGGAGGGCTGGGCTTGGGTTTCCTCCTCTGTAAGACAGTAAATGTGATGCCTCAGGCCTGGGGTTGGGAAAAGACAGGGAAACAGGTCAAGTACAGGGAGCCAGGGGGTGGGGGATCTTGTCATCCGTGTTATCCACAGTGACCTGTGTCCTTCAGGCATTGCTAAGGAAATTTAGTATAAAAAGCCTCTCAGCCATGTGAACCCAGAGAGCATGATGGGAAATGAAATAAATCAGTTACAAGAGCAAAAACACAAAACGGATCCTGTGGGCGGAGAGGGTGGGGTGGTGAGTGAGGGAAGGGGGTGGGAGTGGGGGTAGGGGGAAGGATCTCTAGAATCATCTAGTTCATAGAGACAGGCAGTGGGATGGGCTTGTCAGGGGCCGGAGGGAAGGGATGGGGAATTGTCTTTTTTTTTTAAATGAGCATATATTTTAGTTGAGAAATATAGAAAATTTCTGGAGTTGGGTGGCAGCTACGGTTGCACAGCAATGCATGTCTTTAACACTGCTGACCTGTACTTTAAAAGGACCAAGATGATAAATGTTTTGTTATGTAGATTTTTCATTTTGGTTTTAAATTTGGGAGTCTTAGCCCTTCACATTTAAGAAAAAAGATTGTGTGTGTGTGTGTGTGTGTGTGTGTGTGTGAGAGAGAGAGAGAGAGAGAGAGAGAGAGAGAGAGAGAGAGAGAGAAGCACTGAATGCTCACTAATTTTCTCCAAGGCAATTGCTCTGTATTCCAGACCCTATAGGAAAATGAGAACATTTGCATTCATTTGCATAACCACAGGGAGCCCCGCCTGGCTCTTTGGGCTCTTTTGGCTCCAGGCACCTGGTAGGCCACGGAGCTAAGACTGAGGACTCAAAAGTCCTGAAACAATAGCCACTTGCAGGCGTGGGCTGAGTAAATGGCATGATGGGACTGGGTCTCAGGTCAAGTAGGAACAGCTGGTGGCCTGTCTTAGAGACAAAGCTTTGCTAATGGGAAACTGGCTGCCCACGAAGCCTAGAGAGAACATAGTTACATTCCTTCTCTGCAGAGTCATAGCTGTGTGACAGGCTGAGGGACACCTTGAAGCCTTCTGAGTTCCAGTATCCTGACTTGCAAAATATAGGCCTTCACAGCAGGTGCCTTGGGGAGGCTGTGAGGTACCACAGGATTTGGTGTATGGATGGCTTTTGAAAAGTGCTGCTGAGAGCTGTCCTCAGTACATCCCTTTCTTAGTAGGAAATAGAGGTGCTGAAAACATCAGAAACCCTCTACAGGGCCCCTGCGCACTGATCAGCTCTATCCCCGAGACTCCCTTTCCCTAAGAGGCAGAACTGGGTTGTTAGTCTCGTGGGTACCCACAGTCTGAGCTCCCATCCCAGCTTTACCACCAAGGGCCTTTTGACAGTTGACTTTAACTTCCCCATCTGTGACTTATGACATAGTAAGAATTTTACTCCATAGGCCATCATGAGGGTTAGCTCTAGTGTTAGCTCTGTCTGGTTCATAGTAAAATAGCTTATAAATATCAGCTCATTTTTATGATTGGCTCTTAGGAACTTTTATTTAAAAATGTATTGGTGAGTAGTTATAAGACATCTGATGAAAGAAAAAAATAGCAGGCTGCAAAGGGAGGGGGAGCCACACCTCTTTAAGAACGTGGCCACTGGTCCTATCCCATGTCCAGTGGATGACACAAACCCCTGCATATACGGGCAGGACTAACTGGAGTTGGGTTTCTGTTTCTGTTTTTGTTTTTGAGGACATGGATTTGTAAGAGTGGGCAGGTACTAGGGCAAGCTGGAGGAAGGTAAATGGATATGATCAAAATATATTGTAAAACGTATAAACTTTCAAATAATAGAGCACGTTACTGCAGCTCACATACATGATCGAAATGGGAATGTCACAGCAGAAAGCCCCTTTGTCCTGCCCACCACTTACCCTTCCCACCCAGAAGCTTGTCACCAAGTCTGGTGTCTATCACTCTTCAAGGTCTCCCTCCACCTGACCATCCCCCTTGAACACCAAGGAATGGGAATAGATAGGAAGCAACTTTAAGCCAGGTCTGGCACAGAGAAAGATCTAGACATAGTTGCTAGCCTGGCACAAAGCTCCATCGGGCAGTGACACTTTCCCATTCCACTGCAGTGTCTTTTCACCTCTCTGGGCCGGGAAGTGTGCCTGCTGCCAGATGGATCTGTCAATGATCCATGACATCGGTTAGGATTCCTGCTGAAGAGTGTCCTCAGCAGAGTTTACAGAGCTGCGACTGCCATGCACCCTGCTGACTCAAATCTGGCCCCTCCCCTTCCAGGCAGAGATGCGGCTCCAGGACCAGCAGCTGGCCAGGCAGCTCATGCGCCTCCGCGGGGACATCAACAAGCTGAAGATTGAGCAGACCTGCCGCCTGCACAGGAGGATGCTCAATGATGCAGCCTTTGAGCTGGAGGAACGGGACGAGCTGTCCGACCTCTTTTGTGACTCCCCCCTGGCATCCGCTTTCAGCCTTTCCACGCCACTCAAGCTCATTGGCGTCACCAAAATGAACATCAACTCCAGAAGGTTCTCTCTCTGCTGAGAAGCCTTGGGATGGAAGGGTGACCAGAGCCAAGGGTGAGAGAGAGAGGGCTCAGACCAGGTTACCCAAAATGGATCTCCCTCAAGCCATGCTTGGGAGTAAAAGGCACCAGGACCTGGTGGTAATATGCCAGGAGCTTCAGCTTTACATATCTGGGTCTTCATGTTCAAGACCCAAAGAGTCTGCAGACACTATGTAGGACAGGGCTCTCAGCAGCATCCCTGTGGCCTTCCCTTCTGTGGCCTACTTCCCTGTGCCCTAGAATCACTGGTGCTATGATGTTGAATCTCAAAGGGGACACCCCTCCCACACCCTCACCAAAGCTTGTTCTTATAGAAAGCTCTACTCTAGGGAAGCTGAGATTAGATTATGTAAAGTACACCCATCTCTCATGTACTGTTACCACCCTCTTAGTGCTAACTCTAATTGCCCGTAAGTAGGAGACTCATCGACCTGTGCAGGGATGTGGTAGGACAGGAAAACTTAAAGGAATAACAAGGTGACACATGGGAATGCAGGCTTCTCTTCGATGGTCGCCAGCATCCCTGGGAAGGAGCTCTGCCCAGCTACTTTGAACTTCAGCCTTGAGGCCACAAGGCCATGCTATTTCCAGCTTGCTCCATGACATATGACACATATACCTTGTATAACTTTGGTAGAGCCACCCAGCTGTCTCCCATCACGACCACTTTAGTTACCTCACTGCCTCCCACAACCCCAGAACACCTACAGGCCACAGGCCACTGGCCACTGGTGGCTGAACCAGGCAGATAGGAGATAGATTTTTACAAGTGAGTTCAACAGTAGAGGGCATGACAGGGGCCTCCTGGTGGGACCTGATATTGTCACCTGTGTCACCTTATCCTCAGCACCAAAGACTCCAGGGATCCCAGAAGTCTATCCTGAGCCTCTCTCCCAAGACTGTGCCTGACCTAGGCAACGGATTTCAATTGACCATGACTGTTAACTAATGCGTTGCTAACTCGTTAATACCTGTCTGAGTCTTGTCCAAGTGGAAAACCAGTTGAGTAAGCCAAGCAGAGTTTGGGCTTTCGTTTTGAGAGTTTTTCCCTAGTAGCAAGCTTAAGATCAGTAAAATGTTAAGCTCGTCAATTCAGGGAAGATCTGGTACAGCACACCTGGCCGCAATCCTGTTAACACAAGTTTCTCAGACTCTGGGTGCGTCTGGTGAGACCTGCTCAAGAGCAGAAGGGCAAAGTGAAGCCCAGAAAGAGAATGACTTCCCTCCGGTTTCCTGGCTGCTCTGTGGCTATAGAATACTAAGGTGTGAATTACTGTGAGTCAGGCCTAGATCTTCTGCCAATGAACTTGAACCCCAAAAGATGGTACTGATGCTCTGCCAAACCCGTGAGTTGCCAGCTTCTCTCTCCTTCCCTCTCAACCCCTACTCATTCTTCTCTGGCCTAGCAATGACTACTATGGGGGGGGGGGGGAACATAACGCCCAGATGGTGGACCCTTAGCACTTACCACTTGTCAGAGCTCTGCAGTCTACACTGACTGTTCTCTGTATATAACATTTCTTCCTCCTGATAATCCCCATGAGCTGTGTCCACATACACCACAACACACCCAGACTGGAATGGAAAGATAATACTGAATGGTCTCTTCCTTGTGATTTCAAAGAGCCAAACGGTTTGTGTTTCTTTTTTTTTTTTTTTTTTTTTTTAAAGGTAGAACAAGGTAGCCAAGATTTTTTAAGAGCCCTGAAGTCCAGAGGCCTTGACCCTAGTCTCTTCCTTCGAAACTACACAACACACTGCCAAGTCCCAAGAGGCCTTTATTTCCCATTACTTCTTGCCTCTGGTAACCCCTGACCCCTGAGTGACACTCAGCACATCACAGAGAACACATGAGAGAAGGCCCATCCCATATTATAAAAACAATGCAAAACTGATTGTAAGAAATTAAATCATTAGCCAGGCATGGTAGTTCACGTCTTTAATCCTAGCACTCAGGAGGTAGAGGAAGGAAAATCAGGAGTTCAAGACTAGCCTGTGATACATAGTAAGTTCTCCAAGCCAGCCTGGGCTAGATGAAACCATGCCTCAAAAACATATATATATCTATAAAAGTCATCAGTCATTATCATAAATGACACCCTTAGCTTAAAGCAAAGCAGAGTGACCGACTTGGATGTGGTCGGTGACTAAATATGTGACTGAGCAGTCTGTGGTCAGCGAGGCAAGCACCCAGAATCTTCCTCCTGCTTTTGTTCTCTGGGGAAGCTTTGTCCTAGGCGTGGGTTTGAATAGATTAGATGTCTCAGCTTAAGTTGTTAATCCCAAGAGAATCTTATTCTGGAATGAGGTGGGGAGTTGGGGAGGCGATTGAAAAGGTGGAGGGGAAAGCCGTTTTGTCTTCTTCTCTGTAGCCTAGTATCTGTTGGCTCCCTGCCTTCTGTGGTGAGCTAAACCATTAACTGTTCACTCTGTAGAATCCCCGTAGAGATGTCTGTAGGTCAGTGGCAACATTAGCTTCCTTCCTCAGCCAGCTTCTGCCTTACTGCATGTTCACTGTCCTGTTTGGTGTTTCCTCATTAGCCATCTCTATCCCTCCCTTTCCCAGGTGAGACATGAACTATCCACTGTGCTGCCACAAGGTCATGTCCAATGCCTTCAAGGCCTCAGTAGCAATCACAGAGGCTTAGAGGGCCTGGACAAGCCTGGCTGTAACCTGGCCTCATCTAAGATCTACCCCTGTAGCAATACCAAGTGCTATTACATAATCAATGGATAATTTACAGTTTTATTTTTATGATTATTTGTTTCTATATTACTGTTAGAAAAAGTGAAATAAAAATATTTCAAAAGGAGATATATAAATAGAAACATTTACTTCCTTTTTACTTGTGGTTATAGCATACACAAGACCGGGACCATAATTGGATGGATGGATGGATGGATGGATGCATGGATGGATGCATGGATGCATGGATGCGTGGATGCATGGATGGATGGATAGATGCATGGATGCATGGGTGGATACATGGATGGATAGATGCATGGATGCATGGGTGGCTGCCTGGATGGATGCATGGGTGGATGGGTGGATGGATGGATGGATGCATGGATGGATGGGTGCATGGATGGATGATGGGTGCATGGATGGATGGGTGGATGCATGGATGGATGGATGCATGGATGGATAGATGCATGGATGCATGCATGGATGGATGGGTGGTTGCATGGATGCATGGGTAGATGCATGGGTGGATGGGTGGATGGATGGATAGATGCATGAATGGATGGATGCATGATTGGATGGATGGATGCATACAAGGATACATAGATGGGTGAATGGATGATTTGAACAATTAGATGAAAATATGGAAGGGAAGAAAAGGTTCTCCAGCACCTTTCTCCAAGAAGGGTTACTTGGAGGTAGTTACCATGGAGTCCCATGTTCCATAGGCCATGTGAGCACACCTCATGTACCCATCGTGCCCGAATTGGATACAGCCAAAGCAGGAGTGACCCTTGCCAACTTATAATGGCCTTTCCATGGTGATTCTAATAAGTAGTACTATCTCTGTGCTTTGGGGAGGCATATGCTTCTGAATATTTGAGCCACTCACTCTTAAACATGAAGTCAGTATAAGAGAGCTGTGGAGATGTCCTGGAGACATGGATTCTGGCTGTGCACTTCCGGAGCAGATCTGGGATTCTGCTCTTCTACAGAGGACCAAGGGTACCATGGTAGGCAGGGTCTTGAAATAGTCGTGTCTTCATAACCCTAGGAAGGCCATGTCAGAGGTTAAGTGGGTCACAAATTCCATCTTGTGGAACACCTGTCAGCAACTCCACTAAGAATGAGCAGGTGTGACTAGGCCCTCTCAAAGAGCACATAGCATGTAACCTGTGGACACAGGTGAGGGAGTAGAGATGTCACTTAGACGTTCACCACCTAGGTTGGGCATGTTGGTACACACCTTAATCCCAGAACCCAGGAGGCAGAGGCAGGTGGATCTTTGTGAGTTTGAGACAGTCAGGTATATTTAGTGAGTTCCAGAACAGCCAGTGCACTAGTGCTACATAGTGAGAGGAAGAAGGAGGAGGAGGAGGAGGAGGAAGAGGAAGAGGAAGAGGAAGAGGAGAAAGAGGGGGAAGGAAGGAAGGAAGGAAGGAAAGAAAGAAAGAAGAAAGAAAGAAAGAAAGAAAGAAAGAAAGAAAGAAAGAAAGAAAGAAAGAAAGAAAGAAAGAAAGAAAAGAGAGAAAGAAAGGAAAGAGAGAAAAAAGATAAAAGAAAAATCTACTACCACATAGAGGCCATGGACTCTTTCACACCAAGCCGAGGATACACATCCACTTCTTCAAGCCATCTGAACAAGGTAACCATTTGGATGTTGTACTAAGCAGGGTTCTCAAGAAAGAACCAATAGAATGCATATCTATTGTAAATGGGCACTTACTACACTGGCTTACACAATAGACTCAGGTAGTCCAGTAACAGTAATCTGCGTGTTTAAACCCAGTAGCTACTCTGTCTGAGAAGCTGGAAGGCTCAGCAGTCCCAGCAGATGCTTAAGGCCTGGAAACTCCATGGAGAGCCTCTGGTGTTGAATCTGCATTCCAAGGCCAAAGGAGTCTGAAGTCAGTGGAGGATGACCACAGTAGCAATATACAGGCTAGTCAGGACAAAAGGGAGCACAGGCAGGCAGTGTTTTGTCTGCCATTTAATGGAAGTCATTGCTCACTTTTAGGGTGGGGTTTAACACCTCCCCCCACCCTCATCTCTAGAAATGTCTACATAGGGAAGTGGAGGAACAGAGATACTCCTAGGTGCTGACCAGACTGAGGAATGTGGATGTGACCTCTCAGAAGTGACACAGCCCTTTGTTCAGAAGCCAGGCTGTGGCTTCATTAGGCTGGGCCCAACTGCCACAGTGTGCTCTGGGAGCTTTGTCACCAGCTCAACCTACAGCTTCCACATTCCAGACCCTGAATCTCATGGCCCATCTGGATGCTGGGGGATGGGAATTGATTCCACAGCTTTTCCTGCTTCTCAGTGAATACAGAGGATTCCCCTCTTGTTCACTGTCCACATCAAAACCCTGCTGTTTGTGATTGTAGTGGCTTGGGGGAAGGCTGAGCTGCTGCTACCCTGAGAGAAATGGTGATATGCAGCTGAGCCACTGGGGCTGTGCAGACAGGCCCAGTCCCCAGTCCTTATCTGTTAGGAGCTGTTCCAATAGAAGGCTACAGATGTGGCCATTATTAAATGCCCTGTTCCTAGGCACAAAGCAAATGGCCACAGAGCCCAGCTACAGGGAGATCCTGGAGGAAGGGAAACCTCAGAAGAGCATAAAAGCCCTGGAAGTGGTCGCCCCACTTGCTACAAGGAGGTGAGTCCTGCCACAAGTGCTTTCTACCTGCTATGGATGGCGGCCGGACTCCAGAGGCTTGGCTTCTCAAGATGTTCCTAAGACATCTGTTAGAATGGTCCCACGATGCTTGCTTCTCACCCACTTCAGGGATGAGGACACACTCAGGTAGGAAAGCTTGCCAAGGAAGGTGATAAGTCACCAGAGAAAATGAGCACAAATGCCAAGCCAGGCTCCTGCTCCCTCCAGGAGGCTCTCCTTTCAGTGGACTCAGGCTAGGCCTGAGTGTCTTACAAAGTGAGGCCTGGCCAAGCCTACACTCCCAAACCTTGCTTAGAAGGATTGCAAGAGGCTAGTTCTGGGACACATACTTTTCCACTTGCCCACCTAGATGGATCAAGTACTTGGTTGGGAAAAGGAAAGCTACTCTGAGACTTTCAGGAAGGGAAAGGGAGAGGGGTGTGGAGGACTGAGAGCTTCTGGAACTGTAGGAAGATCTGAGCGGGAGTCAGGGAAGACCAGACCGCTAGTGGAGGTGATTCCTTGAACTCTTCTCTCTGTTGTGTCACCTCACAAGGACAACAGTGATGAGCAAGCTTTTCTGGCTAATGGAGCTCATAGGCTTGGGGGCTTCCTACTGAGTAGCTGGGTCTGGATTCATTCCATGAATTTCTCAGGAGCCATTGTCTGTGTCTGTCCTGGGCCTACTGTGGCTACTGGGAAACAATGGCTGTTCTGGGTGTCACAAGCTGGACTTCATTCTCCCAAGTTCAGATGCTGAAGTACCACGGACCTCAGAATAGACATATCTGGAAATGAGGTCTTTATGGGAGTGATGGGTTAAGATGAAGTCATAAGCGTAGCTGGTATCTTTATTTTTCAAAGATGGCTAGGACACAGACACACAGAGGGAAGCCATGTGAGGACACAGGCCAAGATGTCCATTGCAAACCCAGGAAGAGAGGCCTCAGGAGGGGCCAGCTCTGCTCACACTCAAACTCTGGTTTTCAGAATCATGACAATAGGGGTTACTGTTTGAGCCCCCCACTCTGCAGTACTTAGGATAGCAGCTGTGATGGTTAGTTCTACCTCTCAACCTGACTCACCTGAGAGCTTCATTTTTCCAGGTTGGTCTATTGGCATATCTGTAAGACAGGACTGTCTTGCTTGTTAATTAATGTAGGAAGACCCAGCTCGTTGTGAGAGGGGCAGGGTCCTGAGCTACTGGACAGTAGACAGCAAAGCAAGCAGACAGCATGGGTGTGCTCACTTCTCTCTGCTCATAACTGTGATATGATGTGGTCAGTTGCTTGGGTTCCTGCCTTGACTTCCACAAAATGACAGACTGTGACCTGGAGCTGTAAGATGGGCCATTACTCCTCTGTGTTCCTTGTGCTTATCAGAGCAACAGAAATGACACTAGAACACCAGATCAACCAAAGTGGCGCGTCTGCTTCTCCTCTCTGGCCTCTCTTCTTCCCTCCCGCTCCCTGCCCTTTAACTGTCCACCTGGAGGTAAGCTGTGTCACTTCTCATGTGTATTTGGGCCAGAATAAGTCCTAGGGACCAACATGACCTCTGAGGGAAGTACATAGGTAACCAAGCCCACAATCGTTAGCAACTGAGCAGTTAAGGATGGACTCTCAGCCCTGGAGCAGACCCAGAATCTTCCATCAGCCACGAGGACTCTTTTTTGCCACGAGGACTCTTTAGTCAAAGGGCTTGACATGTGCCAAATCAGTCTCTGGCAGGCAGCAGGACAATGTGGTTGGTGTGAGAAGTAAAGATCACAATGTCTGCTGGCGTTGTTAACTTCTTCCATGAAATTTAAATGTGCATGACATCGGGTACAGCAATTCATTATATGATACGTAAGTTGGGAAGACCACAAACCTTTTGGCTGAAATACACAAAATCAAACAACTACGCAGCCAGTCAGCTTTTGTCTGTAGATGTGGTACTGGATTGTGCCTGCTGTGCTCCTTGGTTGTGCTAGATGGGACAGGAGCCAAAGCTGCCTTCTTCTGGGAGATGGCCCAGCTACATTCTATTTGACCACAGCAGGAGGCGTCTGCATGCCAGTCACTCTCCCAGTAAAAGGCAGAGTCCCTTAGAGCTAAGCTCAGCCCAGCAGCCCCTGCAAGAAGCCCCAGAAAACACAAGATAGAAAAGAAAAAGAAAAAGAAAAAAAGAGGAAGGAAAAGGTTGGAAGTGACAGAGAATGTGGAAGAGAGGAGGCTGAAATACAGGAACAAGAAAATCCAAGGGAGAGAGGGAGCTTCCCTGCCCCTACACCATGACAGAATTTCTCTGTGTAACCCTGGAACTCTCATTTTTTCTGAATGCTGAGATTTAAGGTGTGCACCTTCTTACGCTGTTGGCTCCAAATCTCCGACCATGGACTAGGCTTTCCTGCCTGCTCTGCCATCTCCCCTCCCTCCTGTAAATAATTGCTCTGGCCAATTCTAAGAACAGGGCCTAGAAATCAGCTTCTGAGCTGGAGGCTCAAGAAACAGTAGTGCATCGTAGCAGAAGACTCCCGGTCTATGGGCTCCATCTGTCAGAGAGGCTTGTCCATCACTTGTTGTCCCTGTGAGGCCACACCCCAGCTTCCGCCAGAGACCCTCAGCCCCTGATCATGCTTTTAACCTAGCCCTCAGCAGGTCATCTCCCCGACCCTGATCTTCAGGGGGCCGAATGGGCCTCACAGTATCACCTTTAGTAGTACTCTCCTGATCACAGCCACCCTGACCACCATGCCTGCCAGTCTCAGGAACAGGAAGCTAAAGCTACCACCATAACAATGTGCCAGGGCCTCCAGGAGGCACATTGATTTCTTTAAGCAAAACAAGTTTCTGTTTAAACGATGACAGTCACTTTTATTTCCAGAAGGCAGTGAATTTCCCTGGGGCTTGGAGGTACAGCATGTAAAACCATGGCTTTATATTGATTCCACTGTTTTGCTGGGACATAGCTATTATAGTAATGTGTGTTGTCAGCACCCGTGGGCTATAAAGTGGTGGCTGGGGCATAACTCTTTCCTAGTACTGGATTGAAAACCAACACCATTGGCTCATTAACAGTCAGCCAGTGGCAGAGCTAGCGATGAGCTGGAGTCTCTTGGCTTTTTTCTTAAGCAAGCTCTACCCTCTGACTTCCCACCTCCATATGCTCCTTGCTCAAACCACAGCAGAGAAGGTCTAAGAAAACAAGTCTGCCAACAAATGTCTTTCAGACTGCTGGCCTGCTACCCACTGCAGTTAGTAGAGCCTAAGATGCCCTCTGCTGGAAAAACATGGAATATATTTTTGGGTGCACTTAGAGTTTCCTTGGCAAATTTGATTGTCAGAATTTGCTGTTTGTTGGAATAACGCACATTTTTGCAAAGAGCTAACTGTCCCGTCCCTCCCGGGGGGCCCTCCCAGGTGGGACTGTCGACCAGGGTCCGAAGTGTCCTGCCTGCAGGACCTTCAGCTGCTGAGGAGGGAGACTGCCGGCCTAGGGGAAAGAACACAGGAGACAAGAAATTCTTGAGGGCAAGATGGTGTCCCGATCAAGCCCCGACCAGCCTTTATTCCAAGTCTGTATATAAGCACTTAGGGAGGGAAGGGGCAGGGGGAGGGAGGTTACAGAAGGTCAATGTTCTGCCAGAAGTCGTGTATTGTTACAAAAACAGAATATCACAAGACCTCCCATAATCTGTAGGTGGGGACAAACGGAATGTCTCTAAAACCTCTCTCTTAATCCGAAGGCTGGTCACCTGATTTCTGAGGAGCCTGAGGCACTGGATCCAGGAGACTAAGACTAGTCTCTTTTGGCCTACTAGTCAGGCCAAAGCCTGTTGGTTCCTGACACATTTTGATGTTGTTCTCCATGGACCAAACATGGAATCTCTAACTGAAGTAATCTGTCAGAATTAAAACTCTATTCATTCTCTCTTTCTCTCTTTCTCTCTCTCTCTCTCTCTCTCTCTCTCTCTCTCTCTCTCTCTCTCTCTCTGAAACTTTTGGTCTACTGTGAACCTGCTTGCCCCTGCCTTTAACAACCAGTTGAGCATTCTGCCAGAGGTTCTTACTCTACAAGTTCCTTTGAGGATCTGAGCTCAGATACCTAACACAAGACAGACACCCAATGTCCTGAAGGACTCTCAGACACAAAAATGGCTGGTGGTGGCAGTGTACACCTTTAATCCCCGCACTTGGGAGGCAGAGGCAGGCAGATTTTTGAGTTTGAGGCCAGCCTGGTCTACAGAGTGAGTTCTGGGACAGCTAGGGCTACACAGAGAAACCCTGTCTCAAAACAAACAAACAAACAAACAAACAAACAAACAAGCAAGAGAACCTGTATGTGAGCCACCTGAGTGATGACTATAGACAACTCCTTGACATCTACCTCACACTGTTAAGTAGGACGATTGACTCTGTACACAAAGCCCAGGTTTCCAGGCAACCTTGAGATGAGTCTGATGGCTGGGTGAGGCTAGAGAAAGTGATGGAGATCATTTTCCCAGCTCTTACACACTTACCTGGTTACCTGGAGTGTGAATTGATGCTCCTCAAAACCATGCAACTGTGAGGGCCTGCTGTGCTGATCCTAGCCACGTTGGGCTGCAGACACCACTGTTAGACTGCTTCTTATGCTTCCCTCCCATCTCCCAGCTGGCACCATTCAGAGTCACTGGGCCCACGTTCATGGAGCAGTTCACAAAACTGACAGATCTGTCTGTGCTCCCAGAACTCCTTTCAATCCCAGCTGCCAGGAATTTGCCCAACTCCCTGTAATTCCTATCCCATCGGAACACATCAGCCCAGTGAGGGTGATTCTGGTGAGCATCTTGTTCCTGGACAGACAGACAGACTTGGAGAAGGATGAACTACCTTGAGGACATGGAACCTCTGATAGATTGGTTGTAGCAAGTTTGGTGACATCTTTGGCAGCTCACCTAGCTCCTTCTACTTCAGCAGTGAAAATGAATAAACCAAGATGACAGCGTGGGACATTAACCGAGTGAAACCGTGATCTGCCTTGAAACAAATACACCAAGAGAAACTCTCTTTTTAGTTTGGACTTTTTTAAAATGTGATTTTAATTTTTTGAGTTTTCTTTATATGTAATTTTTATTGGTTATTTTATTTATTTACATTTCAAATGCTATCCCCCTTCCCGGTTTCCCCTCCCCCCTGCTTCTATGAGAGTGCTTTTCCACCCACCCACCCACTCCCGCCTCACCGCCCTAGCATTCCCCTACACTGGAGCATCAAGCCTTCACAGGACCAAGGGCCTCCCATTCCACTGATGCCAAATAAGGCAATCCTCTGCTCCACCTGGGGATCCATCCCATATGCAGACACCAAACCCAGACACTGTTGCTGATAACAAGAAGTGCTGCTGACAGGAGCCTGATAGAGCTGTCTCCTGAGAAGTTCTGCCAGAGCCTGACCAATACACATGTGGATGCTCAAAGCCAACCATCAGACTGAGCATGGGGATCCCAATGGAAGAGTTAGGAAAAGGACTGAAGGAGCTGAAGGGGTTTGCAACCCATAGGAAGAACAACAATATCAGCCAACCAGATCCCCCAGAGCTCCCAGGGACTAAACCACCAACCAAAGAGTACACATGGAGGGACCCATGGCTCCAGCTGCATGTGATTTAATTTTTAATTAACTAATTAATTAGCTTTTGTGTGTATGAGTGTTTTGCCTATAAGTGTGTGTGTGCACTGTGTGCATGCCTGGTGCCCTTGAAGGCCAGAAGGAGGCATCAGATTACCTGGAACTGCTCTTAACTACTGGTCATCACTCTAGCCTCTTGGGTTTAAAACACAAAACAAACGAACATACTTATTTATTTAGTTGTTTGTTTATGTATGTATTTATTGAGTGTATGTATATATATGAGTGTGTGTGTGTGAGATAGACAGAGAGGAGAGAGAGAGAGAGAGAGAGAGAGAGAGAGAGAGAGAGAGAGAGAGAGAGGGAGGGAGAGAGGAGAGGAGAGGAGAGAGAGAGAAAGAGAGAGAGAGGTCTATGTGTGTTTCTATGTGTGTGTCCACATGCAAAGGAGCACATGTGGAGATCAGAGACAACATATAGGAACTGGTTCTCTTCACCTACCATTGGGTTCCAAGGGTCAAACTCAGGGTACAGCTCTTGACATCAGGCATTTTCCCCACTGAGCCACCCCTTCAGACCTCCTAGTTTTTTAAAGCACTTCCTGCTCCATCCAGCCATTTTTACCAGTAGGATAAAATATGAGAAGCCTGCCTGGTTCTCTGTGTCTTAGTCTCTGTCTCAGGACCCCAAGTGCCTCCGTTCCCCTGCATGGGCTTCACCAGGTTCAAAGCTTGGCTTAGGCCTTCCCCTGCACAAATGAAGCCTGGCTTCCTTGCACACAGGCAGAGATGGCTCCCTCACTGTTACCCAGACCTTGCCTCTTTCCTCCTGTCTTGTGTCTGTCTCTGCCTTCCACCCAGGCTTCGGAATCACGAAGGCTGTTTGTCCCTCAAGAAAGAAATTTCTCATGACAATGTTTGCATGGTTCATCTTGCCCTCACAACCATATTTTTTTTTTCTCCTTTAGAGGAAAAGACTTCTTAAAGCCACTCCAGACAACCCGTCTCTTGCATACAGTCAGGACACCTGCACCTTAGACACAACTCACCAGCCTACTTAGAAGGAGTCATGAGAGTTTACATCCCAACAACATGAAAATACCCTTTAAGTACAAAAAAACCCAAAAAAACAAAAAACCCCAAAAACCCAAAAAACAAACAAACAAAACCCCCCAAAACAAAAAAACGAAAAAAACCAAAAAGCTTCTTGAGTATATGATGAGTCCCCCAACACATTTATTGCCTTTACCCCACAATTTGCTTTGTGTTGTCATGTTTCTCTACAACCATCATTGCTGTCAACAGATGTAACATAAAAAGTGGACCACACTCTATCTGAGTGCTCTTGTGCTCTGTAAACCCTTGGTTAATCAATCCATTAAGCTTTTCTCTTGTTTGTCCACCATTTCTAATTCAGGTGTCAGTCATGAAGTTGGTGATGGATGAGTAAGAGACAGCACCTCATGTTTCCTATTTTCCCAATTCCAGCTTGTTCTGGGAAGATCTGGAGTTCCCAAGAGTGAGGGGAAGGTCAGGAACAGGCCGTAAGACCGAGGCAGCCTCTCCTCTCCACCCTCTTCACCTGCGTCTGCCCTGTCCCTCTGGGCGTGCTGTCTCTTCCCACACCTAGACGCACATCATTCCAACTTAGCACATCTGTCACAAGGACAGGTCCTTTTTGCAGTGTCCATTTGCCAGCTCCAAGAGGACCTCTGTGTCACATTATGAAGTCAGCCACCTAACAAATACAATAGGCCAGGCAGCCTGAACCACAGGTGCTCCGTCCCTTCCTTACAGTTCTGGAGGCTGGAGGTCCAAGGTCAAAGTGCAGCAGGCTGGCTCCTTCTGTGGCCTCTCCTGGGCTTGTGGGAGGTTATGCTTACCCTGAATCCTTACACCATCCCTCCCCCATACCCCTGTGTGTGTCCAGATTCCTTTTCTTTATAAGGGTACTTACCATACGGGGTCAGAGTCCACCCTGACAACCTTACTTCAACCTGATTGACACCTCTGTGAACAGCTGTCTCCAGTTAGGTCACACTGCAGAAAGGGATGTCAACAGTTCAGCCTGTAACAAACCTCCTTTGCTTTAGGTCACACTGGACACCACTGTTTACAAGGAGATGGGACAGTAGGACTAGTCACATGGCACTCCTGTGGCAGAGGGTATGGTTCTGTGAACTTAGGCACAAGGGAGGAACTTCCCCCAGAAAGAATGGGAAGATAAGAGAACATGGCCCACTGAGAACCACCTTCCCTCTCCACTGAGTTAAGGAAACTCGTGGTGTAACATCTGTGGTACAAGATCACATGAAACACACAAACCCATGGGGAGAGAAGAGGTATGAATCTAAGGTCCAACTTGCATGGATATGCATTTTTACTTTACTTTTAAAAATATTTTATTTCTTACTGGGAGCATACCATAACACATGTATGGAGATTAATAGACAACTTATGGGGGGGGGGGACTGTCTCTCCTCCAGAAATGTGGGTCCTGGGATTGAAGTCAAGTCACTAGGCTCTGCAGAAGGTGAATTTACCCTCTGAGCCATCTGTCCAACTCAGATATGTGTTTTTGAAGTTTTGGAAAGGTGCATAAAAGACTAAGACTACAGTTTACCTAGAGAAGTGTGGGAACTGGGCAGATGGAACTCCAAGCGTGTGTAACTTCTGTCACAGTGTCCTTTAATTAATGCTCTGTTTCTATATAAATACTCCTCAGAAATTCCATACTGCTTATGGAAAAGCAGAAATGAGAAAGGATGCAAAATGGCCACGGGAACCCCTTCTTTTTTATTGGGTTTGTCCTGAGCTGTCATTGGCCAGCACGAACCACCAGGACTAACCATTTCTTTTTCATACATATATGAACTGGTATATACAGAGAGGGTCTTTATGTATATATTATGTATGTATATGTGTGTGTGTATATGTGTGTGTATATATATACATACATTCATACACATGTGCATGCGTCCGCGCACCACACACACACATATATGTAGGAAACACACACACATATCTCAGCACCCCTTCCATCCATACCAGTCCATTTCTCAGATTCATGACTTTTGGGTTGGCTTTTAGTTTAATCAAGGTCACCTACTGCATATTTGATTAGAACTATTTATTGGGTCTGGTGAGGTCACCAGAAAGTACACAACCAAAGGCAATTACCCTGTCCTTGAATCTATCAGTGCGGTGGCAGTGTTACTCAACTATGACGTGAATTCTTATTTCCCATTTCTCTCTCTTGCTCTCCTACCCCGCATCCTTCTCTTTCCCTTCCTCTTCTCAAACAGTCTCCCTTCTTTTTTCATGTCTTTCTGTCACATTTGAGTAGATAGATAAATAGATGATAGATAGATAGATAGATAGATAGATAGATAGATAGATAGATAGATTATAGATAGATGACAGTTGAAGTATAGATAGATGATAGAGAGATAATAGTTGAACACACACACACACACACACACACACACACACACACACACACACACACATGACAGAGAGGTAGGCACGCTGGATTTGAAGCCCTGCTCTGTGCTTACTAGCACTGTGTCCCAGGAGAACTAGTTAATCCATTTCTTCTCAATGTGCCCATATGTAAATCAGAACAACCACCTCACAGGATGGCTGCAGAGTAAAGCAGATAATCTGGCTTCTGCAAGGGTGTTGACCTGTGCAGGGAGCAGATACAGTTCCCTCCCTGAGCAACTTAGCACTTCAGACTTTCTTTATAAGCACACTGTCCCTTCCATCTGTGGGGGGATGGATTCAGGACACCCACAGATACCAAAATT
This sequence comes from Uromys caudimaculatus, assembly GCA_028551405.1. Taxonomy (NCBI): domain Eukaryota; kingdom Metazoa; phylum Chordata; class Mammalia; order Rodentia; family Muridae; genus Uromys; species Uromys caudimaculatus. Next base: position 55,195,928 of record CM052708.1, on the reverse strand, counting down.
TGTGGATGTTTATATCTGGTACATAAAGTGGTACACACTACTATATAATCCATGTATTAAGCCGGGCAGTGGTGGCGCTCGCCTTTAATCCCAGCACTTGGGAGGCAGAGGCAGGCGGATTTCTGAGTTTGAGGCCAGCCTGATCTACAGAGTGAGTTCCAGGACAGCCAGGCCTACACAGAGAAACCCTGTCTTGAAAAAAAAAAAAAAAAAAAAAAAAACAACAACACAAAAAAACCAAACAAAATTTAAATCACATTTAGATGAATTTGAATACCTAATACAGTGTCCATAGTTGTTGTGCTGGATGGTTTAGGGATGGCAAGGAAAAATATCTGAATATTCAGTTCAGATACAGGATTTTCCACCTTGAATATTTCTGATCTGCACTTGATAGAACCCAAAGATACAGAAACATGACACATTCTTTTGTGTATTGGGGGGCAGGGCTCTTTTCAGTTTATTGCATGAAGGAATTACACTAGTCCAAATTAAAAGTGGACCACAAATGGTTCCATTAAACAAACTGTGAGATTTTTTAAATTTGTTACAAGGGACAGATAGAAATTCTGCTCTGCCAGGAAATCCTTACTAAAGCTTCAGAGAGCCACAAGCACTTAAAACTCATGAATCTTCAGCTGATTGTCCTAGCCCATCCAAGCTCTGTCAGAACTGGCCTATGCTCTTGCACTGGTCGCCTTGTAGCTGAATCACTTCTCCATATTGTGAATGCTCACTTGCAGTACCAGTGCAGGCAAGTTCCTTCTTAAACACCTTCACTGGTTTCTTTTTATGCTAATTATCAGCATCCTTGGACTTCTTGCTGTTGCTCCACTGAATTCTTACATGAACACGGTCTTCAGTGCCAGCAGGGAGCAGGCATCACCCTTACTTACATCAGAAAATGTTTGTGTTGGGGTCTGAGAATCTCCACACAAACCATGCATACACCAATCTCAGTTAAGCAAGAATAGTTTATTGGGAGCTGGAGAGATGGCTCAGTGGTTAAGAACACTGACTGCTCTTCTCAAAGTCCTGAGTTCAAATCCCAGCAACCACATGGTGGCTCACAACCATCCATAATGAGATATGATGCCCTCTTCTGGTGTGTCTGAAGACAGCTACAGTGTACTTACATATAATAAATAAATAAATCTTTAAAAAAAAAGAATAGTTTATTGAACACACACTGTAATACTGGACATCCAGGTCCACAAGAAGGAGAAACCTAACTGTGGCACCAGTCTGTTCAAACTAAGTTCAAAGTTTGAAGGCAAGCAGTGAAGCAGTGCAACATTTTTGGCTAGCTAGACAAAGTATCATCAGCCAACCTTTGAGCTCATTGTCCTGAGTGAGGTGAGAAGGGTGGTGGACAAGGTGGTGAACAGGGGAAATTCAGAACCTGAAGATAATAGGCTACAAGTGATTAAACTATAACTTTTTGGTTGTTAGTAACATTTTTGTGTGTGTGTATCAGCTATGGATAATTATTTGTGAGGAGTAGAGTCTAAGAACCTGAACTTAGCTCACCTTATGAGAAAAATGGAGACTGAATACAAAATGGCTGCAGTTATGTTAAAAGAAAAAGGTCTCAACAGTTTGGAGCACGAAAATCCCTGTGTTCACATATAAGCACTAGGGAAGTCAGGAACTTTAAACCTGCAGGGTTGTCTCTTCAGTGGGAGGGATGGGAAACCTGTTTTCCACTCAGAAGCTGGGAATGGAGGTGGCTAATAATCTAGGTGATCTCTGTGCTATCGGTAGGGCCAGGCTACACCTGGAGTCTCTGAAGCTCCCACAAGCAGGACCAGAGTTAATAGTCTAGGTGACAGGTGAGCTCTGTACTATACTTATGATCAAGACCACACCAGGTTCTCCCCTAGGCCCTTAAGGGGACACATGTACTCTATCTATAGAAACTATCTTTATGGAAGAAGAGAGGTGTACTTTGAGGAGAGTTTCAGTGTAATCATGCCTCAGGCTTTACTGTGCACACAGGATTGTATTACATGGGAAAATTTCTCCCCAATTTTTAAAAAAGATTTATTTATTTATTTTATGTATATGAGTACAATGTAGCTGTCCTCAGACACACCAGAAGATGGCATCTGATCTCATTACAGTTGGTTGTGAGCCACCATGTGGTTGCTGGGAATTGAACTCAGGACCTCTGGAAGAGCAGTCAGCATTCTTAACCACTGAGCCATCTCTCCAACTTTCCTCCCAATTTTATTTTACTTAAATATTTCTAAAATAAACTGCCCAAGTGTCTGCTGCATTCTCCCACATGGGGAGAAATGCAGGTGCAGGCTGGCTCCCCTGGCTCCAGTGCTGGGTCTGCGTGCCCTAGGCTTCAAGGCTCACTGCAGTGGCCCTCCTACTCATTGTGGCACAGCGTCCGCGGGGCCCAACGTCTCGGGGGTGAGACGCCGGGGTCGAGCAACCCCAGCCCCAATGTTGTGGTGTCCGCCGCCCCGCCACCGCTGCCGAAGCCGCCCCCAGCTCCCGCAGCCGTTAAGAGCGCTCTGCCCGCCGTAGAGTGGGTCACCTTGAGAGCCCAAGTGTTTTCATCTTTATTCGTTCTGGATGGCAGACAGTGCGCGGGGCAGGCAGGTGGAGGAGGGGAGAGAAAGAGCTACTTGGGTCAGGGTGCTCTATTTATATTGTTCTGGGAGGAGACAGGAGTTTGGTAGCTGATACTTTCCATTGGCCCAGCTTGGGGACCTTTTTGGTGCCTCATTTGTTTTGCCCAGGATTCAGGGTTGCTTTCTACGTGACACAAGTCTCACATGCCATGCCTCTCTCTATACAGGGGTCGTGAGACCTATGGGAGTCTCCTGGGAGCATTGGCCAGAAGCATGAATTCTGGTCCCTCGTGGAGGTTCCACTGTTCATGGATTTTCCACCAGGTCTCCCAGGGCTTCCAGCCTATGCTCAACCAGGCGTTAGATTGCCTGTCATAGATCACTGACCCACAGCTCCCCCTTTTTCTTTTATAAAGGGGAGGTGTATTGAACCAAGACCTGATTGGCAGTGAACTTTGCAATGCTACTCATCTGTTGCTTTAGAAACTGGATGAGGCAAGGCGCTAAGAGAAGCAAGGTCCCAATGGCTAGTATGGGACCAAGGAGGGGAAGAAGCCAAGCTACCAATGGGTTGGAGTACCAAGGAGAAGGGGTGTTTGGGGTATAGGCCAGAGGGAAAGAAGGGTTAAGGGTGGGGGGTTGGGAAGGCAAAGGATCATTGAATCAATTAATTGTTCCATGGATAGTACAGTTTGGGGGTAATAACATCAGTTTAAAGTAACATTTGATTAATCTAGATAGACATCAGGGTCTCCTTACTATCATATAGCTTCCCCCAAGTTCAATAGCCATTTGGCTTTGGCAAGAGAGTTTATCTATAGCTGGAAAGACTCATGTCTGTCCTCTGTGGGTCTGACATGTGTCTCAGGATCTCAGCGTGTCTCTCAGGAGTCTTCTGTCTGGAAGGCAGCTCTGTAGTCCCAGGCAGGTCCCAGGAGATGGCGTTGTCTCCACTGGATATGTGGCAGCAAGCTTCTGCCGGGATAAGCCTGTAGGAAAATCACAGAGGAGCAGAATCCCAGCAAGGGGATGCCTGTATAGGGTGAATAGCCTGTAATGGTTTGTTTGAGAGCACAGCCATGGTCCTGGGAGGCATCTTTTAAGTCTGCTTTGGATGGCTGAGGAAGAAAAGTCTTGAGGTTGGCAGTAACTGCCTGTAAAAAGGAAACTGGTTGTTAATTAAGGATTGAAGAAGAACCGGTGATCCAAATAGTTGATTTGACCTGTGGGAGTAGATTAGGTGACTTTTGAACCTTAAAAGAAATCTTAAACAAGCTGAAAGATTTTTTGGACATATATCAGGAATGCTAGGGAGAAAAATAAACATTTAAATAAAGTAAGAAAAATTTGAGTTGGGAAGTACAGAACACTGTTTCAGGTATTCCTGTTAGGAAGAAACAAGGCTTGGTTTTCCTTCTTTTGTCTCTGATCTGTCAGCGAGAGGTGGGCCATCTTTTGGTTGGTGGGGTGATGTCAGACATTTTTGGCAGGAATCTAGATAGGCTTGGGCTGGTCCTGTGGAAAGACACAAGCAAATTCCCTCCCAGTTGTAAGGAGGGTGTCTGGTCCCTTCTAAATTTTATCCAAAGGATCTCGCCATTGTATCCCTGTTGAGGTAGTTTGGTCAGCGAGTGTACTTCCCTCAGACATAGGGCCTGGTAAGGGACTGTGAGATCGGACATGTTGGATGTAGATGGGGGAGGCTCTAAGTTTCTCCCTTGATAGAGGCCACTATGGAACCCAGACGGCTTCATTGGAGAGCCAATCAAAGCAGGGAGTATTAAATTTAACAGTGGCCCCTAGAATTGGGGGTGATTTAGAGGAGGGTATTTATGATCTTGGATATTATTTTCTTTATGGGTAATATCTTCTATTGTAACATGGTCTCTTTTTGGTTGGGTAGTAAGAGCCACCGCCAGGGCCTGTAAGATATCTCTCCCTAGAAGATTGGTGGTCACCTAGCCACTAGGGGGCGTATGAGGCCAGTAGTCCCATCTGAATCTTCCCACCTGTAGGCCTGTTTGGTGATAAATGCATGGGAGGTGCCTCCTACGCCTAGAAGCTGAGGCCCAGGGATTAGCTGCCAGTCACTTGGGATCTCTTGCTGTCTTAAAATTGTCCTGTCTGCTCCTGTATCAATCAGACGTTTGAATGGTTTACTATCTATTTTAATAGTTAGTTTTGGATGGGAGTCTTTTGAAATGCTGGACACCCACAAGGCTTCTATGGGAGTATCTGTCTCTCTTATTGTTGGGGCTGAGGGCTGTCCTGCTTGAAGTTTTAAAGGTTTTAGTGGCCTACCATCTTTATCATGCATAGCAGTACAATGCCTTCTCCAGTGGAAACCTTTTCTGCAGCGGGGGCAGATATACTTAGGGGGGCTAGAGCCTGTTATGGGGAGGGGGGAGTTTTGTGGGCACTCATTCCTCCAATTCCCTGCCTCTCCACAATTGAAGCAGATTTCTTCTGTTTTAGAGAAATCCCTCTCAGGTCGGGTGGGGGGAGGTGCCATAGGGGAAGAGGTGGGCAGAAGCTCCTCTGTTTTGTTAATGGAGCCTTGTCCTTGAGTTGGAGTGGGAAGGGCTGGAGGAGCAGAAGGTTTGTTTAGTGTTTCCTCCAGGGCATAAGGGGGAAGGGGTGGGTAAATGAATTTTATATCATTGGCCATGCTTGGCACTATCTTAAGTACTTCTTCCCAAAACCAGGAGGCTTGTTTTTTGGCTACTTTTAGAAGGACCTGAATTTCCCTGGCCTGGGGAGATTTTTTGTGTGATTGTGAGCTACCCATGACAGAAAAGAGAAGAAACGCTTTGCCCAAGGGGAACGTTCCCTCGACCAATTGGCCTTGGGGGATTCCACAATGATCAAGCCTTTCCGCAGATTTAAGATCTGGCAACTGCTCTAATAGCCTTTATGTGGTCACTGCATTACCAGTTTTTTGTTTGTTTGTTTTTAAGATGAGTTAGACAGGTAGCCTTGCCAATGCCCACTGGGCCGTCGGAATCTGGACAGGGGCTAGGGGAACCTTTAGCCAACACCAGAGAGTAGCTTTGGCCAGAAGACCTCAACTGTCCCCCTAGCTTGTCTGTATTCACACGATGGTGCTGGCTGAAAACACAGCAGGAAAGGATAAGTTTGGTCCTGGGGGAAGTTTACCCTTCCGCAGAGTCTGTTCAGAGTAGTTAGGTCGCTGTTCGAGTCCGAGTCCCACGTTGGTAGTACCAGTTGTTGGACAGAGCGTTGTTGGACCGAGCCCGCTCAGCGCTCGCTGCCCTGCTGAGTTGGCCCAGGGCTAGACCCGAGAGAAGCCGGCTAGCCTATGGAGTGCGGGAGACTTCTGGCGGTTCCTGGGAGACCCCCAGCCACTGTTGACACACGTCCCAAGATCCGCTAGGCCTGGAGAGCAGATCTCCTCTCGGGCCCAAGTGTTACAGCCCCTTAGACAAAGTTCTCTGATGCCAAAGTTGTTTTGCAGCTTTATTCCTCTGGATGGCGGGCGGCGGGTGCGGGCGGAAGTGGGGACGGAGCAGGCTGGCGGGCAGGGGTGGGGGAGAACAGCGTAGAGAGACGCAGAGAGCAGGCGGGCAGAGAGTGGGCGCAGGCAGAGAGAACTGCGCAGAGAGCAGGCGGGCAGAGCTGCGTAGAGAGAGAGGGAGGGAGGGAGAGAGAGAGGGAGAGGGAGAGAGAGGGAGAGGGAGAGAGAGGGAGAGAGAAGGAGGGAGAGAGGAAGAGGGAGAGGGAGAGGGAGAGGGAGAGGGGGAGATGGGGAGGGAGAGGGAGAGGGGGAGGGGGGAGGGGGGAGAGAGAGAGAGAGAGCTATGCAGGTGGGATAATCTGATATACTGGTTGGGAAGAGTCAGGGGATTGGCAACCGGTGCTTTCTATTGGCTAGGTCTGGGAGCTCTCTAGTGCCACATTTGCCTATGGGAGGGGTCAGGGCTGCTTTTCACATGACACAAGTTTCACATGCCAGGCCTCTCTCTATACAGGGGTCGTGAGAGCTATGGGAGTCTCCCGGGAGCGTTGGCCAGAAGCATGAATTCTGGTCCCTCGTGGAGGTTTCACTGTTCGTGGATTTTCCACCGGGTCTCCCAGGGCTTCCAGCCTATGCTCAACCAGGCATTAGATTACCTGTCATAGATCACTGCCCCACAAGTGTCTTGAAGTTTGTTTGAACCAACATTGGCTACTGAGTTGCATTAAACTATATTTCCTTCTTGCTTCATGCAGCTTGTTACTCTCCTGGCTGTGGCATTTGCCTCTGCACATGCCCCCCACCAAGCAACGTGGTCCAAACAGTGGAAATTCAGGTGTGGTGGTAAAGGGAGGCAAATCTCTGTGCGTTAGAGGCTAGTCTAGTCTACATAGTGAGTTCCAGGATAGCCAAGTGACAAAGAGATTCTGTCTCAACAACAAAACAAAAATCGAACCGAAGAGTGCAGGTTGTGGACAGTGGGCACTTAGTAGGATTCCTTTCCCTGGTGGAAACAGCCTACTGCTGCAGAAGGCAAGGGAGGGGGCTCAAGGGGTGGGGCAGCAGAGGCCTTGGTGGCAGCTAGACTGGGGAAGCTGCACATTCTTGTATTTGGTTGGTCATACATGTTTGGTTTGTGCACTTTCTGTATGTTGCATGTTTTATAGTTTCAAAATACAAACAAACCCCACACCACGTCAAAGTAATAATTTAAAAAAAAATCAATGCTTAGAAAATGTCAAGTGCTGAGTTAAGCACTGGTTCTTCCTGGAGCACTGGCTCATACCATCCTTTCTTAAAGTCACCTTCACTCCCTACTATCTCCAGGATCTTTCCTTTGCCAACCAAGCTCCTCATGTGGCTGATCTGAAACTGATGCTCCATCCTCAGACCCCACCTTTTCTGAGAGCCCATGGCTGTACTTCAGTGGAGAAGACACAGTTGGCTTCAAGGATGGGACCCTGTCTCTTCCCAGTTCCTAAGGCCATGGCTCCCACAGCCATCTGTAGACTGAATGTCCCTTGCACCGTGAAGTTTTATCTGACAATCCCAATCAGCCCTTCCCAGTGAACAAATACACTCTCTGGGTACCGTGCCAGGTGTGTCAGATACTGTAAGCAATAGAAAGCAGTGTCACCTGGCCCTGCACAAGAGTTACCTGAGGCTTCTAAAAATACCTACCCTTAGCCCCACTCCCAGAGAATCTACTCGAAATGTAGCCAAGGAAGGAGAGTTCCCATCTATCACAGCTGCCAGGCGCCAGGAACTTCCCATACCATCACCCACTAAATCTTCCTGCCAGTTCTAAGCAGGTGCCTCAATGGTACTGAAAATATATAGCAAGTCCCTGGGTGGGACCAGGGAGGCAAACTATAAAACCAGGTCTCTGTGGCTCAGTCAGCCAACTTTGTGATGCCATTGTCACTGGCTAGGAGTTGTCCACCTAACAGACAGAAAGAAACTGAAGGAGGCAACTCTTGTGGGGAGGAAGCAGCGAACTTTGCAACGTGCGACACATTGTCTGGGAGTATGGCACAAGGAGACAGAGAACATAAAGACTTCTTGTTGGGTTTTTTGTTTGTTTTTTTGAGACAGGATTTCCCTCTATAGCCCTGGCTGTCCTGGAACTCACTCTGTAGACCAGGCTGGCCTCGAACTCAGAAATCCACCTGCCTCTGCCTCCCGAGTGCTGGGATTAAAGGCGTGCACCACCACTGCCTGGCCAACATAAAGACTTCTAAAGACAAAATGACTATTATATGGTTTTTTTAGAATAATGCTCCATGGCCACAAGGGTTAGTACCAAGGCTGGTGCTCGTCAGACATTGGGCAGTTACTGGACATGCATCCTTGCAGAGGTTTTCTCTGTTTAGGGACACAGTGGCCTCTCAACAAGCTTGTTGTTCTCTTGGTCCTTGGGACCTGTCCTTATACAGCATTCATACACAAGGTATCTTTGTACCCTTCTGGCTTTGTTTTATTTTTGGTCAGGGCTTGACACAAGTCACTCCATTTTAATACTGAGAACTCTCACACAATTAGGAGAGTAGCTAATACACCATTGGTTCAAACATTCCCATGCCCACAAAGTTAATTAATTCTGATGCAGGCATCTGAGGTGCAACCTGAGGGTCTACATCTGTAACAAGCTCTGAGGGATAGGTAACACTGGTGCTGCAGTCTATGGGTCTCATGGTAAATTCGAACAGCAAAAGGGCAGTATGTATGTTAATGTTCTGATTGGGGGGGCTGTAGCAGGCAGACACAGGGAGTGAGGGAGGGCTCAAGAAAAGTCCCTCCCACCACAGTGTCTAGGAAGCAACAAGTGAAAATAGGAAGGGGCCATGTCCTAACAGTTCCTTCAAGACATGTCCCTAGAAATCTTCCTTCCTCCCAAAAGTCCTGCCTCTTAGAGGGTCTGCAGGTAGGACTTGTGGTTTCTACACAAGGACTTTTGGGGAATATCTAAGATCTAAACCACAGCAGGTGTGCAAGCCACATTACCTCCAACTCTGCAAGCCAAGCCTGAAGAGAAGAGTCCTGAGGTAGTTATGGGCAAGGCACTTCTTTTCCCCTCCTGGTATCCCTAAGATTTGGGAAGACTTTTAAGAGCTGGGGTTTGTGGAAGAAAGTTAGGTGAGTAGGGGATGCTGGGACCCTCCCATTGCTTCCTAGAAGCCACGATGTGAGCATCCTTTCTTGGCCACTTGCTCCATGTACCTGACTTGTTACAGTCCCCACAGCAATGGAGCCAACCACCTGTGGACTAAAGCCTGTGAACTGATGCAACATGTAAACCCCTCTATCTTTTCAGTTCAATTATCTTAGGCGTTTTGTCATGGTGAAGGAAAACTGACTGACATCACCACATAGAGTCAGCTGGCAAAGGTGCTGCTCACCTTTGTCCTTTGTCCACCTCTGCAGAGACTGGCCCACCACAGCCAGGGATTGTCATCCAAAGCTCCCACCCACACAGGAGTGGACTCTGAATTCTTACACAATAGTTTCTAGAAGCACAGGGTCTCTGTCAGTGAAAGAAAGTGTCCAGGGATCTAAAATGAAAAGAACTGCAGCTATTGTCAGAAATCTCAGAGAGCCTGATGTAGAGGAAAGAGGCCTTGTTCCACTGTGAGTCCCTTAAGGGCAAAAAGATAAGGAGTGGAAGCCAATTGGACCTGTCAGGACGAAAGCTGAACACACCTGCTAACCAGGTGTCAACATGGCACTCCCCTCCCTTACAGAAAAGGCTAACAACTTCACAGGCACATAGCCCTGTTGACTCTGGCAAGAGGGGAGGATGCTATCAGCTTCCAAGGCCTGAGCTCACAAGGTCAAGGCCTGAACAGGGGTGATCTTGGGGTTAGTGGGGTGGCACGAGCTCCAGCATGTATACATGAGTGGCCTTGGATTGCGTTGACACAGGTTCTGCGGCGCTCTGGACGACTTCCCAGCAACATTTGCTACCTGGGCAGAGGATGGACCAAGGCAGCAAGCTATGCTTCCATATAAAACCTGGATACACTAGATCCCACTCGTACCATGGTTCATATTGTGAGCTGAAGGGGGACCATTTAAGAATCTGATGAAGCCAGCACCCTTTCTCCTGAACCATGTAGTATGGGGGGCATTGTGTGGTCATGCTTTGAATCCCTCAGACCTCTCTTCTCCATGAGCATACCACTGTCCCCAATCTCTGCAGTAACCCCAGTGGCTGCTGTTTGAAGCCCTTCCTTCCTAACTGCTCTTTGAGGGTCTGTCTCCCAGGCCCCAGATTCTGAGGACAGGGATAGAGGACTCCGCCTGTGCATTCTCTCCTCTTCCTGAAGGCTCACTTCCCTTTCCAGTGCTCTGACAGCTGTCCCCTCACCTGCCACCTGCACTGGTGCCAATCCCCAAGCCACATTGAGAGATGGATGCATCTTTGACCTATCTTTCCCTGAGTTCCTGATCCTTGTTAGTATCTGCAACCCAGACTTGCACACACTGGCTAGCTGCCTAACAGAAGAGATGGGTACAGTTTCTCCTGTCTCAGTGGATCCTGGAAGCTTGACTCCTGGAAGCTTGGCAGAGTGAAGCCAGGCCAGCTGTTCCCAAACAGTGGAGGTGGATGGAGCATTGGTCCCTTGCCAAGGGGACAAACTTGTTCCCACTGGGCAGATGCCTGGCTACCTGGATGAAAGCTGAGCAAGTTGTCGATGCTGCTGTGGAGCAGAACAAAATGAAAACAATCTCTGTGAATATGCAGTCTCTGTGGAGCCCAGCCTGGGCAGGCATGGCATTGCCCATGTATCCTTTGGTAGCAGTTTTATGAGGTTCCTTGAGAATGTGAAATGACACCCCGGATCCTGGAAAGGGGACCTGAGCCAGCAGAGAAGTCAGACTTCAAATGCAATCACCTGCTGTCTGGGCACTATGCAGGATGCTCATAAAGGCTGTCTCCGTCCTCCTCCTCCTCCCCCTCCTCCTCCTCCTCTTCCTTTTCCTCCTTTTCCTCCTCCTATTCCTCCTCCTCCAGTCCTCCTCATCTTCCTGTTGCTGCTGCTGCTGTTGCTTTTTAAAACAGGGCCTTGAATATCCAAGGCTGGCCTCAAACTCACTATATAGCCAAGGATGACCTTGAACTTCTGATCTTCCTGCCTCTACCTCCCAAGTACTAGGACACAGATGCTACTGTGCAGACAACCCCCAGCCATATCATTTCTTTGTCACAACAATCTCCTAAAACAACATGACTCTATACAAATTTCATATCTATTCCCCACCCCTAGCACCTAAGTCAGTAATGAATAAATGAATTCTGAGAGGAGCTAAGTGCTCTCAGCTGTCAGGAGAGCTTAAGCACCCATGGGAGAGCAGATACGTGCAAATATCTGATCCTAATCGCCTTTGTGGGAAGATCTGGATCTCTGAGCAGCAGACACTGAACCAGGATGATTAGGTACTTCCGGAAGAGCCCAAGGAAAACCCAAAGCTCCCACTTTGTGGTGGAAGATTCTTCAAAAGGTTCAGGAATCAATGTATTTGGGGATGTGGGGATGCTCTTCCACAGAAGACATACATCCCAAGCACAGCGTTACTGGTGTCACTATTGACCCTCGTATAGACTCAATCACACCATTAACTTTTAGGACTCGACAGAGACATAAAGGGAAGACCATGAGAGTGAGTCACAGATTGTAACGGTCATTTTAGCAGAGGAGCAAAGCCCACGGCCACATGTAACTCAGCATCCTACTGACACCACTTAAAAATTTCATAGAATTTTTAAGAGTTTAATATTGTAATAACAGTAGTCAAAACATGTTAAAACTGAAAACTATATTATCCATTCTGTTGACAATAAAAAGAAAAGCAATATGGCTTTTTAAATTTTAAATTATTATTTTGTTTTTTTGAGACAGGGTTTCTCTGTGTAGCCCTGGCTGTCCTGGAACTCACTCTGTAGACCAGGCTGGCCTCGAACTCAGAAATCCACCTGCCTCTGCCTCCCAAGTGCTGGGATTAAAGGCGTGCGCCACCACTTCCCGGCTTAAATTTTAAATTATTAAATTGTTAACCCATACTCTACAATGACTCTTAATTGATGTTGGAAATTTAATTTCCTTATTTCATTCATGAGTTTTTAAAGCATATCCAATTTATATGAACTCTGTGATCTCTATGGCCAGTGAGAATGGAGTTCCATTAAATTGAGGGACTTTATAATTCTCTCCAGAGATGGCTTTTTTGCTTTTAGTTTTGCTTTTGGTTTTTGTTTTTGCATCAGATTTCTCTGTGTAGCCCTGGCTGTTCTGGAACTCACTCTGTAGTCCAAGCTGGCCTCAGACTCAGAGATCTGCCTGCCTCTGCCTCCCAAGTGCTGGGATTATAGGTGTGCACCACTACCACCACCACCCTGTGAACTCACATCTTTTACTCTGTAAATTCAGCTAGTTGTCAAGAACAAATCACAAAAGAGTTACAGTAGTCACAATGTAACTTTGTCTAAGATATCAAAGGCCCGCACTTCCTAATAGACACATGACTCTTAATTGACTTGAATTAAAAATAAACAAAGAGAGCATTTAGAAATAATACTACCAGCATTCAGGAAGTGGACATAGGATACAAAAGTTGGGCCAGCTGGGATATATAGATAGACTTTGTCTTAAATGGGAATAAATCCTATTAACTAATTGCAATAGACAGAAAAAGAATAAACAAAGGTTCACGTGTCACTCAATAAAGAATGGATTTAGAAAACAAAACAAAATCATTGCCGTGATTCAGGAGAGACTGCTTACCAGCCACTGGGACCCAGAAAACGTAAGCAAAGCATTCAGTCTGAAGCAATCAGGTGTGTGGTGGGGAGCGAGAGACAGCAGCAGCCAAGTTGAAGTTCGATTGCTTTGGGATCTTCTCTGGCTACCTAGAAGATGCACAGAGGAAGAGAGACACCTCTCCCAGCCAGTGCAGCTTCTCCTCTTCCACAGAGGAGGGTCACAATGGTTAAAGATCTTAAAAGAGTAAATCTAACCAGCCATATCACTATAAGACAACATGGAGATTGCTATCATTTTGTCAATTAAGGAGGGAAGTAGCAAGATGCAGTTGGCTCACAGAAGAATCCAGAGAAACACACACACACACACACGAGAGAGAGAGAGAGAGAGAGAGAGAGAGAGAGAGAGAGAGAGAGAGAAAATTTTAATATTTTTAAAAACTGTCTATTTAGATAATAGAAAGTTATCAAATGCCCCTCAAAACTTTAAGTCAGCTCATAAAATTTGTACAATTTTTGTGCAGTATACATAGAAACCATGGGCCGTGTGTAGCTCAACATGTACAAAGCTCTGGGCTCAGTCTCCAGCACCAAGAGAAACTGAACAACAACATAAAAGACACAGCACACTGAAATCCTATAGTGCCCACTCACCAGGTGGCTCAAACTAAGAACCCCAAGAAAATCAAATGTTGGTGGGATCATGGAGCAGTTGCACACAGCTTGAGAGGAACAGACAGCAGCTGCCTGAGCTAAACCTGGTCTGCCAGAGTAGATCCCAGACCTAGGTGATGCCCCAGAGAAACCAAACATGTTCACCAAAGATACACGAAAGAAGGCATGCGAACAATCTAAATGTCCACCATTCTGAAGAGGAGACTTTCTAGCACTCTGCCTCATCGCATGTGCACTGGGATACACTACAGCATTGAAAACAGGCAGGCCCTGGCTCTGTGCAGCTGGGCAGGTGGATCTTGCAAACACAGTGGAGCAAAAAGAAGCCAGGTGCAGCAGCCAAATATGGTTGATCTTTGCAGAATTGCAGCAATAAAACCTACTTAACAGTGACAGGCCTGGAGATAGGAGTGACTTCAGCACAAGAGGTCATTCTAGATTCCTTTTTGGGTTTCTGGGAAAAGTGACAGCAAAACAGAAATAGTAGGAATGCATTAGCATACAGACAAAGGCACAGTGTTTCTGCCGTAAAGGACGCTCCCCGGGAAGATGAGAATTGTCCTTACTGAACAGCCAGTTTTTGAAACAGCTTCTACACAACTATGGGAGCTGTCGCGTGGCCCCAATTCAGTATTAACAGGAGAGCTTTTTGAAAGATTCAGCTTCTTAGAAAGGATTTGTTTCTTCTTAGCAGCCGCCCATCTGTTTCAAAACTGAATAAATATGTCGACTTGCAGTTCATTTCTGGAAGTTTGTAAACACAGAGAGATCATTTTCAAAGCGTATGGCCAATATTTAGCAAATGTTTGAGCTTTTTTTCTCTCAAAATAACAAAATGACTGAACAGAAAACTAGGGACCAGGTGTGATGGTTCACATCTTTAATTTCAGCACATGGAAAGCAAATGCACAGCTGCTAGTTCAAGACCAGCCTAAGCTACAGAGTGAGGCACTGTTACACACACACACACACACACACACATACGCACACACACACACACACACACACACACACGCACACACATCTCTGTGTATAATATAAAGCCAGAACATTTTAAATTGTTCCAATACAACATTTAACCCAACAGAAAGAAAATACATATTGTAGATTTCATCTATTTCTTGACAAGACAACCATAATGTGAGCGTGTTGAGTCTTAATGTGAGTATGTTGAGTAATTTTAAGGAGAATATTTTTAAGGTAAGGTATTTTGATAATAGTTTATTTAAAGGGCAAAAGGAATGGAAGTGTTCAATCATTAACCAGGCGGTGAGGACGGCTGCAAACCCACCTTTACTATATGAGCTTCTAAACGGAAAGGTAGCCAAGGAGATGGCGGTGTGGAAACAAGCAATTCCCAAGCACAGCTAGAGGAGCTCACCCAGCAGAGTCAGACTCAAAGTATCATCTGCCCTGGAGAATCAGGACGGAAAGTGACTTGGTTAAGATTGTACAATGGAGCCAGGCAGTGGTGGCGCATGCCTTTAATCCCAGCACTTGGGAGGCAGAGACAGGCGGATTTCTGAGTTCGAGGCCAGCCTGGTCTACAGAGTGAGTTCCAGGACAGCCAGGACTACACAGAGAAACCCTGTCTCGAAAAAAACCAAAAAAAAAAAAAAAAAGATTGTACAATGGAGAGATGGTTCAGCAGTTTAAGAGCTCTTGTTACTCTTGCAGAGGACCTGGGTTCCATTCATAGCACAGGAGCAGACATGTTAGCATACAGCCATCTCCAACCCCAGAGAATTCAATACCCCAGGGGCACTGCATTCAAGAACACATAGCCATGGAGCTGGAGAGATTGATTGCTCAGTGGTTAAGAGCATTGACTATTCTTCCAGAGGTTCTGAGTTCAATTCCCAGCAACTACATGGTGGCTCACAACCATCTGTACTGGAATCTGATGCTCTCTTCTAGTGTGTCTGAAGACAGCTACAGTGTACTCATATAAATAAAGAACACACAGCCACACCCAGATACATACACATAATAAAAAATAATTTAAAAGAATTCTTATAAAGATTATGTAATTTGAGGCAAACTAGTGAGCAGAATTCCTTTCTCTCATGCACAAATCCAACCTCTAAAACCAGATTCCACACTGCTTGGAGAAAATGTAGGTTTCTAGTGACTCCAATGACCATGTTCAAAGACATGAGTGGAAGCAAAGAAAAAACAGGGTGTCAGCTCACCGGGCACTTGCAAAATCGCCAGTCTACGGTGGGTTCCTTACATTGTGATGTGCCAAAGACAGGACATGAACCCCCACCCCACTCCCTACCCTGTGAGTCAAAAACTGAATGTAGAAGTTTCAAGAATTTTGTCAATGGTGAAAGGTTTCTGAACAGGAAACAACCAAATATTAATTCAAAATCAGACACAGAATGAATCCATGGTGCTTCTGGCAGAGTTCACCTGTGCTGTGTCACAAGACACCACCATGGCCCTGGTTCTGGATGGGCACATGTGCTTTGCATCATGTGGTCATGCAGTGCGTGCAAACACTGCGGGGACATGGCTCAGACTGAGGCTGCCCAACATCAGGAGCTGCAATAGGTTTCAGCCATACAATGTTTTCTGCTGTTACAGAAACATAATCATTTAATTACAGGAAACAATACCTCTACCTGCCTTCCTACCATCATGCCTAGATAATTATAATATATACTTATAATTATACTTCCTATTATCATGACTGGATAATGCCATGTTTGAACATCTTTGGATTATTTTACGATGTTATTTTTTAAAATTGCTCTTTGGATTTCGTTTAGAAAAAAAGATGTTTGCTGAACTTTGGTTTAGGATTAAGATAGAATTTCCAACGATTTCTGAAATGTTTCTGGATTAATTTTCTATTGCTGTGTTAAAACACTATGACCAAGGCAACTTAGAAGGGTTTATTTGGGGCTTACAGTTTCAGAGGAGTAACAGTCCATCACGGTGGGGCAGTGTGGCAACAAGCAGCAAGCATGTTGGCTGGAGCAGTAGCTGAGAGCTCACATCTCAAATATCAAACAGGAAGCAGAGAGTATATTGGAAACGACACCAGTCTTTTGAAGCCTTAAAGCCCACTGTGCCAGTCAGGGTTCTTCAGAGTCACAGAACATATGGAATGAATCTATTTACATAAAGGGAATTTATTGTAATGACTTACAGGCTTCAGTCCAATTAACCCAGCCATGGACAACTGTGAATGGGAGGTCCATGACTCTAGTAGTTGCTCAGTTCTGTGAGGCCAGGTGTTGTAGCTGGTCTTCTGTATAAGCTGGAATCCTGAAGAAGTAGGATCCAACAGGTGTGCTGGCAAGCAAGTGCAAGCAGATGAAGAAGAATAAATCCTCCCTTCTTCCGTTGTCTTTATGTAGGTCTCCAGCAGAAGGCATGGCGCAGATTAAAGGTATGCTTCAAGATCTGGATTAAAAGTGTGTGTCAATTTGGATTAGGAGCATGTGTCATCCTACCTCAAGATCTGAATCAAAAACTTGTGTCTTCCAACCTCAAGATCCCGGTTACAGGTGTGCCCTCCATTTCTGGATTGTAGTTCGTTCCATATATAGTCAAGCTGACAACCAAGAATCCATCACAATCCATCCCTTGTCATCTTGACCCAAATCATATTTCATGTCCAAATGAAAACAATAGCCAGGTCATAAATATGCCTAACATTCAGAATTGGAGGGAACATCTGTGATTTAGATCTTGAGGCTGGAAGACACAGGATCTTGACATGTGATGGTATGTGCTTTTGATCCAGATCTTAAGGCATAGTGGCCATGAAAAGCTTAGGCCTAGGCAAAATAGTACAGGCCTTTTATCCCAGGAGACCAAGGCAAGCAGATCTCTGAGTTCAAGGCGATCCTGGGACGGTGCAAGTTCTGAACCTAGGCGTGGTGGTACACACCTTTAATTTGGGCCATATTTTCTGCTGGAGGCCTACATAAGGACATTGGAAGAAGGAAGATTCACTCTTCTTCATCTGCTTGCACTTACTTGCCAGCACATCTGTTGGAATCTACTTCTTCAGGATTTTAGCTTATACAGAAGACCAGCTGAAACACTTAGCCTTGTGAGATGGAGCAACTACTAGATTCTTAGACTTCCCATTCACAGCTGCCCGTTGTTGGGTTAGTTGGACTGCAGCCTTTAGGTCATTACAATAAGTTCCCTTAACATATAGAGACATTCCATAAATTCGGTGACTCTAGAGAACCCTGACTAATACGAAAGGCCATTCCATCTTTCGATCAGGCTAGCTGCTTCAGGATGGTGGGGAACACGGCAAGACCAGTGAGTTTCATGATCGTGGGCCCACTGTCACACTTTTCTAGCTGTCAAATGAGTTCCTTGGTCAGTAACAATACTGTGTAGAATAGCATGATGGTGGAGAGGCATTCTGTAAGTCCATGGATGGTGGTTTGGGCAGAAGCATTACGTGCAGGAAAGGCAAATCCATAACCAGAATAAGTATCAAGGACAGAAGAAGTGGTCTAATGTAGTCGACCTGCCACCAGGTTTCTAGCTGGTCAGTCGTGGAAATGATACCATATCTGGGGCTCAGTGTTAGTCACTGCTGTTGGCAGATCTGGCATTATGCAGCTTCTGTAGCCAGGTCAGCCTTGGTGAGTGGAAGTCCATGTTGTTGAACCCTTGTATAAACTCCCACCTCTACCACCTTGGCAACTTTGTTACATTTATGCATCACACTGTTCATCACCAAAGCAAGCCATGCATCAGCTCCTACCTTCAGTTTCCTGTCCTGACTTCCTTTGGTGATGAACAGAGAACGATGTGGAAGTGTGAGCTGAATAAACCCTTTCTTCCCCAACTTGCCCTTCAGTCTCGGTGTTTCATCACAGCAATAGAAACTCTGATTAATATACCTGCCCACAGTCACATACCTCCTCCAAGGCCATATTTCCTAATTCTTCCCAAATAGTCTCATCAACTGGGGACCAAGCATTGGAACATCTGAGCCTATGGGAACCATTCTCATTCAAACCACCACAGATCCTAATTGTACTTCGACTAATTATACTACTTATTTATGTGGGGAGGAATCCTTAGTCTTCATGATTATAAAAATTGATACATTGGCTAACTCTGAAAAGTATATCAAAGGTGATGAATATCCTGCAGTATCAAATATCCAGCCAAGATTTAGTGCTTTATGTAAGAGCCAACAAGTACATCATCTCGTTAATACACAAATTTGCTTTCATCTTAAATCTATCTATGGGAAAGTTATACATAAACAAAAGATTCACTTAAGATAGATCTCTTCATGGTGTATGATCAGCAAACATCTGATAGACATAAGCACTTCAGATACCTATATACTCAGGCTCACACAAAATAAGTTTTGCGTGGTAGAAAAAGTTGGAGAAGTCCGATCCAGCGAAGGGCTGGAATTGAGAGGGGCGCTGTCCACAGCTGTGGTCCTGATGTCGCGATGCCTGCAGGTAGGAGCCAATAGGAGAGGCTCCTGGACAGAGTTACACGCATTTATGAATGATACTGCCCTTTCTAAGCAGTGTAGGGAGCAGTCTTCCCCCTGTTATATCTTTCACTCCTGCTTCTTGTTACTTCTGTTACTCGTGTTATCAATCCAACACTTTTTTGGGCAGAGGCAAGAGAAGTGTTTCTCTGCTGTCGTTATTCTCACTATTCTGATAATGCTTTGCTACTCTGTTCACTCTGAGCTTCAAAATCAGAAACTTCAGCAGAATGACTTTGCTTTCTTAATGTGCATTATAATGTAAATCATGAATTTATACCCTAGTAGTAATAAGGCACCTGAAATAATAGTTCACTCCTAAATCAGCGTCTGAGCTGTGAGCACACTAACGAGGAGCACAACTTAAAACCCAGGACTCAGGAGGCAGAGACAGGCAGACTGCTGAGTTCAAGGTCAGCCTAGTCTATAGAGAGTTTCAGGACAGTCAGGGATATAGAGAAACACTGTCTCAAACAAACAAACTAACTCACTAACAAACAGCCAAAAACAAAAAGAACAAGCAATAAATATTTTTTGAAAAAGAAAAGAACAATAAGCATGCAATTTACACAGCATGTTTATATCATGCAGTTCTTTCATGAAAGCATGCAGATAAATATCTCATGAAAAGCTCTTGGTATCAGCACTTTGTTTTAGGTAAGTTCTTCAAATTCACTTAGTAAGCTTATCATGACAGGAAAAAAAAAAAGAGGCATCACCCCTTAAAGGGCTTATAGTTAGTTGGATGGGTGTAAAAGCTGTGTCCCTCAAGTTCAAGAAAGAGAAATGGACCCTTTAAGACAATAGAAGTTGCATGTGTTTTCGACCATCTTTCCTATAGCTTTGTTTATAACAGTTGGGCTGTAAGTCCAAATGTCCTTAATAATGGGGGTCTGCTAAATATTTCTGTACAACCAGCCAATGATGAGCTATAGAGCCTCTAAACAAATAGATGGGGCTGGAGATGTGTCTTGGTGGTAGAACACTTACCTGCTCTGCATAAGCCCTGAGTTCCAACCCCAGCATCACACACACACACACACACACACAAATGTATCCATGTCATGGCTACCCACACAGAGGGCGAAACATGCTTTTCATTGTATTTATCCACTTGTGCTGCTTGAGTTTCACCATGAACATAGATTTCTAAAACCACACATGAATTTCAAACTTATACCTTCCTACACAACCACGATGATCATTTGCTCTTAACCTGTTAGGTGACTCCAAAAGTTGTTTTAATATGAAATGTGAACTTGAACTTTGAGCAACATTCATGAAACCTCCATGTCTAACAGGTTAACAAACCCACGGCCCTTCCCTGCTGACTACATCCCGCTTCAGGATACAGGATAGCAGCTGCTTCAGAGGGAGGGACTTACATGTGGGTTTCTTTATTGTTATCAAGACTGCAACTCTAACATACTGAAAAACAATATAAAATTTAAGTTTTACTTATTTTTACATGTATGAGTATTTGCCTGCATGTAAGATGTATGTATCAGGTACATGTAAGTATGTACTAGTGCTTCCAGAGATCAGAAAAGGGTGTTGGGTCCCCTGGGACTGGAACTACAGAAGATTATAAGCCACCAAATGGATGCAGCAAGGCTGCTAACTGCTGAGCCTTTTCTCCAGACCCAAATCAAAATTTTATGGTATGTAAACTGTCTCAATAAATCTATTTTTTAAAGGTTTTAGGAAACAAAATCCACAATGTAAACTTAATTACATTATATGTGTAAGAGATAAACTATACAACCGTAGCCATTAAAACTCGATTATCTAAAAGTTCTCTTGTAAAAAAAAAATTCGAGGCCAGAGCAAGCGGGTCGAGCAGGGCCAGAACGAGAAGGAAAAAAAATTCAAATCCAGTTAAGACTTAAAGAAAAAAAATACTTATGCCACTCCCTAGGAGTTTAAAATATAAATCCAAAGCAATTTACCATTACTAACCCAGAGCAGAAGCACAGCTATTTTTAATATTAAATATTAAAAAAATCTAAATTAAATTTAATTAATTTAAATATTATTATTTTTTAATAGCTGTGGAACTGGAAGTTCCCCTCGTTGATGATTTCTGAAGGTCGTCAGGTATACCAGAGTTTGAGCAACCTCTCTACTGTTGGTGAGTTCACTACTACCACAGGAGCACACTCTTTAGAAACTGAGCTTGGAACCTAAGAGGGTTGACATAGTCAGCTTACTCCACTTTGCTGTGTCAGTCTGAGGGGGTGAAGCCCAGAAACTTGCATATTCAAACAATCTCTTTGAGGTTACTTACTGATAACACCAGGCCAGGGAATTAAAGTCCAATAGACATCACTGAGCTTTCTAGCAGCCCCCAAATGGAATCGGAATCCATTAGAGCCCCTTCCCCTTTATGAACTCTGTCATCTTTCATACTTTTAATCACCCAGATAAGTCCTAAATAAAAAGTAAGTTGCAAGTGATCGTTTTTTGAAGAAGTATCGAAGTCTTGAACATGAAGAACATTTTCGAAAACCCTTAACTTGTAATCTTTGGTCTCTGGTTAAGAGAATAAGTCTCAGGAGTGATGCCTAAATTGAATTTAATTAAATACAAATGTTGCAGAGAGATAGCCACCACCACTTAGGACTTCATTCCTCTGGTATATGTGCCTGGACGAATTTAGGTACTCGACAAAGGCAGTGTGTAAAGGCACGCCAACCCCACCCAGCAGTTCCATGTGAGCAGCTAGAATTCAGTCCAGTTCTCCAACTTAGAGACCGCCATGTCCCTTGCACTTTGAGGACATGAGGGCTGCTCCTCCTCTTTCAGTTCACTTGGGCAACTCTGGTGCTGGCTCCATGGAAGTTGAGCATCGTAGCCACCAACTCTGGAAGATCAAAGTCATGCTTCCAGCCCCAGTCCTTCCGAGCATTGCTGTCATCTAGAATCATGGGCCAGCTCTCCGCTGGGGAAAGACATGGGAGAGAACACTGGGTTATCCAGGCTCTGGATTTGTGAATGGTTGGATGAATTTTATGTGAAGGCGGAGAGGGAAAGCTCATCTTTGACTGGAGCAGAACTAGTACACACAGGGCCACCTCTTCTGAAGACACTGGGTGAAGGGACTCTGGCCTGGTGAGCATAGCTCTGGCAGGCCTTGCCCTTCTCCCTATATTCCTAAAGCTAGCCACCAAGATCTTGGCCAATTCCTCCTCTTGAGGCTGATTAACAAGGTTCCATCTATCAAAGCTCAGAAGTCCAGAAATCAAAAGCCACCTTTGGCTCACCTAAGTAAAATTAAACACCTCATCCTAATATGGACTTTCCCATTTTACCTTTATAAACCTCCATTTTCCAAGGTGCCATGTGCATCTCCTCTTTATCCAGAGGCAGTCCTTTGTTTTCTGGAGCAAATACCCTTTACTCCCCTCTCTTGCTCATTTTCTCTCCTTTCGCTTGTTCCCTTCACCTTCTCCCTCATCCTCCATCTCCTCTCTGTTCTTCTAGGGCAAATAAATCTTCGTGCTGAGAACTTGGTCTTGGGGGTCCTGAACTGATTCTTTCCCTTTCACTGGACACCTGCACTACTGGGGGGGGGTGTTCATGTTATTAAAATTTCACAGAGCTTTGAAAGGGGACATTCTCATGTCCAGAAGGGTGTTCCAGACCATAGATAACGGTGAAAAGGGGCCGGACTGTTTCCTGAGCTGGAACCTTTCTTCCAAGGAACCGTTTCCCACCCGGAAGCATCTGCGGATGGACCCCCGCAGCTCCTCAGCCTTAAAGCCTCCCCACTGGGGTGGCGTGTGTACTCACAAACCCTATTTTGAGCTAGAGTGGACTGGCGTGCGGCCTCACCTATAGCCTGTCGGAGGGGATCCACGCAGTAGATGATCTGGAAGTCAGGCGCGTGCTTGCGGATCGCCTGGGCCAGCTCTTCGGGGGTGAAGCTCATGGCACCGATGTTGTAGGTCCTCATGGACAGGCGCTCCGCAGGGGCTTCCATGACTTCCAGGGTGGCCCTGAGGCAGTCACTGATGTACATCATCGGGAGCTTAGTGCTGGCCTTGAGGTTGCACTCAAATGTGCTATTCTTTGCTGCAGCGTGGAAAATCTGGACTGCGTAGTCTAAAAGAGAATCCCGGTCCGTGGGTTTTTCTCAGAAGGGAGAAGGGTCAGAACTGAGATGCCAGTTCTCCAGTGCTCTAAATACTCTTTAGACTATAAATGTTTTAGTTCTCAAGAAAGATCTGAATAGATGGGCTACATCAAGATTTACTATTATACACTGGTAAATGAGGAAATTTTTAGTTACTGCATTTGGGGGGCTAGGGAGATAAAAACACTCCCTACTTCCTCATCTCTCTTGAAATACAGGGAAACCAAGGCGGCCAGTTTATGGACTAAGCAGGGTCTCCCTGAAACAAAAGAAATTAAAGATGAAGGTGACTGGAGATAGCACATACCAGTTGTTCCTCCTCCAGGTTGGGAATCTGCAGAAATGATTCCAGGATATCTCAGGCACCGGAAATCTAACCCATACCGGTAATAATAGTACTAAGAAAAAGAAAGAGCTGGCTAAAGAAACAATAATAATCCTGTAGATCAGATAAAACAAAAATAGCTTTTTCCTAAAATATCATCACATGCCTGGAGGATGGCTCAGTGGATAAAGGCACTTGCCACACAGCCTGCTGACTTGAGTTGGATCCTCAGAACCAACATAAAGGTGAAAAGAAACTCCATAGTTGTCCTCTGACCTCCACACCCATGCTGTGGCACATCCGTGTGTGAACATACACACAACATGCGCAAACAGTTTAAAAAAAAAAGAAAATGGGATTTTCAGAATTTCTATGTTTTTCACTTTTGTTTAATAACACTCAATTTTTTATCTTCTAAGAATCCCCATCTTGGTGCTGCATCAACACTGCAAATGATAGAGCAGCCTGCAGGTGGCGCTCCTGCTCCCTGCCATGAGTACTACAGGCTTGCTTCCCAGCAAGAAGGGAGTTTGATACCCAGTAGCTAAAGAATCAGGCACTGACTACAGCGTACTATAGAGTCAGAGTAAGAGCGTGGTTGAAATTTTCCACAGTAGAAAGTTTCTGGTCTGGAGAGATGACTCAGTTGGTAGAGTGCTTTGACACAAGAAAGTGAGCACTAAGAAAGTGAGACAGGATCCCAAAGGCTCGATGCCTGTAAGCCTAGCCTACTTGTTCCAGGTTCCAGCAAGAGACCCTGTCTCAAAGTTTAAGGTGGAGAAGAATTGAGAAAGACCAGCTTCTTCTGGCCTCCACACACAAGAGTACGTACACGTGTTTGTTCCCCACATGTATTCTCTCCCTCCCTCCCACCTCCTCTCTGTCTCTGTCTCTCTCTCATGCAGAAAGTTTTAACACTCCCACCAGTAACCCCAGTGATGAGAGCCTTACAAATGAGATCGATAGCAAGCACAGAGCAGTTTCAAGGCCAGAGTGTCCAAAAGTGCTGTGTTATTACCATGGCTGTGGACAAGGAACAACCTATAGCTAAGCTGTTCTTCAGTGCCTACAAGCGGCCTACTATTTGACAAACACACCAGTAAAGCAAGCATCTCTGGGGTGCAGATGTTTCCCTAAAATGAAGCAGGACATGTCTGAGGCAGAAAGAATGGAGCCGAGCACAGAATCATCTGGTCCTGAACACTGAGCAATCTTGCCAAGAAATGCTTACTTCTCCCATGAGCTCCGTGTGAACCTTGGATACCCCATAGATGGTCCTAGGCCTTTGAATACAGAGATCAGGCGCGGGGTTTCGAGGAGAGGTCGGTCCAAAGGCTCCAATCGTGCTAGGCACAAACAATCTCACATTGTATTCGGCTGCAACATCTAGAATGTTATGCAGTCCTGAAATGAATAGACACTATGAAAAACCTGAAAACAAAACTTCTTACCAAGAGCTGGAAAAACTGGCCCCATTGGGCCAGAGCCAGCTGCTCACCCGTTATATTCACATCTCTGGCCAAGGACACATTTGCTTCTCCCACGGCACTCAGCAGGGCACTGTAGTGAAACAGCCAGCTGATACGGTGGTTCACCACAATCTCACGAAGGTTCTTGTAATCCAAGATGTTGGCATAAACAAACGGGCCTGTAATCACAGAGTGACAAAGGCTGCATGCAGGGAAGAGCTAAATGGAGTCCCTGTCCCCTGCCACTGACTTGAGAAAATCTCACCCTCATTTTCTCTCACTCTCCCTCCCCAACCTTCCTGGAGCAGAACCTGGTTAGGTAGCCTTGGCTGAACTGGAACTCTGTGGTCCCTCTGTGCGAGTCTTCTGCACTGGGGTAACAGCCATGCTCCGTGTCTGCTTTCTTGGAACTCTTTGTTGTTGTTGCTGGTGGTGGTGGTGGTGGTGGTGGTGGTGGTGGTGGTGGTGGTGGTGGTGGTGTGTGTGTGTGTGTGTGTGAATCCAGGTGCCCATGGGGGCCAGAAGAAGATACTGAAGTTATTGGTAGCAAGTGCTTGTGAGTACATGTACCTGTGGAGCCTTAAAGAGAATCTTAAATCCTCTAGAGCTGAAATTACAGGTGGTTGAGCCCCACCTGATGTGGGTGCTGGGAACCAAACTCAAGTCCTCTGAAAGAGCTCTTAACTGTCTCCCCTCTCCATATCCTTCAAGCTTTTTTCCTCATCAAATAACTTAATTTTTGTTTGTGGGCTCTTTAAGTCAGTCAGCCAGAAACTCAAAAGATAGGAATCAAAAATTTTAGTTCAAAGACATTAAGTAATATCAAAATATATTATTCCAAACTTCAGGTTCCACAGAACACTCCTACTCTTTGACATTTGAACAGAGCAGCATTGAAAATATACTTTTAAGCCAGGACCATGCCCAGGTCCCTCTTCAGGTTGCACATAGACTCCGTGAGCTTCCCCCCTGTGACAGTATTTTAAATAGTAAAACATCAAGGACCATCTATATCTTACCACTATGGAAGACATGAGCAGGGGGCTTCCTTACATCTGATAGAATCACATTGTCCTTCCCAAATCGTTCCCTGTAGGGAAAGAAAACCCACCGCCCCCAACAAGTCAGCAATGTCAAGGATACAAGTCTTAAGTAACTGATTGTTTCAAATAGACACTGTAACTTGTGTAACTTGTGCATACCATTGTCACATGCCCCCCAGCTTCACTCCCTGGGTTCACACCTCCTTTTCTTCCCACAGCCTGTTCTCTGCTTCTGTCCCCTCCCCTGCTGTGCCATCACCAGTGATATCTCCACATCCTTGGCACCTCCTCCTCTGCTTTATTCTCTCACCCTGCTGTCTTCAACCCCAGAGTATTCCCTTCCAGCTCTCTGCCCTCTGCTCCCAAACAACTGAAGGGTAAGTGGTTCATTTGATGTGACGACTCTCCCGGTACCCAAGTCAGAACTGAGAGCAAAGAGCTGGTATTGTGCCAAGGAGGCAAACTAAAATGTGTTTTATGCAGATAGTTAGGTGTGACGTCTTAGATAGAAGCAGAAAGAGGCCAGAGGCAAAAGAAAAGATGGCCAGTGTTTACAGAGACAGCAGTACACTCTTAAAAATTTGATTTTGAAATGCTTACCTCAACAGGTTAGCAAGTCCTACTCCCAGCTGGCCAAGACCTCCTAGGTGAAGAAGAAACAGGGTGAGACCAGACTGAAAATCTATCTTGGGCAGAACAGTGGACTAAGACTCCTCCTGTCTGAGTGAGTTGAAGCTGGGGTAGGGGTGTTGAGCTGATGCAGTTGCTGCAGACAACTCTCAGCAGCACTACAGTACACTCAGAACATGGGATCGCCATTGCCCATCGTGGACTGGTGTCAATGCAGGTGAGAGTTTTGGAGGTGCCCAAGAGGAAGAGGAAATCAAGGACACAAGAAAGTAACATTCATGCTGGGTCCAGCTCCAAAAAGGAGAGTGCAAGAAACCATTTGATAAAAGGACAAAGGACAAGCTGGTGTGGTAGGACACACCCTTTAATCCCAGCACTTGGGAGGCAGAGGACCGTGAATCTTGAGTTCAAGGCTAGCCTAGGACAGCCAAAGCTACATAGTAGACAGATCCTGCCTCAAAAATAAAATAAAATAAAATAAAATAAAATAAAATAAAATAAAATAAAATAAAATAAAATAAAATCAGTGAGGAGCCACTAAAGAAATGATACTAGCTTCCTAATTTGGAGGCTGGAGCCAGGGGCTAGGAACACGTTTGGAGGACAACTGTAAACTCAGGTGAGACGTTTACATGGCAGGAAGATAGAGCAGTGAGACTCTCTGCCAGATAACACAGGACTGAAACCCAGAGGCCCTAGAGACGCTTCCCCAGTGGAGACAGAGAAAGAAAGAAACCCACAGAGAGCAGGTTAGGAAAGGAGTGAAAACATGGCAGGGGAGGGAGAAATAAAATGTGTCAATCAAATGAGAGGTTGTTTGGGTTGCTTGGAAGCACTGTCAGTGATAACATGGAGCTTATAGTGGAGAGGGGGTGCACCAGGCACTCAAGAAGTGTGGGCAGTGCTTAGATCCGGTTTTGTTTCCAGCACACAAAAGTGCAGTACCAGTTTGTGATGGTTGTGATGGGTAATTCTGAGCTTAGGCTGGGACTCTGGCCAGGGAAAGATGTGCCTATGAGAAAGATGTGCTCTAGAACTGGTACCCTTCCTGACCACTCGGCTTTGCTGCCCTGACCACTATGTATAATATGGAAGGAAAGCAAGTTCCAGGGCCGCTACTTGGCCCCTAGGTCCATTCAGAAAACAAGATTTTGTTAGGGAAAGCAAACATAGAAAGCGAACTCATAAGCAGTTATGAGTAAGGGAAGCTAAAGATGGAAGATGTCAGCCAGACCCACACCATTTTGTACGCTCCTCCATTTTAGTTGAACTGTTAATTTTCGAAGCTGAGAGACTAAGTGTTAGACAGGGTCCCTGGCATGCAGACAGATAGGGAGAGGCTGTGACTAGGTAACAAAGATGGCGAATTTCCAAGATGACAGTCACCTTCCTGACCCCAGACAAAAGCCTAGCAACTTAAAACAAAGACCTTGTGGGCTTTTCTTCTACCAATAGGGCCCTTGAAGATGGATTGACCCAACAAGCTCAAGGCCAGATCAGGACACGGTTACACAACAGTTGTGGGCCAGTCTGTCTTTCTTTAAACTGGCCAACCCCAAATTAGGAAAGAAAACTCTTCAGCCTTTAAAATCCCCAGCCCTCGGGCTAAGAGACAAGAGTTTTGGCTTCAAGTCCCCTTCCTGTTCTCCTCCTACTTTGCAGGGAGTCCTTTTCTCTGTGTGTCTGACCTATATGTGTCTCTTCACCCCTAACAAAAAGCCTGGCTTCAGCGGCTGCTTCTGTCTGCCAGTTGAGATTCCTTTGCTGCTACCTGTCGAGCTCGAGAACTTTTCCTGCCTTTTAATTCTTTAACTGGATGAGAAAACTAACCCCAGCAAGACTCCTAGATGGTAACAAAACTACAATAATTTGGTTTCAGGACTGAAGTAACTTGTTTTTCTGGATTCCTGCCCTCCTCATCCTCATAGGTAATTAAGAGACATCTCAACTGCACACACTATGGACTACTCATCAACTACATAGCACAGAGTCTTTCCCATCCCCTGAAACCTGGAGGAAAACTCCCACTAAGCCGTTTCTGCCTAAACTTTCCTCAGAGCCCCTGCTATGCTGTTATCTCCCTGTCTACAGTGTTAATAATCCTGATAAATATCTTACCCCCAAAGAACAAGCCCTTTGAATTCAAACCCAAGACTTTTCAAAACAGGCTGTGTTTGATCAGAAAAGGATTGCCACCCAACGAAAAGTACTTTATGATGACATGCCTCACTCAGAGACCCTTTCTGCAGTGTGAACATTAAATCCAGCTCTGGCCTTCATCGTAGCCTGCTCTGATATAGCACAGCACACTCCCTGTCACCAAAAAGCAGCTCAGAGAAAACAAGGCTTATCCCACAAATGAGGAGGAGAGAAACCAACCTGTGATCAAGACCCGAGGAGGCTCTGCTTCTGGGAATGAGGTGGAGTGGAAGTTAGCCTCGGTTGAGATCCGATGCTGAGAGCTGCCTAGAAACTGCAAGGGCAAGACAAGCTTCCGGCAGCCAGAGACTTTGCTCTGTGCTGTCCCACTGACCACCTGTTTTAGCATCCCAAGGAACAGCATCTGTTCTTCTGATACCTGGGAGCAAGGAAGGATGGAGTCCATTACTAACTTTACATACACTAAACAAGCTACCTCCAGAAATCACCAGTTCAGGAGCAATGCCTTCTTTTGTGATTCAGGAATGCATCAGACTTAACCAAAGGCTTTCCCATAGGAAGCCAGTCATGTGCCAGCTTTGAGTCAGGCCCAGTGACAAAAGGATAAATGATCCCACAAAGCCTAACCAGAGAGTATTACAGAAAAGTCAGATGCAGTCCATGTTAGGGGTCAATAATGCACAACCAATGAGCACCAAACAACAAACCCCAAAACCAAAAGAAACCAGTCACCAGATCTGGTGAGGGCTCGCAATCTTGACTACAGTTGCTATCAACCTGTGCACATACACCATCTGGAGGGGACAAGCAGGTCCCAGACTAAGTAGCCAAACATTGCCGATCTGTGCTAACTCTTCAGATGTTATGTTTGGAATGAAGCAGACTAGGA
Organism: Uromys caudimaculatus; assembly: GCA_028551405.1. Taxonomy (NCBI): domain Eukaryota; kingdom Metazoa; phylum Chordata; class Mammalia; order Rodentia; family Muridae; genus Uromys; species Uromys caudimaculatus. The sequence continues at coordinate 55,166,285 of CM052708.1, read as the reverse complement.
AAGCAGATGGCTAAAAGAAAAAGGCCTGGCAATATTTAGTAAGCTGTGAACAGCCTTTGTTTGACTCCCACATCCTTCGAAAGGCTCATTTTGAAACGCCATTTCCAAGTGCTTCCAAGACCACAAATGTGCAAATACTTCCCCTCCTCTTCTTCCTCCTCCCTTCACTACTAGCCGACAGTACAACTATTTCTTGTTTCAAGAGGTTCATACACACGGGACTTGTGCTCACTCTATGAACTGAAAGTTCCCAGGAGAAAAAAAAAGGAGGCGGGGCGGGGCAGGCACACCTATGTTACCACTACATAGACAACTGACCACTTAGAATGGGTAATTGTGAAGAACTGAGATGTTTACATTCACCTTGGGTTAACATTGGTCCCTGAACTTGCCACCTGTTGCCCACCACTGTGTCTAGCCTATTGTGACTTATCAGGTAAATCCTTTCAGACTGAATTAACTTAGCAGACCACTAACTCCCACTAATCCTAAAGCTAACACTGTCATCAGGTCATATCTGAAACATAGCAAAGATGTTTCTCTGCTTTGCTCTAACCCACCTATCTGATGTTCCCATCAGTGGGTTTAAAAAGCGCCTTGATTTAGGACATTTTTTTCTGTAATGATGAACCTGTTTCCCTCCAAATGTGAGTGTCTCTGACCCAAGAACACAGGTTGAGGTACCCTTAAATTGTGTTTCCTGGCTGTGGACAATAAAAGGTTCCCAGCTTGAGGAAACATTTGAAAACCTTCTGAGTCATGGGAGGGGTGATTTTTTTTTTTTTTTAAGTATGAAAAGTTCAGTGGTTAGAACTCCAGGAGCTGCTGGTGGGGCAGGGGATGCTCTGCAGAGCAGCTGAGGCCCTTCATCCCAGCTGGCTCATAAGGGAGCCTGGAAGCCGGCCCTTCTGTCATGGGCACATCACTGGTTTCACGGTTCCAGATTACCATCAGATAAGAGGCAACCAGTGTTGGCCCTGTTACACGGAATACAGGGAACATCTAAGACTCTCCTTACCCACTCTCAGAAGGATGCTGTTGGAAAAATTCTCCCCACAGCCAAGACCAGGTAAGAACTCAGATCCTTTCAGTCACTTATCAGCAAGTTCAAGAGGAAGCCTTTGAACCACTGGATTCTCCAGGGTGTTGAAAGTTAAGGACAGATTCCAATTCCCCAAGGCATTAGAATGACAACCCCCCCTCCCCCACGCTGCTGACCTATCTCATTATCCCCCTTAAGGAAGACACAAGGAGGTGCCTAGTGGGTTCTTAGTCAAAGGCCAAATGTTTTACCCTGGTAACATGGACAGCATATATCTGTGCTGGCTCTTCTTAATCCACTAATAGCCAATATTGGTCCTCCCTGCATGCCACAGGCTAGCAGAACTACCCTGATCTGCTAGGTTCTAAGCCTGCTGCCCTGCTCTCCTGCACCCACAGTGCAGCTTTTCCAAGTAAAGACTACTGTCTTGCTACTGCCCGGCTCATCTCCACACAGCCACATGCTGCATAAAGCCATCTTGCTCCACAGTAGGCCACACAACGATCGTTCCAAAATATGGTGAAAGGATGGAGTCATCAACTTGGTGAGTGGGGATTTCCGTGTTTCTTGTGTCTCCACTGTTGCGGGAGCATGACTAGACTCACAGCGGCAGCCCTCAAACTTTCCAATTTCATGATTTGTTTACACTTAAAAAAAAAAAGACAGGACTCACTGTGTAGCCCCGGCTGTCCTGGAATTCACAGAGATCTGCCAGCCTCCGAAAAGTGTGTACTACCACACCCAGCCTCCTTTACACTCTTAACAACTGTGGACTGAAAGCCAGGTGTGGTGGCACAGAAGCCTTTAATCTCAGTACTTCAGAGGTAGAAGCAAGCAGATCTCTTTGTCAGGGACAACCAGGGCTACACAGAGAAACCATGTTTTGGAAAACAAAAAACTGTGGACTGAAAAGTTTATGTAAATAACATTATCTATCTACTTACTGTATTAAACATTGTTAAAGTTTTAAAAAATATTCTATTTATTTTATTTATAGGAGTACACTATAACTGTCTTCAGACACACCAGAAGAGGGCATCAGATCCCATTACAGATGGTTGTGAGCCACCATGTGGTTGCTGGGAATTGAACTCAGGACCTCTGGAAGAGTCTCTTAACTGATGAGCCATCTCTCCAGCCCTGTTAAAGTTATTTAACAAGATGTTTATTTTTTATGAATTCATTTGGTGATATTAACATATATACTTTTATGAAAAAAATCTATATTTTCCAAAGCAAACACAAAAACCATGTAATAAGAAGAACGTAAGGTCACAACATCAGCTGACTCTCACATCTGCATCTGTGCTCAATCTGTCTTGAGTTTTCATTGAAGCATCTGAAGAAAATGCAAATTCCTACAGAAAGTGGTGGGAGACGGTGGATGTTTCTAAATACGTGTCTCTGATACTTCTCTAAAGGCCAAAGGTCAGCTAACCTTTAACTTGTGTGTGATGTCTGTGATTGTTAGAACCAGTACACCACAGATGTGTACGCACCTGTGCATGGAGGCCGGAGATCGAGGCTGGAAATCTCTCACTGAGCCTGAAGCTCATCAGTTCTGCTAGGCCACCCTGGATGAATTTCAGGGTTCTTCCTGTTCCCCCCCGCCCCCCGCCCACCTCTCTTCCCAGCATGGAACAGGAAGTATAGATGATCAGCATCGAGCTTGGTGGTTTCTGTAGATCTGAACCAGATTGTCCTCATGCATGCATGACAAGCACTTCACAATAACGTGGAGCCGTCTCTCACCCTTTCCTCCTCCTCAAAGGCGGCTGCACGAGGAATCTGACAGCTATCACTGTGTATCTTGCTGTGTTTATGCCTGTTGGGCTATCTAACTTTCTTACTTTTTGATGTTTCACGACAGGGTCTCACTATGTAGACCAGGCTGGTCTTGAATTCAAAGCAATCCATCTGCTTCTGCCTCCTGAGTTCTGGGGTCTGAAGGTGTGAACCACTATACCCGTTCCTATTTAACACTTTGGTATAAATTACTCTTCGCCCATTTTTTAGCTCCATGCACTGGACTGGAAAGCATTGGTTTGGTGAGCTATGAACTTCTTCCAAGTAAACGTTAGTATACTTCCCTCCACAATGTCAAAGTCACACTGGCAAATGCCACAAAACTCCTAGGTGCTGGGAATGAGCACCTTTACTTGTTCCTTGGCAGCAGCAGACTACTTTCTTCATCCTTTAGACTCTACCTTCCAAAGTCCCAAGTATGAATAACCATGTTTGTCAGTCCTTTCAAACAGAACTAATGTTCTGTCAGTAACAGTTGATGGTCCGTGCTGGTGAGGTGGCTAAGTGGTTAAGAGCACTGACTGCTCTTCCAGAGAGGACAAGGGTTCAATTCCCAGCAACCACATGGTGGTTTACAACCATCTGTAACTTCAGCTCAAGGGATCCAACCTTCTGAACTCCAGGGCACCAGGACGAATATGATACCTGTACGTGCATGCAGGCAAAAGACTCACACACATAAAATAAATTTAAAAAGAGTTAATGATCCAGCTCACACTTAGCCCTACAAATGCTTTACAAGACAGCATCACGTTTGATAGTAAGAGGGGAGCTTTATGGGTGCTTCCAGTCACCATCCAGCATGCTGTAAAGACCCACATTCAGAAGGCAAGGCTTCAGGAAATCAAAGGTTCTTAAGGAAGCAGTAAAAGTGATTACAGCTAACAATTTATGTTTGTTTAAACCAGCTAGGCAAGTGCTATATCACAGGCCTGATCCTTCAATTCTTTCTTTTAAAGACTTATTTATAGTGTGTGTGTGTGTGTGCGTGTGTGTGTGTGTGTGTGTGTGTGTTTCTAAGCATTGACTGGTAGAAACTTGGCCACATATGCAAGACCGAGTGTAATGCAGTTTGTTTGTCCTCACAAGTGGATGAATTTGCAGTGGTGGCCGCATTCACCACGCTGCTTATGTGCTTCTGAATCCATGACAGATCAGTCACAGGATGTCGGAGACAAAGGCTTTGGCCTTGGCATTTTTTGCTTGATGAAGGATCCCAGGTTTGACTTAACCTTGCTAGCCACAGTGTCTCGAATCTCACAGCAGGCATTCCTTTGACTCCTTTCTGCCTGATATCAGATTATCTAGAGCCTTGACTTTTAGGCTTGGCTGGATTAGCAAATCAAGGTGTTCCGGCTCCAGCAGGCCTCTCTTTGTTTCCTCCCCAGTGTTACTGCCCCCAGGTAGGGATTAGACGTCCGGCCTTCAACTCAGGGACAACTATGGCATATAATTATGTATATTATGTCTGATCGCATTGTGGAATTTCCCCTCCCTCTGCCATTTCCCACCCAAAAGTGTTTAAAAATACGTAACATTAAAGATTAAACGGAGCTTGAACGGAATCTCGTCTTGCTCCAACTCGTCCTTTGTTTCCTGTTTCTTTCCCCAACCGACGGTTTCTCTCTACAGCACGGAGCACCCGCTGGCAGGAACTTCGAACCTAGTCGATAGCCTTTCTTGGAAGGGCCCTCCAAGGCAAGGCGGGCAGCGAGCTCTTTGCAACAGGACTCTTAGTAGATGGTTGGAAACAAAATAGTCCAAGTGTAGAGACACTTTTTCACAATCTGTAGAGCTGGGGTGAGTATGTGTTGGTGGTTGATTCAGAGGAATCAGGGCCTGCTGGTGCTTTTGTTATCAATCAAGTCCATGCAACAGACTGCCAGGGGTCATTGTATTCCTGGTGGCCATATGCTGCCAACGGGGAGTTGGAGAGATGACTCAGCAGTTAGGACCATCGGGAGTGGAAGCACTGTGATTCCATCTGGTGTCCTCTCCTCTCAATAAGACATTACTCTGCTGCTTCTGGACAGTACAAGGTGATATTCTGTCCTGTTGATGCTTAGCCTGGTGACCCATTTATCTTGATGCTTCAACAGCAGTTTATTCTAGCTTCTAGTCTGAAAAATCTAATCATTTGGGACTTTTAATGAGTTTGCGCTATCTAGTTAAGACCTTCAAGTCACACTTGTCAGAGGACTCTCAGTAGCTTGTCTTGACATTGTGACCCTGATATCACTGCATTAGTTAGAATGGTGGGATGACAGGAGATCCACAGAAGAGCAGAAAGCCGAGGGGCACTTTTTCAGTTATTCCCTTTTCTCTGGATAAATTCCCCTTCATGAGTCTAGGAACTGGCTCAGAGCTGATGCTCAGATTAGCCTTCCCTGCACTCATGGACACAGATGGCACTGCCAGCTGTGGGCTGGAAGGTCATGTTTTCTGTTATCCCTTGACAAGTCAATCATTCATTCTTTAGCATAAAAATATATGAATGGGATCTGGAAAGATGGCTCAGTGGTTAAGAGCACTGATTGCTCTTCCCTTGGTCCTGAGTTCAATTCCTAGAAACCACACGACAGCTCACAACCATCTGTAATGGGATCTGATGCCCTTTTCTGGCATGCAGGTATGCATGCTGATAGAGCACTCATATCCATAAAATAAATAAATAAATCTTTTTAGAATGTATGAATGGATATCCTTATATTGCAGTAGTATTAAATTACCAGTCATAAATAAGTATGCTTGCTTTCTGATGCCTTTCCATGTGGATGCAGGGAAACCTGCATCAGAGAGATAAAAACAAGCTGGAAAATGTATAGTAGTGCAAACCACTTTCATCTCTAGAAACACATAATTATCCCCTAAGCCTAGAGTTTACAAGACTCTAGAAACATAAGACTACTCAAACACACCTCTCATTAGCTACCAGAGGCCAAACTCATAGATCTTCTGAGAAACCCCTAGTGTACTGGGGAGAAAATGCAAAGAGCAGCATTCTTTTTTTTTTTTTTTTTAATTTAATTTTTTTTTGATACTTTATTTACATTTCCAATGCTTCCCCCTTTCCAGGTCTCCTCTTTGGAAACTCCCTATCCCCTCCCCCTCCCCGCCTCTATGAGGGAATTCCACCTCCCAGCCACCCACCCACCCACTCCCATATTCCCACCTTGACATTCCCCTTTACTGGAGCCTCTAACACCCTCAGGCCCAAGGGCCTCTCCTCCCCCTGATGGCCAACAAGGCCCTCCTCTGCCACATATGTGGTCCGAGCCATGGGTCCCTCGATGTGTATTCTTTGGTTGGTGGTCCAGCCTCCAGGAAGGAGCAGCATTCTTCCTCCTGTGGTTTGACCTTGTGGACTCCATAAAAAGTTCTTGGGGATCTCCAGGTTTCCCCATATCATACTCTGAGAACAGCTTTTGCTGAGCCAGAAAGTAAATTTGCAAAGAGCAAACAGCGATCCTTGGTCCCTCTTTGTTAAAGTCAAATAGTAAGTAGGCAGTGGACTCTCTCCCAAGCACCTTGCAGATTTTAACTGCAAAGAATGAAACTGAGAGGAATATGCACTCTTCCCCTCAAGCAACAGGATGATTTCTTCCATCCAGAACATGGAGGGACCCTCAGGAACACCACTGAGAGGGGACCAGCACTAGTGACCTGGGTATCGGAGATGGGCTCTGTGCTCAGCTGGATTTGCGTGTATTTGCACCTGGGTGCGAAGGTCTCTCGTAAACTGCTGTAAGCCCAGTCTTCCTTGAGAAATGGCTCAGGTGAGAGGAGTTCGGTCAGGGTTAGTTACACTGGCTTCAGGTGTCTGGAGGCAGTGTTTATGTCCCCAGAGGGCAGTTCCAGCAGCCCTGCCAGTTCTAGAAGCACAGAGAGCAGAAGCCACCAAGACTTCATCTGTATGTACTCTTAACTGACTCTGTTCTCAGACTAAAATGACTCGGCTTTACCTCTGGGAAGTGGGATTCCATCACGACTGTCCTGGGGATAAACGGTTGTGCTTCAGGAGTATTGGAGTTCTTTAGAAATAGCCTTTTCCAGGACGAAAGACCTCAGTGCTCCAACCACCACCAGACCACCCTAAACTCTAACTGCAATCATTCTTAGTCTCTGAGACTAAATCGAGACCGTCGGAGTCTTTAGCCCATCACAGTAAACATAAAATAAAAAGTATCCACCTTGCATGACTGGATAAAGAAGGAGTGGTCTACACCCACAGCAGAATTTTGGCCTTTCAAACAAAAGAGAACAAAAACAATAAAAATAAGAAATACTGACCCATGCTACCGTATGGGTGGGCCTGGAGGACATGGGGCTAATGAAACAAGGACACACACACCGGCTTCCACCATGGAAGCTATGGTCAACATTCCCAGAAACAAAGCAGGACATTGCACATAGGTCACACTCTAGACTTTTAAAGAGTTATTTATTTGTATATTTTATGAGTATGGGTGCTTTGTCTGCATGCACGCCTGCACACCAGAAGAGGGCATCAGATCCCATTATAGACAGTGGTGAGCTGGCCTGTGGATGCTGGGAATTGAATCCAGGTCCTTTCGAAGAACCATCAGTGTTCTAAACCTGTGAGCCATCTCTCCAACCCTACATTACCAACCTTTTTTTTTTTTAAAAAAAAAGTTCTTAGTATGATAATTCTGTTGTTAGCTGCCCATAGCCACAGTCAAACAGAAAAGAGTTTAACAAACTCCTAGACTCAGAATAAGGTCTGCACAAATGCTCGCGAGTGTGTGGGCGGACCGGACACACACACACACACACACACACACACACACACACACACACACACACACACACATATTATCATGGAGGAACCAGGCCACCAGGCAAACCGCAATCCCTTCTGTACCCCTTCCCCAAGGGCACAGCCTCCTGCTTCTCAAACCTGCCCTAAGGCTGATGCTCTGTGCCCAGAAACCTGTCTAGGAAAGGCCAGCACTGGCTGAGTGGCAGCATCCTAGTGCCAATGTCCTCTCAAGCTAATTGGTACTGCCGGCCACACCCACCTTCATTTGAACTGGGTTTACACACCTCAATCGCAGGCCTTGCACAACTAGTAAGGAACAACAGCCTAGGCAGTCTCTACCACCACCACCACAACCTCTCCCCCCAACCCCCAAAAAGATCGGGGTTTTATACAGTTCCAGGTTCAAGGGCACCTCTCACTTAGCCCCAGAGCTCTGAACAGCAATTCTTCCACAGAGTCCTTCTGGGGATCAGGGCCAGGTGGCACACCACCATGCTCTCACGGAGCCTGGGTAGTCTCTTGTCTCCTTATTTTCAGAAATCAGACAAAAGTGTCACCATAGTGAGGACTTTAATATAAGCAGACAACCTAGAAAAGGTATCTGGCAAAAGTCTCTGTCCATGTTAACTTCATTCACGTCACTTAAAAAAAATTATATAGGGAAAGGCTGGAATTTGCATACTGGTCACCGAAAGCAAGAAAACTTCAGGAGAGAGCTACATAGTGTCTCCGAGGGAAATACTATCCACCCGGTGTACCGCTTCCACCTGCTGAGGTTGGGAAACCACGGAGGAACCCGGGACAGCCAGCCTCAGCTTGCTCCGTGATGAAAAGGGTGGGGGGCCCTCCCAAGCCATCCTTCGGGAAGATCGCAACCCAAATTACTAGACAAACCAGTTTTCTGGGAGCCGCGTGCCCCACTCCTATTCCTGAGAGGTTGAGCACTGCGGGTGGGGTCTTGCCACCCTGGGCTGCGCAGGGGCCCATCTCTCCCCTCGCGGCCCACAAAGCAGTGGTGCCCTGCAGTTGCTCCGGACCCCAACCCAGACAGCAGACTTCGCTGGTCGTCCCACGCCCCAAAAGAGGTTCAATTCTCGGGCACAGGCGCGGCAGGGGACACGTCGGACCACCTCCTACACTGACCTGCAGACGCAGAAGACTGGATGCTGAGAAAGCCACGCGGGAGTCGGAGCAGCTCGTGTGGAGCCAAGAGTTTGGTTCTGCCTTTTATCCTCTCTCTGCTCTGGACCCGCCTCGCCGCAGGAGCCGCGCCCCCCACCCCCCACCTCACCTCCGCCCCAGGACGCTTGTGACAAGCCCACACCTACATCTGGGACAGAGCTGACTGCAGCTGCACCGGACGCGGCCACTCTCCTTCTACAATTGACTGGAGTTAGATTTGGGACATGCAAGGCATAGCTGGAAAGATTTGCTTCGGACCTGTGTCTGGTGGCACAGCCACCAAGAGCCAGGCATTTAGTCTTTCCTGGTTCCTGGGAGCACCGATGTTAAATTAAGTGGCTTTCAAGGTAAAGACTAAACAGGAAGGGCTTAGAAATTCTGAGTGGCAGCCTCAAGCCAGACCCCAGCGTGCACACCCTACCAAAAAGCTCCCATCTGGAGCTGAAAGAGGCCTGGTGTGAGTGTACCTCCTTTGGCAGTCCAATGTTGTAGCTGTCCTGCTTGAGCAAAAATATTTTACAGGAGATGGGGTAGGCGTGAGCCACAGCCTGCCTGCCTGTGGAGGCTGGTAGACAATTTGTCAGGGTCTCCGAGATTGAACCCAGATTGTCAAACACCTTTATCCACTGAACTATCAAGCCACTACCTGGAAGTTGGACTTGAGGGCATGAAGTGAGTTTCCCAGGAAGGGGTGAAGGGAGGCAGGAGGCAGCACCCATGTTAAACATTTCCCAAGGCCGACTGACTTAGTAACTGATAATGGAAAGCCAGACTATTGTAGGTTGGGAGCCACAATTATCTCTGGCTATCTTAGTCTCTGGAGAGCCATGTATTGCCCACCCCTCTGTTTGACTTAACATCCTTGTGACTATTAGGTAAATCCTTTGGGAATGTACAAACAAGACCCCTAGCTTCCAACAACCCTGTGCTGGTTAATTTTTTGTCAACAAGCCACAAGGAAGACTTACCAGGGAAGAAGGAACCTCAACTGAGAAATTGCCTCCCTCAGGTTGGCCTGTAGGTAAGTCTGTGGGGCATTTGCTTGACTATTGACTGATGTGGCAGGGCCCAGCCCACTGTGTACATGGCACCTCTAGGCAGGTAGGCCTGAGCTGTGGAAGAAAGAAGGCCAAGCAAGCCAAGAGGAGCAAGCCAATAAGCAGCACGTTCCACCATGGTCTCTGCTTCAGTTCCTCTCCTGGCTTCCCTTCATGATGGACTATAGCAGAGGTTCTCAACATGTACACTCTTTTGAGGGGGTGCGTGTCAAAGATCAGATATCCTAGATATCAGATATTTGCATTACAGTTCACAACAGTAGCAAAATTACAGCTATGAAGTAGCAACAAATAATTTACGGTTGGGGTCCCCATAACAGGAGGAACTGTATTAAAGGGCTGCAGCCTTAGGAAGGCTGAGAACCGCTGAACTCTGAGCTGTAAAACGTAACTAATCCTTTTCTCCCGGGTTGCTTTAGGTCATGGGGTACATCACAGGAGCAACAAGGACAAATCCAAATAGGGATGCTTCAGATAATGTCCGAGCGCTATAGCAGCTACTTCCTGTCCTCACTGCTATGGCTGATCTGATGTTTTCATCCATGTATTTTAAAATGTCTTAATTTGAGCTGGAGAAATGACTCAGTGGTTAAGAGCACCAGCTGCTCTTCCACAGGATCCGTATTGATTCCCAGCACTGACATGGTGGCTAACAACCATCTGTAACTCCAGTTCCAGGGGATCCTACACCCTCTTCTAGCCCCTAGGGTCACCTGGTGTACCACAAGATACAGACATACATGCTGGCAAAATATCCGTATGCATAAAATCATAGTTTTTTTAAAAGTTTAAAATTTATGATTTTGTTATAAAAACTTCTTGAAACTGTTGCCATGTTGGAATGTGACA
>CM052708.1:55103232-55155468 GCA_028551405.1 Uromys caudimaculatus | reverse complement strand
TTCCTTTCTTTCCTTCCTTCCTTTTTCCCTCCCTCCCTCCCTCCCTCCCCCCTTCCTTCCTTCCTTCCTTCCTTCCTTTCCTTCCTTCCTTCCTTCCTTCCTTCCTTCCTTCCTTCCTTCCTTCCTTCCTTCCTTCCTTCCTTCCTTCCTTTCTTTTTCATTTTACATTCCAATCACAGCTCCTTCCCTCCTCTCTTCCCAGCCCACCCTTACAAATTTCTTCCTCCATTTCCCCCTCCCCTTCTCCTTAGAGAAGGGGAACCGCCCTTGGGTACCACCCCACTCTGAGAAAGTTTAGGCACTTTCTCTCCCCTTGAGGCTTAACCAGGCAGTCCAAGTTGAGGGGAAGGGGATCTTTGGCAGGGAACAGAGACAGAGGCAGCCCTAAGGGGGCCTTTCTTATTCAACAACCACACCCTGTCTTAAAACAAATGAACAACCAAAAACAACAGCCAAGAACAAAAAACTGTACAGTGGCTCATGTCTTTAAATCCAGCCCTAAGGAGGCAGAAGCTGGGAGATCTCTGTGAATTCAAGGCCAGGCTGGTCTACATAAAGAGTTCTAAGTCAGTCAGCGCTACACAGTACAGCCCTGTTTCAAAAACATGAATAAATTCTCCTCCAGTCTTCAGCTGGCTTACTGAAGAACGTTTCTCTTACAGTAAGATCTATGGAGGCATTATCTTAATTGAGGTTCCTTCCTTTCAGATAACTCTAGCTTGTGCCAAGTTGGCATAAGACTAGCCAGCACAGTAACTGATGATCAAGGATCATCTGAAATCTGCTGGGGGGCAAACCTCTGGCCACTCCTGTGAGGGATTACCTAGATGAGCGAGCCTCTCAGACTGTCTGTGGAGACTATTTTGGTTATGCTAATTGATGTGAGAAGACCCATCTTAATTGTGGACAGGATCATTCCAAGAGCATGTGTGCAGGGGTGTCAGTGTGCATCCCGACTGCAGATGGAGAAGACAGTCAAGGAGTAATGGCAGAGCCTCTGCTTCCCGGATGTGGATGCGATGTGACCAGCTGTTCAAGCTCCTACTTCCCTGGCCTCCTCATCATGACAGACTGTGGAATGCTCCTTGAACTGTGACTATAGGAAACAAATGAACACAATAACCTGGAGCATGCTTATATATATATATAATGTTTTAATAGTTTAGAAACAGCATGTAAGCTGCATTCTTAGGTTGCTCTGCCCTCCATCCTTCCTCATGAGTGTCCCAGAGCCTTCTACATCATACAGATTAAACGCTGTGTATGTCTTTATTCTCGCAAGCGTGTGGAGTCACAATCTAATCTGCAATCCTCCTGATCTCTCTTTACTCACTCGCGTATTCCTATCAAGAACAAACATTTGCTCACCCACGTTCAAGCTATTTTCTAGCACCCTTTTATTTCACCCTGAAGGTCTCCTGTGAGCATTCTCCAAAGGCCACAGCTAGTGATCATTAACTCCTTAACATAGATTAACAATCTTGTCTTTTTATTCACATATTTAAAAATACATTTACAAATAAAAATCACAATAGCAATGAGTCTTATATTTGCCCTTGTAATCATACATGTTGGAGACATGTTTTTTCCCTCAGTTTTCCTTTATCTAGGAATATCTGAACTTCTCCCTCATTTTTGACAGATATATAATTCTCAATATCATACCATTGACCTGTGGGCTCTGTGGCTTTTGATGAGAAACTAGTTGATAATTTCTTGCTGAAGACCAGTAATGAGTAATAAGTTTTTCTCTTACCACTTTCTGAATGGGGTGTGTGTGTGTGTGTGTGTGTTCACGGTTCAGTATAATGGGTCTTGGCACAGGTTTGAAGCTTATACTTTGGAGGCTGCCTGGCTTCTTGATTTCGTCTACTTATGCCTTTCATCAAATATGAGGAGTGCTCAGGCCTTCCGTCCAATTCTTCTGCTCCTTGCTGGACCCCCATTATCCATCTGCTGTCTACTTGACGATGCCCCACTGGTCCACTCACGTTCTTTCTGTTCACACACTGGATGCTTTGTTCTCCAGCTCTGCTGACCCTTTCTTCTTCTAGATCAAACATTTTTAAACATTTTCTACTAACCCTTTTATTTCAGGTATATTTTTCAGACTCAAGATTTCAATTTCTTTCTATAATTTCCGTATTTTATTTTTTCATTTTACTGAAAGATTATTTAGTACCTCGTCAGTGTTTTCCCTTTGACCCTTTGAACACATTTAAGCTGTTTACTTGTTTCATAAGTCCAATGTCTGGACTTCCTCCTGTATAGTATAGTTATTTTCTATTTGTTTTGTTCCTTTGAATAAATGCTAATTAATTTCTTATTTCTTTGCATGTATTATATTTTTGTTGAAATGGGATATTTGATTATAATGGAAACAAGATGCTCACTCAGTCTTCTCTGGTATTTATAGTTGTTACTAACAGCTGTGAAAAGTTGCTTGGTTACTTTAAAATGCTAACCACCCTTAGTACTCAGTACTTAGAAGGCTGCAGTCGTCTGTAACTTTAATTTTTTCAAATGCCTACTTTTTATGATGGTTCTTAAACACTTTAACCTTCCTTTTAGCCCACCACTCACCAGAGGGAGTGGAAAAGAAAGGATACGTGGGAAGTGGACCTGTTTAGAAAGGTTCTTTGGAGAAACTCCCATCTGTGTTGTCTGGAAATTGGCAGTTTAGTTTACAGGTCAGCAGTGGCAGCTCAATCCACTTGAAAACACTTCACGGATACACCAGCAGTCCAGTTCAGCAGAGTTGGGAGTAAACACAGATCAGCAGCAGTGACACTACCTAGTAGAGACAGCCAGGCCTCAACCTCCACTTCAGTCAGCAGGAGGGACCAAGACCAACAGGATCACCAGGAAAAGTTCTCGGCTGTGCCTCTCAGCAAATCGGAAGATTAGTAAAGATGCCAGATCAACAAGCATTGCACAACTAGCCGTATAAGCAAGCCTAGCTCAGCCCTCATCACTATCCATTGAGTTCTATTTATATTCTCTCTAAACATCACGTGTCCTCCGTGGGTCTTGCCTCAGCACGTGCCATCTGTCTCAGCTGACATCACTCTGCCAATCAGTCCGAGGAAGCAGCAAGAAACTGCAGCACATCACCAGAAATTTTTTGGTGCATTTCTATGGAGTCCCAACAAATGCAACTATGCAATGTAAGGCAGACCGATACACGCATATCGTTAGCTCAGAATCCTTCATCCTGTGTCTTTTCACATGCTTGCTTTAGCAGAGCATCCTCTCTCCTGGGTCTGCTTCAGGGAAATGTTCCTTCATGAGTCTGCCTTAGTCTTTCACCTGGGTCCACTTCAGGAAAACACTCTTCCATGTGTTTGCTCCAGCAAAACACCATCCAGCACAACGCACTCTCTAAAGAGCCCTTCAGTTTCCACTTCAGAAGTCTGTGCCACTTCTTCCAACCAAACTATCTTTTCAAAGACTGTATTTCTTATGTGCAGTCACTGAACTCTGTTCCTTCCCTTTTTCTATAAATTATATCTTGAAAGAGATTTCCTTGAATACCAGGAACCTTAAACCTAACTTTAAACAATATACAAAGGCACTTCTTCCCCTGTCAATACATCAACTCAGACTAGCATCTCGCACATTTAGCCGGGTGGGCACCAAGCTTAAAGAGATTGCCCCCATGTAAAAGTTCCAGAAGTCTTCAGGCTTTCTGAGCACACATTTCCCTTTGGCATGTACATGGCTGTCTGGACTCCCTCAAACCCAGATTGCTCTGAATGTCCTACTTTATCAAAGAATTTCCCCCAGCTTTCTACCTTAGCCTTTCTCCCAAGGTCTTAGGTCTATTGTCCATTTAACTACGTGTCCCAGATATCTACAGGAGGATTTGTTTTGTCATTGGTGTTTATGACAGCTCTGTTTTTTAGCCTGTGCTGGGTCAGTGGAGTCAGAGATGGGAACCTGGGATTAGTTTTTCAGATAAAGTGAGACACTGGCAAAAAGTTGTGGGATGGAAAGTCTGCCAGTTTGGGGAATGGATGAGTTGGCTAACTGGGTGCCATGCAATCCTGAGGGTCTAAGTTCAGACTCCCAGCACCTACTTAATGAGACAAGCACAGTAGCACATACCTGTACTCTTAGCACTGGTGTGGTAGAGGGGAGGATCCCCGGGTGTTGAGATTTGATCTGTTGCTATGTGCTAAATTCTATACCCAAATGTCTAGGCCTACGAGTGAATTCTCATGTTTACTAGACCTTGTTCCTTAATTTAAAACTTTTGTTTAAAGAAAAATGCTACAGCCAATTACTGGCGGGATTGGAAGTAGGTAGGTTTTTGAGTTACCTGGTTGATCGAGAGAGAGAAATGGGAGAACAGGAGGAGAAAGGAGAAGGCACCTGTCGTAGTTAGGGTTTTATTGCTGTGAACAGACACCATGACCAAGGCAACTCTTATAAGAATCTTTAATTGGGGCTGGCTTATAGGTTCAGAGGTTCAGTCCATTATCATCAAGGTGGAAACATGGCAGCATCCAGGCAGGCATGGTGCAGGAGGAGTTGAGAGTTTTACATCTTTATCTGAAGGCTGCTGGCAGACTACTGGCTTCCAGGCAGCTAGGATGAGGGTCTTAAAGCCCACATCTACAGTGACACACCTACTCCAACAAGGCCACACCTACTCCAACAAGGCCACACTGACTCCAACAGGGCCACACCCTCTAATAGTGCCACTCCTTGGGCTGAGCATATACAAACCATAAGAGCACCATGAGAGGAGACTGACCATGAGTACATGGCCAGGAGAAACAGCAAGTGTCTGGGGAACACTGCTGGGGAAGTAGCCAGGGCAACAGTTAGAAAAGTAGATTAGGGGTTACCCAGTAATTGTCATAGCCAAATAAAATAACCATAGTCTGAGTCTCATATATTTGTAAGCTAGTTGTGGATAAGCTTAAATTGATTCAACTACACCTGGGGCTTGCTGGTCAGATAGTATAGCTAAATGGGTGATCCAGGTTCTGTGAGAGACGGTCTCAAAAAGTAAGGTGCAGAATGACTCAAGAAGACACACAAGGCCAGACTCAGGCTCATATATACACATGCACACCCCCCAGTATCCTGTGCCCACAGATTCTTGTTAGTCTCACCATGACACTACTTAAATCAGTTATGGTGATGATCTTTTTGTCTCATCATGTCTTCTACTTAATAGCTGGCATTTTACCTTCCTTCACTGACTTATCTTTAATTATGCATTACTATACATACTCAGTCATTAGTATCTACAATACACAATCTTATATGGAAAGTGCCTGTTCATAGGTAAGTCATATCTAAGGCTTACTTGCACATTCTTTGTAAAATAACAGTAGTAATAGCACACACAGAGATGTGACAGAAAAATGCAAGAATGTTCTCATTCACTACTGAAGAACAGCACAGAAGACAGCACTGTACTGTTTCACCCATCTTAAATTTTAAAAAGTATATGGAGTAATGGCTCAGCATTAACCAAGCACTGGCTACTCTTCCAGATACCTGGGTTCAAGTCCCAGTACCCACATGGCAACTCATAATTGTTTGTACCTCAAGTCCCAGGGGCTCTCATGCTCTCTGTGGCCTCCTTGGAAACTGTATGCATGTAGTACACAGACACACATGCAGGTAAAACAGCCATATAAAGTAATAATAATAATAATAATAATAGCAATAATAATAGTAATAGAAATACAGCAATTTCAAGTGAAATAGAACCAAAAGATCTCACACATTTTTCAGAGATGGTAAAATCAGATTCCACACAGCAACATTTGAATACATTCTAATTTTATTACTACTGCCAAGAAATTTAACACCAGCATCAATGTAACAGTCCTCTGAGGCAGAGGGAGAACATGACACAAAAATACTACTCAGCAAACAGTACCGCACTCAAGAGGCTGTTTCTCAATGTCATATACCAAGTGACAAACCAACTCAGGGGTACTGGCTCCAGTTACATGACATATCAACTCATTACTAACTGAACATTACAGGTAGTAGTAAAATGTTGTGCAGACTTTCAAAAGCTTAGAATTTTCCCTAAGAGTATGTGTGCACATGCATGTGCACAGAGAGACATACAGTATAAAAACTGTTCTGCACAGCATTCTCAAGTTTCAGCAAAGCATACATTTCATGCACGTTTGCCACACAGTGCAACTTTATTGTTTAAGACATGAATGATAGTGCACTTCTATCCAAAGAGTCACATTCAAATACAGAGTGCAGTCCTTATGCTCGGCTATTGAAGAAATACACATTCTTTTTCTAAATTAAGTTGTGCAAGGACAATTATTTTTAATGTAACCCTAGCAAATCTCTGAGGACTAAGCAATGGTTCTAGGTGCGCCTATGGGAATACCCCACCTTCCCCAGTCACGCGGTTTAAAGGTGTAGCCAACGCCTAAACACGACAGCTGCGGGCAGTGCTGCACAATGCCACCGTATTACAAGTCACAGCCAATCTTTGATTTGCAGGAGGCTAAAGAGAAAGGCTCTCAAAGCCAGCCCCATGAAGACAATGTGGCACCCACAGGGAGCTCCCTGACTGCTCACTACGTGCACAATTTGCACTTCTGCAAGGCTGTTCTTAAGAGTCAGAGAGTTCAGAAATTTACAACCTAGTCCTACAATCTCGGGTTTCCTCTGGGATGGCTGCACAAAGGAAGCAGCTGCTGTGGACAGTGGATTACGAGACAGAGTGAAAGCAGAACCGAACTTATAATAAAAATTTGGAAACTTACAGTAGAAAGGACATTTTGCACACTGTACCATCTGCCAATAAATACAAATGGAGAAACCGGTTTCTTCGCATTCTCTGTTGAGATGCTGGATGTCCCAGCTTTGGAGAGAGTTCGGTCTTCCGGCCAGCATGACAAGGAAGCCATGAGACACAATGAGAACTTCTGATATAATTTGTACCGGATGTGCCCAATGACATCATCTGTTGGTGAAGGTCAAAGCTTCCAGAATCAGGTGGGGGTGGGGACTAGAGTGTTCCTGCCCTCATGCAGTTGTCACTAGCATCTGTGTGGACAAGCCTTGAGGCCTAACAATGACAATGGCTCCACCCCAAACCAGACCCTTCCCAGTGGCCACTCTAAGAATTGAGATGTGGAAAAATGCTCTGCCCCAGTTTTCACACTGGGAGATTAAATTCAGGTCATATTTTTCCTGTGACACTGACTTCATTAACACAAACCAAATCCTGACCAAATCAAAGGGTAAAATCCCACTAAACCTCATTTTTTCAAAAATGAAATGCAGCAGTTAAGACCCAACTGTGTCAGGCTCCAAATTCAAAGAGTTTTAGACTCTGGATATACAAGTTTCAGATGACTATCTGCTACCATCTTCCCATATTTGGTGAAAAGATTACACTAAATTTTTGTCTTTTGACATGCTAATTTTTCCTTAAAATAAATGTGTTAAGATTATTGGATTTTATTATTTTTGCTTTTCTCTTCATTGCATACAATAAAAAATACTGATGTCACTGTAAAGTCTTGCCAACAAAGAAGTTTCAGGTTTCTTAGATGATCAAGTAACTCTGGTTTTCTGATTTTCAAAAAATTACTGACTTAAACCCAAGCAGCCCTGCACTGCTGATAAAGGAGTGGCCTCTGAGACTTTCCCACAGAGTCTGTGGCCTACGCTGTGAAATCTCCCTCAGATGTAAGCAGAGGCCGTGGGTATGAGGGGACCTGAGGGGCCTAGTGATTACTTGCTCCCACACGGCCTCACTTACTCATGAATTGCCCTCTATCTTCTTCACCAGAGGTTTTAGAGCCATGGTCATTCAGGCAACTCAGCATCACACTGACCCAGTTTCCTGAGTGCAGCTGCTGTATTTACTCATTGCATCCAAAGGAAGGACATAGACAGTGTTACTCCATAAAAACCAACTCAGTGATAGTGCGCCTGTGTTAATCGAGTTCTTGAGTTTAGGAAACTGTAGTGTTTGCCACATTAAATGACCCTTGGAAAGTAGAACAATACAAAGGTTTGCTTTTAAAGCTGATATTCAGATAATCTCTATTTATAAATCAATACTAAATGCAAGCTTGTCAAAAACAGTGGTGACTGCTGTTTCCAGAGGTTCTGGAATACAGGAGTTATGACTCAGGAATGCACAGCGAGTGCTCATCAAGAAGACAGGCACAACAGGGGTGCAGCAGAGCTCTCCCTGACCAAACATAATAAATTCTCCATGTCTGTGTGCACAGAAGCCTTAAGGCTGGTCCACAGCAGTGGGAATCACTTTTTAAGAACTACAAAGGAGAAAATCTCTAGATGGTTTTCCTTATGGATCAGCTGAGAAGTCGAGGACTCCTTTACACACGGCTGAGACAAAAACATAGGAAACCTGTACGGCAAAGGCAGAGTGATAGACAGGGCCAGTGACCGAGCAGCCCCAGAAATCCAGGCAAGTTCTTCTTTGAAATTCACATGAAACAGGCCTTCAGAAAGACAGCCTTGCGTGTGCTCCACTCCTCAGTGAGCCAAAGAGTAGGTCAAGAGGAGAGCTGAGCTTAGAGGTGGCAGTGGGCAAACCCATGAGCAGAATCAGGACTGCTGATTGGTGCCTGGCCTTCTGCCACAAGTTGAAGGAGGGAGGGAAGAAGAGGAGGCAGGGCAACTGGAGATGGAAAACAGCGCTTCAGCAGGGCCCACACACCCTGCTAGAGTCTTAGCCTCACTCTGTAGGTGGGCTAGCCAGGAACCTATATAATATAGCTCAGGATGGCTTCAAATTTATATCCTCCTGCCTCAGCCTTCCAAGTGCTGGGATTAGAGAGGTGCCTCCTGCAGCGGTTCTATTTTCACCTTTATACACAACTCAAAAAGGGGTCAGGGAAATGTTATGTATAGATGAAGCTGACATGGCTTTAAAAATTACTCTACAAGTATTTTCTTCTAGAAACGACAGCATTTGCAACAGCAAGCAGTTGGCACCTGCCATGAGACAGACAGCAGGAAAGCACCAGCCCCAGGCATGCAAAGGTTCAGCACTCAGAGCTGACTGCACCACTGCAGCCCTGCTTCTGACACAGCAAGGTCTCAAGCAGCTGGGCCACTTTCCTAGTTCCCACTTCGGTGCAATCCTGTTTGCCTAACACAGGATGGATTTACAAACGGCTCACACTGACATCAAAGTCTAGCTGTGGCACAAGTCAACTCTTAAAATATTTCAAAGTAAAATAAGTCACATGGAGGTAAATACCAACCAGTGCAGTAAGAACTCAGACCTCTGGCTTACAGATGCTGTCTGTGCTGTATGGTTCTAAAAAGTGAATTCTATTCAAGCGATGGCTTCATTCACACCCATGGCTCAACGCACATTTTGTATGTATGGTCAGAAACCTGAAAAGCCAAGGCAGTGGCAGCAGATGGCTACCAGTAAGGAATCCTACTTCAGTTCTCTAAGGCGCACACTTTTAGTGTCTACTTGCAAATTTATCTTTTCTTAATGAAGTTATCAGAGGACCACACCTATTGCCCTTGTACAAAGATTTATCTCAAATAACTATTCTGATTTTCCTTCTTGACAAAACAGGCTTTGTTAGTCCAAAACTCTTTTTTAAAAAGAATGGTCATTTTATAGCTGGGAGTGGACGATAGGGGCAGGATGATATCTTAAACATACAATTCTGGCTTCTCAACCATTTCCATTAAAAAAAACCCTCTATACTTGAATGCAAATAAGCATGGCCCATCTTGTAGATGGATTCTTAACTAGTCTGGACCACTGTTCAGAAAGTGGTGACGGAGAACAGCATAGGGCAGGTGTAGGTGTCATATATTGAGGTGACAGCACCTCCTGCTCCCAAAGTGAAGGGCCTAACAGGCCTATCTGTGTGTTAGTGACTTCCACCTTGAAGTGCTTACAAGGCCATAACATTATAGGGATCCCACACCTACAGCCAAGTTCAAGGCTACTGTGTACATGAACTGAAGGGCAAAGAGAGGGAGAGACAGACTCAGGCCCAGACAGGTCCTCAGGACAGGTGGAGATCTCTCAAGGACTCTCGCGTAGCCCATCCTCTGTTTCCAATTCAGCCAACTGCCTTCTCAGGACATTGACCTTGGCTTGTAACTCCTTGTTATATTCGATGATGTTAACCATTTCCTCGTATGCTTCATCCAGATACTTGGAGGATCTGCTCCAGCGTAGGAAGATCCCTGCAGAATCCGGGGACGAACAACAGGAGTAGGATGTTCAGAGAGGTACTGTTCCCTGGCCCCTCCATGCACCACTGTACAGTTGCCCACAACTCATGCTGTATTTGTTTAGATTTCTGTTTTGCAGCACTAGAGACTGAACCCAGGATCTTACACATGACAGACAAATGCTCTACTACGGAATGACGGCCCTTCCTAATTTTGAGAAACAGTTCTCACTAAATGGCCCAAGCTAGTCTGAAACTTGTGATCCTCTTGTCTCATCCTCCAAGCAGCCAGGACTCCAGGCATGCACCAGCACACTTGGCTCACTCACCAGGCATGCACCAGCACACTTGGCTCACTCACCAGGCATGCACCAGCACACTTGGCTCACTCAGGTGAGTATCATGTGCTTCATGATACTCTGACCTACACAGATTCTTCAGTTCCTGAAAGAATCCACACAGTGGCAAAGAACTGCAGTTGTCATGGAGGTGTTTGCTGGTTATAACCAGAACCACTGTTGTTATATGCTCATGAAAACATGCTGGTCACTTACAGTGCCACATCACTCTATACCATTATTCATTATTTCAGTGACTAAGTATGACAGTGGTTTTTAAGTAAACTGCCTCAGAAACAGTGAAAAATTTTATTACATTTTATTCAGATGATGTGTGCATGTGTGCGTATGTTCATATGTGCATGTGTGTGTGTTTGTGTGTGTGTGTAAGTCAGAGGACAAGCTGCCAGAGCTAGTAGGTTCTCTACTTCCACCACATGAGTCCTGGGGTCAGAACTCAGATTGTCACTGAGCTACAAGTTCTTTACAAAGGAAGCAAAGCAACTCTCATTTAGGAAATTGCTCAGTCTGTGACTCGTGGCCATCTACAACAATCCAGAGAGTAAGCAGAGAGGTTCTGCCCCGTCACAGATTTCAAACACAGGGGCCTGCTCAGGGAACCTAGACACTGATGGAGGCATTTAGATTCCCTAGCCTGAGGAGGAGGATGCACTCAGCAGACATGCCAAGAGGAACAAGAGGCAGTCCAGACAGAGAAAGCACCACATGATGGGCAAGTCACTTTCTATCCATGAGCTATCCCAAGAGCACCACAAATTAGAAGTTGTCAAGAGACATGCACGGTATGAACTTCCCAAACAAGAGCCCTTCTGTATCTATGGTGCTTAGTGCAAACATGCATGAAGATGCACTCACTGTCTTCACAGTGAGTACTAAGTTCAATGGACCATCTACTGTGCCAGCGGAATGAACACCTAATATACTTTATGTGACATGGTCTTTGAAAACAAAACAAAACAAAACAAAACCAAGCTTTGCTATTTAAGGAGATTAGCTTCACATGAAAAATTACACATGGAAGAACCTATCTTAGAACACACTTAGAAATGCTTATGAGTTGCTACTCCACATTAACAGTGGTGCCTGCAGCCTGCAGCACCCACTGGTATTTGGTGTTGACTTACAGACCCTACTGGAATGACTATGTGACATCATTTAACACACATTTAACTGTAATGATGCCTAAGAAATGAACAGAAAGGAGAACTTATAATTCATTCATGTCCCCACTATCTACCAACTCCTGGCAAAGTATCCCTGTTAATCAGGGCATGTCGGTCAGCTCCCATGCCCACACTGAGAAAACAGTAACACCCATACACAGGTCTGTGGGCTATCAGCTGGCCATCTTCATGCCCACACTGAGAAAACAGTAACACCCATACACAGGTCAGTGGGCTATCAGCTGGCCATCTTCAATTATCAATTACTGTGGCATGTGACCCCAGGCCAGATCAGGGCACAGCTTGGAGTATGTGAATCTCTACACACAGTGAGAGAGTTACCTTCCCACAGCTGGAGACTCTGTGGAGCTACAGAAGGCCAGATGACCAGGTTGTTGGATTCGAAGAGCGGATTGGTGAATTTACTCAGCTCGCTGGGTCGATTGACCCATGACCACAAAGACATTGTTTTCTGCTGTAGCTTCAACTTACATCTGCTCAAAAAAGAAAATCACCATTAGAGTCATTAGGAGCTAAGAACCACCCTTATGTGCTCATCCTACCAGGACCTGTACTACTCCCGAGTAACATAAAATAAGACTCTTAGTAGAGAAACAAGATGCTTTAGGATGAAAATATCTGCCAGAAGCAACTGCTGTCAAGCTCCTAACCCTTCTGGAAGCAGCTGTGGCTAGGCTGAACTGTCACTCAGGGCCCGGGGACAGTTTAATGTCACTCAGGGCCCAGGGACAATTCCCAGGTAAACCAGGAGTCAGAGGACCTGTACTGAGGTTATATTTGTAAAGATTTATTTCCCAAATTTTAATTTTGAGTATCCATCTGTTGTCACATGGATGCAGCTGTCCTCAGAGGGCGCTGTGAGCCACCTTGTCAGAGTGCTAGGAACATAGTTTGGGTCCTCTGCAGGAGCTGTACGAGTCCTCACTGTGGAGCCACCTCCAGCCTTCAGCCACACTGTTGATGGCTTAGCGGTGTGTCTCTGGACAGTCACCTGATTTCTCTGTATCTTAGTCTCCTAAACTACAGAAGAGGAGGGAGGGCATGTCTGGTTATATCATAACTTGTCTCCCAAATACATGAAACTGTGATCATACATCAAGACACTAACATGAAAATGGCTGTCTAATCTGCTTCAAGCTTTTAAGCAGTGCATCAACTAATTTTAATCCGGCAGCAGAAAGCCTAGGGTTCCCTCTCACTGAGCACATGCTTGGCTCATAAGGTGTCTGTCTGTACCTTGAATAATTTAATTTGTATTTAACTGTAGATTCCACCTTCTTTTTTAAAAAAGATTTATTTATTTATTTAATGTATCAGTACACTGTAGCTGTCTTCAGACACACCAGAAGAGGGCATCAGATGCCATTACAGATGGTTGTGAGCCACCATGTGGTTGCTGGGAGTTGAACTCAGGACTTTGGAAGAGCAGCCAGTGCTCTTAACTGCTGAATGGCTCTAGCCCAGATTGTACCTTCTCAGAGATGCATTCACACACACCCAACCCCAGTCTGTCTGTCTGTCTGTCTGTCTGTCTGTCTGTGTGTCTCTCTCTCTCTCTCGGTTTTCGTGACAGGGTTTCTTTGTATAGCCCTGGCTGTCCTGGAACTCACTCTGTAGACCAGGCTGGCCTCGAACTCAGAAATCCGCCTGCCTCTGCCTCCCGAGTGCTGGGATTAAAGGCATGCACCACCACCGCCGGCCAACCCCAGTCTCTTTTAGGAAGTGGCCTGGTGTGAGCTCACTCACCTCTCACTTTCATTGCTGCCCAGGAATGTTCCGAACTGTGAGGCATAGGCGTGCTCAAAGAGCAGGATGAGAAAATGCTCATTAAACTCAAAGGAGCAAGGGAACTGCCGGAGGATCTGCCACACACAGTCCAGGAAGAGAAGAAACACAGGGGCCTCCCACTTCTGCTTGCTGCTGCAATAGGCTGACTGTGCGCAGCGCTGTTGGAACGGGTGACCAGCCTAGTGGAAAAGACAGAAATGACCACATTGTGGCACACCTAATCACAAGGCACTTCTATTTACTGGAATACCATAAAGCCAATGTAGCTACAGCCTGGATGAGTTTTTGGGTTAAAATACTTCTGCAACTAAGGAAAATGATAATTTCTAAACCCTTGGCAAAGCTGTGTAGTGAGGAGATGAACATGGGGACTGAAAATGTCCTTCAGACATCACATGCAAGGTGGAGCTTAAGTAATGACGATTTATGAAATCCTCAGCCTTGATTTTAACTATCATCCAAGTTGTGTCTGTTAACAGTCACTATACAGCATTATCCTAACATCATAGGGCAGTGGTGTGTCCTAGGGAGAAACACAAGGACAGGACAAGAGTCTCTAATGACAATGACAGGACATGAAGGGAATGAGTCAACTCCATTTATGAAAGGAGGCTTGGTTCTCACACACATCATGAAAGTGGTGACCTTTAACTGGATGTGTAAAGGAAGTGTAGGCTGGAGCAGGATGGACAAGAGGCAGACTGTGGAAGTCCAGTCTGTGGTCACAGCCGTCCCCCCGTCCCCCCCGGCTATCTGTATCAAGACTCAGCTCATAGAAAACCTTCTATGTTTAACATTCTATTTCCCACACTGATAACAAACAAAAGTTGAAGATCCCTTGTCTGACTGGGACCAGAAGTACTCTGGGCCCCAGGGTTTTTCATAGTTTGAAAAGTGGGAGTGCAACATGCGATATTTTGGGGATGGAAGCTAAGCCTCACAGCACACGCCTTATCCATACAGCCTGAGGGTGAGTCTGTGCAGGCTCATTCCACACCTGCGTTCCCACGGCAGTAATCACAAGACGTCAGGAGTCAGCCTTTTGGAGCATTGGGGATTTTCACATCAGGGATGTGCAACCTGTGAGCCATATAAACAGATGTTGGGATGGGACTGCCGCTCTGGGGGGTCGCCTGCTTGTGTGTACGGCAGACAACACGGGAGACTGAGACACTGAAAGCTGATGATAAGTCTAAATTCTTATTTGGGTGAAGGCAGATTATCTGACTCACAGAAAATTAAACATACAACTTAAAATTTTTAAATAATCAAAATTTCATGCATTATGTTAGCATCACAACTAAGATTTCCATCTCAGTGACTGGCAGTCTCTCCCATTCCTTCCCAGCAGTGTTCTCACCTGCAGCCACTCTCTTTCTATCAGAGCCTCAAAGCCTCGGATGGTTCTGCTTCTTGGTTCCAGGATGATCTGGGCTAGAGAAGTCACCTGCAGCGTGGAATCGGTTCCTTCTGTCCCATGAATCAACACTGACGCACCTTCCCTGAGAGGAAAACCCAGAGCACAGATGAACGACTCCTTAGTGATGACCATTTCCTGAATAGAGTGCTTCAGGGTGACCAGCACCATCAGTAGGGTATGGAGTCTAAATAAGACACTGGACAGGGGAGAATTCTCTTGGGGAAAACATGAGACTACAATGAATCCCAAACTTCATATAACAAGAATCCTTTTGCACCAACATACCTCACAGCACCCTTCAACTGACCTTCTATCCCTTTACAAAACCACAGTCCCTGCCACAGCAGGTACTTGCTTTCACTGCTTTAGTGGCTGAGCAAACTCTGTTCCAACCAAACTTATAACCACACATTAAAATTACTCTTTCAACCTTGAACTCAGCCTCTCCCTGAGCAGCCTTCACCAACTGTAATGGGACCAAGAATCAAGTTCTAAACCATACTTTGTGATACAAAAAGTGGGAAAAAGCAAAAACATGCAAGTGTCATCTCTAGAACCTGGTGCTGACACCACTGCCCACGTTACCAGGTGCTTGGGACCTGAGGATCCTAAAGAGACACCTAAATGGACCACACCCTGCCTTCTTCCACCCTTTGTATTGAAACCACAGTAAAGACATTTTTAGAAAAAGGACATTTCATGTTTAGGATCTACTACATTATTTTCCCATGCATATCATATAGTAATAACGAGAGACGGTGTCCTACTCTTTTCACTTTTATTGTAAACATTAACTAAGTTTTATGCCACGCTTAGCACTGCTATAGTAATGGATATATAATATTCCATTAAGTGGCTAAATTATAATCTACTTAGTCCTACACATCTTTATGATACTATGGTTGATGTACTTGTCTGTGGGATTATATTGGAGCTCTTAATATGCAAATAAGACTCTACCAAAGGTTAGATATGGTGGTTTGAATAGGAATGGCCCCCATAGACTCTTGTATTTGAATGTTTGGTCATAGGGAGTGGTACTATTAGAAGGTGTAGCCTTGTTGGAGTAGCTGTGCCCTTGTTGGAGGAAGTGGATCACTGGGAGAGGGCTCTGAAGTCTAAGAAGCTCAAGTCTGGACAGTGTGTCTCAGTCTCTCCTTGTGGCCTGCTCATAGGAGTAATTTGGTAGATTTTGACTAAATGAGTCAAAAGTGTCCATGTTAGCAGTGTGTCCTTCTGAGCTGATGACTTCTTGTCCCAGCTTGATTTAACTGGCTAAATCCCGATCTACCCCAAAGCAAACAGCAGTAGCTGTGATCCCCATCCCGTTTACTAACTTTTATCACAAGATCTTACGCAACCCACTGCAGTTTCTCTCTAGATTTGAAAAAAATGAAGAATGTATTTCCCTAATTTGGAAGCAACAAACAAATTACCATTTCAAAGTGCCATCAGGGAAGTGGTGACAACTTATACCTACCTATGGCTTCAGTGGGAATCTCCTCTTTAAAAAGCTCTATGCTTCTGCAACAATTTATACAATCCTCCTGCCTCTGTTCATTTTTCTGCCTCGAGTCTCAAGGATTAGGAGCCTTTAATGGAGTAAATACCAAGATTTCTCGGCACCCTGCACAACCACCAGTAGGACTAGCCAGCTGAGACTCGAGTAACTACCCAGGCCAAGTGCTTTAGAACGGCAACACCGTGTGACAGTGTTACTCCACTGATACTGTGAAGAAAACTGCCTTTCATTCTTTCTTATGATAAATTCCTAATTTAAGGATTTCACACAAAAAGTAGATCTGTGGTACTTAAAAACTGTGTCATCAGAGACATGTACATGGACGTTAATCACATTCACTCAACAGGCATGGTCTAGTCAGTATCAGTCCCACACACATCATCACCAGTAACTGTAAGCAGACCCCACATGTGACATCTGATAAAGCCATCTGGACACCAAGGAGTGGGGATGGACTTGAATGTGCTCTATGCACATGTCTGGATAGGAACGATGTCTGGTTCCCACTGAGGCCCATCCAGGGAGGCCAAGCCCACACTACCTGTCAATGCACTGGGCCGCCAGGCAGGCAGTGGTCAGAATCTCCTTGATGTGTGTCAGCCAGTTGGAGGCCTCCAACTTGCTGAGCCATCGGTCCATGTTGTGAGTTTGTTCATTACATGCTTCTACAAGTTTGATTAGGCTCTCCTGAAGAACATGGTATCTTTTAAAACAAGAAAGAGAAAGTTACAGGAAGAAAGACAGATAGATAAAACAAATGATAAAGAAAACAAACCCAAATCTGTCTCTGGTGCAGTCGGTGGCAAAGCAATTCACAACACTTACACTGCTATGCAGCAAACTAAGGATTAAGGGTTGAAAAGGACTTTTAGCACTACTGCAAAGATGCTTCAATGTCTTGTGGCAAACTGTTCCAGCTGAATGAACAAGAAGAGGCCCAGTCCACCAAGCTGGATTACCTGGGAAGGCAGAGAACAGGGCCTTGCCCTGTGACCATCTGATCCCAAGACTTGGGGCAACTTACACCTCTGACCCTACAGCTGCTAAGTGATCTAAATTACACATCTAGGTCTCAGCAGTGACACCCATGACCAGCATAAATCCTATTCAGTTTAGCTTCAAGACCCTCTTCCCCCACGCCCCCACACCTGCTACCCCCTAAAGAACCTGTAAATCCCTCCTTTAAGGAGAAGCAAGCAGCTGGAGGAAACACAAGGAGGAAACAGGAGAGGATGAACTTCTAAACCTTCTATGTAGGAAGATGTAATTATATGTAGCAAATCTGTTCTGCCAGTCTGGCAACAGCTGACACACAGTAAGAGCTTAGGGCTGAATTTAAAAAGTTTGCTATCTAGCAAGGCTCATCTGTGCTTATTCAATATGAGATTTTTTTTTGCTTATCTTACACAATTCAATGAAGGCTTGGGTGGAGCTCATTTGCTTAATATACCCAAGCCTTGTGTTCAATTGCTACACACACACACACCCAAAAGTGAGTTGGCTAAAATTGAAAACTCTTTAGCTAAATTAAATTAAAAAGGGAGCAAATTCAAGTAACCTAGTGAGCAACGCAGGAGACACTGCAAGTGATAGCACAGGAGTGGAAGGTGCAGACAGGTATAGATGGTGGCTGGGCCTTTATGTAATCCAGGCAGGCTGGACTGAATAATGAGGGCAGGCAGATCTGTGAGTCTGAGGCTAGTCTGGTCTCTATAGTGAGTTCCAAGCCAGCCAGGGTTACACAGTGACATCCTGCCTCAAAAGGAAAAAGAAAAGAGAAAAGGATTGTGGACTTCTACGAGCAATTATATACCACAAACTGAATACCCTAAAAAATGAGAAATGGGAAAACAGAACTGCCAAGACTGAATCATGAAGAAACAAAAATGTGAACAGCACAAGATGTTAACAACAACCACAACAAACTGAATCAGTAACGAAAAACAAGAATCTGCCATCAAAGAAAAGCCGAGGTCCTGAAGATTTCATAGGCCACCAAACACTTAAAGAACTAAATGTCAGCCCAGCTAGTCTTCTGAAAGCCTGGCTCAAGGGCCATGAATTTATCTACTAGCCCAATTCTAATATCAAAGCCAGACAAGGACAAATAAGAGAAGATCACTGGCCAATACTCATGGTGAACACGGATGTAAAAACCACCAAAACACTACCAAACACAACTCAACAACACATTTAAAGCAACATCACCCAGGACCACAACTTTCATTCACATGTGACACGTACAGGATAGAAAATATAAGGATCTCAACAGACACAGAGAAAGCATTAGACAAAAGTGAGCATCCTTTCCTGATACTCAGCCAGTTACTTATGGAAAAATGCACTTGAACACAAAAAGGCCACACAAGACAAACCTACAGCTAACATCATACTCCATGGGGTAGTCCACGGTGTCTCCTTGGAGATCAGTAACAACACAAGAATGCCTGTTTTCATCATGGTACTAGCCAGAGCAATGGGCAACAGAAAGAAATAAAGCAAATGCATCAAAAAGGGAGAAGTGAAATTGTCTCTCTACAAACAAAAGTATCTTATTGTACTGGCTAGTTTTGTGTGTCAACTTGACACAAGCTGGAGTTATCACAGAGAAAGAGTTTCAGTTGAGAAAATGCCTCCATGAGATCCATCAGTAAGGCATTTTCTCAATTAGTGATCAAGGGGGGGAGGGCCCCTTGTGAGTGGTACCATCTGTGGGCTGGTAGTCTTGGGTTCTATAAGAAAGCAGGCTGAGCAAGCCAGGAGAAGCAAGCAAGCCAGTAAGTTACATCCCTCCATGGTCTCTGCATCAGCTCCTGCTCCTTGACCTGCTTGAGTTCCAGTCCTGACTTCCTTTTGTGATGAACAGCAGCATGGAAGTGTAAGCTCAATAAACCCTTTTCTCCCCAACTTGCTTCTTGGTCATGATATTTGTGCAGGAATAGAAACCCTGACTAAGACACTTATAAATGGAAAAATTCTAAAGACTCCAGCAAAAAAATCGGTTAGAAAAAAAATTTCAGATTACTTGCAAAACCAACATATGTGAGTCAGGAGGTGTGTACGTGTGTGTGTGTGTGTGTGTGTGTGTGTGTGTGTGTGTGTGTGTTAGAGAGAGAGAGAGAGAGAGAGAGAGAGAGAGACAGAGAGAGAGAGAGAGAGAGAGAGAGAATATGCAGAGGCATGTGTTTACAAGTATATGGATAGAGGCCAGAGGGTCACGTCAGGTGTCTGATTTGATTGTTCTCCACCATAGTTTTTGAAACACTAATCCTGGAGCTTGCTGACTCAGCTACACTGGCTAGACCATGAGCTTCTGGGCTCCTCTGGTCTCTACCCCCCCAGCACTGGGACCACAGGTACACACCAGTACGTCTTGCCCTATGTGAGTAATGAAGAGTTGTGCATAGGTCTTCATGCTGTAAGCACTTTAACTGATTGAGCTGTCCCCCCCCCCCATCCCAATCAGGCACATTTCTACATCCTAGCAGTGAACTATGTAAAAAGAAATAGAAGATCTCATTCAGGGGACAAAAAAAGATGAAAGTACATGGGAGTAAATTACTCAAGACTCTAAAAGATCTGTATACTAAAAGCTATAAAATGCTCAAGAAATTAATGTGGACACAAATCAATGGAAAGAGATCTCATACTCATGGGCTGGGAAAATGGGTAGAGTATTCTTCTACCCATATCAATCTACAGACTGTATATAACCCTTTACAAAATTGTAATGGCAGTTGCCAGAAAGAGGAAAAGGACAATCCTAAAATTCACCTGGGCCTGGACAACACACCCGGCCATGCCTAGAATGGAGGCAGTCCAGCCATCCTCTCCCAGGAAAGGACTTATCAAGCCAACAACTAAATCTATGGAGCTCTGGCTTTTGTCTCATGACTTTCCAAAAGTCCCGATACTGCCACAGCCATGATAGAGTGAATTGCGAACCTTCTTTTCTTTCTCTTCTGGCTTAAAAAACACTTTTATTTACTGATATTTGGCCTCTTGCTTTGTTCTTGTAGGATGCTGTAAGCCATGGACCTGAGAGGCTGGTTCTACAGAACACAGTCACAGCAGTTACAGGACCACATGAAAACCGCTGACAGAGAAGACACAAACATTCTTGACAAAGACAAGCAGGTGAGATGATGGATATTTTGCTTTATCATTTCACAATCGACAGCTAAATCAAAACAGCACATCATACACAACAGTGTGAACTCAAGTTTGCAGAAAATAGCCACACCTACGTTAAAGACACAAGACTGACTGATTTGAACGTTGTGATTGTGGAGTTGGAATGTTGCAGATTCCCAGTCAAATTATGTTTGGTTATCTCTTGTCTTTTAAAAGCCATTCACTCTGCCCATCTTGTTGGACCGAACCTTTCCACCATTGGTAAAACTTTGGAATCCATTAACTTGGCAAACTTCTAGCATAAAAGCTAAGAATGCTGTCAGACAGCACCTGAGACCTGTTAGCTGACGGTTCCCCCATTTATGTAACCCACCTACCTGATGTTCTCACCAATGTATCTGGAAAATGCCTTACTACATATCTTTCATCCTATGACTATGAACAACTTCATGAAGTTACTTCCACATTGGAACATGTCATTTGGAGGAACCCAAATCTGTGTTTCTGGGCCAGGGTCACTGTATTTGGCTCAAGAATAAACTCACTCCCTATGAGATGTGAGCTGTATGCACTGATAAACACACACATTTTTGTCCACTAAACCTGGGTAAAGCAGATGGGGCAGAGGACCCACAATAAGTTGTCCAGCCTATTGCAGACCCTCAATTATGCAGAGTGGCTATGGTTTCTGAACAGCCACTGGATCACCCTCTCCAATCAGCTTACAGGGAGTCCCCATCACCCAGACTCATTACCTCTCAATGGACTTGTGAATCCGCCTCCACTGGGGATAATGAGCCTCCTGTTCAAAGCCACCTCCTTTGGCTCTAGCTTGCTGGGCCACATTTAGGGATCTGGTGTCAATAAGGTAGCCACGCTTTCCTGCCCTGAGGGTAGCATTTATCAGCTTCTCATCTTCCTTGCACCTTCGCCCATTTGTACCAGTCAGGGGCTGACCACTTCGCATAATCACCTGGAAGCACACATGGTAACAATTCAGTAGCAGTTAGTTGAAGTTTCTGAGAAGGAGCTGGATCAGAATTCTCTCAAAAACAATCTGTGGCACTCTGTCATGGAATATTTTGGCAAGTGTGCCATACACAAAACTCTGCATGTATTAACAGCCATTAATACTGTAAAGACAAAGATAAGCCTTTAATACAATTATAGTCCTGGACCAGGGAGGCTTCATCTGTGTAACAAACCAACCTGGCTGACTGCATATATATTCCTCTATACCCCACCCAACTGCCCACTGCCTTTACTGCCCCAGCCCAGAAGTCCACACCTTTCTCTTTAATAATTCCACCTTCTGGTTCTTAGTCTCATGCCCCAACACTTAGACACAGGATAAAATCCGAAGGTTCTTTCCCCCTTTATATCTCTATCACTTTATCTGACAGACTAACATAATCTTGGAGTTAGAGCAAACTTCACCTCCATATACACAGGGTTGGCAGGCAAGAATTACGAAGAGAAATATAAAAACATGTGTCCTTATGTGGGGAATCATCTTCAATGTTCTGAAGCTGCCTGTCTATTATTTACCCTCTGCCATCCACCTCCTATTCTGAGACTACCTGTCTCTGAAGACTGCCATCTATGTATTTTGAAAGGCTTGCTCTCTAAGCTTTTCTCAAGAAACCTATTAAACCAGTCTCTTCCGGGGAATGGATTGGAGCTGTCTCAGGAAAACCTTCATCACATACATGCGCTCACACTCGGAAACAGGGAAATAGCTCAACCTGGCCTGCAGCCAGTTTGTGGTTAAGTTTTTGGGAGGTAGAAGAAATGTTAGGAGGTGGGGCCTGGCTGTGGTAAACAGGTATCTAGTGATGTGTTTAGGGGAGAGCCCTGCCCCTGGCCCCTTCTTCCTGTCTCTCTGCTGTGGTCAGTAGCCTCTTCCGCCCCACACTCCCTCCAGCTGTGGTGTTCTACCTCACTGCAAGCCCAAAGCAGTGGAGGCAGCAGGAAGGGACTGAACTATCGAATCTGTGAGCCAGTGCATGTCCTTCCTCCACCACAGCTGCCCATCTCTGGATGGGACCCAACAGCCTGGTGACTGAGGAAAACCTTGTGGAATGCACCAGTAGGTTTTGCCAATCTCTGATCTCTGTATGCCCTAATTCTAAAGCTGTGACATCTGAAATCCACACAAGCTTTCTTGCTTCGTTGCACCCACCCACCTGAGGCTCTCAGCAATGCAACTGTTACATGCATTACCTGTGCCTTCCTTTTATTTGGGACTGCAGGAGCTGATAAAACCTGTCACCCAGGGCAGACACTACTATTTGACTCAGAATAAACAGCAATTATTTTATATTGATGCCACCAGAGGACACAAAACTACATTTAGTGTCAGTTGTTAAACACTGTAATAAAAACAGAAGAGCAATGCCACTGCTGGCAGGGCAGGTGGCCTGCTGACTAACGAGCACAATTTTAACACTCTGTTACACTGATGCCCTCTTTCATATTCCCAGGGGAAAGGACAATGGAAGATAGCTGTAACTGTCTAATTTAATATGGGCTGCAGAATAAGAAGCAAATCAAGAGAGAAAGGGCCAGACATGGTGGTGCATGCCCTTAATCCCAGCACTAGAGAAGCAGAGGCAGGTGGATCTCTATGAGTTTGAGGCCAACCTGGTCTACAGAGAGAGTTCCAGGCCTGGAACATAGAAACCCTGTCTCAAAAACACCGAGGGGAGAGGGGAGTGAGAGGGGGAGAAGGAAGAGAAGGGAGAAAGAGAGGGAGAGGGAGGGGAGGGAGAGGAGAAGAAGGGAAGGGAGAGGAGAGAGCAGAAAGTAATCTGGAAAGCTCACACTGGGCAAGCTCACGACTGCTGCATCCCCTGTGGGGAATCCAGGAAGCCCTAAGTGAAGTGTCTTGCTGATATGAGCAGGCCATGTGTCAAAGACCAATGCCACAGACCCATGGGAAATGGACAAAGCCTTACCAAAGGTCAGGTCAGAGAAATGGCACAACCTTCTAAGTGTAAATGTTGACAGCATATGCAAAACTAACAAGCACAGAGCCTGCTAGCTTAGAGACCTCTCACCCAGACTAGCTGAACCCTCCCGTCCTGTCCGTGATAAACATGCTGAAGTTCCATGCTGTAGCACTGGTTCTACTCCACCAGACTACAAACAGCCTACCCGATCCCAGATTGTCTATTGCAGCGAGTATTAAATAAGCACAGTTTCCTTCACACTGTGCTCTGAAGATAAATCCAAACTTTCTAAAGCTGAGCAGTACTGAAAGAATTTAGTGCATCCTCCTCAGGAAAGCACCCCACTCCTGGCGCCCTGAAGTTTACACAAAGGATGTACTAGTAGGAACAATCTGGCCAATAACTTCAGCTAAAAGCCACACAGAGAAAAGATCATTCGTAAAGATCCCGCCCACCTTCGACCACTCCTGCCAGCAGAGCAGCAGTCCCTCATACTCACCATGCCATTCTTTTTATGGTAATAGCTCAGGACTGGGAAGCGCCCCCCATGTCGGAAGGCTGCCACCTTCCGAAGTGCTTCATCATCGATAGACTTGGGCACAATGACAGTTGGTGGGTAGGAAGGACAGATGGAAAAGTCCTTATTGACATAGCTCAATCTCCATTCACTGGTCTGAAAAACACACAGCACTTCAAAGCTTAGCAACCAAATCAGTGTCATAGAGCATCTAAGATTTAAAGGATTTGGAGATGATTTTCAGGGAAGCCATTCAGCAGGGAATTTGGACATCTACCACACACAAGTCCTGTAGAGAGAAAAAACCTCCACTCTTCAGACCAGCTTCAATAGCTCTGGAATGACTGGTGATCAGTGTCCCTAGAACACCTTGTCTGTGCCAAATACACCTATTGTATCTGAAGCTTCTCTATCAGCTTAACCATGAGGCAGACAGCACAGCCTAGCTCTCCATTTCATAAGACAGCCTGGCAAAGGTTTAAGACAGTTCTTGCCTCTCACTTAAATACACTAAGTAGATCTGCAATTTTGGTGGCCAATATCAGCCCATTCACCTCTTCTGGATACTACTTAGATTACAGTGACCTTAACACAGTACCAACAGACTGTCATTCCAAATTGCTCTACTGGAGTAGACATTAGCCAGGGCAAATCCTTTGGTCCTTCTGCTATTTAGAAAAGAAGAATGCAGTGAGACAGGCTCATCTTTCTTGTGACAACAAGGAAACACTCCTGGAAAGCCCTTATGTGTCATGAGATCATTTCTAAGTCAGCTCCTATGTTCTGGAAGCACATGACAGGAAACCATCAAACAGCAGAAATGAAAACTG
The DNA here is from genome assembly GCA_028551405.1 of Uromys caudimaculatus. Classification (NCBI taxonomy): domain Eukaryota; kingdom Metazoa; phylum Chordata; class Mammalia; order Rodentia; family Muridae; genus Uromys; species Uromys caudimaculatus. Next base: position 55,130,576 of record CM052708.1, on the reverse strand, counting down.
CACTTTACGGCTAAAAGCCCATATGACATGTGCAAACTTTAATATATGCCTATAAATCCAAGTTGATCCAATATATCAACCCTGGCTTACATTAATAGAAAATTAGGTTAAGATGTGAAACAGAAACTTTTTTATTTATAAGATCAAATTCATACAAATTTTAATTACTTTCTTCTATTTTCAAACATTTTGCAAAAGTTTTTCCTTATTTTGTTTACTTGGCGTATGTGTGTGCACATGTGCCTGTAGAGGCTGGAAGAGGCCATGGGAATTATGAGAGCTGAAGGTATTGGTAGTTGCAAGCTGCCCCATGAGGATGCTAGATCCCATCTCAGGTCCTCTGGAAAAGCAGCCAGCCCTTCTAACCACTGAGCCATCTTTCCAGCCCCCACTTGAATACTGTATTATTTCCACTTTGTGGTCACTTTCTCGTACTTTCTTAAGCAGTTTTAACTACTGCTTTAGAATCCTTCAAACATCTGCGTCATCTTAGGCTGAGCTTTCCTCAGGAGAATGGGTGACATTTCTAACTCAATTTTGATTACACAGTAGATTCTGTGAAAGCAGACATGTTTGATGCAGAGGTAACTTGTTTTTAGCATACTTTTAGACCTTGGCTAGCTTTGTGAACTCCACGGCCTGTGATGCATGGTGGCTCAGCTCCATGTTCACTTTGTTCCCAGCCAGAGATTTGGGTTGCCCACAATGTCAAGGTCCCCCTTCTCAAGCCTGCTCCTTCCCAGGGTTCCTCACTGCTCCCCTGTATCACTGATCGCCTCAGGCTCCTTCCTCTAGCTTTTCCCCCTAGAGGAACACGGGTTTCTGTCAGAGTGTGAGCTGCTCTGTACCATCAGTGCCACAGTATGCTGATCTCCAAACAAAGCCACCAAATGAGATTAATGAGGTCTCTTTATAGCTATTTTAAATATTCTGATTTATTTATTTATTGGTTTTTTGAGACAGGGTTTCTCTGTGTAGCCCTGGCTGTCCTGGAACTCACTCTGTAGACCAGGTTGGCCTCGAACTCAGAAATCCTCCTGCCTCTGCCTCCCAAGTGCTGGGATTAAAGGCGTGTGCCACCGCTGCCTGGACTATTTGGTTCTTTTAATAACACATTGCATGGGGTTTGGGGACATAACTGAAAAGTGGCTAATACTATGATTAGAGAATTTTGTGGTTGGCAAACAAGCCAAAAAAAGCTCAAAACAAACAAACCAAAAGCCAAAACAAACAAACAAAAACAAAAACAAAAAAACCCCAGCTTTCCAAAGTCTACAGATCAAGACACATGCCTGTCCTTCTCAAAGGTTTTCTAATGATAGACACAAGATCCTTGTCCCATTTTATAAATACAAAAAATTCTTACCTTCTTTTATTCACCTATCAAATCCTTACCACCTGCTGGTCATGTTCCAGGAGGACTGAATAGGAATACACACACCCTGATTCCTGATTCTGTGAAGCACACTCTCGATGCTTACTTCCTAGCCCAGGAGGAGCAGTAAGCTATGAGCACGGCCTCCAGACTGCTGCTTCCCCACACTTGAAGGATGCTTCTTATAAACTGCTCTTCCTGCTTCTCAGAAAATTCAAACCCTGGCTCCCTTCTTATTTTAGCACATCCTCCAGGAGCCTATGGCTCCCCCTCACCCCATGCTTTTCATAACATGCGGTTTGATTCCTGCTAACTTTTCATCTTTTATACAGATCTCTCAAACAAGCTCTAGGCTAAACTGTATTTTCACCATATTCAATGGTGTTTACCATACAAGACCATAAAACTCCCTTCCTTCTCCCCTCTGCCACCATGGGCATCTTCACTCTTCAAATGCCATACTTCCCTAACCTCTACTTCTTGATTTCCAAGTGACCATTTATAAAAGTAAGATAGAATAAAGAAGCCAAACAGCCAAGAAAGAAAACCTGGTTCTTGCAGCTGGCCTTGGAGACCAGGCCAGGCGTTAACTCACAGCAGAGCATGAGCAAGCGAGGGAGTTCTCTGGTGCCATCTTAGGCATAATATGGATTTAATAGACTTTTGAAAAATGGACCAAAATCTTCTACATATTAAGTTGTTACTCAGGAGACACCTATTAACTACTGCATAGTCTGCCAGGACTAGCTTTAAGCAAAACATTGCTTTATTTTTTTTTAAACAATATTTATAAATGTAATTTAAAAAAACTTTAAAAACAGCTAGACTATGTTAATCCACTAGAAGGAAAAGCATTGCCAGCTGCAGCAATTATACTAACACATAGACAAAATAACCAGCCCAGCACAAAAGAGGCTGAACCAATGGCCAGTGCACACTCTTAACTTTAGGCATGAATAACCCACCCCCACCTCACTAGTCTTCAAAGGGAAGGGAGAATTTTCACAAGTAAAATAAAGGGTTGTGTTAGTTCTTATCACCCACAATGGCAAATGTTGACTCACAGCAGAAGAATAGAACTCAAATTCTTGCTCAGGAAGGAAGGAATGCCAGCCATCTTCAATCACTTCAAACATGGGTCGGTAGAAGAAAGGGTACATCAGGGTGACCGAGTCCAGAGTGGACAATGCCTAGAGGATAGAAAGAAAAAGATTCTACAAATCTAACAAAGTAGCAGATAGCACGTAGGACCCGGTGATGATGGAGCCCAACACAGGTCTCCAATGCCATGTCTCCATGCAGCCAGTCTGACTGCAGCATCTACACGTCTTCATCTAACAAGACACTGACACACACACCTACACTCAACAAATGCTGCCTGAATGAAACAAGCACTAAGACAGTCTGTGCGTAGTGAAATAACGCTTCATGGTACAATTTAACAAAGCTCAATTAAATTTCCAAGAATTTCTGAGTACTGGGGAACAATGAGGTCTGGATTAGCTAGTAAAGTCTTAGCTAAAAGTCTAGTAATTAACTAAACATTGTAAACTATTCAAAAGCCATGTCTACTTGTCACTATATAAAGGAATGCTCAACTCTCGCCAGATGCCAAGTATCAGAAGCCTCAAGCTCCAGATCCCAGTTACATAGTGGTTAAGTCATATAGCTTCCCCTAAGTCTTGTTCAATGGAGGAAACGTTTCCGGCTTCTTAGGAGTCTCCATGGAGATAAGGCATCTAATAGGCCAACAACAGTACGTGGTACATAATACAACTGAATTCTTACAACACACACACATGTGGAGCTGCACCACGCTCAGTTCCTCCTTCCTAAAGGGATCCGCCAGCTGGCGAGACATTGTACTATCTCTGTGCTACACTAGTTATACCCAACCAAAGTGAGCCCTAAGCATCCCTGTGTCCAAACAGTGGAACAGTCTCTCAGTTAGCTTTCTCATTCATGCTGGGAAGTACAGCCAAGTCAAGATCATACTTCCAAGTGACAGCCATGTATGGCAGACTATTCAACTTATGCGCTCATGTTTTTCAAGTAGAATTTAGCAAAAGCAGAAAGGTTTGCATATTATTTCCTTAACAATACATCACCCGATCCTCTACTTGTTTAGAGCCAAACAAAAAATTCTAATTATAGATTTAAGGCTTTCTCTTTCCTTTTAAGAGCTAAACCCACTTTTTTTTTTTTTCACATAAAGTCCAGTAAGTCAGTTACACAGAAAGTAAATAAAATCATCTAGACTATATAATTATCTAAAAATTAATTTAAACAGTCAGTTGATATAATTGATATAATTCAGTGGCAGCAATTTAAAATAAGGCAATTTAAAAATTGGGGTGTATACCAAAATAGTTAGAAGAAGGAAAAAGGAGTGTGAGGCCTTCATCAGAGACCTTAAACTACCCAAGCAAAGTTTCTATGTGTGGCCAGAACCAATGATCAAAGCTCTTATACACGCATAAACAGGTACACCTTAGGTGAACTGGAGAAAACAAATACATACTTGCAGATATGCTAAAGTCACAGATGACAGCTGTTGGTGATCATTACTTGCTTTAGTCTATTACACAACACTGTGAATACATTTCTGACATGCAGCACAATGATAAGCTGAGAAACGGTTACAACAGTAAACTTTATGTGATGTGGCTACTCCCACCACAAAGTCTCAGAATAAAACTGTTGCCATAGAAGGGCCCTCCAATGACAGCAACCATTTGCCAAGTATTACACTAAGCATTCTACATATATACCCACGAATGTAATCAACTGTACAACATCCCTAAAAGGCAGGTAATGTTATCCTCCTTTTATAAGACGCTGGAGGCTAACTGTGAGAGGCGAGGTACTTCATCCCCAGGCCCCATGCTAACAGGACCTCACGACTACAGCAATCACAGTATTAAGAGTGCTGCTCGGAGTTCCAGGGTTCCAAAGGTGCACCACACTCAGGAAGGTCACACTCGCTCACCGTAATGCCGCTGACTGTAATGTGTTCATGATCTAGCTTTACTGTATTTGTTTTATTGGCTTAGAACTCTATATAGGATGTTCTTTCAAGAAATCCGCTGAAACAGAAAGACGGTTCACAAACTGTCGTCATCACGGAAAGTATCAAGATCTGTACAGTAAACATGATTCTCATGTGTCAAGAGCTGTACAAAATCAGAATATCATCATTTTCCTATCAGAATTTTGCCTGCAAAATACTTACCTCAATGGAACTGGCTATATTTAAACACTCCTCCATTCCAGGAATATCCAACTGAATTATTCGGAAGTCTTTGCATTTTATGATGATAGTACCCAGAGAGCCCACAAATCTGTAAGAAATTACAAATCATGAGAATGGTAAGAAAACCAGTGAGGACAATCGGTGAGGACCAGAACAGAGAGAGCCAGGGATTCAGCCTTTATCATGCAGGCATGAGAGACCACTGAATATGTTTATGCAATAAGGGTGAACTGAGGAGTCTGGTAGCCTGCTGCTGGGATGAATGGATGGATGACCTGCAACCTCTTCCCCAAACCGCTGGTAACACTATCACTTCAGATCGGTTTAAGGCATAATCTCTGTAGAAATCGTAGCATCCAAAATATGCAGTCAAGTAGTAGGAAGTATGCTGTTACTCACACACTTCATAACGGACTGGATAAGCGATTTGCCTTCTGCCTAGAGCACACAGGGTTCACAGGGATACTGTGAGACAGAAACCAAGTGCAGATCAAAGTATATATAACTGTTTGACTCTGAGACACTCTCTTGTACAGAGAAAGAGTATAGAATGGGAGGCTGGTGAGATGGCTCAGCAATGAGAACACTTGCTGTTCTTCCAGAAGACCCAAACTCTGCCCCCAGAACTCACACAGTGTGGTTCACAGCTGCCTGCAACTCCAGCTCCATGGGATTCAACACCTTCTTCTGGCTCCTGGGGCATCTGCACTCGTGTACATTCTCATACACAGATATACACATACACACATAAGTAAAAATTAAAAAATCAAAGTGATGGAGTAGAAAAATAAATAAAGATGAACTTGTTCATACTTTCCTTTAGGGCCTGCCCTTTTCCTCTCACAAGCAAAACTGAATATGTTAAGGGCTAATGATTACCCTTGGTGGGAAATAAACATTCCAGAAAATGAGTAAGATGAAATATGATAAACTCGGTCTTCCCTACATGAGCAGGAGTGTAAAGTTTGTGATCCACCTGCATCAGCCTTCCCTATCAGCTATTTACAGGTGTGCACCTTACCGATCTTAAAACTTTTTTTTTGTTTGTTTTGTTTTGTTTTTCGAGACAGGGTTTCTCTGTGTAGCCCTGGCTGTCCTGGAACTCACTCTGTAGACCAGGCTGGCCTCGAACTCAGAAATCCACCTGCCTCTGCCTCCCAAGTGCTGGGATTAAAGGCGTGCACCACCACTGCCCGGCAGGAGAGAATAAAATGTGTATGGAAAAGTAACAGTATGGTCAGTTAAATACTATGGCCAAGCATAGTGGCCCATACACACACAACTGTAATTCCAGCACTTACTTGGGAGGCTGAGGCTGGAGAGTCGGGAGTTCAAGACTGGCCTAGGCTGCAAAGGGGTGAACATGCCTATTTAAAATCGGGGGGTGGGGGTGGGAATTGTATTCAATCACAACTTCGTGAAGTGAGATTGACAACCAATAATTCGAGAAATGGCAAGAAACATTCAAGAAATGTGATGGAAGAAAAAAATTTATAGAGAACACTAAAAATCCGAATACTGCGACTCTGAAGACCTTAGCCCAGGGATGCCAGGTAGCCAGTGCATATGGCTTTCAGATCTAGGCCACAGAAGGCTCATTTGTCTGGCTGAGCTAGGACACCAAAAAAAAAAAAAAAAAAAAAAACCACCTGAAAGCATCTGTTCCGTTCCAGGCTTCTCACGGACCTGGGTGTGGTGGGCGCTCACCGTTTGTCAATGGCGTCGATATTTGAATGGAGGAGCCAGAGCTCCTCCGTGTTGTCCTGCCGGGAAGACAGGATCAGGTGGTGGCCTGTCAGACACAGGGTCCCTTCCACGGCGGGGTAGAAAGGCCGGTGCAGCACCACATTGTCCACCCGTGGGGTCTTAATCAGCTCTGCGAACTCCATATTCCGCGCAGCCTAGGCCTATTTCCTCAGGTGCAAGGCGGTTAATCCGCAGACCCAGCGCCCCGGTTGGGCGGGCCCGGGAGGTCGAGCCCCGCCCCTATTGGGCGGGTGCGTCAAGGCCTGCGGCACCACCCTGGCAGCTTCCCGGAGTCTCTTCCGCACCACTGGCCTGGACTCGGCCGGAAAGAAGGCTTCACGTCAGGCCCTGCACTCTCCGCTGCCACCGGCCTCTGACGGGCGGGCTGCGGAGGAGACGGACCCGGCGTCGGGGCAGCATCCGAGCACGAGCAGCAAGGGACTTCTGGCGGAAGTAGCTACTGGACGCTGCACCCGGCAGTAATTCGGTGCAGAATTAGAGGTACTCAAGACTCGGAAGACTTAGGAGCCGGACCGGAAGTTGGTCCTTAGTTAGATCCGGTGGAACACAGCCAGAAACAATGACTTTATGTTCCTACAACGGAAAAAAACAAAACAAAAACCAAACCTCTTTTACCTCTACCGGCGCATTTCTTGCCCTTCAAATATTCCTTATCGGAGAAGGCGGAACGGGAAGACGTCGCTGACCTGCAGGCCTCCGCTTGAAAGGTGTCCTTCAAGGGCTCTTCTGGGTGTTTGCTATAACTGGTGGCTAGTCTCATGGATTGGTCACGAAGAGATGTCAAATGTAGGATCGAAACAGTGATTGTGATCGAAGAGTAGCCTCTTGGTGTCTGGAAAGGACACGAGGCTATCTAAGCTTTAGACTCTTTGAGAGCGCCATGACTTTAACCAAGAACAGTGTATTCTAAAAGAATGCAAAGAGAAACTGATTAATCCTCGCCCTGTAAAAGGATTCCAGTGACTTCAGAGACAGCTCAGTTAATCTGTAGCAAAGCCTGAAATCAAAGACCTTCGTATATTGGTCACGACTTCATAGCATCTGCTCACGGACACTGCAATGACAGTTTTGCTGTTGTAATTTCCCCCTCCTTGCTTTCTATCTACGTTACCCCAGACTAAGAATTACGTTTGAGTCCTGGCCTGCTTTTACTTTGTTAGCTGTAAAAATTCTCACCATGCAGTGTCTAACAACAGCGAGTTAGCTGACTTCAGAGTGTGCAAAGTGAAGCTGACCAGACTGCACAGCGTTTGTCCTTGCTTTTGTTCTTGTCTCTCCTAAAAATCTTCCCTTCTTAAATTATTCCTGTGATTCCAGTTTATCTGTAGAAGAAAAACCACCAGCAATAGATGCTAAGGGAAGGAGGCAAAGTAATATGAAGGTATTTTTCAAACTGAATTTGTTCATTTTCCATCCTCATAGGACTCATTAAATTAACTACAAATTGTAGAATGGAGAATTTACTTCTAATCTGAAAACTAATGGAAGTTTTACAGAGAAAACATGCAAGTAAAGCCTTGAAGGGTGGGGTTCCTGAATGGAAGATGTCCAACGAAGAACTTAATGTTCAATTTAGTGTATGTTAGAAGATAGAAATTCCCCAGGATTCTATGACCTTTCTGGTTTTCTTGAAAATAAATTATGAAAACGTTATTAAGTTTTAAAAATGTTTCATGTTCTATCAAACCATAAATTTGTTTTTTTCTTTCGTTTTTTTTTTTTTTTTGCTTGTTTTTTTTTTTGCCAAGAGAAAAAAGATTCAGTATCTTCTGAGTTATTAAAATGAAATACAAGAAAATATTAGGAAATTACATTGACTGTGGTTTGAAGTTCAAAGCGTAGAAAATTCACCAGCGCTGAGAAAACCAAACTTCAGTAGTTAAGAATAAAGTATGAGTAAACAGCGAGGAGCAGTTCCCTACATAAGCAGTAGGTGGCAGTAGAATTCAAAGGCAGTGGAATACGCCTCTATTAAAACAGTCCAATGATGTAGTCAAATATTAGCTTTCCAAACAGTCAAGAAATAGGGTCTCAGGGGATTCTGATAAGCCAAGAAGATAATGGAATTTATAATGTATACAAAGAATTTACTCAAGGACTATAAAGATAGCTCAATAGGTGCCGTAGCCTTCTATTGTGAAGAGGCACCATGACCACAGCAACTCTTACAAAGGAAAGCATTTAATTGGGGATGGCTTGCAGTTTCAGTGGTTTAGTCCATTATCAGCACGGCAGAACACAACAGCACACAGGCAGACATAGTGCTGGAAAAGGAGCTGAGAGTTCTACATCTGGATCTGCAGGCAGCAGGAAGAGAGAGCCATTGGCCTGACTTGAGCATTTGAAACCCCAAGGCCCATCCCCAGTGACACACTTCCTCCAACAAGGCCACACCTCCTAATCCTTTCAAATAGTGCCACTCCCTGTGCATTCAAATATTTGAACTTATGAGACCATTTTTTCTTTCTTTTGTTTCTTCTTCTTCTTCTTCTTCTTCTTCTTCTTCTTCTTCTTCTTCTTCTTCTTCTTCTTCTTCTTCTTCTTCTTTTTTCCTATCCCATCCCCCTCCCCCTACCTCTATGAGGGTGCTTCCCCACCCACCCACCCACCCACCCACTCCCGACTTCTCTCCCTAGCATTCCCATAGCATCTAACACTCTCAGGCCCAAGGGCCTCTCCTCCCACTGATGTCCAACAAGGCTCTCCTCTGCCACATATGTGGCCAGCACCATGGGTCCCTCCATGGTATTCTTTGGTTGGTGGTCCAGTCTCCGGGTGTTCTAGGGGATCAGGCCAGTTGATACTGTTGCTCCCTCCATGGGGCTGCAAAGCCCCTCAGCTCCTTCAGTCAAGCCCCTCAGCTCCTTCAGTCCCTTCTCCAACTCCTCCATTCAGGACCCCAAGCTCAGTCCAATGGTTGACTGTAAGCATCCACCTCTGTAATTTGTCAGGCTCTGCCTGAGCCTCTTGGGAGACAGCTTATCATGATTCCATCAGCAAGCACTTCCCAGCATCCACAATGACGTCTGGGTTTGGTGGCTATATATGAGATGTATCCCCAGGTGGGGCAGTCTCTGGATGGCCTTTCGTTCCATCTCTGCTCCACACTTTGTCTCCATATTTCCTCCTGTGAGTATTTTGTTCACCCTTCTAAGAAACACTGAAGCATCCACATTTTGGCCTTCCTTCTTCTTAGGCTTCATGTGGTCTGTGAATTGAATCTTGGGTATTCTGAACTTTTGGGCTAATATCCGCTTATCAGTGAGTACATACCGTGTTTGTTCTTTTGTGACTGAGTTACCTCACTCAGGATGTTATTTTCAAGTTCCCTCCATTTGCCTGCGAAGTTCATGAAGTCATTGTTTTTAATAGCTGAGTAGTATTCCATTGTGTAAATGTACCACATTTTCTGTATCTATTCCTCTGTTGAGGACATCTGGGTTATTTCCAGCTTCTGGCTATTATAAATATGGCTGCTATGAACATAGTGGAGCATGTGTCCTTATTATATGATAGAGTGTCTTCTGGGTATATGCCCAGGAGTGGTATAGCTGGATCCTCAGGTAGTACTAGGTCCAATTTTCTTAGGATCTGCCAAACTGATTTCCAGAGTGGTTGTACCAGCTTGCAATCCCACCAACAATGGAGGAGTGTTCCTCTTTTTCCACATCCTCGCCAGCATCTGCTGTCGCCTGAGTTTTTGATCTTAGCTATTCTGACTGGTGTGAGGTAGAATCTCAGGGTTGTTTTGATTTGCATTTTCCTGATGACTAAGGATGTTGAACATTTCTTTAGGTGCTTCTCAGCCTTTTGAATTTCCTCAGTTGAGAATTCTCTGTTTAGCTCTGTTCCTATGGGGCCATTCTTATTCCCACCACCACAGTGGATAAGGAGCAAGTGTGAAGGTCTAAATTCGAAACCCCCAGAACACACACAAAAGAGAAACCTGGACAGAGACAAGATCCTGAGGGTTCACAGGCCACCCAGTGTAGCAGAAACAAGAAACTCTGGACCAACCAATGAGAGAAACTGACTCAAAAAATAAAGTAGAGGGGACTCAAGAAATGCACCTGATGTTGACCTCCAAACTCCACAGGCCCACACAGTCATACACACCTGCATGCGCAAGTGCACACACACACACAGAGGACACACACCATAAAATTGAATTAAGATATTAAGGAGCACTGGGAGATGCCTCAGAGACTGAGAATAGCACTGCTCTTCCAGAGGACCCAGGTTCACTTCCCAGAACCCACATGGAAACTCAAAACCATCTTTAAGTCCAGATGCATTCTTCTGGCCTCCGAAGGCATCAAGCATGCATAAAGTGCACTACATGCATTCAGGTAAAACACTCATACATATAAAGTGAATATTTTTTTAAATAAAATAATTTAAAGGACTTCTTCATTGTCTTGCAGGTACTATTATTATCTTTATTCTTGAGATTAAAATGGTATGGGTGTATAATCAGCAAAATTTTATCCTAGGAACTACAAACAAGAAAACATGATATTCGTCTTTCTGCATCTGATTTATTTCCCTTAACACGATCAGAAGTCCATCCACTTTCCTGAAAACACTTATTTCTTCTGTGCATATAAATAAAACTATATTGTGAGTGCCACACTTTTTTATCCATTCATCTGTTGACAGATATGACTGATCCATAACTCAGCTATTGTGAGCAGTCTACAATAAACAATGCTGTGCAAGTCTCTCTGTGGCCAAGACTGGTTTAGCTGGGTTATGTGGTAATTCTATTGATGGTTTTTTTTCAGTTATTTTTTACTTTTTTATTTATTTTTTATTTTATTTATTTATTTATTTTTTTAGATTGCTGTATTGTATGACATGGCACAGGCATGGGTTAGATGAGAACTCATACAGTGAGGGTTCTGGTGATTGAACATCAGGCTTTGTCAGCAACCATCCTTTCCTGCTGAACCATCTTGATGATCTTATTGTTGGTTTTTGGAGGAGCCCCCATACTGTTTTCTGTTGTTCTTAGACTAATTTACATCCCCACCAGCAGTATAAGAGGGCTGTTCTTCTCCATTCTCAAATGCATTTGGGGTGTGTGTGTGTGTGTGTGTGTGTGTGTGTGTGTTCATGAAGGTGTATGTTTGACACTTTCATGTGGAGGCCAGAGGTCAACACTGAATGGTTTTCTTACTTTCCATCTTATTTTTTTGAGATGAGGTGTCTGGCTCACCCTGGAGATCATTGACTCAGCCAGATTGGCTGGCTAACATGCCCCAAGATCCTCCCTACCACTGGGATTACAGGTATGCACTGTTGTACCCAGGGTGCTTTGTGTGTGTGTGTGTGTGTGTGTGTGTGTGTGTGTGTGTGTGTGTGTGTGTGTGTGTACATAGATCTGTTTGTAGAGATCAGAAGACAACTTATAGGAGTTGCTTCTCTTATTTGGGTGGGATCAAACTCAGATAGTCAAATTTGGTGGCAAGCACCTTTTCTGGCTAAGTTCTCTCAGCTGCTTTTTTACCAGTGTATTCTATGGGAGTAACTCAGGTCCTTAATGCTTTCATGGCAAGCACTTTACTGACTGAGCGGTCTCCCAAATCTGCATTTGCTTTTTAATGATGGCCATTCTGCCTGCAAGGAGATGGAATCTCAATGTTTATTTAATTTATCTTTCCCTGATGGCTGAGGATGTTGAACACAGTTGTATACATCTATTGGCCATTTGCTGTTCATCAATTTATTAGCCTACTTATTGATTAAATTGCTTGGCTATATATGGGATGTATCCCCTGGTGGGGCAGTCTCTCAAGTCTGTATTCTAGCTATTAGTCCTCCACCATATATTGCAACGATTTTGCTCCCATTCGGCAAGCTGTCCCTTCTCTGTGCTGCTGATGCTTCCTTCACTGTGACAAAGCTTTTTAGATTTACACAACCCCATTCACCAATCCTTCAGATTACTTCCTTTGTTAGTAAAGTCCATTCCAATAAGACCTGTCTATACCTGTGTCTTTAAATTTCCCCCACCTTTTCCTCTAGCATTTTAAAAGTTTTAGATCTCACATTGAGGTCTTTGCTCTGTTTTGAAATTATTTTGTGCAGAGTGAGAAATAGAGATCTGGATTAATTTTTCCTTGTGGAAATCCATGCATGTGGCAGATTCTTCCATCTTCTAGAGTCCCCTTTGTGTTCTTCAATGCTTTCAAACTTTAACAGAGACTTTATTTCTTTGGTTACATCTATTTTTCTGAAGCTGTTGTGCATGAGATTGCTCTCCTGAACCATTCCTTGGCATGTTCACTACAGGCATAGAGGAAGGCAACTGGGATTTGTACTTTGACATTGGTGCTGCTATTTCGCTGAAAGCATATACCAGTTCTAAGAGCTTTCTGGTGAGATCTATAGAGTCTCTTACACATAGGAGCACATGATCTGTAAATAGGGATAATTTCACTAGCTCCTTTCCTCCTGATACCCCACTGGTTTCCTCTTGTCTTGTTTCTCGAGCTAAGACTTCAATCACTATATTGAGTGGAGAAGATAGTCACCCCTTGGTTCATTTTTTTCTTTTAGGGAAAATGCTTTGAGTTTCAGGATGTTAGCTATATAGCCTTTAATTTGTTGAAATAGTTTTCTTCTATTCCTCATTTCCCCAGAGTTCTTATCATGAAGAGATGGCAGGCTTGTCAGAGATCTTTTCTACAGCTGTTGATATCATCATTGATTTCCATCCTCGAATCCATTTACGTGATGTTCATCATATATTAATTTGCACTACCCTTACATACCTGAAATGAAGCCAACTTGATCACCATGACTTCTCCTGTATGAGGCTGATTTCAGCCAGCCAGGCTTTTATTGAGAATTTTTACATCCATACTCATCAGAGAGATTAGTCAATAATTTTCTTTTAGTGTATGTCTTTGGCTGGTTTTGATATCAAGGTAATAGTGGATTTGTAAAAAGTCTGATACTGTTGCTTACTTTCTACTCCATGGGACAGCTTGAAAAGCGTTAGTGTTGGCTTTTTAAGTTCAGGGAGAATCAGCAGTGAATCCATTTCGATCTTGGAGAGCTTTATTTTTAAGCTTTCGCTGTACGTAACCCAAGTCCCGCCATGACACCTCCTCAGGCATTCATCAGCGTATCATATCTCCTCTCTCCTACTCATTCCCTTTCCAGAAGTCCTTATTCTCATCAGGTGGTGTCAGCACACACTCTACAGAGAGAGTTCTAGGACAGCCAGGGCTACACAGAGAAACCATCTGGGGGAGGAGGTAGGGTAGAAGGCCTCATTTCTACTGACCTTCGTTTTTCATGCCTGTCAGATTTAGTCTCTACCAATATTTTGACTTCGTTTTAAAAAACTATTTATTTATTCAGTTTCTATGTGTATAACTGTTTTACCTGCATACATGTATGTGCACAATGTGTGTGCAGTGCCCGTGGAATTCAGAAGAGGGCACTTAGTCTCCTGAAAGTGGAATAACAGTGGAGGTCCTCTGCAAAAGCAGAAAATGCTTTTGAACACTGAACCATTTCTTCAACCTCTATCTTGTCCTCTTCACCTCTTAGTGCCTGACATCCTTCAGATTCTGTGTCAGATGTCACTGTCTCCCAATCTCCCCTTTGACTATGGGTACCACATTGTGTGAACTCTACAGCACCATGTGATGATAGCACTCCACATTATTGAACATGCTGAATGTTTTACATGTATTGCTGCCTCACAGGCTGGTGTTAAGGACTGAATTTTATATTCCCCAACTCATATACTGCTACCCTAATTTCTATATGTCTAAGTGTGACTGCATATGGAGATAAAGATCTTTAAGAGGTAATCAATTAAAAGATGACTCCTGTCCTATGTTGAGATCAGATTATCCCTCGTTGAAAGCTAGTCCACATTGGGTTTTCCAGTGGTTTTTCGCACCGTGTTTTGCCCTAGGGGACTTCATTTTACAAGCCACTTTTGGCTCCATTTTGAGGGCGAAGGATGACTGCAGCCCTTGGGAGGACCAGCAACTGCTCCTCTGCCAGGTTCCAACCATCAGTCCAGACTGACAAATGACTTGTTCCTGGGAATCAAAAGAGAGACATGCTATAAGTTTATTGGGAATGAGTTGGTACTGTATAGGCACATGAGTGTATTAAAATTATAACACAGAAACCAGGCCCAAGAAACAGACACACCAGACCAAGGAAAAAAACACAACTCCCTCATCTGGACCCCATAAAGTGATAGACACACAACACTCTGATATAATGGGCCCACACCAATCTGTCATCAGATACAGTGTGAACCAAAAACCAGCAAGCAGTGGACTCTATGACTGTTTCTGGAGCTTTGGCTCTGCTACATCCTCTGCCATTGGTGCTGTCTACTCCACTGCCTGCCTGTCCACATGGCTACCCATCTGGACCTGGACCTGACCTGCTTGATCTGCTGTTTGTGGCTCCTCACCCACTTTGGATTTTTATTTTTTAACTGAACCCTGAAGCTCCACTTTCAAACCTTGACTGCAGCAGCAAAAACTGGCACTTCCCTTGTTTATTGTCTTATAAAGACTCTCTCAGCCCTCTTCTGAAATTTCTTGGACTATGTTGCAGCCTCTTTAACTTATATTCATTCTGTAACCCATACATGCATGTAGATATGTAAATATATAAATATATTTGCCTTGTGCTAGGTGATATAAGAGCTAACATTAGTAATTAAGATTGGAATAAATCTGCATTTACCTTGCCCAGGTTACCAAGATAAATGGGATTATATGACTAATTGCTGTCATCTGACCCATCATACCTTATGAATATGTCGTTATTTAATAAATCCTGACATTGTGGAATGACATAAATGTGTTTGTGTTTCTGGCACACTGCACTTATGACACCTGTCATAGTTAGGGTTACCATTGCTGTGATAAAACGTCATGACCAAAAGCAACTTGGGGAAGAAAGGGTTTATTTCTTTCACTTCCATATAAAAGTTCACCATTGTCTTAGTCAGAGTTTCTATTCTGCACAAACATCATGACCAAGAAGCAAGTTGGGGAGGAAAGGATTTATTCAGCTTACACTTCTACATTGTTGTTCATCACCAAAGTAAATCAGGACAGGAACTCACACAGGGTAGGAACTTGGAGGCAAAAGCTGCTGCAGAGGCCATGGAGGGGTGCTGCTTACTGGATTGCTTCCCCTGGCTTGCTCAGCTTGCTTTCTTATAGAACCCAGGACTATCATAGATGGCACCACCCACAATGGGCCCTCCTACCCTTGATCACTAATTGAGAAAATGCCTTAAAGCTGGATCTCATGGAGACGTTTCCTCAAGAGAGGCTCCTTTCTCTGTGATAACTCCAGCTTGTGTCAAGTTGACACACAAAACCAATCAAAACCAGCCAATACAATCATCAAAAGCAATGAGAGCAGAAACTCAAGCAGGGCAGGAACCTGAAAGCAGGAGTGGTGCAGAGGCCATGGAGGAGTGCTGTTTACTGACTTGCTTCCCATGGTTTGCTCAGCCTGCTTTCTTATAGAACCCAGGAATATTAGCCTAGGGGTGGACCCACCTACAATGAGCTGTAATTAATCAACCCCTAATTAAGAAAATGCCCTTCAGGCTAACCTGATCTTATGGAAGCATTTTCTCAGTTGAGGTGCTATGGTGATTTGAATAGGAATGGCCCCCATAAATTCATGTATTTGAATGCTTGGTTACCAGGGAGTGTCACTATAAGGAGGTGTGGCCTTGTTAGAGGAAATATGCCACTGTGGAGGTGGATTTTGAGGTCATAGATGCTAAAGTTATGCCCAGTGTGGCACATGGTCTCCTGCTGTCTGTAGATCAAGATGTAGAACTCTTGGCTTCTTCTCCAGCACCATGTCTGCCTGCACACTGTATGCTTCCCTCTGTGACAATTATTGACTAAACTCTGAAACTGTAAGCCAGCCCCTGTAGGCTCCACATTTTCAAACCTACCTTTAATAAGGGTTCTTAAATGTTCCAACCTCCCTTCTAGCCCACCACCCATCAGACATAATGGAAAAGAAAGGTTATTAGGGTACGGGGAAAGATGACCTGTTTAGAAATAGTTCTTTGGAGCAAATCCAATCTGTTGTCAGGATATCAGCAGTTCAGTTCAGTAGCTCAATACACTCACAAACAGGGTTTACAAATCAGCAATGGCAGGTTGATCCAGAAGCCACAAGGCTCTGCTGTATGCTGTTTAGAAGTAGTTCCTTGGGGCGATTTCAATCTCCAATTGTCAGGACACCAGCAGTGCAGTTCAGTAGTACCAGGGTAGTAAATGCAAATCAGCAGCAGTGGCATGACCCAGCAGAAACAGCCAAGCCTCCTCCAAATTGGCACAAGTCAGCAGGAGCGACCAGGACCAGCAGAGCCACCAGGAGAAAGAAGTTCTCTGCTGTGCCTCTCTCAACAAGTGAAGATCAGTGAAGACAAAGATGAGAGAGTCACGAAGTGTGGCAAAGCTAGCTCTGCAGGCCAGTCATCACTGTCCATTCAGTCTTATTTATATTCCTTCTAAGCATCCCATGTCCTCCCATTGGTCTTACCTCAGCAAAGCACCATGGGAGTCTGTCTTAGCAAAACTTCACATGAGTCTGTATCAGCTGACATATCCAGAAACTTCCACTTCACTCTGCCAAATTGGACAGAGTCCAAGGAAATGGCAAGAAGCTACCAGAACACCACCAGAAGGTTTTTGGTGCATTTCTTTCTATGAAGTCATGACAAATGATGACCATCCTTTCATATGTTTGCTTTAGCAAAACATCCTTTCACTTGTGTCTGCTTCAGGGAAACATTCCTTCACATTTCTGCTCTAGCAAACCATTCTTTCACCTGTGTCTGCTTCAGCAAAACATTGTTTCCTGTGTCTGCTTTAGCAGAACATCCTTTCACCTGTGTGTCCTAGCAAACCATCCTTTGACATAACTGACCTTCCAAAGAATCCAGAAGTTTCCACTTCAAGCCTCAACTGAACATTTTCCTTTATAAGAGTTGCTGTGGTCATGGTGTCCCTTCACAGCAATGAAACCTAAACGAAGACAGGTTCCCTCCTCTCTGATGACTCTAGCTTGTGTCAAGTTGACAGAACATGAGTCAGCACAACACCTAATAAGGAAAGATTGGGACAGGAACACTATATGGAGACAAGAAGCAAGTGACCATCTGCAAGCCAAAGGGAGATTTCCAAGATCCTGTGGGTTCCTAATATTGGACTTCTAGCCTCTAAAATTGTGGGAAAATTAATTTTTGTTGTTTAGACCACCAGCTCTGGTACATTTCTTTGTGGCAGTGCTACTAGCCACAGGACTAAACCTGGCTGTTTTTATCTTTTCAAATAAGGAAACTGTTATTTAGCAGCTAGTTACTTTTCCAACAACTTGTCCAAATCCAGACACAAATAATCAAGTGGAGATTCAATGATCTGCATGTCCCACTGCAGCTCTGGACTCTCTTTAGCTACTCTCTGATTTTGCCACCTTACCAAACCTCATGGGAAAAGAACCGTGATGTGCCCATAACTTCCCACTGGGCAATAAAGTCTCAGAGAGCAAGGACAATTTCTGGATTACAGTATGTCCAGTACCTCGCTTAGTGTCTGTATCTAGCAATCAGTCAAGATGGAGTTATTGAATTCCTATAGTCACTTATCCTGACCCACTCTGTCCTCTCCTCTCTGATTTTAGACATCATTGCAGATATTTTTAGCAGGGCTTTGAGTGGGGAGGGAAGCATGATGTTGCTCTGGTCCCACTCACTGGTGACAAAGCTGGAGCAAATGAGTGACAGTGACTCTCAGAAGTTCCTGCAGTCACACTCTGGCTTGCAGCTTGCACTTGTCTTCAAATGTACTCACACATGACTCTCATTGGCCTGGAGAAATTGGGCATTGTTTCCAGCTAGTGAAGCTTGGAGGGTGTGCTGTCTTTTGAAAGGCCAACCCCAGCAGTGTGGGACCCAGAGCTCCTGAATCCAAGATAAGCCCTTGATATTCTAGTGATGTCATTTAGATTTATTTTTGCACAACCTTTATTGGTTGAGACCTTGAAAACGTAAATGTCACTTTTATTTCCTCAGATGAAGGGATGAGATAAGAGCTGTACCCAAGCTTTACATACACGGCTTGGGCTGAGCCCAGAGTGCTTCTGACTATTCCTAGGCCTAGGCCTGGAAGCTTTTGTCTCCATACAATCTAATCTTCTGCAAACCTGGACATTGAAGGCTTCACAGCTTCCAGCCTCTGTCTGCTAAGCGAGGCATAGAATATTTTAGACTCCAAGACTTACTGCTGAATAAGCTCACTCTTTCTAGCTCTTTCTGAACTCTGGCTGGCTGGTTCAACTCAGCTGTTCTGTCTCAAATTCCTCTCCAAACTGACCTATTTAAATTGGTTTCTTTCAGTTTTTGACTGAATTGCTCTGCTTGCAAAGACTCCATGAACTGAACTGCTCTGAACTCAACTGTTCTGCTCTGCTCTGAACTCAACTGCTCTGATCTACTCTGAACTCAACTGTACTCAACTGAACTCCTCTCTCTCTAAGGCATATCCTATCTCTGACTCATTCTGTCAAATCTTTCTGTTTTTCGTCACTTTGTCTGCCCCTCCCAGTTAGATGTCATTTTTTGGGATAAAAGATGTGTCTGTATTCCAGCCAGAGGGATTAAAGATATGTGGCACATCTGCATATCTTTGGATTCGATCCCTTTCCAGAGCAGCCATATTACTGGATTAAAACTCCTCTACAAAACCATGAATGCGCATATTGGAAGGAGACAGCCTGGCCTCACTAAGCCTAGGAAGGCTGAGGGCTCACTGTAGCTAGCAACAAAAGTAAGTTCTGGGGGCAATGAAAGATTGGATGGGTCTACATTTCATATGTCACATTCTCATAGCCATATTCCTATATCTAGTTCCTCTGTCTCAGCCACTAAGCCACTTAGTTTGGGGAACCAAACACAACAGAATTCTGGCACCTGAGGAGAAAGTGGCAAAGTGGGGTCACTGCTAATGCTGGATGACCAGTCATTCCAAAGTGAGTGTGGCGGCCCATCTTTAATCTCCACATTAAGAAGGCTGAGGTAGGTCAGTTGCTGAAGTCAAGGCCAATTTGGACTCCATAACCAATGCGGACATAATTGCTTAAACTGCATTGTCTATTGGTTAGTGGATGGAGCTGATGGGGTTGACAGACTGACCCAGACTTCCCTTTTTTTCTCTTGTCTTCCGTTCCTCCATTCTCTTTTCTCTCCTTTCCTCCCTCCTTCCTTCCCTTTTCGTCCCCTCCCCTTCTCTCCCACCACTTCCTATGTTCTCTTCCACCACTTTTTCTCCCTCCCCTGCCTGCCCAGTGTTCTCCTTGGTAACTGGTTCATATCCCTGTCAGTCTGTGTGGCAGCATGGGTAGCTAAATTCAGGGATGATAAAGGCATTAAAAGTAAGCCTTTCCTAGACACCCATGCCTTTCACAACATAACTCAGATGCCACACAATTTCCCTCCCACTGCCCTCCTGTGCTTTATACAGCCACAAAAGTCCACCCCGTTTCATGACGCATACCATATGGTCATAGGAGCAATGACTAAGAACATATACCACAGGACATTGTTGCAAGGGGGAAATGTAACGTGTGGATGAATGCCACTTCCTCAGTCACACTGGCATTTAAATAGAAGAGTGAGGGAGGCATCAGGAGAGTTGAAACACTATTTTGGCAAAGTGCTTTTTCTGCTCGTGACCATGATGCAATGAACTAAGAATGTGTAATTACATATAATTGGATATAATTAAAATAAAGAGACGCATCTAAAATAAAAGTCTAATTTAAAAGTAAGAAAATTAACTAGGTGGGAATGTCAACAATGCTAATTTCATGATTAGTGCGGGGGTCACATACTTTCAGTGAACTTGGATCAGGCAGGGCCAATGTCCAATCCTTAGTGAAGCTACCATTGGTCCCCTCTGGCACAGGCTCCCTTACTCTACCTGCCTTCTCCCCACACACTGTTTAAGAGAGGCTCACCATATGTGACACCCCATGCAGCCAACTCTCCTTTGCTTGCTTTTCTCCCCCTTCACCATCCTCTCCTTCACTTGTCCTCTTCTTTTTTTCTGATGGTTCTATAAACACCATCTCACGGATGACTAAGATATTATAAAGAGAAAACTTCAAATCTGATGATTCTCTCCACAGCCATGTTGGGATAATATTATTGTACATTGTGTAAAGACTGTCTTTGTATTAATCAAATGCTGATATCTGTGCTGGCAGAGAGTTGAATGCAGACCTGACTTTGGTATTGTTATTCATGTGGCTACATCATATTTTGTAAACACTCCCTCTCTCACCTTCTGATTGGTTTACTAAAAATCTGATGGCCTATAGCAAAGGCAGGAAGTAAAAGTTGGGACTTCTGGGAAGAGAAAGAAACTCTTGATGAGAGCAAGGTGCAGGAGGATTCTCCAAGGAGGTGGGGTTGGGGAGAGCAAGGCTGGACTGAAGGAGAGGTGTCCTACGAGCCACATGGCAGATCTTAGTTCAGAATAAAAGAGCCAATTATGTTATACAAAGTAGTTGAGAACAAGCCTAGCTATAAGGCATTCATAAATAAATATAAGTCTCCATGTCTTTATTCAGAGCTGGGGCAGGCATTGAAAGTCCGATACAATTATACAGCCACGTGACAACAGGACCATGCCCAGAATTTCTGGGCTTTTGACACTGTGGCAAATACTCTTCATCTGGGTAGTGATGAACCAGAATCTAAGCATGAAGACTCCATTGGGTGTATTAGTCAGGGTTCTCTAGAGTCACAGAACTTATATGTAGTCTCTATATAGTAAAGGAATTTGTTGATGACTTACAGTCTGTAGTCCAACTCCCCAACAATGGTCAGCAGTAGCTGTGAATGAAAACCCGAGGGTCTAGCAGTCGCTTAGTCCCACAAGGCTCGCAGGCGAAGAAGATTGAATCTTCCTCCTTCCAATGTCCTTATGTAGATCTTCAGCAGCAGGTGTGGCCCAGATTAAAGGTGTGTGTACCACCACACCTGAAACTTGTGTCCTCCAGTCTCAAGATCCAGATCACAGGTGAGCCTTCTAATTCTGGATTATAATTCAGTCCAGATATAGTCAAGTTGACAATCAGAAAAAGCCACTACAATTGGGTAAATCCACAAAGTGGGGTATTCTCCAACAAACCTTCTTAGACTCTCCTGAAAATTCAATCCTGAAGCAAACAAAAGTAAAAGCAAAAGGCATAAACCTTTGATATGATTCCCATCTGTAGTACCAGAATTTGGGAGGGTGAGGCTAAGTGTTCCAGGCTAGCCTAGGCAACATGCAAAGACAGCACCTAAAAATAAGTGGATTAAATACATATAACTTGATTTGAAGTGCTACAAAAAGATCGGATATGGTGGTATATCCTGTTTGTTTGTTTGTTTATTTGTTTATTTTTTACAACCAACACCAGCTAGAGTCATCAGAGAAGAAGGAACTTCAACTGAGAAAAAAAATGCCTTCATAAGATTGACTTGTAGGCAAGCTTGTAGGGCATTTTTATGGTTGATGATGGATGATTGATGTGAAAGGGAACTGCCCACTGTAGGCAGTGCCTCTGTGTGGGTGGTCCTGTGGTACGAAAGCAAACCGAGCAAGCCAGGGAGAGCAGGATGGGAAGCAGCATCCTCTGTGGCTTCTGCTTCAGTTCCTGCCTCCAGGTTCCTGCCTTGAGTCTCTGCACTGATTTGATGATGGACTGTAATGAAAGTGTAATCCCAATAAACTCTTTCCTCCCTAAGCTGTTGTTGTCATGGCATTTTATCACAGCAATAGAATCTCTAAGACATAGTACATGCCTGCAATCCTAGTACCTGGAAGTTAGAGGCAGGAGGAGCAGTAGGAAGTCAATGTGGGCTATGTAAGACCTTGTAGATAGATAGATAGATAGATAGATAGATAGATAGATAGATAGATAGATAGATAGACAGACATACAGACAGATGGACAGACAGACAGCTATAGATACATTGACTGATAGTAGGCAGCTACAAGAGACATTTTGGGAATTATGATTATAGATTGCATACCACATATTACTGATCTAATCTTGATTTTCTTAGATTGGATATAATGTTACAAATTACACAAAACACTGTCCCTTTCCCCAGAGGTGTATGTTCAAATAGTTAAAGATGAACCATCTCAAGGTCTGTGGTTTACTTCTAGTTGTTTCTTAAAATGTATTTGCAAGTATTTATACATATGCATGTATGTATAAGCAATTATATGGTAAAGGAGTGGACAAACAAATTATTGGAAATTGTTTAGTCTGGTAAAGAGTTTAAAATGTTTATTGTACTGCTCTCTCAACTCTAGTGTGGTATGAAAATTTCCCAAAATTTACATTTTAAAAGTCCAAAGGAAATAGAGTATCAAATTTAGCATGCAGCCAGGAATGATAGCACACACTGTAATCCAGCCCTCAGGAGGCTGTGAGTTCAAGGTCACAGTGAGACCAGAGGCCTTGATGTAAATGTGGGTTAGTCATTCAATAATGAACATGAATAGCATGGCTCATATTCACCTGTAGTCTGGAGTGTGCCGACAGTTCCATTTTGATGAAGTCTTGACCCAGGAAGGTACAACCATTAACCTTTGAGGATGGTTGGATTTGGCAATAGTCACTGTGGGTGGTGCCACCCCTGGTCAGGTGATCCTGGGTGCTATAAGAAAACATGAGCAAACCATGGGGAGCAAGTCAGTAAGCAGTGTTTTTCCATAGCTTCTACTCCAGTTCCTGCCTCCCAGATCCTGCCCTGGCTTCCCTTGGTGATAAACTTGTAATCTGTAATGTGAAATAAATCCTTTTCTTCTCAAGTTGCTTTTAGTCAAGATGCTTTATCACAGCAATAGAAACCTTAACTAAGATATCAGCTAAGTCAATTTAGCATAAATCTTCCACCCACCATGGGTATCTGATTGCTCCTGAGATCTGATTGGGTCCCCCACCCTTCACCATTCTCTGGTCATATTTGGCAGCACTGCCTTTATTAAGCAAGAATCATATTGGTTTTTTCTGCTACAATCCTATTATAGCGATGTTCTCTTTTCTCTCCTACCCTTTGATTCCTACCCTTTTCTTTGGCTATACATCCTTAATCAGACTGTATTTGAACTTGAGCCTCACTTCTCTCCTCTTACCACAAGTGGGCCAATTTCTTAGCACCAAGATCCCCTAGAAGGTTTTCCTTACTGTTCTTCAAATGAGTCACTGATTATTTGTTTTTTGTAGCAGCTGATAAGGAATAGAGAAAGAATCAACTTATCTACAAAGACCACCGAATCACCTTCCATGTGTACCCAAAGGACTCAGCTCTGCCCTCTGACTCCTACATCTCATTCCCAGAAAGAGAATTCCTCCCATGCATCCAGACACCAGGGAGGAAATAGCCTTGCTCTGTGGGTTTTGGTGAATTTTCAGCCAGTCCTTCTGTGAGAAACACTCATGGTTGTTAGGGCAGACTTTCTTTTCCTTTTCTTTTAAAAATATTTTTATTTTTTTAAATTGTGTGTATGTGCATTTACATGTTAGTGTGATTGCCCGTGGAGCTGAAGTGATGGATCCCCTAGAACTGGAGTTACAGGTGTCTGTGAGCCACTCAACATGGGTTGTAACACCTGAACTCAGGTCCCCTGAGTAATCTCTCCAGCCACTCTCTTACCCCAAGCCCACCTAAAGCTTATGACCCTCCAGCTTAACCAACAGCTGGTTCTTGGCCTCCTTATAGTGTTTACCTAAATTGGCTTACAGTTGGCACACCATCCTCTACCTCTGATACATGTGTCTCAACTCAGAAATGTCTTTCTCAAGGACTTAAAGGCCATCCCTATGAAATGTGACTACCAAGAATGAGAGTATTATGGTTTGCGTATGAGGTCTTCAGCGTTGATAGCCAGCATTGATGTGATTGGGTCTTCAGGCTGTTAACTTTACCAGTTATTGTCACTTGTACCTTCTTTAGTGAAACAAAAATTGTTCTGTGAAAACATGGACAAAGCTGGACATGGTGACACACAATTTTAATCCCATCACTCAAGATGCAGAGGCAGGAGGATCTCTGTTAGCTCTAGGTCACTCTGGTCTACATAGAGAGTTTTGGGCCAGCCAGAGCTACAAAGTGAGATCCTGTCTCAAAAAAAAATTGAAAAAAGATTAAATCCAACCAATAAATAAGAACATTGTTACTGACCTCAGAGAAATATAAAGGACTGAAGAGGAACGCTCAGAATAGCTCTCTACTGGTAAATTAAGCAAGTGAGATGGAAGGAATAAATCCCTAGAAATATATAAATTACAGAAAATGACCCAAGACAGAATAAATAGTCAGTCTAGAGAGATTTGCAACAAGAGATTAAATTAGTAATTTCTAGAATCTAATTATTTTTATTTTATGTGCACCGGTGTTTGAGGGTGTCAGATTCCCTGGAACTGGAGTTGCAGACAGTTATGAGCTGCCATGTGGTTGCTGGGAATTGAGCTCAGGACCTCTGGAAGACCTGAGAGTGCTCTTAACTGCTGAGACATCTCTTCAGCCCCTTAGATTAGTAATTTTATTTTATTTTTTAAAAAGTTTAGGGCCAGAGAGATTTTGTTCAATTATAACAGTTTTAGAAAGAATTAATGCCAGTTCTTCACAAACTGCTTCCAAAAAAAAAAAAAAAAAAAAAAAAAAAAGGAGGGTCAGGGCTGTTTCTCAAGCCTTCTATGTCAGTGTTACCAGTGTTACCATAAGGCCACCACACTCAGCTTCTGGAGATCAAGCCCAGGTCCTTGTAGATGCTCAGCAGACACTCCAACAACTGAGCTACATCCCAGCTCCTGTTCTGGCCCTATGGAAACAATTTCACCAAAGAAACTCATGACTTTTATACATCCTTGTATCATAGAAATGATGTTTAAAACAGCTGGAAATGTGGGACTAGTGTGTAGTTCACATAAGTTTGCTGTGCTCTTCCTGGGCACATGTGATATGATCAAAAGGGTACATTTTTGAAGGTTCTTGAATCTGAAGATACAAAAACACACTGTTGCCCTGTGATTGCTTTAAGTCGGATGTGAAACTTTTGCTTCGATACCCTCCCCTCACTTTACCACTCCTACCCCAACCGCAAGCTGTGGGGATGGAACCCCCCCATCCCCTATACAGCTAGCAATAGAGACAGAAAACGACATGGATCCAACCATGCCCTTTCTCAAGTTGCTCTTCCGAAGATGGCCTCTTGGCAACCTCACGTCCTCATCTGAAGTGCATTCTTGGTACAAGAACATGTCGTACAATCCATAAACCACTGCTCATGAGCAGAGCTGAGAGCTATTTTTAAACTAATTAAGAACCCTTCAACTTAAAAAAAAAGTTTGTGTTAATTTGTGAAACCTCCAACCACAAGCCAACCCGTGTAATAGCAGATGTGGAGGAGACTAATTACAGCCTTGGCAGAACTGAGGCAATGGTCCAGAAAGACACAGAGAACAGACAGGCGATGTAGTCCCCCCAGGGAATTAGCAAACACAGCCGGAGAATCTTTCAAATTCAGTCAGTACAGCTTCTGATTTGATGGTTTCTAGAAGTTACAAAGAACATTAATGAATAAGACAAAGAATCCTAAAGACACTATGAATACAGAAGAGATTTAAGAGATATATGCCAAAACAGAGCTTGCTAAATGGTCTGCACTGCCTTCTGAGAAACTCTGCAGCTGAGAGAAAGAAAACAGGAAATTTGTCTGAATGAGCCAAATTGCAAATTGTAATAGGATGGTATCTGTCTGGGAATTTTAATTTGTGTTGGGGGGGGGACAAACCCAGAGCCCTGTGCATGTGAAAAATGACCCAGCTATATTCTCAGCCCCTGTACTGATATTTAAATACTTAAGGAACTAAGTCTTCTATACACTAAAATGTCTAAAATTTTCCCCTTGGACAAGGAGAATCTCAAATAAAAAGACTTTTGAAAATCTTACTTAGTGTGAAGGACTATAGCATTATATATCTTTGTGATCTCTCTCTCTCTCTCTCTCTCTCTCTCTCTCTCTCTCTCTCTCTCTCTCTCTCTGTGTTTTCTAGAGCAATGATCCATGGTTTTATATGTTGCAAGCAAGCACTTTACCACTGCCTTGTATCACCATCCTTGGTTTGTGAGACAAGGCCAGCCTTTGGTACCGTAGCAGCCTAGACTGGCTTGTGTAGCTAAGAACAGCCCTGAACCCGATCTCCTGCCTCTGAGTCCCCTGTGCTGGGATTACAGGCTTGTGCCACCACACCCTGCATGATGTAGTGCTAGAGATTAAACTCAGGGCCCTGGACAAGCTAAGCAAGCACTTTACTGTAAGGAGCGGTTAGAATATTCGCCATCACTAGATGGCGCTGTCGTTCTGAGGAAACTTGCGGATAGCCCGCGAACCCCGAAATGCATTATGGGTGTACACGTCTAATCACCGCCCACTCCCGGGGCACGCCAACCAATGGGGAACACGTTGCCCCGGAGCTATATAACACCGCCATGTTGGGTCCCGCGGTTCTCTTACTATCAACAGCAACAATAAAGCTGAACTGTAGAAGAAGCCTGCCGTGTGTCCGCGTGTCTTCTTGCTGGCGAGAGGCGCGCGCGCCCCACAACTGGTGCCGAAACCCGGGACGCCGGGAGCCTTTTCACGCCGAGGAAAACCCCGCCCACCGGGCGGAAGGCTTCACGTATCTACAGTGGCAGGTGAGCTTTCTCATAGTATGCTGGACTCTGAATTTCTAATGGGATCGCTTGCGGGCGACGCACTGCTAGGAATTCTCCTAGCAGCCGTAATTGCTGCCCGCTTCTTTCTGGTCTTATGTAAAAGAGAGATAGCCAATGACCAGGAGGCATCGGACGTTCGG
>CM052708.1:55069678-55102732 GCA_028551405.1 Uromys caudimaculatus | reverse complement strand
ATATTCGCCATCACTAGATGGCGCTGTCGTTCTGAGGAAACTTGCGGATAGCCCGCGAACCCCGAAATGCATTATGGGTGTACACGTCTAATCACCGCCCACTCCCGGGGCACGCCAACCAATGGGGAACACGCTGCCCCGGAGCTATATAACACCGCCATGTTGGGTCCCGCGCGGTTCTCTTACTATCAACAGCAACAATAAAGCTGAACTGTAGAAGAAGCCTGCCGTGTGTCCGCGTGTCTTCTTGCTGGCGAGAGGCGCGCGCGCCCCACACTTTACCAACTGAACACACTCAGTCCTGGTTTGCTTTGGTTTGTCTTCAAACAGTCTTGTTATATGTGGCGGCCCATTCCTTTAATTCCAGAGCTCCAGAAGCAGAGGCAGAGAGATCTCTGCGAGTTCAAGGCTAGCCTGGGTACAAATCTAATTCCAGGCCAGACAGGGTTACATAGTGAGACTCTGTCTCAAACCAAACAAAACAAAAATAAAAGGAAACAGATATCTTGGGGTTTCATTGCTGGGAACAGACACCATGACCACAGCAACTATTATAAAGGAAAACATTTAATTGAGACCAGCTTACAATTTCAGAGGTTTTGTCCATTATCATCACAACAGGAAGCATGGAAGGGTGCAGGCAGACATGGTGCTGGAGGAGCTGAGAGTTCTGTATCTTGATCTGCAGGCAGCAGAAGGAGACTGGGTTCCGAAGGCAGCCTGGAGGAGATTGATTCCATACTGGGCGGAGCTTAGACCTCAAAGCCCTCCTACACAGTTATGCACTTCCTCCAACAAGTTCACACCTACTCCAATAAGGCTCCACCTCCTAATAGTGTAACTCCCTATGGCCAAGCATTGAAACTTAGGAATCTATGGCAGCCAAACCTATTCAACCCACCATACAGGCTTTCGTTGTGTGACCCAGACTGTTTCCAAACTTGTAATCCTCTGCCTCAGGCTCTGAGGTGCTGAGACTGCAAATGTCTGCTGCCTGACCTAGTCTGATGAATATCATCAGGTAGTAGTTATGTATGTATCCTGAGATTTACCCATTGTAAGACATACAATGAATATATTTTCTCCCTGTGGATTGCTACTGTGCCCTGTTGGTTTCTTTCTGTGATGTACATGGGTTTTGCATTTTTATGCCTTTTAACTTTGTATCTGTCTGCTCATTTGTTGGCTGGCTTTTGTGTGATAATCAAGTAATCTTGTCTATGCCATGTGCATGTCGTTTTGTCATAAGAGTTTTATAGTCTTAGATAATATATATTTAGGTTCTTGATTCATTCTGAATTAAATTTTGTGTATGGAAGAGTCCAGCTTCATTTTTCACATGTGGATATCTAATTCTCCCCACCACCCACCATTGGCTGAAGAGACCTCTTTTTCCCTCCCATTGAATGGTCTTAGGACATTTGTGAAATCACTGACCAATACATAGATGTTTCTTTCTGGCTCCTTAGCCTCTTCTGTATCCACGCCAAAAAGCATGTTGCTTTGATAACTGTCTTTAAAGCAACTATTGATGTCAGGAAAAGAGAACTCCTTAACTTTGTTACAAGACTGTTTTGTTTACTTGGGTTCCTGAAATTCTCAATGGGTTAGTGGCAGGTTTTTCTGAAACACACATTATTAGAGTTTTCATAGAGATTGAATTTAATCTTTAGATTGCTGTGAGCAGCCTTGACATCTCAACAATAGACTTCAACCCCATGAAAACATCGCTCCACCCATTTGCATCTTTTTTACTCCCCCCCCCCCCAAAGAATACTTCATAGTTTTCAGGAAACAAGTTTATGCCTCTTTGGTTAAGTTTTCTCTTTAATTTTTTGATATTGTCGTGAATTATGTTTGTTTTATTTCCTTTGTACATCATTCAGTGCAGTAATCTAAAGTTTGGGATGTTGGTCTTAAAACCTGTAACTTCAGTGACTTATTGGTTCTAACGCACTGCCTTTGTAATTGCTCTTCTGGGGTCTTTAGGCTTTTTTATGCATATGATCACAACATTTGTGGATGGAAATAAGCAGCAACTTCTCTTCCTCACTGAGCCATCTCATCAAAGCCTCTTTTTTCAACTTTTCCTTCAGTGTGTTATCATAGCTTATTTCTAACCTACTATTTAAACAGAGTCAGTTTGCTGAGGCAGCAAACCCCAAGTGTAAAGTATTCCTGAACTTGGGCTAGAAAGAAAACATGTACCTCTGAGTTCATGGGGTAGGGCCTTCTAGCAATTGGCTGGTTCTTGCAGCCAATTTTCAGAGAGACACAACTATTAACAGATAAGAAAATGTGCCAATTAAAGCTTATATATCTGCTAGATGCAATTCTAAAATGCAGAAATCATTTAGGACTTTCAAGAGTAGAAGGTTTTCACAAAGCCTACTGGCATAATTTAGAAAATCTCACCATGGCAATTGTTAGAGGGACGTGATCTCCATCACCGAATACCATGGTTGACATTCTTGGCTGCCCCATGTGCACTAATGTTAGCTGACTACACACCTGTAAGAATTGTTTTAATATTTTAAGATGTATTTTCTTTTGCACATATGTGTGTATCTCTTCCTGTGCAGATGCCCATGAAGGACAGGCGTGGGCATAAGGTACCCTAGAGCTGGAGTTACAGGTGGTTATGAGCTTCTGGGAACACCACTCTTAAACACCAAGCTATCTCTCCAACCCCAGAATTACTTTAATTTAAATGAACAGCCTTGAAGTTGAGTTGTGTTGCTTGTTGTGGTGTAGGATAAAGATGAAGCAGCCCAAAATGGAAGTCAGCAAAGTCTTCCATGCACATTACTGCTTTAGGTTTTCAAGCTTGTGTTTTGCAAACTGTGGTTTAGGAAACCTTTTTATATTCCAGGCTGGTGTTTGGCACCCTCTGGTGGGAAGTTTGAACATATACAGCTCAGATACTATCTAAATTAGTAATCATTTATTACATTATTTACTAAGTACCAGACATTGAACTAAGTAGGCCCTTTGTGTGACATTTTCTCTTCTTTATAACTGCCCGATAACCAGATATCAGATTCCAAAGTTACTGATCACAGAACTAGCACAGAGAATGAATAGACCATAGCTATACAGCTGGTAAGTGGCAGAGAATGAAAGATGTTCTCATTCCCATGGTGCCTCTCAAATCTGATGACCAGGTCAGAGCCTGGGGGCTTAAAAGGCTCAGCAGCAGCTAGTTTACTATCTCTAGGAATTCCCAACCCTGGGAAGGGCAGTCCTTCCAGGGCCAGTAGGTCCCTGGTTGTTAAAGCCCACATTTATGGAAAACAGAAAACATAGTTAACATACTGTCTTAGTCAGAGTTTGTATTCCTACACAAAATGTCATGACCAAGAAGCAAGTTGGGGAGGAAAGGGTTTATTCAGCTTACACTTCCACATTGCTGTTCATCACCAAAGGAAGTCAGTATAGGAACTCACACAGGGTAGGAACTTGGAGACAGGAGCTGAGGGAGAGGCTACGGAGGGGTTCTGCTTACTGGCTTGCTTCCCCTGGCTTGCTCAGCTTGCTTTCTTATAGAACCCAGTACTACCAGCCCAGGGATGGCACCACTCACAATGGGCTGGGCCCTCTCCCCTTGATCACTAATTGAGAAAATACCTTACAACTGGATTTCATGTAGGCATTTCCTCAAGGGAGGTTCCTTTCTCTGTGATAACTCCAACTTGTGTCAAAACCAACCAGCACACATACTGTTCAGTAATTTACATATTCAAATACAGAGTGGTCTGGTGTTGTTATTTTGAAACA
Source organism: Uromys caudimaculatus (assembly GCA_028551405.1). Classification (NCBI taxonomy): domain Eukaryota; kingdom Metazoa; phylum Chordata; class Mammalia; order Rodentia; family Muridae; genus Uromys; species Uromys caudimaculatus. The sequence goes on along the minus strand of CM052708.1, from coordinate 55,098,955 downwards.
GAGTCCTATTCCAGCCCAATATTCAGCACACTATAGTGACTGCTCAACTGTAATATTACAATCTGAAAATAATTCCAAGTGTTCACTTATTAATTATAATTTACTCTCAAAAGCAAGTGTTCGTTTTTCTGTTGCTATGCTAAAACATCATGACCAAGGCCACTTATAGAAGAGTTTATTTAGGCTTACAGTTCCAAAGGGATGTTAATCCAGCATAGGGAAGGGGGGACTAAAGAGACAGCTCAGTGATTAAGAGCACTTGCTGCTCTTTCAGAAGACCCAGGTTCGATTCACAGCACCCACATGGCAGTTTATAATCCTCTGTAGCTCTAGTCCTAGGGGATCCAACACCCTCTTTTGGGCTCCATGCACTAGGCATGCACCTAGAGCACAGACATTCATACAGACAAAACTCCCATAAAAATAAATACATTGAAAATTTTAAAAAGAATTCATCATGGCTGGGAATCACAACAATAAGCAGCAGAAGCAGAGAAACTGTTTGCTGGAACAGGAAACAGAGAGCTCACATCCTAAACTACAAGCCGCAAACAAAGGGGCAAACTAATAATGGTATGAGACTTTTAATTTCAAAGCCCACTCCCAGGGTTGAACTTTCTCCCGTAAGGCTGTATTAACTAAACCTCCCAAACAGCACCACCGAATAGGAGCTAAATATTTAAATACCCAAAACTAGGGGGGATACTTTTCTCCCAAACCACTATAGCCAGTCACTCTCAGTTGGCATCTCTTCTTACACTTTCGCTTCTTCTGGGTCTCAACATGTCCCAGTGGACATGGCAATGGTCTTCAGGACCAGCCATAGCAGTCCCTTTGAAGAACACTGGTAAGATATCTCATCATGCAGTCCAGCTATTCAGAATCGGATTATCTGGTTAGTGTTTTACTTACATGGACATCTTGACACTCTGCAGAGGAAGTGTTGGTCAAAGGGAGGGCTGGAGGACAGCAGAGCAGGGCACACACATGCAGGCACTGGCCCAGGTTCTGAAGGCTTCCCAACATTCTGTAAGACACTAAGGCAAGCTATGATGGGACTCTGGCATCAGTGAGCCTGCTGCTGTGACATCCATGTCATAACCAGGAACTGTTTTGACACTACCCTGATTTAAGGTCTAGCTGATTTGCAAGAATACCCGGCTTGCTTATTTCCTTTACAATCTATATTTCGCGTTGGCATCTTGCCTCTCAAGGATTTTTCTCTTTTTCCTATCTTATGTAAATCACTGGGCTCTGTTAGTGAACACTGGGTTTTATCCCTCTATCTTGTTGCTTCTTCAGTCTTGGTCTCTGTATTAGTCAGTGTTCTCTAGAGGAACAGAATTTATAGAATATATATATTCAGCTAGTCCAGCTAGTCCAACAATGGCTGCCTCTGAACAGAAGGTAATTGCTCAGTCTCACAAGGTTGGATGTCTCAGCTGTTCTTCAGTATATGCAGGTATCCTAAAGAAGTAGGCTCTAATGCCAGTGAAGGAATGGATGTGCTAGCAAGGTGAGTAGGCAAAGAGCAAAAGCTTCCTTCTTCCAGGTCCTTTATATAGGCTGCCAGCAGAAGGTGTGGCCCAGGTTAGAGGTGGGTCTTCCCACCTAAAAAAAAATCTAGATTTAAGGTGTATCTTCACACCTCAAAGATCTGGATTAAGAAGTGGAGCGTCCCAGTTCAAATGATTTAATTAAATAAAAATTCCTCACAAGTGTGCCCAGCCATGTTTAGAATTTAGTTAATTCCAGACAGTCAAGTTGACAACCAAGAGTAGTGATGACAGTCTCCCTAGAAAATGGTTCCTGATTGCCTGCATTCTCTTAATTCCAATGTTATTGACCATAAATGGGCTCAGGAACCATCGTCTTATGCCCTATGATTTAATTCTGGCTTTTTAAAAAGCATATCTTAGGGGCCATGGGTATATGCGCCTGCCTTTAACCCCCTAAAACTCCAGAAAATCAGGCAGATCTCTGTGAATTCAAGGCTAACCTGGTCTACATAGTGAGTTTCAGGCCAGTCAAGACTATATAGTGAGACCCTGTCTAAAAACAAATGACAAAAACAAAACAAAACAACCAAACATTCCTTAGAACTGAGAAGAACACTCAATGGATAAAGTGCTTGCACACAAGCATGAGGACCTGAGTTCAATTCCCAGAACCCACATAAAAGCTGGATAGACAGGGAGTAGGCATAGAGTGGCACACCTCTAATCCAAGCACTGCCAAGGCAGAGATTGGAGGATCCCTCAGTTTTGCTGGTCAAGCAGCAAGAGATCCTGTTTCAAAGATAAGAGATGGCAAGCAATTGAGGGGACACCTGATGTCAGCCTCTGACCTCCATGTACACACACACACACACACACACGCACACGTACACACCCATAAATAAATAAATACATAAATAAATACATAAATAAATACATAAATAAATACATAAATAAATACATAAATAAATAAATAAATAAATAAATAAATAAATAAATAAATAAATAAGAAAAACCATACAAGAAAATTGGTGATTATAGCAAGGGTACAAGATCACATGACTGCCTGAAAGAGCCTTTGTTATTGCAATCTATAGAAGGAGGGTTGGCACAATGTCACTCATGAAATAGAGGGAGGGAAGGGATTTGGGGCCAAAGCCTTCACTATGGTTTCTGTGGGGAGAAACAGAAAAGGCAAGATGAACAGGTTCAGGGTCTGCTAGTGTGGACACTGTTGACAGGCTCTGGAGCATGAAACTGTCACCAGCTGAATGGTCCCTGATCTTGGTTGGTCAGGACCAGATGCACAGTGGCCCAGGGATGGTTGGAGTGTGAGTGCTTTGGATGCAAAAGGCTTGCTTGACTCCTTAGAAATTGGCTTCCTAGGCCCAGAAATCGATTGACTCAATGAAGGGTGGTCCCTCCAGGGTCAGCAGGTCTCTAGTTGTTCAAAGCACTAGCATATTGATAACAGAAGACTTGGGGAACAAACTATCGAAGTGTTTACATATTAAAATGCTTATTATTTTATTACAGTCTACTGTCTTTTCAGTTTTCCATTTAAATCAAGGCAAGGCATCAGGGTAGCCTGTTGTTATTTTGAAACAGGGTCCTACTCCACAGTTCAGATTGGCTTAGAATTTACCCTGTAGCCCAGGCTGACCTTGAACTCTAGGCAACCCCCTTGCCTCACTCACCAAAGAACTGGGATTACAGGTATGAGCAATCATGCTTGGCCAAAGAGGTCTTTTACAAGTACTCGTATGGGCACTTATATCTGTGATTTTCCTTCCAGACTAACGAAGTGAGATGATTTGCAAATGCGTATTCCAGAATGAGACACAGCACCTGCTGAGACAAAAGCATCTGATATTTCACTGAAGAGGCAAACAAATGCCCACCGATTCTACCTGACCTTCCCGGAGCCACGCAGTCTAGGGTAGCAAAAGGATGTATCCACGTCTGCATTCAGCCCCAGCCACCTGGTACCTCTAGACTTTCTATGGCCTTCAGGTGGCCTGTTTCCTTGGTTGAGTGAAAACTCTTGAGTGTCGTGACCCAAACTGCCCATCAGTGAATACCTAGGCAAAAGCCCACATATAAAAGCAACAACAGATCAATCAAGCAATTTTTGTCTTCCATCTCTAGTAAAATGGGCGGACACAGGATATCATTATTCCATTCCTGTATCCCTCTGAATTTTCCTTACCGCCTCAGCTTCTTCACTGGTAAGTGAAGGGTAGAGCTTTGCTCTCTACATTTCCATGTCCTCTAAGATCTCAACTTTTCCATGAAGTTTGACCTGGCAGCAAAATCATCACTTTATCTCCAGTACTTTCCGAATGCTTGTAGACATCCCGATGGGGTGCTTCTCAAGCTTCCATGGGTGTAAGAATCCCCTGTGGCTTCTGGGGGTGGGGAGAAGAAGATTTAGAGCTTCCAATAGGTGGTGCTGAACCAGACTCCGAAACTAAAGTCTTTGTCTCCCTTTGTTAATACCTGATACCTCAGCTTGGTACAGATACAAAGAAAAAAAGGGGATGTAATAGAAATTTAAAAGTGACAGGGTTTTTTTCTAACCTAGCTAGCTTCCAAATAATCAAGATGAGACCTATTGATTTATTCACCAAGCTTTAAGCACAGTGACTAAGCAGACATTCCCATCCCTCTAAGCTATCTGCATCCCAGCCATAGGTCCCTTGTTTCTTGGATGTAGTCTCTCTAGGCTTGCTCAGCTGCATGTCTGTCCTCATGGAGAACTCTCTTGGCCACTCCTCCTCATGCCCAACCTCATGGCAACCTTCTTCTGTTCTTCCTCCATCTGCCTAGTGACCCTTCTCCTGGATCCTCACCTGGCTTGTGATCTTCTCCTGGCTTTTCAACCTCAGACCCCTGGCTGGGATCGGAAGTCTAGTCTTTCTTTCTCCTCCGCTCAGTCATTGGCTGTTCAGCCTTTTATTAAGCAAACAGATAACTGGGAAGCATTCTTTTACACCAAGTTGATATTAGAGATTCTTCAATATTCATGACAGTGTCTGTGTCCAGACAGTAACTAGACCTGGCCTCACAGAAATCAACATCTGAATGCACAGTGCACAAAACCATCCTCCAACATGGTGGTGGGTGTTGCTTTAGTTTAGTGTTGTTCTCGTCAGTGGAGGAGGTCTGTCCAATGATGACTTTTTGCTAGCAGAGTCCTGGGGGGGTGTGTGTGTGCAAAAATCACGTGGTTAGACACAAGTAGTGCACCCAAGACCCAGCCTAAGTGGCTTTACTTTTAGATGCCCACTAATCTGAAGGGGCCCAGATGTGTCCGACCTTCTGACTTTTCAACACAATGTGGTCACCTGCTAAGTCCAAGCTCCAGAACTACTCAACAAAGTTACCAAAAGCAAACAAACACCACCCCTCAAACTGTCCTAAAGTTTATGATTTTACAGCACTACTAGCTAGCCTGAGGTGAGTATGGCTTGCCCACTCACCTCTTTAAAATTTCATATGGTTCTCCCCTTTTCCTGGCTCTAAATGGGGGTTATATTCTATCATGCAATTTGAAGATAAAACATATTCAAACTGTAGCACCAGACGGTTCCAAGCCAGATTTGTCACCACAAGGTAGCCTTTGAGAAACACTGCTTCCAACCCTTCCCAGGCCCACCCTCTCCTCACCTAACCTCTGAAAGCAGAGCCCCAGAGTTGGAATTTCTAGGAGCAGGCCAGGTAACAATAGCAAACATCCAAACTGGCAGACCATGTCTCAAAAGCAGAGGGATCGTGATGTGTCTTCACACTAAAGACAGATTCCAAGGACTGTCCCTTCTCACAGTTACAGGACCAAAGCAGATGGGGAGACAATCTAAAATAATCTTAGATTTTCTGTCTGTGTACTTTTATATCTCATGAGATGATCACAGGAAGTGCCAGAAACCCAACTCGAGACATTTTACCGACACGATTTAAACAACCAGGCATCTCACCTAAGTTTTTACAAAAAAAATTTGCACCTGCATAATTATGAGTGTCCCATTTTCCTTGGGTCCACCTCTGTGTCTTAAGTCATCTTGGCCCTCAGCCTCAAGTAAGAAGTGATTAAAGCTCTCTTTGAGCCCCATGTGGTGGCATATGTCTGTGATCCTGGCACTGGGGAGCTGAGGATGCAGGATGGGAGTTCAAGATCAGCCTGGGCGGCTTGGTGAGACCCTGCCTGTAGACAGAGAAGCAAGGAAATGGATCAACAGAAGGATCTCTATCTTCTTTCCAGGGATGTGAGGATTCATAATGGAAGGGGTTCCCCCAAGCAGGAATGCCCATCTGAGCTACAGAAGGAAGAATTCAGAATATCTCCAAAGAGCTCAGTGGAGAACAGCAGCAGTGTTGAGATAGCCACACAGAGGCTCACCCAATGTCACCAAGAAACTTCTCTACAGCCTAGACGGGGCACTTCAGGGCTCAATCAGCACTGCTGGGCCAATCTTGGAAACAGCTCTCTGATGGAGACAAAAGTCCCATAAAGCAAATTCTTCCTTCCCATGCCACATGTATTAGTCTAGAACATACTGGGTCTTCAGGCATGGCTTAGGCCATTTATCTATTGTTATAACCAAAGAGTTGAGGCTGGGTAGTTTGTAAGTCAGTCTTTCTCTCCTTTTCTTCTCTTGTTCCCTGACCCTCATAAGGCAGGAAAGCAGAGGAGGCAGCTGGAAATATCTATACAAGGAGAACTTACCTTCACACAGAGTGGTAAAGTGAGAGAGTTGCCAGATCTGCTCTGTAACAACCTGCTCTTCTCCTGGTAACCAACTTACCCTTAGGGAGCTGCAGCAAACCCTGTCAAGAGCGAAGCTCTTGGTTTAATTGACTTTTGAAGGCTTCACCACCTCCCAACACTCTAACACAGGGTGGTGATCTCTGATAACATAGATTTGGGAAACATTATATTCAAATGACAGTCATCTGTGAAAAGTGAGGTGTCTTTGAATTCAGCATTGGTGTTCTCTTTTGCCTCTGATGAGATTTAACTCATGTGGGATACTCACAGTCGCTTAAAACTTCCACAGAGTCAGTAGCTTCTGGGTTCTTGTCTCAAAGACTTGAACAATGAACTTGGTGAACTTTGTGAACAGGGGTAATGTGTTTAGAAAATCTTATTGAGGGTTCATAGATGGGAAAGTAAGAGAAAAGACAAAGTTTTGTATTTCAGGAACAGGTCCCCAGTAATGTGATACAAAACTGCTGGTCTAGGGGCTTCTCAAAGCACCCCCAGAAACTTGGGTGAGGTGTGGATCAGTCCCATTGGCCCAACCATGAAGTATCCACATGACTTCTCTCTGTTGTGATCATGTTCTTGCATGTAGTTTCTGTCAAGAGCATTCATTTAGGGAAAAAGAGATAACAAGAACACAGATTTCCCTCCCTCCTGGAACCCCTGGCCTCTGCTCAGGGCAGAATCAAAGGCATTTTGGCTTAAATATTTCTGACATCTTTAGTCCTCAACAAGGACAGAACTGCCAACAGGGCCAGAGACATTTCCAGGTTTAGCCAAGAAAAACAAAAACAAAACCCCAAAACAACAACAAAACCACACCAGTTTGTTTCCTGCCCAGCTTCCATCTCCTGTTCTCAATCCCAAGGTCCATATGTGTCCCCCGTGAAAAGCGCCTCTCACTGAGAAGATGCCTGAGTATTGAGTAGACCCCAAGCTTTGTGATGTAGAAGCGATGTTTGGTTTGTCGTCCTAGTACCCACCACAGTGGAACCTACCCAGTGGATGCTTGTTGACTATCCAAAGAGTAACTTGCTTTTAAACCCCAGAGCTACACCACTGCTTAGCCTTGGATTGAGAATGAAGAGAGATGGAGGGGCATCAGGGGAGCTTGATCTGAAGTTAAGTCTCCATCTTAATGTGAGGGGTTGTCTTTTTTGGGAGGAGTGTTGAATATTAAATCCTAAGGCTTAGATACTTGGTTTGTGATCTACCACTGACCAGACCTCCATCCCCCTTATTATTGTCTACTTTTCACATTATACTAGACATAATCTTTCCATATTGATACTATGTGGGGAGACTAGTTAACCTTGAAGGGACTGCTCCGCCTCTTTCTCCTGCCACCCACTGCCTCTCAGGCAACAACTGGTCCCTGTCACATCACCCTGTAGAACTTGGAACTGGGAGACAAGCCTGATTTCTGACATCTTGCTACCAAGATAAACTGTGAATATAATTCGGTCCTTTGTCTCTTGACCAGGAGTCTGTGTCTTCTGCCACCATCCCTAAAAGTGAGCACCTTAACTTTTTCATCTTCCCCGGAGAGTTAAATCTCAGACGCTGCTCAGTTGTTGACATTCCCAACCATATGAGGTGCCCTTTTCATCACTGTGACAAAATAGTACCTGACCAAAGCAGCTTAAGAAGGAAAGGATTTATTTGGTTCACATGTTGGGAGTTTGAGTCCATCCTTGTGGGCAAGGCGTGGCAGCAGGAGCTTGAGGTGGCTGGTCATTCTGTACCCACCGCCAAGACTCAGAGAAGCATAAATACTTCTGCTCAGCTAGTTTTCTCCTTTTTATAAACTCAGGGACTCCAGCTCATGGAATTGATTCCACCCACATTTAGAGTGGGTCATCCCACCTCAATGAACCTAGTGTAAAAACTCCCTCACAGACATGCCCAGGGTTTGTTTCCATGGTAATTCTAAATCCCATTTAACTAATGATCATGATTACCCATCACACCAACCAAGACCAGTGTCTTAGAGCAGGAGCAAGATGAGCTGTCTCCCCCCTCTGCTATGGGTCAGATAGAGATTGCTACCTGGGCACCTCTGGAGAGACAGGCAGCAGGTGTCAAAGGTTTGTCAGTGTCTTCTTAGCACGACTGAGGGGCTAGGTAGAGATGGAGCCCAAGTGGCAACAGGTAAGTATCCAGCAGAGGGAAAGCAGCAGGAAGAGAGTCTGCAGTACAGGGTTCTCCACCAGCAAGACCACTGAAGCTCATCAGAAGCCCCCAAAGCATTTGCAGAGATCTGGGGGATTGACCCAGTGTGTAAGGAGACTGCTACATAAGCATGAAGATCTGAGTTCACACCCCCAGAGCCTACATAAAAGCTGGGCACAACAGTACATGTTTGGAGGACATTGGAGGACAGAGGCAGGAGGGTTCTAGGGGCTGGTAAGTGGCTAGGCTAACCAAAATGGTGAGCTTAGGGTTCATGGGGGAATTTGTCTTTAAAAAAAATTAAGGTGGAGAGATAAATGAGGTAAGACATAGCAGATTTTAATCTCTGACCTCCACATCTGCCAGTATGGGTGACAGCACCAATACCCACACATCCATATACCACATTTGGGGTGTAGGTGAGGGTACACGTGTGTGTGGGGGGGGTAATAGGTGAAGGCAACTACACCCACATGTCCATACACCACGTGGGGAGTGTAAGAAAAAAACGTGTGTGTAAGTGTGTATATGTGTGTGTGGTGGTGAGCTGAGCCTAGCTTGCTTGTAGGTGATAAAGTAGATAGGGTCAGCAAGCCTCCATGCAGGTGAGCAGAAGTCACCAACATGGGCCTCACAACCTGAAGAGATGTCAGCAAGGCAAACGTGCAAGCCTTCACCATCTTCCTGGGAATTTCCCCCACTGTTCTGGTAGAAACCCAGTGCATATGTGCTTTCAGAGCTCATGCAGGACTTTTGGTGCCTCAAACAGACATCTGTTCAATGCTCTTAAGCACCTGACAGCCAGGCAGCTTCTGACGCATGCATTAGATATGCATGCATTAGATAAGTGAGGGCTTGTTTTTTGTTTTTTCCTCAGTGCGAATCACACGGTTACAACAGTACAAATTTCTGCTGGAGCTGCAGTCTGCTGGCTGAGCTCCTCTGAAGGCTGCTTGTTGAGGAGAACATGGTGTCGGGCCTTTTGGACAGCACAGATTCATGCACTCACTGTTTCACGCCTGGGTTTTTAAATTGTTCTCTTCAATTGGAAATGAATTTTCACCTAAGAGATGGAGGTGTGGGCTGGTTTCATTCCCAAATAACATTAGCATATGTACCGTGCTTGAAACCTACGTCCCATTTTGGGTCTCTCTCTCTCTCTCTCTCTCTCTCTCTCTCTCTCTCTCTCTCTCTCTCTCCTCTTCGCTTTCTTCATCATTTTTCTGCTCCAGGGTGGGGGACATTTCAAAAGCAAACTTTATCTGCACAGTGTATGTGAATAATTCTCTTCCTACTCCATTCTCTATCTACAAGAGCACCCGGTTCAGACCTGTGTCCTCCCGCCTTTCCAGCTGCTTGCCTCAGTCAGCCCTTCCCTTCTCCCACCTGGACCATCACAAAGACATCCTCTCAAAGCTCTCTAAACTTCCGTGCCTTTTAACCCATTGTTCACTCTGCAACCATGAGCATCGCTCTAAAACCATCAACCTGGGGCACACTACTCTCCTGCTCCACCCTTCCTACTGCCTGTAGACAGTAGTGACTTCCTACCGCCAACTGGACATGTCCAATCTCCACACCAGAGTGCCCTTGATCACCCACCAACACTTCATGCAGTTTCAAGCCATTGCACTGAAGCACACAGCATTCGTAGCTTCTGTCTATGTGGCAAACTCCCAGCCTCTCCTTGAGATGTGGCTGAAACCTTGCTTACGTTAGAATCACCCCAGTTCCTCCCAAGCTGAAGCTGATCTCCTTGTCTGAGGCTCACTACCCTCCCTGACATGTGCTCTGAGTGACTCTCAGATCTGTTGCCCACCGAACCTCACAGGAACAGAATCACACGCACGTGTTCGTGCGTGCCTCGCCTCCTGCCATTCAGCAGTATGCACAGGACAGTCATCCATACTGTTAATGCCTTGCTATATTCCCTCGCTTCCATTACTCTATAGTACAGCAGTCCTCAACCTTCCTAACACCGCAGCCCAACAGTTCCTCATGTCGTGGTGACACCCAGCCATAAACTTTTTTTGTTGCTACTTCATAACTGTGATTTTGCTACTGTTATGAACTGTAACATAGATATATGCTATGCAGGATATCTGATCTGTGACCCCTTTGGGGACTTGACCCACAGGTTGAGAACCCCTGCTATATAGTAGATGCTGGCAGTATGTTTCCCTTTGCACCCAGTTTCTGGCTTCTGTGAACAGTGCAGCTACCGACCTTCTAACAAATATCTTTTGGTGACTGTGTATATTTTGGATGTAGGCTACATAACCAAGAGTGGACGTGCTGGGGGACAGTGTATCACAGCGGTCACAGCCACACACAGTCTTACTGCATGTGTGAGTACTTTAGGTCCCAATACTTAATACTTCCACTTGAACTTTAGCTACTCTGAGGCTACACCTCATTTGGTTTTCCCTTGCATTTCCTTACTCACCAAGGGACTTTCCGTGGGATTGTTTTCCATGGGATGTCCTTTTAAGAAGACTACACAGTCCTTGGCTTGTTTTCCTATTAAACAAAAGTCTTTTTAAAAACATAGGTTTGCGGCTGGAGAGATGGCTCAGGAGTTAAGAACACTGACTGCTGCTCTTCTAGAGGTCCTGAGTTCAATTCCCAGCAACCACATGATGGCTCAGAGCCATCTGTAATGGTATCTGATGTCCTCTTCTGGTGTGTCTGAAGACAGATACACTGTATGCATGTACATATGTAGTGGCTATTCCTGGTTGTCAACTTGACTATATCTGGAGTGAACTACAATCCAGAATTAGAAGGCTCACCTGTGATCTAGATCTTGAGTCTGGAAGACACAAGTTTCAGGCATGGTGGCACACACCTCTAATCTGGGCCACACCTTCTGCTGGAGACCTACATAAGGACATTGGAAGGAGGAAGATTCTTCTTCTTCGCCTGCGAGCCTTGTGGGATTAAGTAATTGCTAGGTCCTCAGATATTTATTCACAGCTACTGCTGACCATTGTTGGGGAGTTGGACTACAGACTGTAAGTCATCAACAAATTCCCTTACTATATAGAAACTACCTATAAGTTCTGTGACTCTAGAGAGCCCTGACTAATACAACATACAATAAAGAATTCTTTTTAAAAACCCATAGGTTTGTAGGAATTTTTATGTGTTCTGGATAAAAAATTTTGGAATATTCATTTTCAAGCCATTCTATGGGTCATATTTGATTCTTTAACATTTTAGATTTACTTACTTATTTTATGTATATGAATGTTTGCCTGCATGTATGACTGTGCCCTGAGTGTGTGCTTGAAACCTGTGGAGGTCGGAAGAGGGTGGTGGACCCTTTGGAACAGGAGGAGCAGGTGGCTGTGAATCACGTTGTGGGTTTTAGGAACTGAGCCTGGGTCCTCTGCAAGAGCAGCCAGTGCTGTTAACTGCCAAGCCAGCTTTCTACTCCTAGTTTTTATTCTTTTAATAAGTCCATTTGATGACTAGACATTCTTAATTTTAGTATATTGCATCCCAAATTGAATATTATATTGAATGCAATGCATCTAAAATGTATCAATTTCTTTCTTTAAGGTCACAGTTTTGTGTATGCTCTTATTTTAATATTAAAAAACTATGTTTTTGTCTACTTTAAGGTCATAAAACAATCCTGTTTTCTTTTTCTCGATAGTCTGTGTCGTCTTACTTTTCATACTAGGAATGCAGTCCATCTGGTGGGACAGCCTTCTTTGGTGTGAGGTAGGGATCATGATTTGCTTTATCTTGTGTGGGAAGGAAACTGAGCCAGCAGCATCTCCAACAAGAGATCCCCTTTCCACAGCTTGGATGCTCCAGGCTTTGAACATCATAAAATTATGAGTTTATCCTTAATTACATAGGTGTTCCACAGAAGTCTTTTTTAAAAAGCCAGTGATATACTTTGCGTCTGTGACCTCTAAGCCTTCATCACTGAGAGGGAGGCACCATTATCACCGTTACACCAAAGAGAAATCCAAGGCAAAGAGAGATTAAGGCACTTGCCCAGTTCACAGACAACTCATCACTGAGTGACTCAGAATTGGACCCCAGGAAGCCTCATTTTGCAGACTCTATATTCTTTTTGTCCCCATGGTATGCTGTATCTCACTAGTAAGGCTTTATGGGAACATGAATTTTGGTGATGTTATGTAGGCTGGTTCGTGAGTCTGATGGGAGAAATAGAGCCAGACAGTGGTGAATTTCTAAAATAGAGCAACAGTGATGGGAAAGAAGAGGTGGGTTTGACCAACATCACTGAACTAAGAGAGCAGATTCAGTGATACATCCCAGTGAGAGTCAAAGCAAAGAGGCTATAAGTGCATCAGCAGGGTCAAGGAATAGACCTGGGTACCGCTCACATCTGCTCATCCTGTTCTCTCCTGCCCAACCTTACATTCTATTTCCCTTCCTTTACTTTCTCCCTTAGTTACATTATATTTACATCAAGTGCGGATTTTTTCTAAACTTTGTCAAGTCTGATCTATGGCTCCTCCAATATCACTCTTTAGCACCAAGAGACTCATCCAACAGTTCCGCTCCAAGAAGAGTTCTGGCACCATGTCAGATGTCCATCTATCACTCCATCAAAGAACTTAAGATCTTTCTGTGTCATTGAGTCATATACTCAACTGCAAAGGGTTCACCTCCACCAAGCACCCCCCCTCTGTTGTCCTCAGCTCTAGTCATGTGTTGACTGAATTTTTATTCATAAACCAAAACATTAACGCAGCACTAGAGACCATTAACATGGGTTGGCTGTAACATGGGTAGAATGCAGGGTTTTACAATTCCCTTTCAAAAGTTCTTTTAAATAGGTCTTCAGCAAGGCCACACTGCCTCTCTTGATGCCTTTACACGCTCAGATCCTGCTCCAGATGGTTGGGAAAAGGTGGTTCTCATGCCATGCTGAGAAGAGATGCTAGAGTGGATAGCGGGAATGTTGCTGTCTGGTCCTCTCTGCCCTCCTCCCTGCCCCCGACACCCATTGAGGCAGAGGCTCATCTCTAACCCGTTGAGGCACTGGTTGGTATGCACACGTGACTCTGTTATCCGGTGCGCCCTTGTTGTCTCCATTTTACAGGGAGGATGCGATAACTCAGCAGGAGCCACTTGCTGGGTTTCACAGCTAGTACTCTGCCATTGACTCACTCCTTCGTTATGTACGCCTTATGCTTGGTACTATTCTAGGAGCCAGTAGGCGGCAGAGCCAGGAGATGAACTCAGAACACCAAGCTCATGCTCTCAACCTTCATGACATATGTCTTCCTAAAACCCGTGGTGACAGCTTCACAGACAACAGCACTGAGTATGGCAGGGCAGAGGAATAGGAAGGCAGGAGGCACCCTGACACCCTTTCTCATCCTGTTGCTCTCCTGTATAACCTCAGGGTTTTTCATGTTTGAGCGCCTATCCCTGGAGGCTTTTCTCTATACCTGCCTATCAGAGAAGTTACCCCATTCTGTACACCCCAGCACCCCAGCCTCCATGCACCCATGACCCGCACCTTGGTTTAGCCCCTTTGTCACTCCTCCCCTTGAATAGATCCCTCAGGGTCAAGACCATGCTAAATTCAGAGCCCAGAAGAGTCTAATCTTGCTCTGGGAAGTTCATACATATACCTGGGTTCTCCCTTTCTGGGCCAACCTTACCAAGGCCCAGCCATGTCTCAGTGTCTGCCTTAGTAACCACTCCCTGCCCAGCCTTGTGCCCTTCTAAGGGCAACAGTAGATGGCTAAGAATATGCCAGTTCGATTCCGATGACTCTCAGTACTCCCCATCTCTTCCCTGTACTGTGTATGGTGTACATGTTCTTGTGCACATGTGTACTCAGGTGCATGTGCACATGGGTGCATGTGTATGTGGAGGCTGGAGGTCAGTATTGGTCACTTCTCATCTTATTTTCTGAGACACGGTCTTTCATTGAACAGGAAGATCATCTGCTCAGATAGAGTGGCCAGCCTGCCAACAAGCTCTGCTGTTCACTTCCCAAGCCCTGGGATTACAGGATGCCTGCCACAGTGCCTGGATTATTTTGTGGGTGCTGGGGAATCTGAACTCACATCTTGTTTATATAGGAAATACTGTTCGGACTGAGACATCTCCCTAGGTCCTCTCATTTATTTTTATTATTTTTAAAATGTGTGTGTGTGTGTGTGTGTGTGTGTGTGTGTGTGTGTGTGTGTGTGTGTAGGGTAGAGAATTGTAAATGTGATTATTATAGGCACCTGAGGAGTCTAGAAGTATTGGATCCCCCTGAACCTAGAATTACATGAAGCTGTGAGCTACCTAATGTGGTTACTGATAACCAAACTCAGGTCCTCTGGAAGAGCAGCATGTGTTCTTCATGGCTGAGCAATCTCTCCAGCCCCTCTCTCTTATTTTTTTAATATAGGGTTTTACTGTGTGGCCTAAACTAGTCTGGAATTTGTTGAATGACCCAGACTGGCCTAGGATTCCTGATCCTCCTCCCTCAGACCCCTGGGTGTTGGGATCATAGGTGCATGCCACCATGCCCGGCAAGGAAGTCACACTTCTGAGAGCAAGTGGCCTACACTGAGCCATCACCATCATCCCAGTTAGCTCCCAGTGCTCTGAGAATGAAAATTTTAGCCAAAGGGCAACAGTAAACTGTATAACTTGAGAAGGCAAAATTCCCTTCATCTTTTCAGCAGCACAATAGCAGCAGGCACTATTTTAAACTCTCTGATAATTTGGTCTTAATTATATGGTGTGCAGAGGCACTAATAAGTTTACCAATCTGCTAGCAACACTAAACACACATGTCTTAGAAAATGCTACCCTTCTCCCCGCTTATTACAGGACTGGGAACTTGGGTAATTGTGAATAATTAAGAGGGAGTGACCAAATGGCAATTCGCAGGAAGTCTCCAGAGACATCAACAGAAGTGGGGAACCTGCAGGGTGGGCAAGGAGTCCCTGAAGGCTTCGGGGGCTGAGCCTGTAGGCATCCATCCTCCAAAGCTGAGTGGGAAGCAGAAAAGTACATCAGGGTGGCCAAGAAACTGCTTCTTATTTATGAAGAGGTCCAGTGAAAGCTCTGAGAGTCTCAGGATAAAGAATGCTGATTGGGATGGAGTGTGACATGAGTGTAATTCTAGTGCTCAAGAGACTGAAGCAAGAAGATCTCAGGCGAGACCAGTCTGAGATACAGAGAGAGTGAGAGAGAGAGAGAACACAATAGGGGGCTTCCACTCCCAGTGCCTTGTACCACTGTGGTGTAGAATCACGTGGGTCCTGGGATCCCACAGTCTACATAGCTCCCAGCTTGGTTCTGCCACTCAACAGCTGAATGCCACCAAGTTACTGTAGGTGTTGCTTGGCTTCTTCACTGCAGAATGTGGCAAATCTCTGCCTGGCAGGAGTCATACTTACATCCACAAGCATATGTGAAGCCCCAGCAGACACCTCCATGCACAGTTGGGATGGCGTTTCTATTCTTTCACTCCTTTCCCTGCCTTTCTACTTAAAACAAACAGACAAACAAGCTCAGAATGTGTGTTTTCAGATCATATCCACCCCATGTCCTCCCCCAAACCTCACACCTTTCCTCCTCTCCCACTAAATCTACCATGTGCTGACGTAATTGCACAGATATGACACCAGCCTCTGAAGCAAGGGCAGTCTCCCAGTGACCACATACCCTAAAGGAAAAATGGCCCTCTCTCGGCAGCCATCAACTGCCAGTGGCCTCTCAGAGAGGGTGGGGTTTAATAGCCCTGTCTCCATCTATTCTGGAATTTTGACCAGTTAGCCATATCTGATGTGAGTTCTAAGTGCAACATTCAATCATGCCCAGAAGACAGAATTTCCCAGCATCCCTCATTCTCTGACTCATACATTTTTCTAGCTCTTCTTCTATGATGTTATCTGAATGTGTGTGTGTATGTGTGTGTGTGTGTGTGTGTGTGTGTGTGTGTGTGTGTGTGTGTGTGGTGTGTTATAGATATCTGATTTAGGGTTAGGCTTAAACAGTCTCAGTTCTCAGCACTTTGACCAGTAATGAGTTTCCACATTAACTATACCCACTGGAAAAAGAAGCTTCTCCGACCAAGATTGAGACCATCACTAATGTCTGGGTATAAACAGATATTTAGAAGGCAGTTTAATATGTCCATTCCTCAATAGAGCCTGTGACCTTCCAAGTTATGAGTTTTGACCAGGTTTTGCCAGGCACCAATTTCCTCCTGTGAAATCAGTTTCAGATCTAAGTCGAAAGTGATTGGTTACCCCCCTAATCTTTATGCTACTACTGCACTATCGGGCAGATTCTGCTTGGCAGGCTGGCATTGCAGCCTTCTTGGTAAGGGCATTGGTGTCCTTTTCTCTCCCAGCATCACCTTCCAGCACTATGAAAGCTATCCAGCAGGGTGGGCCTGCCCCTTATCTTTGTACGTGGATAAGTCGTGTTTATGGAGGTCATACATGACTAGAACAGTTTCTCACTCTTAGAAGTGTCTTGATCAATATTTGCTCAGGGAAGCAAATATAAAATATGCTCTTTCCTACTTCATCAAAAAGTTTGAGCACAGACAGGCTAAATAACTTGGCTAAAGCACCCAGTAAGTAGGTGGTAAGCTGGGCTTTACTCATGACAGACAGGGGTGGTGTGACTACAGCATAGTCTAACTCAACATGACAGATTTAAGCTACAATGTGGAGCTGGGCTCTGTGCCCTGATCTTTGTCCTGAAGTTGCAGTAATTAGCCGGAACATTTGTTTCAAGCAGGAAAAAAAGAACACCCCAGCAGCTGAGCGAGTGTGAATGCCCAACTTCTGCCTGGCTTCTTCGGATAAAATAGAAACTTTGCTTCTCTGATATATGTGTTTAGGCAGATTAAATTCATGTTTGATTACAAACCCCAGGATAAAAGGAAAATAAATATGTTCAGCAGATGAGCGATTTCCAAAGGGAGGAGGGGGAAGAGTTCTCAGTTGATCTTGTGGTAGCTACTGTCCATCAAAGAGTGTAGGGTAGGCTACCCCAATCTGCTTCGGTAGCCTGCCCTGAGACCCTCTGTGAGGGATTCCAGGAGATTCAGAGATGATCTGCTTCAGGCGTGGCACCCACAACCCTCCCATGCTGTCAAAATCCCACGGACTTTCTGGCCTCTTCCCTCTGGCCTGTGTCTTACACATCAGCCTGTGTGCTACAAGCTCTTCTCCGCTGGGGCTTTACTGCCTGAGTTTACACTCCTTCTCAACCTACTGGAAAATAGAAATCAATTCAGAAGCTGAAATGTATAAATCCCCTCTAAGTCTTTCTGCAGTTGTTTGGCAGGAAATGGTCATTTCCCTTGCAACCCCCAAACACTTGCTAATTTTTTTGTTCTGTTTATCAATCCACCTTTTATTAAAATGACAACTATTTATGTGTGTTCCTGACTTCTCAGAATCTTCACATATATTGTTTGTCTTCTGGCTTCTGGACCCTGAGCGCTATACAAAAGTGTGTTTAAAAACAAAGCAAAAAACCAAAAACGTTATCGGATGGAAAGTCATTTAAGTGTTCAAACACAGAATCGAGGTGAATCAGGTGTGGTACGGTTTTAAAGTGTAGTTTTACAATATCATTAAAGAGATGGCATTCAGATCTCAAGGAAGGAAAGAACTGTTTATCAGCATGTGGTGGTGTACACATCTGTAACCCTACACAGAAGCAAGGTGAATCAGGTGTGGCGTCATCCTAAAGTGTGATCTGAGTGAGGAAACACCAAGGGTGGACATCAGCATCTCCTTTATGAGCCACGGTGCCAATCAAATGATTATCCATGTATAGTGCTTACCATGGTAGGGCGCCCAGCACAGAGCAAGTGCTTTATACATGCTAGCTCCTGTCTTCCTTTCTATTCTCCCAGTGGTGAACTTGCCACTGTCCATCAGCAAGTTACACTGCAGAGGGGAGCCCCAGAAGAATGTGATAGAGGATTCAAAGCAGGCCAGCAATTGGTGGTGCTGCCCTAAGGGTGACTGTACTGGGTTATTGTGGCAGTAACTCTGGAAAACCAGACTGGACGCAGAGATGGAGGAGCTAGGCATGCTCCTGAAACGGGGCACTTAGAAATTGTTTTTTTTTTTTTTTTTTTCCTTAAAAAAAGGGGAGGGGTGGTCCACAAGGTAACTAAAAACCAAGAGGGAAAATTGGGCATTTCTGACGGTGTGTGTTTCTTACTTTGGTGGTACCTGCTTACCTCTGCACATAAGCAGTGTCTGCCCAATCCATCTCATTCCCCCTTCAAGGCTGAAACATAGGGCTAACTCTGGGTACTAAAGTTGAAGGTCCTAAATCTGAAGTTCAAGGGGATAGCAGAACCTCTCAGGAAGGATTGGCTCCATTATCCGTAGTGGTGAGGATGCACCCTGGAGTGACTGTCTCCTGAAAGCCAGATTGATCCCGTCAAATGTTGACTGTATTAAGGGTTTATTTAGCCCTTCTTGCCGATCCAGAACTGAGACAACGTCAACCAGATCCACCACACCGAGCCCAGGATTGTTAATGGTACACATCTCTAGCTCTGTCCCAGCTCTCCTCCGTCTAAACCTAAGTCCCACGTGGGTACCCCAAGACAGACTCGGGGGTCACTGAACTTCTTTCTCTGTTCAGTGTGGCCACTTTAAAGAACTCTCCCTTCTGCTTTCACGGCCACTTGTCACTACAATCAGCATTCTGGGTACCAGTGGCCAAACCTATCGATTCAGGATTCCCAGAGCCCAGGATTTTGCTATAAAAACTCCAGTACACTTCAAATTTGGTAACTTGATTTTTTGGGGGAGGGGGGATTGGTTTTTTATGTTGCAAAAAGATGGTCCTCAGGGTCTCAGTCACACTCAGCAAGCGCTCAGCACCGAGCTACATTCCAGCCCCGTGGCTTTGGTTTTTGGCTTGTTCACTCACTCTCTAACAATAGTTATCATCAATCTCTGCCCTTTTGGGGTGGAAGACACGAAGACACAGGGTTCTGTGGACATCTGCCATAACACCAGGGCAGAGGTCTGGAAGGTTGTGGCAGGGCAAGGAGGTTGTAAAATGGACTGAGATTTAGAAGGCTGCGGAGAAGGGAAAGGGCCCTCTTTAATCCTATTTGTCCTAGGGGAGTTTTCCAAAGCCAGACAAAGGAGCTCCTGTCTAACCCCCAGTCTCACCCGCAGACTGTCCCGGGCAGTCTTTATGCTCCTTTTTCTAGCTGTGCGCACTTGGCTGCACAGATTTTTAAAAGGACAAAGGTTGCTTTAATGGTGTTAATGGGGGGTGATGAGCAAATCATAATCTTATAACCGAAATGGTTCACTCATTCGTGTGAGCTATTGAGAGCTAAATCTCTTTGGTAGGTGGAGAAGAAAAGGATTTGAAATTGCCTGCCACCCACCTCCTCCGCAGGAGTCGGCATGCATTAATGAGGGAAGGCTCCGCGCACTCCGAGCTCTCTGCAAAGAGGCTGCTTTGCCGATCGCAAACATTACTGTGACTTGCTAGGCAGGACCGGAGAAACCGTGGGAGTGGGAGGCTGGCTGTTGCCTGCGGTGTTTTTCTTCTAGGGCTCCCCGTTGCCTCTAAAGCAAAATGGCTGCTGAGAAAGGACCCAAGTACAGAGCAGTATTTCTGGATTCTTCTTGCAAGACCCTGGTCAACATGTGGTGCCCTGCCGTGGCATGGTGTGTCCCACTGCCCACTTCTGAGCTTACTTGATGGCAAGTAGTTGAAGAGCTTGCAAGTAAGTTAAAGCCTGTTGGAAAACTGAAGGAAGTGGGCATCCTAAGAATAATAGGGCTTTCGAGATGCTCAGTGGGCTAAGGCCCTTGCCAACAAGGCTCACACCCTGAGCTGGAGACCCAGGACCCACAGGTGGAAAGGGAGAACTGAGTCCCACAAATTGTTCTCTGATCTCCACACACATCCCCTCCAAATAAATGAATAGTAAATGTAATAAAAATATTACAGCAAAGGACAGCATACAGATGTAATAGGATCTTTGCATAGTAGCTTAAGATAAACAATCGTGTACAGAGAGAGCCTCTGTTGAGAAACTGAGGGTCGGAAAATGATCTAAATAGTAATAACAAGAGGGTGAGGGAAATGGCTCATCTCTAGAATTCCTGATGTGTAAGCAAGATGGTGTGAATTTGATCTCCAAAACTGTAAATAAGCCGAGTGTGGGGCTTCGGCACTGCCCATGCTGCCCAGACAGAGGCAGGATCCCTGGGGCTCACTGACCAGCCAGTCTATCCTAGTTGGCAAACCCTAGGCCAGTGAGAAACCTTATTTCAAAAAGTCAGGGTTGATGATCATCTGAACAATGACATTAGGGGTTGACCTTTTTCTTCCTCATGTGGGTACACACATACGAACAACCACAGACTTGTACACACACACACACACACACACACACACACACACACACACACACACTTGTAGACTGAACTCACAACCCCACCCCCACCCCCAGCCTTTTCTCCTGAGATCCTCCAGGCTGAATGGAGAGGAACGAGTCAGCCAGTAGAAGAGCAAGTGAGCATATTTCTCCACTAAAGCAACACCTCCAAAACCTACCCAAACGGAGCCACCAACTGGGAATCCAGTATTCAAATGCCAGAACCTATAGGGGATTTCTCATTCAAATCACTACAGTTACCAGAGGGAGGACTGTTACTGCACCCCAGGCCACGCAGAGGGGAAAAGAGAGGTACAATTGGAGCACTATATGGAGGAAGAAATGAAGGTCTGTGATAGAACAATCTCCAGGAAGGACAGGTGTCACACTGGACTACAGAATAGCAAGGGCAGTGGTGTATGCTATGCTATGGGATACAGAAGAACGGACATCAAAGTGATGTGCCAAGAGAGCCTGGACCTGGGCTGGAGACATGGCTCAGTGGTTAAGAACTGTGGCTGTTCTTCCACAGGACCCAGGTTCAATACTCAGCACCTATATGGAAGCCTACAACTGTAACTCAGGCTCTACATGAGTGTTGTGTCTTCCCAGGAAAAGTTTTCTCACACAACACAACACACACCAACCTGGTTAATCAGTTATTAGGATCTGCAGCCAGGATTGAGAAGGGCTCAAGTCCTCCTGTCTGTGAACCTCTCTTTCTCATGGGTTTCTGGTACTTTCTCTATATGTACCACCTCATCGTACAGCTTAGCATACTGCAGTCTGGCCTCAACGTCTATGGCTCCTTAGGTCCAAGCTTTTAAAGATCTATTTATTTTGTTTTATGTGTATGAATGTTTTGCCTCAATGCATATATACATACGTACATACACCACACACACACACACACACACACACACACACAAATGCATAATATGCATGCCTGGTATCCATGGAGGCCAGAAGAGAGTGTCAGACACCCCAGAACAGGAGTTACTTGATTGACTCAGCTAGCTAAGAGCAAGCACAGGGCTAGTGGAACATGTCTACTCATCCCAGAAAAGGAGCCCATGATAGACCAAAGTACAGATGCCACCAAAGTCCACAATGGGCTTTATTGGGGTTATTTATAGGAATACAGTTGAGAAGTTACTTATAGGGGCAGAAATGACTCAAGACAGTTACATCACCAAAGCCCACCCCAGCATGGGTGGCAGTTCACAAAAGCTGGGAACTGGAGCACACTGCAACAGATAGGATAGTGTCCCTTCCAATTGACTCAGTTGATCTAATTCTCTTCCAGGCAGCTCAGCTGGTTTCTACTTCTTCTGCGTAGCTGGTCTCGTCTCAGAGTCTTCTCTGCAGCACAGCTTTGTTTATCTGAGAGATACTCTTAACCCTCTTAGCTTTTATTGCTTACTCTGGCAGGGAGGGACCTAGTGAATCTGGTCAGTTTTAGAGAATTCTCGGAGCTGTTTTGAGTGGTTTACCTTCCTGTTTAGGAGCTTCCAGCAGAATGGAATTTTTCTACCTAGGAGGAAGCCATTACACAACAGTGTGTGTGGGGTGTGTAATGTTTTAGAGGTGAGCGTAATAGAAGTAAGGTTGGGAACAGCTGCTCGCGATCAATGGTGGAAGAACCCCAATATTTAAAGGGGTAGACACTTGCTAGGTAGAGAAACAGACAAGGGGATGAAGAAATAACAGGCTTGGAGAGTGCAAAGAGCCCAGTGTGCTCGAACTCTGCATCATGAGGGCATGGTATTGTGAAGGGGAGCTGAGACTGGTGAAGATGCTGCTGCTGGAAGAAACAGGAGAGGGAATATGGGGAACAGACGGGGTTGGGAGAGAGCTTTCTGAAAAGCATTGTGGTCAGGCTGACAAGATTTTAGAATGGCAATGTTATAGACTATGTGAGTTTTTTAAAAAAAATATTTGTTTTATTTTTATTTTTATGTGTGAGTGTTTTGCCTGTGTGGATGCATGTGCACTATGTATGTGTAGTATTCATGGAGGTCAGAGAAGGGCATCTGTTCCCCTGGAATTGGTCAGGGATTGCTGTGAACTGCCACATGGGTGCTGGGAACCAAATCTAGGTCCCCTGTAAGAGCAGCAAATGCTCTTTACCAATGGGCCAACACTTCCCCACCCTGATCTGTTTTCTAATAATTTTTCTAACTTTTCTGAGGAGGGGGATTGGTAAAGATTTAAGAAAGGAACTTCTCACCTGAGCTTGAATGGTTTGGGTCATAGCGTGCTTTGACCAGAGAGCAGCCAGGTGCCTCATGACAGCATTTCATTCAACATGTGACTACGTATCTGACATTGTCTTATAAGATCATAACGGAGCTGAAAATGCCACCTGTCTGGTATTTGTGCTGTTGCTTTTCTGTGTTTAGACATGTTTGGATACAACAGTACTTGGTATGATACCAAGCTGGGAAGACGTATACCCAGGTGCAGTAGACAACACCGTATCACCTGGATATGTAGAAAGCAGTACCACTGTATCACCCGGGTATGTAGAAAGCAGTATCATTTAGGTTTGTGAGCACTGTGCTGTTGGCATGGTAAACTGACCCAGTGACACATTCCTCAGAATGTACCTCCTTCATTAAATGACACGTGACTGTGGTAGTAGGGCAAGCCTCGAGTGAACGGGGAGATGGGGACGGGAGGATCCCTTGGGTTCTCTGGCTAGGCAACCTTGCTTTAAAAAGTGGCAATCCCAGGCCAGAGAAAAAACATGTCTCAAAACCGGAAGTGGACGTGTCCTGAGGAACGGCATATTTATCCACTCATACCCTTACACACATGTGAACACATGCATATCCACGTAAATGAGTAAATAAATCAAATCAGTAAAACCCACTAATTCCCGATTCCTTGTAAGATTTTTAATTAATGCAAACTATATTTTGAATGCCAGCCTTTCTCGCTTATTTATTTATTTCACACTACAGGGATCAAACCCAAGGTTTCATACGTTCTGCTGCTCACCTATTTATCCCCACCCTTGTTTCTGACATTGTCTCGAAATGTTGCCCATGCCAGTCTCAAATTGCTGGGCTCAAGCAAGTCTCCTGTCTTAGCCTAAGCAATTAGGAGTGAAGGTGTGTGCCACTGTGCTCGGTGGGGGCGGGCAGGCATGCTCAACAGTAGTTGGATAAATGATGGTAAGTTTATTATTGATATTATTATTGCATATTTGTTGTGTATTTGCATGTGTATGTGCAGTTCCATGTATGTGAAGGTCAGAGGACACCTTTCAGGAGTCAGTTGTCATCAGCCCTGGATTCTTTTCTTATTTGTGTATAATGCAACTGAGGCCCAGAATTGTTACAGTATCAAGGCTAAGTGTGTATCCAAAAAGACCACCCTTTGATAGCTCAAGTCAAGTCCTAAGATGATGCATTTCAATACACACCGAGCAAACTAATAATTTACATTAAAATAATAGCAATATCGGCATGTCCATTATGTAGGGTTGTTTTGAGCTGTTAAATCGGGGAAGGAAGAAACAATAAAACCTGGTGAAGTGGGTATGAGCCGCTAGAAATCAGATATTACCTCCTTAGCCGATCTCTGCTAGAGAAGACGGAAGGTTTAATAAAACACTAATACATTTTTAAACAAAACACTTCTTTTCAAGTAGTCTTAATCATCACAGGTTCTTAAAAAGTATTAGCTGAACGACAGACTACTAAATTCCGGATGATTTAGACTCATAAGGTTTTTAAGTGTGAACAGGGATAACACAGATGAGAATTTTTCGATCTTAAAATTTTGAAGTGCCTTGAAAATATAAAATAGTAAGACGCTAAAATCTGAGATTAGAAGGAATCCTTTTTGTGAAACTAAAACCAGTGGTTTTTTTTTCCTTTAAAAAATTCTCAGGATATCCATCCTAGAGAGCCTGTAGTTGACTGTATGTCAATTCATGCTTAACAGTCACAAAAATAAAGGCATGTGGAGGTTAACAGCAAAATTCTTGGCTACCATATAGACACTGCTTTTACTAGTCTCTCTCTCTCTCTCTCTCTCTCTCTCTCTCTCTCTCTCTCTTTCTCTCCCCCCCCCGTGTGTGTGTGTGTGTGTGTGTGTGTGTGTGTGTGTGTGTGCGCGCGCGCGCGCGCGCGCGTGTGTGTGTGTGTGTACATACATGTGCGGAGGCCAGAGGTTGACACTGAGTGTCTTCCTCAGCTGTTCTTCCTCTCGGTTTTTGATACATCTCTCACTGAACCTTGAGCTCACCAATTCATCAAGGCTGGCGGACCAGCAAGCTCCAGGGATCCTCCTGTCTCTGCCTGCCTAGCTCCAAGATTATAGGCTATACATGCAAACCCAAATTTTACAGGGGTTCTGGGGATCAAACTCAAGTCCTCACGCTTGTGTGGCAAGCACTTTACTGTTAGAGCCATCTCTCCAGCCCCAGTTTTCTTAAAATCCATCAAAGTAGCCACAGAATAATTCATTAGATTCGTACTTTACATTTTCACAGTTGAAGGTTGCCTACAGTGGTTTTTACCACCACTCTTGTTCTTACCCCAACTCTGACAGAAGATCAGGAGTTCAAGATCAGTCTCAGCTACGTATTTAATTCTAGACTAGCTTGGGCTATATGAAACCTTGTCTTAAATAACTGAAATGAAATAAATAAGCAAATAAATAAATTTTACAATGTTCTTATCAGTTGTGTCCCCACCACAGGTATGAATAATAAATTGATTTGTTTTCTAAGCTGTTTTGGGATTCTTGGCCTTCTCTCTGGAGCCCAACCTTTTTAGTACCTACCATACAATGTTCTAACTTACCTCAGTCCCCACCTCTGCCTCCATAATAACTGGTTGGCCTAAGAGAGGGGAGCAGGGTTGGGGGCGTGATGCATGGTTCTCAGAAAAGAGGCCGATTAGCATTTCTCTGGGGTCACAAACTGTAAGATGTGAAGTTTGGGAATGACACGGGACACACTTCCTCTGTGAGTAGAGAAGACTGAGAATGAGTCTCAGAAGTCCTTTGTACAATGCTCACTCCCACAGTTCTCTGATTCTTCAGTAGAGCTACCCTCTTCCCAGCAAGGGATTGCTTTTTCTTGATTTCCAAGATAAAGCACTGTGAATTTGGGGATGAGAGAGCTTCCAGAAAAAGAGAGCCACTAAGTCCTCTTTCTTAGGAAAGTCCTCTCTGAAAGTAGCCACTTCAAAGTAATTCAATCTGCTCATCGCAGAATCTTGGCAATTCAATCTGCTCATCGCAGAATCTTGGCAATCACTTAAATGTTGGCACACTACAACCATTTTCTGGATTATCTGCCTTGCTATATATAATCCATGTCTCTTCCTCTCCTAGTAATTGGCCCATGCCACCGATCATGTAGTGTGTGTGTATGTGTGTATATGTGTGTGTGTGTGTGTGTGTATGTGTGTACACATAAGTGTGTTTGTACAAGTGTGCTAGACTATAGAGGTCAGGAGTCAGCATTGGGTGTCTTCATCTATTGCTCTCCACCTTCCTTTTTGAGACAGCGTTTTTCACTGAACCTTGGGCTTGCTGGTCTTTTGGCCAGACTGGCTGACCAGCAAGGCCCTGAGATCCACTTGTCTCCAGTCTGAGGTTACAGATACACTCTGACTTGGTGTACCATGCCATGCTGAGGATCAAACTTGGATCTCTATGTTTGCGCAACAAATACTGAACCATTATCCCAGGCCATCTAATACTTCTTGCATGCTTCCTATGTCCTAAAATGCAGCATCTATCAACTCACTAAATATTCGCCACAGTCTACATTGTGTGCTAGTTTGTTATTCTTATTTGATGCTCAAAGAAAATGCAGCCAAGAGAGGCTAAGGAACTTGTCCAAATTCACACAGCTAGTGTGGGAGTAGATTCAGGTTGTTTGTCTCCAGGATTCTTGTCTGTAACTACCCATGGAACAGAGGTATCTAGAGGCAGGTAATAGTGCTTCCCAGGAACTATTTCTGATTCCCAAGACCCCTTACCCACCCCAGGAAGAGGAAAGGTGGTTTCAAACTTGCTGCTACCTGCCTACCTTGGCTTAGGAGCTTAGCAATCTGTCTATCACCATTACCTGGGGCTTGAAGGTATAACCCAAGCCTGGCTCAGGAGGGCATTAACCAACTCCATGGTACAAAACTCTGCAAAATTCTGTCAGAACATCATGTGCTGTGGTTGGAATGTGAAATGTTCTCTATAAGCTCATGCGTTTGAGCACTTTGTCCCCAGCTAGTGGATTGCTTTGGGATATTACAGAACCTTTGGTGCATGGGCCTAGCTGGAGGGCATAGGGCTATGGGGCAGGACTAGAGTGTGTTTGTATGTGTGAGTATGTGCACATGTGAATTCAGGTACCCACAGAGTTCGGAAGAGCTGGAGTTACCTGTGGTTGTGGACAGCTTGTGTGGGTAATGAACTGGGTTCTTTGCAAGAACAGTACAGGCTCTTAGCCATAACTTCACAGTTATCTCTCCAGCAGGAATGGTCATTTTAAAAACTTATTTTCTATTTTAGAAAGGGGAAGCTGGAGAGATGGCTCAGTGGTTAAGAGCACTGGCTGCTCTTCTAGGGGACCCGAGTTTAGTTCCCAACACTCACCTGACAGCTCCCAACCACCTGTAACTCCAGTTCCAGAGGTCCTCTTCTTACCTCTGCAAGCACCAACCACACATGCATTGCATTTATATATATGCAGGCAAAACACTCACACACATAAAATAAAAATGTAACTTCATACTAGTTTGAATTACTGTTTTCTCCCTACATTTTATGTTTCATTGAAGCAGGTGTTTCTTGAAGACAAGACATCAGAAGAATCTATCTCTAGGTATGAGTTTTGAAACCTAATCTACTAAGGACCATAGAATCTGAGGCAATGATCATCTTCTAAACCCAGATGAAAAATTTCTCACTTGGATGACAGCTACAGAGACTCGGGGTGCTGGAAAGCCAGATGCCTCTTTATTACTCTGGAGGACAGGGTGTTGAGATGTTATTCACAGTGGTGGTGGACTTG
This sequence comes from Uromys caudimaculatus, assembly GCA_028551405.1. Lineage (NCBI taxonomy): Eukaryota > Metazoa > Chordata > Mammalia > Rodentia > Muridae > Uromys > Uromys caudimaculatus. The sequence goes on along the minus strand of CM052708.1, from coordinate 55,071,095 downwards.
GAATGTGATGTCATATGTACCAGAGGGCCCCAAGCAGATGTGTTCTAGGTAGGTCCAAAGGAGTCTGATATCCTAACACCAGAATAAGACCCTAACTCTGTGTGGACAACTGACTGACAACCAGACAGAAGCATTTCATTCTAGGTTGTTCTGGGCTGAATTATGTCTCCTCAGATTCAGGTGTTCTAATCCTAATCCTCAGTATTTCTGATAACTCTAATTGGAGATGGGAACATTGAAGAGCTAAATAAGGTTAAGTGGGTTCATTAGGGTAGTGACCCTAATCCAGTATGACTGGCATTCCTATAAGAAGAGAGTATGGTTCGAGGCCAGCCTGGTCTATAGGTTCGAGGCCAGCCTGGTCTACAGAGTGAGTTCCAGAACAGCTAGGGATACACAGAGAAACCCTGTCTCAAAAAAAAAAAAAAAAAAAAAAAGAGAGTATGATAGACTCTGTACAGAGGGAAGACTATGGGCCAGGTGTGGCGGTACATGGCTTTAATCCCAGCTTTTGGGAGGCAGAGGCAAATGGATTTCTCTGAGTTCTAGGAAAGCCAGAAATGCATCAAAATATCAAATCAACCAACCAACCAAACAAACAAACAAAAAACCCAAACCCAAAAGACAAAACAGAGGGAAGGAACACGTAAGCAGAGAAGTCAGCTTACAAGTCAAAGAAAGAAGCTACATGAGAAACTAACCTTGCTATCACCTTGATTCTGAACTTCCAGCCTCCAGAATTAGGGGCAGGGATATCTGTTGCTACTCCCCAAGTCTATTCGATCTAATTCCTCACCATATAGGTTCTGGTGATCAAAGTCAAACCATCAGGCTTGGTGGCAAGTGTCTTAGGGATGGGGAGGGGACATCTCAGTGGCCGTTATCTGGTAGATTGTAGAGGACCTGTTCTTAATATTACCCTTTCTATCCCACCGACAGTGGAGGAGTGTTCCTCTTTCTCCACATCCTTGCCAGCAGCCGCCGTCACCTGAGTTTTTGATCTTAGCCATTCTGACTGGTGTGAGGTGGAATCTCAGGGTTGTTTTGATTTGCATTTCCCTGATGACTACGGATGTTGAGCATTTCTTTAGGTACTTCTCAGTCCTACGAATTTCCTCAGTTGAGAATTCTCTGTTTAGTTCTGTTCTCCATTTTTTGATAGGTTTGTTTTTCTGGAGTCTAACTTCTTGAGTTCTTTGTATATATTGGATATTAGCCCTCTATCGGACCTAGGATTGGTTAAGATCTTTTCCCAATCTGTTGGTTGCCGTTTTGTCCTATTGACAGTGTCCTTTGCCTTACAGAAGCTTTGCGATTTCATGAGGTCCCATTTGTCGATTCTTGATCTTAGAGCATAAGTCATTGGAACACTCCTCCACTGTTGGTGGGACTGCAAGCTGGTCCAACCACTCTGGAA
>CM052708.1:55012265-55069578 GCA_028551405.1 Uromys caudimaculatus | reverse complement strand
AACTGCTGGACTGAGAGTGAGGTCCCAGATGGAGGAGTTGGAGAAGGGACTGAAGGAGCTGAGGGAGTTTGTAGCCCCATGGAGGGAGCAACAGTGTCAACTGGCCTGACCCCCCCCCCCCCGGTACTCCTGGAGGCTGGACCACCAACCAAAGAATACACATGGAGGGACCCATGGCTCGGACCACATATGTGGCAGAGGAGGGCCTTGTTGGCCATCAGGGGGAAGAGAGGCCCTTGGGCCTGAGGGTGTTAGATGCCCCAGTATAGGGGAATGTCAAGGTGGGAAGACTGGAGTGGGTGGGTGTGTGGGTGGGAGGGAGAATACCCTCACAGAGGTGGGGGAGGGGGAGGGGAAAGGGAGTTTCCAAAGAGGAGACCTGGAAAGGGGAAAACATTGGAAATGTAAATAAAGTATCAAAAAATTAAAAAAATATATTACCTTTTCTTTTTTAAAGTGCATCACTTTTAAAATGTAAAGTTATTTTTATAACTTACTGCAGAGTTGTTTAAAATAACCTAATACATTTCTCATTTATTCCTTTTATTATTATTAACATTTTGCCACCTCCTCCCCTTTTGAGACAGGGTCTCACTATGTTGCTCTGGCTGGCCTGAAACTCACTGTGTACACCAGGCTGTTCTTGATATATTTTGGCTTTTTGATACAAGGTCTAGCTATGTAGTCCTGACTGGGCTGGAACCATTCATTCTTTCATGGAAGCGCAACTATACTGACTTTCGTCTTGCATACTCACGTTCATATATGAAGTTCATATACATGTTCATGAATATATTCTGCTCACTACAGAGCAGAGAGGAGGAATTAGAAACCAAACCTCCTATTTTGCAACTGATGCAGCTGATAGGAAGCAGAACAGACCACAAATACATAGCGAAAGCCATAGAAAAGGCTTTTGGACTTCTGTGATTGTGTCAGCAGATGGCAAGTGTAATTTATTGTAGACAGACTAATAATTAATTGTGGAGCAAGAAGGCCAGGCCAGTGATGTGTCTGGGCAGCAGATAATCCTCTAGCATACAGATCAAGAAGAGGATTTAGGGATTACTCCTGAAAAAGCATCAAAACTATCAATTTAGTATGGGGTTGTGGAAACAAAGGCAAACAGTGCTGACAAAGAAGAGCACAGAAAACTAGAGATAGAGCCTGCTAATATGAGAATATGTGTGCTTCGTCTAGCTGGGGGTGTTGTTAGTGACTGTTATGCAAAAAGAAACTCGGGGGGGGGGGTGGTGGTGGTGGCAAGCTATCCTGTAAGACTTTTGGGCATGGTGGGACTGGGTCTGCAAGAATGCTGGAAGGTTTTCATGTTCACATATACTTATACACAAGTCTGCCTATATAGGTCAGATGTTTGTCTACCAGTGTATGATGACATCTAGGATGACAAAAGTTTTGCTTGGTGCCTCCCTTCTGTTTCCTGTCTGATCTGAGAGTCTCTAGCAGGTAGAGCTGGGTCTTATATTCTGCTGCACTACTGCAATTTATCTAGCAATGACTGCCCTGGTGATGCTGGTTGAGAATGCTGAAATAAAGAAGCTTTGTGCTGTTTAGCAGAACGTGTGATTGATGATAGCTATCCCTGATACTCAGTGAGTGCTACTATGTCTAATGTTTGAAAGACCTGCTGGGTGAGTCCTAACTGCTAGTTCTGTGTGGACTCAGCCTCACTGTGCCTACATGTGCATGGGCTTTGTGATTTCAAGTTTTATTTTCTTTAGTGTGTGTATGTGTGCGAGTACAAGGGAGGTCAGGAATAAATTTCAGGAGTCTCTTCTCTGCAGCCACCTTGTGGAATCTGGGGCTCAAACTTAGGGACTCCTACAGGTATGCAAGTGCCTCTACCCTCTGCACTATTTAGCAAGTCTCAGAGTTTATACTTATTCTGCTTCTGTTATGAATGGAGACTGCATTTTCTCTCTGCTCTCTCTATCAAGCAGGACCCTTGCTTAGCTTTTTTTTTTTTTTTTTTTTTTGAACATGGTCTCTTGTAGCCCAGGCTGACCTTAAACTCCTTATTTATTCAAGGACAATTTTGAACTTCTGACCTTCCTGCTTTCATCTCCCAAGAGTTTGATTTATAGGTTCTCATGACTACTCTAGGCTTCTGCAGTGCTAGGGATTGAATCCAGTTTCATGCATGCTAGGCAGGCACTGTATCAATTGAGCTGCATTTCCAACCTTCTTCTTTTAGGAGTATACAGGCAAGAATTTTCTCATCTGGGCTTTCCTTGTCTTGGTGTTCATTCTGGTTTATTTTGCTCTCTGTATTTTTCTCACTGCACTTATGCTGAAAAAAAGAAAAAGAAAATAATAAAAGAAGAACAAGAGAGAGAGAGAGAGAGAGAGAGAGAGAGAGAGAGAGAGAGAGGGAGAGAAAGAGAGAAGCCAAGGATATGGGATCTGCTCGTAGCTTTCTCCTGTATATAACAGTCCTAGAGGAGGCAAATACTTACTAAGAGCTTACAAACAAATGAAAACACAAGGACTGAAGAAGAGATGGCTCAGTTTATGAACACACTCTGTTCTTGCAGGTAACCCAAGCTCAGTTCCCAGTACCTACAAAAGGCAGCTCACAGCTACCTGTAACTCCAGGTCCAGAGGATCAGATGTCTCCCTCTGGCCTCCATGGGTATCCCAGGAATGACATACACCCACACACAAACATACACACAGAATTTTTTAAAAACTATTTTAGGTTGAACCTAAAATTCATTAACTTCTGTACCATGGCTATATGAAAGTTTCTTTATAATATTTATATATAGAAATTATATAGAGTAATACAATAAACATCTGTGAACCCACCTCTCAGGAACTAGAGCATTAACACACTTTCTAAAATGCCTTCCTATTAGTCAGCCTTCCCTTGCGGCTTGCCAATCCTGCTCTAAGACCACCAACATGAGCATTCACTGACACCCTGAGAAGCTGTGGATATACAAGGTCCATAAGAATATGAAATAAGCCTCCGTGTTGCTTCTTGGCACTTGCCACCTGCCTCTTGTGCTTCCCAGATGCCACTGCTGTTGTAAGACCCCCCACAAAGCACATTTCAACATGACAATGACCCCTTGTTTTCTCTCAGTTCCCACTCAAAGTTTAGCTAGCAGCTGGAGGGGTGGACTGGAGCAACAAAAGAGGCAAGGAAGTCTTTGAGCCAACTAGAAACAGTGCAAATTAATGTAGCTGTTGCACAGCTCCACAGACCCAGTGAAAGGTGAGAAGGTGGCTGGGACCTCCCTTTATGTTCATCCTTTACACACGCTTGCGCAAGCTGATGACTCTCACCCCAATACTTGGGACCAGAGTGTTTGGGTGTGGAGTTTAGGTGGTTTTGCTTTAATACTTTCACAAGCTTTACTGAAAGTATAAAACCTGAATAAACTGAGTGTGGTAGCACACATCTTCAATTCCAGCACTCAGGAGGTAGAGGTGGGACGATCAAGGTTCAAGGTTACCCTCAGGTACATAACAAGTCTAAGGCCAGCTGGCAATAGGTGAGACCTTGTCTAAAAAAACCAAAACAAAACAAAGGATCAAGCCCCCAAATCTGAAATGCTCCAAAATCCAAACATTTTTGTGCAGGACACAAAACATTTCTGACTTGGAAGCATTTCTAAAGGATTTGTTATTTTTAAGTGTGTGTGTGTTTGTGTGTTTGTGTGTGTGTGTGTGTGTGCTTGTGTGTGCGCATGTGAGTGCAGGTGCCTGTAGAGGCCAGAGGTGTTAGATCCCCTGGAGCTGGAGTTATAGATGGAGTTACAGACAGATGTGAGTCTTCTGGGCGTGGGTCTGGGAATTGAACTCTGGTCTTCTGGAATAAGCAGTAAGTGCTCTTAACTGTCAAATCATTTCTGCAGCCCCTGATCTGAAAGTATTTATTGTTGCTTTGTGACAGATTACTGTAAATCAAGTAGCTGAATATAATGCACCTATTTTCCCAGTGTCTGGGAGGCAGCTGAGGCAGAGTGTGGCTGGGACCGCTGCCTAATGACCCTCATGACTAGGATCAAAGTGCCGCCAGGCTTCTGTAGGCTCTGTTGGGGAAGACTTCACTGCCAGGACAGAATTCATCTTTGTGACTCTGTTATTGTAGGTCCTAGGCTTTTACTTGCTGTTGGCTGAGGCTACTCCCCAGTCTTAGGGCCTTCTCCCACATGGCCACTTGCTACCTTGAACACCCAAGAAAGCCTTCATTTATATCATAGTTATGCAATATAAAGCACAGATTTATAGCTCATCATCTTTGCCATGTTCTATTGCCTCGAATCAAAGCACAGGTTCTGGCTCCCCTCAAGGGGAAGGTACAGACGCCAGCAGAGGAGTCACTAGGGGTGGGCTTGGTGATGATCTTCCTACCTGTGCCTCAGTAGACAAGGCCTTGGTAAAGAAACAAACAAAACAAAACAAAACAAAACAAACTGGTTGGCAGACATATTTTGTTGGCATTTCTTTCCAAAGATCATGTGTGACTACATTAGCAGAAATTTAGCATTCTGCTGGCATTTTAGAACCAAATAATGCATCGGATAGTGCTGACTGTTCGGAAGGAGTGACTTACTGTGTTTCCTAACTTTCAAACCCTTTACTATGCTCCTGTAAAGCAGTGCAGTTTAGAAAATAATGAGATAGAACTGGTGAGAGGGAAGGAGCTGTAGGAAAGCAGAAACTGTTCTAAAGTTTTAAGCTTTAGTGTGTGTGTGTGTGTGTGTGTGTGTGTGTGCGCGCGCGCGCGCGCAGAGAATATGTACAGAGAAGTGAGAGGTCAACCCTCAGTATCTTTTCCTCCAGAGCCAGCCATTCTTTGACTTATGAGGCAGTCTCTCATTGGCCTGGGGCTCATGGGTTAGATTAGGTTAGCCGGCCAAGGAGTCCCAGGGGCCCACCTGTGTCTGCCTCCCCAGCACTGGGATTATAAGTGTGTACCGGATTTTTAATGTGGGTTCTAGGGAGCGAACACAGGTCTCACGTATGTACGGCAAGCACTTCTGTACCTCCCTAGCACGTATTCTGCTAAGTTTTAAAATGACAATTGATTTTGTTTGGGTTAGGAAAAATTAATCTGTGTAGGACTTTTACTAAAATCAAATGTGTTTCCCCATTTCTACAAAAAACTACCAACTCCCAAATGCTTGTTTATAGTGATAATAGCTAATTAGTCAGTCCAAGGCCCTTCCTGTTAGTCTTTGCTCTGATTTCCACACTTTCATCAAAATAATCTGCCTGAAACACAAAGTTCAGCTGGAGAGAGATGGTTATGGGGTGTTGGTGATTAATAACACTTGTTGCCCTTGCAGAGAACCCCAGGTTCAGTTCCCAGCACTCAGATGGCTGATCACAACTGTCTATAACTCTGGTTCCAAAAGAAGATCTATGCTAGCCTCTTCTGGCCTCCACAGGCACTAGGCATACACAGTGCACATGCATAAATGCAAGCAAAACGTCACACACATTAAAAAAAAGAGAAACACCCACGAAGTTTAATTTGTCACTTTTCTGATAAAAGCCTATAGGATCAAACATAAGTCTCACACTGGTATCTATGAATCTTGCTGAACTTAGCACATATGCTCACTTACCATCGTCTTTTTCATTTGTCCAATGCAATGAACAGTCTGCACAGTCTCACAGCCCATTGCTCTTTCCTGTTCCTGCCTCTGCTCACATTATGCCCTCTACTTGGTATTTGCCTTCATGGTGTGCCTAGAAACTTTGGTTATAGTCTCTGACTCACCCCTGGAGTTATTTATCACAGCCCTAAACCACACAATAAATGCTCTATAAATATTGTTGGGGCACATACCTGAGAATCCACTTATTCAAAGAATCAGAGGAACTGGTTCCTATACTTGATCTTGGCTCAAAAAGCAAGAAACAACTGAGATATGGCTTCTTTATGCCTGTGTTTGAGGAAAAAAAATCATTACATGGACTAAGAATTAAGAATGCAACAATGCACAGGAGTAAATTAATGCATAGAGGAAGAAGGCATCATGCTGAACTAAACCAGCTCAAGACAGTTTTTGCTGAAGGAATTTAAAATTATTAAACATATTTAAATATTTATTTAAAATACATATTGAAAAATGAGAAGGAATTTGAGCCTGTGTTAGCACGATCTCTCTATAGCAGGCTTCTTTGTTTCTTGTGCGTGTAAACAGTCTGAGCATGTACATGTGTGTATGAGCACATGCGTGTCTATGGGTGCTCATGAATATGTGCCAGCACAAGGTTGATGATGTTGGTTGGCTCCCTTAACTGTTTCCACTTTATATATGAGACAAGGACTCTTACTTGAATCCAGAGCTCACCAACCCAGGCTAGCTAGCTTTCTCAGGGATCTAGTTTCTGTGGAGTAGTGTGGAATTACAGGGTGGCTACCACATTGGCCCAGTATTCACATAGGTTTCTCTAGTGACAATCACTTTATCCACTGAGCTGATTCCCTAGTTCCCCTTCATTAAAACTCCTGTTTTGCCACAGATGTGTAGGCCTAAGAAGGGCTCCCCTTCTCTGAGGAAAAGGCAGAGGAGGAGCGGGGGCAATGGTGGGACTGGGAAGAGAGGAGGGAGGGGTTGATCAGGATATAAAGTGAATAAGTAAATAAATGAATAAATAAAAATTTAAAAGTACTGGTTTGAAAGAAAATGGTAGGCAAAGTGGAGGAAGAACACTTTGCAAACGAATAAAAAGCAAGATCGAAAGTTCTAGCATAGGAAAATCCAGGGTACATGGTCACAAGTTCCTTGCCTAGGGCGTGCACTGGCTGACAGTGGAAATGAATATTGTGTAGATGGAATGAAGTCTGAAAACTAAGCATGCCATTTGCATTTGGTAAGGCAGGCAAGAGTGATTCAGAGCATCTTATCTGGTAATGGTAAATGGGTGGCAAAGAAAACAAACAAATTATAAATGGGAGAGATTAGGTAAAAGGTCTCAACTTGGATAAAGTGTTCCTTGTGTTTCTATATTTCCTGATGGCTTAGAAATCACCCAAGAAACCTACAGGAGAGTTTCTTAGCACATGCCTTGTAGGAAGTGGGGAGGTCCACAGAAGGTAATGTTTTTTATCATTCAGAAACCCAACATGAGTTAATCTACCTCCTGTAACCAGCAAATTACATTCATCTAGACAATGTTGTCATTGGAATCTAAACCTGTCTCTTTTGTTAACGTCCATTTGTGGCTAATTTTATGTAATAGCCTGACTGGACTAAGGAATGCCAAGAGAGCTAGGGAAATGTTATTTCTGGCTGTTTGGTGAAGGTGTTTTGGGAAGAAATTAACATTTGAATTGGTGGATTACACAAAATCTGTCTTCACCAAGGCAAAATCCCGCCCTCAGGTGTGTGTGGGAGTGAGACAGGAGAACATTTCGGGTGGGTGTGAAGTGATCCTGGCTTTGAAGAGGGAAAAGGCCAAGGCATGTGGACATAATCAAGAATCCAGAAAAGGCATGGAAACACATTGTCCCTGACAGTCTGCAGGAGGAACACAGCCTTCCCGGATCGGAGGGTTAGCTCAGTGAGATGCCCTTTGGAGTTTGATCTCTGGATGGGGTAAGACAAAATGCTTTTGTTGCTTTAAGGGATTTAGTTTGTAGCAGTTTGTGTAGCCGACTGAGGGAATAAACATAGGGAAGTCATTAGAGAGGGAAGATCAATGTCTACTGAACACCTACTGTGCACCATGACCTATCTTACAACAAGCTTGTAGAGGGATCAGTCTACTAGTCATCTTACATACAAGGAAAATAAAACTGAGAGCTGAAGCAATGTGTCTAAAGTTGGATAGTTGGGCTGAAATAGGAAGAGAAGGGACAGATCTGCTGTAAAAATGGCAAATTCCTCTCTCCAATCTCATAAACAGAATCTGGGACATATGTAGCACTCTGATGCCTTTCTGGAGGGGGCAACATTTGAGATGTAAATAAATAAAACAATTAATTAATAGAAAAGAGAACTGCCTTTCTGATCTAGATTGTTAATGCTCACCTCTCACTTTCTTCAGCTGAGAATAATGAATTGATTTCATAAAAGTTGTGCTATGTGATGAAGTTGTAATACTCTTTGGTAAGCGAACGCATGAGACTCATTATTCTCGCTTAGATAATACAGATAAAAAAAAAAAAATACAAGTAAGCCCCAGAGAGGTTTCTATCAATTCACCAATGTCAGACTTAGGTGTTCTTAGAGATAATGCCGTTATAGGCTCCTCAGTGCTGTGACTACAACAATGGCCTCTCAGGGCTGCCCCTGCTGTCCTATCCTCCTCTGTGACCCAGCAGGCCCAGTATCTTCCAATTTTATTATTGTGTCCACCAGCTCCCCTATACACAATTTCACCACACCTATAACAGCACCCTAGGAAATTCATTGTTTTAATTACTTCTTGGGCACTTTCTCCAAATTGCATTATATAGAGAAAAGCAAACAGGAACAGATAATAAATGTACTTCTACATTCTTACAGAAAATGAAGCATGTTCTATTGTATCACACTTTGTTCTTTTTGTGTAACACATCATGCAACTCATTCTACATAACCAAAAAACCCCTGACATTTTCAACATCACCACATCATATTCTGTCGTACAGATACAGCATAATGTATCTAGTAGTTCCCCTTGAACTGACATTTGGGTCCTTTTACCTCCTCCATATTTCCCAGCTATTTGAAACATGCCACATGAAGAACCAAGTTATATGAACACACATGTACTTTGTTAAAAAGTTTTTCTTATGTGCATGGGTGTTTTGTCTACATGTATATCTGTGATATATTGCTGCAACAGAGGCATAAATAATATGGCTTTAACCAACCACTTCATGAGAAGGGACTCACATTTGACAATGTTAATGTGTCCAAGAATCTGAAAGTAGATAGGTTGTGTGTGCATGTTTGGTTGTAGTTTGGTAGTGTTTTGTTGTTTGTTTTTGGTTTTTTATTAAAAGAAAGAAAATGAAGTTGGGTAGGTAGAGAGGTGAGAAGGATTGGGAAGGACTTGGGGGAAGGGAAAGAATATGATCAAAATATGTCCTATGAAAAAATGTAAACATAAAGCATGGTGGGGAATGACCGGCATGAGGGCAGGGAGAGGATGCTTCTCTTACGCACCGTGTCAGGGCGCAGTGTGTGAGAAAAGAACAAATTATAAATAACTAAAGAAAAAATAATGTAGAGAGTATTTTATACGCATGGATTTTTTCAGCATGTAAATCTGTATAACATATGCGTGACTCAAGCCCTTAGAGGCCATCAGACACCCTGGAACTGGGGTTAGAGGTAGTTGTGAGCTACCATGTGGTACTGGGAATTGAACCCAGGTCATGTGAAAGACCATCCAGTGCTTTTAACTGCTGAGCCATATCTTTAGCCCTATTTGTACTTTCTGACTTGCATATTTATCTATAGGATAAACTTCCATAAGAAGGTTATTGTTTTAGAGGGTAATTCCATCCGTAACTTTGGCAGGCAGGGTCTAATTCTCCTCTGTAGAGATTGTACCATTTTATATCACCAGTAACAATATTTGAATACTATGTGTGTGTGTGTGTGTGTGTGTGTGTGTGTGTGTGTGTGTGTGTGTCTGTGCGCATGTACGCGCACGCACTTGTGCATATCTGTATGAGTGTATGCCACATGTATGCAGGTGCCTACAGAAGCCAGAAGAGGGCACCAGACGTCCTGGAACAGGAGTACAGGTGGTTGTGAACTACCTGGTATAGGTGCTGAGAAAGAAGTCATCTCTTCAGGCCAACACTTCAATTCTTAACATCAAATATCAAAATAACAGGTTCTGAGTTTGCTTGGCAGTTCTGAAAGAGGTTCTATTTCTACAGAAGTCAGTAAAATAGAAGGGTAAGAGTGATGCACACTTATTGTTAAGAAGCTTACATAGACTCAAAAGCCAATCCATGGTGTTGTGCTGAGGCCCATCCCCATACTGGGACTTATGTGTTATGTCCTAGATGTGTGCCATCACTGCAGTGTAACGGGGTCCTTCTTATAACTAGTGATGTGATATTATGTCCTTTGAGGTTGGCATCAGTAGGCTGGACTAGTGATAGGGTAGATGGCATAGGGTATGACTCAAGAGAAGTCATTGTGCAGAACTGATTATGACGGAGAAGCAACTCCTGAGCCTTTTGGTACAACTGTAAGATTTAAAAGGAACAATAGTTAGGAGAGTGTTTAATAAATAATAGGCTTCAACACTAAGTTTCTTCTTTGCTCTTCTGAAAATAGCCAAGAATTAAGAAGGAAAACCTCAAGGGCTTCCAATCACAACTTCTATATAATAAAACCACCTTACTATACTCAAAAAGCTCTTAGAATGTATTTAGAATTAATTTACATGTAATTGGAACATGCTTTGTTGTTTAGCTTTTCAGTGTACATAGTAGTAGAAGCATAGGATCAAACTGTTAACTGACTGAATAATAGAAAACAAAGTTTTAAAAAAAGGAGATTAGGAAAAAGCCACACTAGTACCTATAATAAAGGTGCTTAGTAGGTCTAAGCAGCCTCTTAGCACAAGGCCATCTCAAAGCCAAGCTGTCAAGAAAGACTTAACTAGATAGGAAAGACGCACTAAGTGAAAATGGGTGTTAAAGCATGTGCTTAGCATGTATGAGGCCTTGAGTTAATCCCCAACACCAAAATAGCAAATTAACAGACCTCAAAGTAAAAGGTTACCTATCTGAGTGTATATTGAAAGCAGGCCATTGAGTAACATTTTTTACTTACACTTCTCTCTATGATTTACATAAAAGGTTGAATTGTCTCTGCAAAACTCCAATGATTTTATAAAGGTTTACATAATAAAATATAAACTCTAATTTTTGTTAACATGATTTTAAATCTTAGTTACCCAGAAAGTTAGTCATTAACTCTTTCATCTATTCAGTGCCCATGTGTTCAATATTGATAAGTGCTAAACATACACAGACTATTTAACTGACCTAAAATTCTAGGTTAAAAAAGTATCATCCACCAAACAGTACAAATTCATATTAATCTTTCAGTAAGTCTCTGTGATAGGTTTATTATCACTGTAACTGACATTAATTTTGGAAACTTTTGGGTTGGAGAATATATGCCCCCCCCACCTTCTAAAAAAGACAGAAAGATAAGACTGTTGAGCCAGCAATTACAAAATTAAAACCACTTGAAAAGACTGAATCATGTATCTACTTGAAACTTCAGTTTGACACTTTTTGACTCATTGTCTCTTTTGTGAGCCTTAGTGAGTGTAAATTACTTAATTTCACTAGCAGATTCTGTTCTTTCAGAGCACAGAGAAATAAGAATCATAAATATGCCATTACTGCCTGCTTTTGTATCTCATTTCATAGACCCAGTTTTAAATAAAGGAAATATACTTTAAAGTACAAATTAATTGCACGTATTTCCTGGAGATATTTCAAAACGCTTTCTTTTATTAGTGCCAATAAATCTATTTCATGGAGTTTAACTAGATATATATTGGGGTGATACAAACGTAACAGTAACAGTAAGGGCAACAATAACACAGGCAGTTAGTTACCATTTATTCACTGCCTATGTGGTATCATGTTGAAAGCTTTGAATAGATTATGACTGAGCGCATTTTCAGAGAAGGCATATATTCCATGATATAAAGCTATCAACTGATGTTTAAAGAGATTCTCTGGTTTACATTACCACTTCAATGGAGCTAGAATTCAGGTCTGAGTAACTGTATTCAACCCATGGTTTAAGGTGTTATTTCATTGCTTGTTCCTTTTTTCTTTTTAAAAAAGATTTATTTATTTTTATGTGTATTGGTGTTTTGCCTGCATTTATGTCTGCCTGAGGATGCCAGGTCCCCTAAAACTAGGGTTAGAGACAGTTGTGAGTTGCCATGTGGGTATTGCAAAGGGAATCCCAGTCCTCTGGAAGAGCAGCCAGTGCTCTTAACTAGTGAGCCATTTCTCCAGCCCCCCCAGGTGTTATTTCAACTCCAGCAAAGAAACAGTCTTTCACCTATATGCAGAAATACTTTTTTTTTACCTGTTAGTGCTGTTTTATTACCATAGAAAGGAAAAGGATTAAACTATAGTAAGAAGGAAAAGATGCTGTTACATGATCTCTTTCAAAAAGTAGATTTTAGAATCACTTTCTGTAATGTGTGGATAAAATTCTTTATATAGTTTTCCAGTCTTTATAGGTTTTATCTTGGCATTATATACTCATGAAAACTTGTGTTCTACAATAGGGTATTCTCTTCTTTCCCAGTCACTCTAAAAAAATTAAGTAGATCCTATAGGGTTAAATATCATAAGTTGTCAAAGTAGCTTTTTTCTTCAGACCCTCAATGCTATAAACATATTACCCATTTGTTTTGTTAGCATTCCAAAAACAAAACAAAACAAAGAACCATTATTGTCATTATTAAATTTACTGAAAACAAATTGGATTTAAAAAAAATCTACAGAGGTTGAGAAAATCTCAGTGTTTTCTTTTTTATTCTTCAAAATACTCATTTCAACTCATCACTAACAACTAAGTAGTTTGCTGTCTTCCACTGAAAGAGCATTGTAATTCAAATCCATTCAGTGCTGCCTCATTTATACAATTTGTTAGTGAAGTTCAAATACTCTGCACCTATTTTAATGATATAGCACATTAATAACATTTTCACTCATTTAAAGCCATGTTTACTAACAGAGCCTTAGCACCCCCCAAAAAACTGGCAAAGACAAGTTTCACACATTCAAATTGCCTGAACAAGTAATTGATACATACAGCTTAAAGTTTTTTTTCAAATGAAGGTCTTTATAGAGTTTTAAAATCACGCTTAAAAAAAAAAAAGTAGATAGAAATATGTTTGTGCAGAAAACACTCAAGGTCACAAGATGCCCATTCAGTTCTTGCTATAACAGGAAAGAGGCAATCAGGCTGATTTCTAGCTAAATTTTGTCTAGAATTTTCTTAAGAGAAAGTTGGAAACTTTATTACAAAAGATGAGAAAGTTATTAAGTGACAGGAAAATCAGGGGTCAATAGAGATGAAAGGTGCCTAAACAGAAGTGAGAATCAGTAAGTTTGTGGACTCTATAATGACTTATGTAATTTTTTTTTTTTAGAGCCCGTCAAAAAAAGAAAATAACACGGATGAAAGTGGGGGGAGACCCAGCCAGAGGTGAGACACAGCCATTTTGATGGGGGGAGGGGGGTGTCTAACTACACAATGAGGTCATCCTATCTCCCGGAAGTGACAAGTAATCACCTGCTTTTCACTAGCCCCTCCCCTTCCCTCAGAGGTCCCGCCCCTCTGCCCGCAGCCGGGAGGGTGTTAGGGGGCGTTTCTCCCAGAGCAAAGCTGAGAGCTGCGACGCAGAGGAAGGGGGCCCCAAAACGTCTGGCACTGCCTCCTCAAGGGAACACTTTGGACCGTCTCACTCAGCCCAGCGGGATTCTGAAACGCCGAGGGGTCAACCTGATGGGTTTCGGGGTCAACGGAAGAGGGGAAGGGGAGCCCTGGCGGGGAGAACCCCCCGGCCCCCCGGCCAGCAGCTGAGGCACAGGAGGGCGGCCATCTTGGCCGGTAGGGTAGGGCCAGGAGGCTGCGGGCGCCGTGCGATTGGGGGGCTCGCCCGGAAGTGACGCCGCCCGCCCGGAAGCGGAGGGGGTTCCCTGGCCCACTCCCCCCGTTCGTCTGCTCCCCGCTTCCTCCCCGCCCCCCTTCCTCTCCATTCGTTCCCCCCCTCCCCGGTCCCTGCCTTCTCCCCCCACCCGTCCCTCCCCCCCAACCTCCGGAGCTGGGAAGAGAGTCAAGATGGCGGCGAAATCCGATGGCGGTGGCGTGGGGGTGGGCTTCGCTCAGCTGCACAACCTGGACGAGGCGGTGGGCAGCGGCGAGGAGGACGGGGAGCCCGGGGGAGGCGGCTGCGGCGGCGGCGACGGCAGCGAGCCCGGCGAGAGCAGCTCGCTGCACATCTGCCACTGCTGCAACACCTCCTCGTGCTACTGGGGCTGCCGCTCCGCCTGCCTGCGCTCGCTGCTGGGCAAGAAGCCGCGCCGCAGCGCCGCCGCCGCCGACGGGGGGGACCAGCCGCTGCAGCCTCCGGGGGCCGCCGGCCGCCACCCCCCGACGCCCTCGGCCGGCCGACCGCAGCCCGCGTCGCCGCAGGTGGAGCGACCGTGGCTTGACTGCCTGTGGATCGTGCTAGCGCTGCTGGTGTTCTTCGGGGACGTGGGTACCGACCTGTGGCTGGCCCTCGACTACTACCGCAAGGGGGACTACGGCTTCTTCGGGCTGACCCTGTTCTTCGTACTGGTGCCGTCGCTGCTGGTGCAGAGCCTGAGCTTCCGCTGGTTCGTGCAGGACTACACTGGCGGCGGGCTGGGTGCAGTGGAGGGGCTCAGCAGCCGGGGACCCCCAATGATGGGGGCCGGCTATGGTCACGGCGCGGCCCGCGGCGGCCCGGGTGCGGGGGGCTCGGCCACCCCGGGGGCGCAGCGTCTGTGCCGCCTCTCCGTGTGGATCTGGCAGTCGGTCATCCACCTGCTGCAGATGGGGCAGGTGTGGAGGTAAGAGCACTGCGGGGTGGGGATCTGGGGGCGGGGGCTGCGGCCGGGCGCGGGCCCCTCGGACTGTCTGGGCTAGGCTGGGCAGGGTAGCCGCGCTCTGTCTTAGCCTCTCGCGACGGTCAATAGGTTGCCTGGCCACGCCTTTTGGCCTGGGGGAGGCCCTAGGTCCTGCTGTTTGTCCATCTCCGTCCCTGGGTTGCACTTGGAGGAGACCCTGCCTCTACCCTCCCGCCTCTCCTCTGCAGACCTCCATCCTGGTCGCCCCTTTTCCCGCTGTGTCCCAAGGTAACTGGCGCTCGTTTGCATCCTGGAGGAGACCTGGCCTCCTTTAGCCGGTTGCACTTGGCCTTGCCCCCTACCCCCATTCCCCCTGAGGGACATTTTTTTCTCCTTTCCACCCCCTTCCCACCTCCCGTTTTCTCTCTGCAGTGGCCAGTGTGGGGCCCTGTGGAAAAACCCTAGCTGCCTCTCCTTAAAGCACTCCATCCTTTCACGCCCCTCCTCCTCCTGCAGCCCCAGCCCCTGCAAACACCGCTGCTCCACACCGCTGCCCTCCTTGAAGGAAAAAAAAATGACTTTTTTTTTTCTTTCTGGAATAGATGTGCCCTTTTCGCAGTGACAGGGAAAAATGAGATGGTGTCTAATGGCAGCAAGCGTTTGATGTTAACTCTCACCTCTGGAAAATCACTGAGCCACTTGGGCACCTTATTCTGTTTTTAATGGCCAGGCCTATGTGTGATTTCTGTTTACATCCAAGATGAAAGCTTGGCCTCAAGGCCCTTTCCCCTCCTTCTGTAAAGTCCTAGTGTGTCAGGTTGATTTCTCAAAACCACTTGCCAAGGAACCTTAATTGTCTACCTCACTGTCTAACCACATAGAGTACCTCACTGACTGACTACCCCACCTTCTGCCTCATTAACTGTCTACCTCACTGTCCACCTCACTGACTGATTGCTTCACTGTTTACATCATGGCCTCTCTGACTGTGTTAACTCTTTACCTCACTGACTACCTTCCTTGTCTACCTTACTACCTCACTGTCTACCCCATTGCCTGGCTACCTCACTGATTGCCTGTTTACACCAGCCAGACTCATTGACTTCCTGTATGGTCTGCCTCACTGACTATCTTACTGCCTTCCCCTCATGGACAGGCTACCTCATTAACTGGCTACTCCACTGTCTCCCCTCATTGTCTGCTCCACTGGCTGGTACCTCACTGGCTACTTCACTATTTACCTTTCCCACTACTTGGCTACCTCACTAGCTCTCCAACTGGATTTCTTCTCTTTCTGACTACACTGACTGGTTGCTTTCTTGGTTCTGTCATTAGCTTACTACCTTCTCTGTTTATCTCTCTGTCTACCTCATCGTTTACCTCACTGATTACCTTCAGTGCTTACCTAACTGCCTGACTGCTGTTGTTTACGTCACTGTCTTACTGTCTGCTGACTGTTTCAGTGTCTACCACTTATTATCTGTTTCTGTCTACTTATGGAATACCTCACTATGACTGCTTCACCAAACCGATTACCTTCTCTGTCTGCTCACACTGTCTTGCTCTCTGCCTCACTCTCTCTGCCTCACTGATTACCATTGCTGTTCTCACCGACTGTCTCTCTGTTTACCTCAGTGCTTCCTGCCTCACTGTCAACTTGAATGTCTGTGATTGTCTCATTGTCTCTTGACTGCCTGACTACTTTAACTGTCTACCTCATTGACTACCATCAGTGTTTACCTCACTGGCTACCCCAAGAAACCATTGAAACCTTAGTCACTCTGTGTCCTCTGACTTAAACCTGCTTCAGTGTGTTTTGGATCCAGTGACTTTGGCAGTGACAGCATTTTCCAGGGGGACATTTTTTTAGTAGAACCTACACAGGGATGAATCCTTTCAGTACATTTCCTCTGAGAAGACTGCCCTAGACTGTCTTCTATGCCAGGTAGATTTTAGGCTTCAGCATCTCAGCTAATAAAGCTGTAAGAAAGTTTGTGTTTTGAATGTTTTCTTCATATCTCTATTCTGAATCTTCAGAACATCCCAGAAATGGGATTGAATTAAAACATTGTCCTACAGAGTTGACATGCAGAGCCAGGAAGAAGTGAGAGTGGGTCTTGATTTTTCTGCTCTTCCCATGGTTATTGGTTAGTGTTCCTAGGTTCATCCCAGCGACTATTACTCCAGCTGCATTTATCTGTAGATAATTTGTTTCCTGCTGATGAAAAATGTATGAACAGGAGGATAAATGCTTAGTTACGCGTATAGCTGAAGCCAAAAGAACATTTTCAAAATAAGTCTTAAAGTCTAAAATTTTATCCATTTCCCTAAGTAATTCCATGCTGAATCAAAGTGGGGTTGGTATTGAGAATACAGTTTTTCAGTCTGTTGGAGGCTGGTACGAATAGTGAGGGGAGACAGGCAAAAAGCCTGAGAACGATCTTGAACTGTTCGTGGGGGTTTTATGCAGCATGCATTTGATACCTAGGCATCTGTTTGGACAAGCCGAAATTACTGTCTCCTTGTCTCATGCATGTGAATGTGGGCAGTGAGGATGTTGGCGTCAAGTTCAGTTTTCTGAGGAAATTAATTCTAATGTGACCCATCCCATTAGCGGAAGTGAGCTCTTGTGACCAGTGGAGGCACATATGGTTCAGTGTCAGTTGGCCTTAGTGTCAGTGTAATCCTCCCTCCGACTTAGCCAAACTTAACTGTGATGTGAAGTCCACGGTTTGAGACAAACTAGGAAGTGTAGATTTAGCTTTTAGAATTTAAATGGGATGCTGTATTTGCCCCCCACCCCCATTCATTTAACTTTCCAGAGTCTTCACTGCAAAGAAATTACAGAAGATGCCTGTGTTTTTACTATATCTAACTCTCAGATTAGAATTTATCTTTATGTAGCTCACAGAGTTACAATATTGAAAGACAGACTAATTCAGCAAAGCTGTTTCATCTTTATTGCTGCATTTCGAAGGCAGGATTTACTGAGGAAGGATTTTCATTTTTTATTTTTGGACTGACTTTGTTTGAAATGCTCCGAGAACAAGGCCTGCTCATTAATACCTGCTAGGCATGTTGCTTGCATTGAAACCATTCACACGGAAGAGCTTGCGAGAAAGGTTTTCAGTCTTTTCTTGTTTTCACCTCTTGGCAAACGGTTGCTTGTCAACATATATAAGCACAGACTGACTCAGTCCTTTACTTCAGGTCTTTGGGGTTCTAGTTATTTCTTATATCACATTTGTACCTAAATTGTGCTATTTCATGTGGTCACATAGCATCCAGGTTAAGGTTAGGAAATCCAGCATTTGATTTGGGCCATGATTCTAAGAAAAGATGTCAGTGAAGTTGTACTTTGTCAAAACCAATTCCATTAGACATTGAATAATTGCTTCTCTCCCTTTTCTCTCTTTTAAATCCTGTTTTAAAATGTAAAATTCAAGGAGTCTGCTTGGAGAGTATGGTGTCTATTTAAGAATATGCTGTTGCTCCTTGTGTTGTTTTTCCTGTCAAGATGGCACACATGTGACATCTCTCTCATGCCAAGCCCGGGTTAGAGCAAGAAAAAGTAGCTGTGTCTTAGGGTTACTCTTGGCTGTGATGAAACTTGGGGAGGAGAGGCTGCTAAATAGTAGATAGTCTATTGAGGGAAGTCAAGGTAGAAACCTAGGGCAGCAGCTAATGAGGGAAGAGGCTGGGAAGAGTGCTGCTGACTGGCTTTCTCAGTCTGCTTTCTTCCTTTCTTTTTTTATTTCCTTCTTTCTTTTTTGAGACAAGGTTTCTCTATAACAGCCCTTAGCTGTCCTGGAACTCACTTTGAACTCTTAGAGAGCTTCCTGCTTTTGCCTCCCAAGTACTGGGATTAAAGGCATGAGCCACCATCCCCAGCCTCAGTCTGCTTTCTTATAGCATCCAGGAGCACAGCACGGAGGTGACACCACCTACAACTGGCTGGGCCCTCCCACATCACAAATTAAGAAAATGCCCTATAGGCTTGCTTGCCACCTTGATAGCCAATGGAGGCAGTTTCTCATTTGAGGCTCCCTGTTTTCATATGACTATAGCTTATGCCAAGCTGACATAAAACTAGCCAGCCCAAGCTGTGTTTGAAGTGATTTGTTATGGTAAGCCTGCTTCTGGGGCACATCAGAGTGTGATCGAGGTCTATTAAGTGTAAGCTTTCCTAGCACTAATTGCTGAACATGTAACTTCCGGTGTCGCTCTGTGTGTGCTGTTCTTCAGGTGCTTCTCCCCAGGGATAATGGGTGTATGAGTCAGTCCTAGGGACTAGTCACTCCAGACTCTACTTCAGCCCTGCAAGCTGGTGTTAGAAAGTGAGACAATTTGCTTGGAGGCTCTGGCACTCGGAACTGTGTGATCCAGTTTGTATGTCCATTGGCCGTGCTGAAGTCCTTCCTCAGCATCTTGGTCTTTGCATTTGACTCCACCTTCAGAGAATGCCCAGTGGGGGTTGTCATAAAAAAGAGTTTAGACTTCATGTTAGTTTTGGAGGGACAAACAAAGGGGGTTAAACATGCTTTGCATTGCTACAGTTACTGGTTAGGTTTGGAGATGAAGGGTGTGGGATTCTTTCTGTCAGCCAGGGTGAGCACTTACTTGAAGTAACTGCTGAGATTGTGGAATGACAGTGACAGTGGAAGAAAGATTGAGAAATTACTAGGATGAGAAATACATCAAATTCTGTCTTATAAGTGTTTCATCCAATTTAAAACTTGTACCCATTTTACAGATGGAGTGAGGTCAGAGGTATGTAACCTGTGCCACTGGTCTCCACTGGTGGAGAGAAGTTTTGGCACCATCTCAATAATGGCAAAGTTGGTCCCACTTTTTTCCCCTATGGGGAGTGAAGGCTATGGCAACTGGTGTGGTGCCCTCAGTAACTTTGCTTCCCTCTGAGAATTTGCTCTTCTAACTAGTCAGAAGTGGGCTTGTGGTACTCTTGAGGCTCCGAGACCCCTTGGTAGATGAGCTGTAGTTCTCTGACGCCCTGCTCCTTTAGTCTAATGCTTTAGATCCCATTGGAATTGAGGCAGAGTTTCAAGTCTTGTAGCTGATGATGACGTCTGTTGTGACACACAGCTGAGGACCACCAGTGGGCTTGTCTTGAGAACATTTTCAGCAGTCTCTTCAACTCTTTTTTCAGGGTAGAGATCTTCCTGGCTTGAGAGACTATGCCAGGTTTGACCCCCTCTGAGCCACCATTTATACCTGTGGTTCTATCCCCAAGCTGTCTCCCTTTATTGTTCTTTGTTGATCTGTTTGGAATGCCTCAGGGTTACAAAGTAACAAAGTATTCACTTGCCAGCCTGAGCTGTGCATCAAGCTCACTCCAAAGTCAGATATTTGGATGCATCCTGGCAAATTTTGGTCCCTGAGTTCTGAGATTGGGATGGCCCCAAGAAAAAATATTAGGGACTGAACAGATAGATCAGCTGTTATGAGCATTTGCTGCTTTTCTAGAGCATCTGAGTTCAGTTTCTAGAACCTATATCAAGTGGCTCACAACCTCCTGTAACATACATGCAAACGAAACACCCATACACATAAAGTGAAAACAAAGGTTTTTTGAGACAACTCTTTATGTAATCTTGGTTGACCTGCAACTCACTATGTAGACTAGGCTGGTCTCAAACTCAATGGAGAGCCATCTCCCTCTGCTTTCTGAGTGATTGATTAAAGGCATATGCTGCTGTGGTTGGTAAAAAAAAAGTCTTATCTTAAAAGAAAGAACCTTAAATATCCTGAAAGTCTAGGTTTCCAGCAAGTTCCCCCAGCTGTTCTTTGGGTGTGTGGGGGGGTAAGAACACAATTGTATCATTTGATTCATACAGTATTTACAGAGTAGTTTTCAAGGGAAAACGGGGTAAATTCTAGATAATTTAGGGATGTTTTTGTAGACTTGAGCCCCTATGCAGATTAGGTTTATTGAGGTAGAATTATGAAAGGGGCTCTGTGGATGGTTTTAGCAGCTTTTACAAAGATTTATTTATTACATATTTCTTGTATATTAATGTTTACCCTGTGTGTTATGTATGTGCACTGTGTGCTTGTCCAGAGGCCAGAAGAGGACGCCAGAGCCGCTGGAACTGGAGTTAATGGAAGGTTGTAAGTCACTATGTGGTGCTGGGAACTGAACCTCAGGTCTTTGGCAAGAGAAGTCAGTGCTCTTTAGCGTTGAAGTACTCCTTCAGCTTCTGTAGGAGATTTATAATGGAACTTTGGTGTTTAAACAGTAGTTGGCTAGGTTTTTTTTAGACCTTGAATGGGATTGATGAAAATGTTAGTTATGTATTAATGAAATAATTGCTGGGGCCTTATAGTGTGCTTAAAATTCTGAATGTTGTTGTGGAGACATTTGACACTCAAATGCAGTAAAATTGCTCTGTTGACTTAGAATTTTCTTTGGAGTTTTGAAATAAGTCAGGATCTTTATTTGAACACTATGGTGAGTCTCATTCTGGAAAACCACAAGCTACAAATATCAGGACTGTGGGGGAAAGAGCAAACATTACCTAAAACTGTTAGGTTTGTAACTAGACCAGTAATAAAAACATGAAGCTCAGATACATGTAAGAGTAAGGCTAACTTTGCATAGACCTTTCTTTGGGCTGCATGCCTAGGTGATTCTAGGTCTTCATTAATTCTCATATGTAGAATCCTTTTTAAAAAATTAAAACTGTGTGTGTGTTCATGTTCACACATGATGTATGGGAAGGGTGCACATGCTACAGTATGTACACAGAGGTCAGAGAATAAATGTTGGGAGTTGGGTCTCTTCCTTCATCATTTGAATTCTGGGGATTGAGCACAGGTTGCAAAACTTGGTAGCAGGTATCTCTGTCTGCCCAGCCATCTTTCTGGCCCTAGCGGAGGTATTTTTTAAGTAGTATTCCTCTTTGCCATTTTTCTCATAATTTGCAAAAACATCGATGGCTGCAGAACATGCTAAGAAGAATGGGCTTTAGACAAAGCCACTCGCCCATGTGCTGCTGTTCCCACCTTGCAGTCACACACGGAGGAACCCGTGGTACGGAAGTATGTTCTGTGACATATTTGAATTGAGAGATGTCAAGATGCAGCCATTGAAATGTCAGGGTTCTACTGTACTATACTAACTTGGGAGACATGGTACAGTGTTCCAAGGTTAAATGAAAATGATTACTCTTTGAATTAGTAAAAAAGCAAAGAGGGGCTGGTTTAGCCCCCTGTTAAGTGTCTGCTTCTGTGACCTCACCACTGGATGAAAAGTGATCTGTTGAATAGTGCGCCTGGAGCCTGGAGTGGTTTGGGAATTTGCTTCATTTGTTATGTGGTTATAGCGAGGGTTTATATTAAAATTCATCTGAGCATACAGTAAACAAAAAGAGCAACAGTAGCCAGTTGTCAGGGGAAAGACTGATGGGTAGAATAAACAGACGGCTTTCTGCAATATAAACAATCTGTTTTCATGGGTTTTTTTTTCCCCTTTACTTTTTTTTTTTTTTTTTTTGAAGGATGAGTAGAACTTCCAAATCAGGAAGTTACTTAAGTGGGAGACAGCAGATCTGCCTGTATGTTAATCACTCTTAGTTTCTGCACTAACGAAAACAAAACCTTAGCAGCTTAACACAACAAGAACACATGGCCTGCTGCTGTAGTCCTGGCTGTAGGTGGTCTTGACTGGTGGGGCCCTTGACATTTCTCTGGCACTTGGGTCCCTCAGCCTGCAGAACATCCAGTTATAGATAGGAGAGAGTGGGCCTGTTTCTTCAACCTTGGTTTGTGACATATACTACTTCCATATAGATACCAGGCTCAGGGATGAACCCAGTGGACATGCCTAGGTCAAGAATGGCTAGCACACCATGCCAAAGAGAGTTGGCACTTTGGTAGAATGAGGCCAAGAAAGAAATAACTTACTTAAACCATCTACTCTTCAGATTACCATGGCAAATACATGTTTATATGAGTGACGGGGATGGATATGGTTAATGCATATTGTATGAAGTCAAAGAATTAATAAAAAATACACATATACCATGGCAGTGGATGACCATGGATGAGTATAGGAAGTTATTGCCTTCTGTGGTTGTTTTCAAGTTTTGTTTTGGTTACTACATGTGTGGGTGTGCGCGCACCATGATGTATCTGTAGCGGTCAGAGGGCAACCTCTGGGATTTGGTTCTTTCCTTCCATCGTGGGATCAGGGTTGACCTCAGGCATCAGGCCTGCATAGCAAGCACTATTACCTGCTGAGCCATCCCACCTGTCTACTGCTTTCTCAGACAAGGTCTGCTGTGCAACCTAGCTGGCCTGGAACTCACTGCATAGGCCAGGCTGGCTTCAGACTTGTGGGTGATTGTCCTGATTCTGCCTCCCAGATCCTGCCATTACAGTCCTGCTCCACCATACCTCGCTCTGCAATTGCCTTTTACATTTTTGTTTCTTGCTTTGGATCAACATTTCTCTAAAAAGAAATATTTTAGAAATTGGGGGCCCTGTTGATCATCCATTATACAGTTCCCCTTAAAAATGTATAGCTGCCTTTGCCTGTTGGGTCTGAAAAATAATTAACTATTAAAATTTTAAAACTAAGAGCTAAGTTTAATGATTTGAAGCCTGAGCCATACTAAATAAATATACCTAAATTATAAATGTATTGAGACATCTAGATCCTCACCTTGACATGTTTATTTATTTATCTAATTTATTTATTTATTTATTTATTTATTTATTTATTTATTTATTTATTTATTGCCTGGAACTCACCAGGTAGGCTGCCAGTGAGCTTCAGGCATCTAAGTGTCTCTTTCCCCAGTGCTGGGATTGCAAGTGTGTGCCACCATGCTTGACTTTTTTCCTTGGGGGCTCTGGGACTCAAACTCAGGCCCCCATGCTTAACTGAGGAGGCTGTCGTCCCAGCCCCTAGTGATACTTTGTTGCAAAGATGTCTTTCACAAAGTTATGGCCCTATACCTAGACTTGTCAGTGTTTCAAGTTTTGAAACATAGTTCATCTGGTTTAGAAAAGATTGGGTTCTGATTCTTAACCACAGCTAATGTCACTTTAATTCTCTTCATTCTATGGGACTTTAATTGGACGCACGCTCTTCAAAATGGTTTTATTTCTATCTGCTAATGTTATAGATCACCAAATATATTACCTAGGAAAACTTGTAAAATTATAGTTAGATTTGGAACTTTTTATATACTAACATATACTGGATACTATTCAATATTTGTGTTAGTAACTCTTGGGGATGGCTTAAAATTATCTGAAAATTCCTTACAAAGGTGTTAATTATCTAACTGTGACTAAGTGTGAAACTAAAACTAATGTGCTGTCGAAACAGGTCAGTGTGTTTTAGAAGTTCATAGTCAAGTCCAAAAGATACTTAAAAAATAGGCACCTACCATTGCAGAAAGGGAGTTTTTAACTGCTGTTTGAAAGCACCCTCTCTACTAATTCTCTACTAATAATAGGTTACATTTTCTGTGATTCTTAAATGGCCTTTAAAACTGGGTCACTGACACATGAAAATAATAACTATATATTTATTTAGCAACTATTTAATAATTAAAGTTCCTTTATGTAATATACCACCAATGAGCTCACATAGGGCTCTAGATGAAAATTCTTGTTTCTTTTAAGAAGTCAATTTGTGACCTGTGTGGGTAATAAGACCTTCTCAGATGTGAGGGTCAACTGCAAATTACATAATGAGAGTAACAAATATATACCAGAACTTATGGCAGAGTGTGGTAAGATGTAAGGTAGGAAACATTCATTGCAGGAATTGGGGTCCTTGTAAAAAGCAGTTTACAAGGTCTTGGTCCTTGGATGGATAGGGGAGCGTGTAGGTCAGAGCATCTCATTCCTAGAGGTCAGAAGTTGAGACCCATTTTTGTGCTTTAGATGCAAGTTACAGTGGGGGTAAGCTACAGGCTTGTCTTCTTATATGTATAAAAGAAAGATAGTTCATGAGAAGGGCCTTGCATTTGTATGGCTGCTTGCTGGCACACAGAAGGGTGATGTGTTTTGGAAGGAATTCGGAAGGCTCATTAGTCTGGTAGATGGTGTATGGAGCTAAGGAACCATGCATCACTTCCAGAGTGAAATAGTAGATTATTAGAATTTTAAAAAGGGCGTTGAGTACTCACCCAGATTTGAAATGAGTATATATTATGAACAAACTCATTTTCTTTCTCCTTGTCTTAGAGAAGAAGAGAGGCTAAATCACCTTGCATATATGAGACCCCTCTGCTCTCCCACAAGGTGAATATGAGGTATTTGAGAAGGTGATAGTTCCCCATGGCTGAATGATTTCCTTCCTCCTCTGCTTGACTGGCATTCATGGAATAGGGTCATGAGAAGACCTGTGAACTTGCTGGAGACTTGAGGGGAGAGCTGTAGTTGGAAGCACACTCAGGTCAGGGTGTCTGCTCAGTGGGTCAGTGTCACCTCCAAGATGATTAATAAGCAACTAAAGAAGGCACTTTGTTCCTGTATCAAAGAAAAGAACAGAATACCTAATTATAATAATCTTCTAATAATTACAATATTTTGCATTCATTTCCTCTTAAAAAATCTATGTGAGTAAGTACTAGCCTTCAGAAGCTGTTGGAAAACAGTGTTTAGGCAGCAGCTGGCGCTGCTCCGGTGCTGGAGCGCGGAGCGCCCTGCCTGCTGCAGGGAGATTTAGTTGGTCATACACTTTGCTTTCTTTGCTGCTGCACAAATGTGCTCCTCAGCAACTGTTTTGGGAAGGAATGTACAGTACAGGCTCTTACACTTGTGAGTATGTGGAGTGTTGCTTGCTGTCTGGGAGAAGAGTGAGCGCGGAACTCCCAAGAATGGGGGTGCTAGAGACCCCACACTGTTCCTCCTCATCTTCCCTCATGGGAGGGTGTCGTACGTGGTTGTCATTTTGCTTCATCAGAGGTTTAACAATTGGGCTACGTGGGCAGGGGAGTTTACAGAAGGGACATTGCACTGTTTTCAGGCAGTGGTGTCTTAACTTTTTTAAGTGAGTGACTTTCATAGTGCTTATTGACAGTTGGCATTTTTATCTTCTGTATATGAATGCTTGCCTGCACGTATGTATGTGCACCATGTGCATGCCTCAGAGTTGGATCCCCTGGGGCTGTAGTTACCGATTGGTCATAAGCTGCCATATGGGAGCTGAGAACTTAACTCTGGGCCTCTGCAAACATGCTCTTAACTGCTGAGCATCGCTTGCCAAAACTTAGCATTTTTTAAAAATGTGATGTGTTTTTTATAGTTGAGACAAAAATACTGAGTTGTGTAAGAATAAAAGAAGAAAGTCCTTTCTTATCCTGAAATCTCATGATAGCTACCATTGATTGACAGAAAGGTTGTGAGACCCCTTTCTCATATTTTTTAATAATGTGTCCTACCAAATAATTATATATCTATTTTTTTAACATTTATTTTTAATATTTTAAAATTTTGTACATGTGAATGTTTTGCCTGGTTGTGGGTCTGTGCACTGCTTGTGTGCCTGGTGCCCATGGAAGCCAGAAGAGGGCATTGGATCCCCAGAAACAAGTTAACAGATAGTTGTAAGATGTCATGTGGGTGCTGGAAATCTACTGGGTCTTCTGTAAGAGCAGCCAGTGCTCTTAACCACTGAGCTGTCTCTCCAGCCCCATATCTGTGTAGTTTTGAGTTGAATTCATCATTGAAATAGACTTGATTGTGAACATAATAAAATCCCATAATTCATTGCTTAGCCTGCAGCAGGAGGTAAGGAACTGGTAGAGTAAGTTGAAGAAAGGCATAGAAGGTTCATAGTCTACGTGTGACTGGGCTTACAGCTTTATATTTAGACTCTTCCTGTGCAGGGCACAGATGCTTACTACATATGTTAGCCCATTCCCACATAAACTGTTGGTAGGCTAGTGACTTAAGTATCGTTACAGGATTTTTATATGACTGAGGAAGTTTGTAGTCTGAAAGAGCTGCACTGGCTGTGGGCTGCTTGCTGGGTTCAGCCTTCTTTGGAAGCATCGTAGTTACGATAAACGTTTCCCCATCAGTCATGTGTAGGACTATATTCATGAGTCTTTCTTTGGAGTCTGCGTGCTTTCTGACATTGCTTCTGCTGGCACCTGGAGATAGTCATAGAGAAAGAGAAGAGCTTCATGTTTAGAATAGATTTATGTGAACACTTTTCTGTGGTAAAGAAGAAGCAACAGTAAACAACAAATACCAACAAACCTTCACCTCTTTGGCATCACCTCCATGGCAACAGCAGATTTTGTTTGAAGGCAGGCGTGGGTTGTGGAGAATGCCCAGAACCACTGTGACAACTTGACGGCTTCTGTGAGGAGCTTGTGTTGAGAAATGTGGAGGTGCTGTCACCAACTGTGCTTTGTCCTATCTCTGTCATTTAGAATTGACAGACCTGTTCTGTGGACTAGTGTGCACTTTCTCTGTACTGTGATCAGTACCTTTAACAAGAGCATCTGCCCTTGCTGTTTGGGGTAATGTCTTCTGTGGCTACAGGGTTCAGTTGGTTTATGTGTTGTGCAGTGCTCTTGTTCCTTATTTGTCTTCTCTGAAGCTCTTCAGTCCACTATGGAACAAGGTTTGTTAACTTCATATTTTTCCTGTAATTCGGGTAATCCTTGCTTCTGGTCAGCTTATTTTTAATGTATTGTATCTTTTATGAATGGACTCTTATTGATAAGATAATGCTCTCCCTTTCACCTTCCATGGCTTACTGACACTGAATGTATATTTTAGAAATCGCTTTAGAGTCTTTGCATACCACACACAGGAGCCTGCTTAGGTACTTTCTGTTCATCTTGAATGGACTTACACTTCCTGTGCCTTGTATTCCTTATGCTGTGTCTGCTGGTGTTTGTTTTTGTTGTTGAAAGTCCAGATGTTCGTTATGCTCTCTCTGTAAATCTGAATTTCCTTTCCTTCAGGGTTTGCTGTGTTTTGGTTCTGGATTTTGAGGGTTCTCACCTTTCCTTCCTCCTACTCCCTTGATTTTTAAGATGTTTTTTGTAGGGACCATAGTCCGTATCCTGTGTGGTTGTTTGGAAGTTTGTGGTGGTGTTACTGTTGTGTTGTTTTGAATTTCAGTGCCAGGGATTGAACCTACAGTCTTGACCATGATAGGCAAGTGCTGTACACAGAGCTATTCCTTCAGCTCTTTTAAAATGCTTTTTATTTTAGGGTCTCCCTAAGTTGCCCACAGTGGCTTTAAGCTTGCTCTTTAGACTAGTCTTCAGCTTATGACTCTTTTGTTTGAGCATGCAAACAAGTAATCAGAAATGGGAAAGAAAAAAAATCAAACAAGTAACAATCTAAATTCCTCTTCTTCTTTACTAGTTGGCTCTTTATGGGTCTACTTTGAACAGTTAGATGGAGTGTTGTCTGGTACAAATGCAGCTTAAGGTGAAACCCAAATCTCCTCATGCTACCTCTGAGCCTGTACCCTGCTCTGAGCATGTGTGTGGTTCCTGAAATCCTCCCATGTGTATGCTGCTTTTGATTGCCCTAATTCCCAAGGACACCTTTGTCTTTTCCTTTTGAGGTCTTCCAGATCTGTCTTATGCCTCAATTATGATGCTTAGCTCAGTAATTCTGAGCCGTGCCAGCCTTTCTCCAGCTTGGATGGGTTTGGGGTTAGATATGCAGCAATGTGCGTGTTACAGACATGCACATGTTTTATGTGACAGACTAGATCAGTTACTGAATAATGGGGCAAGAAGGTCTGTTCTCCTCCTATTGGGACCTGGAATTAGAGTCCTAGTCAGGAAACATGAGCTGCAGCGCCAGGTGGGCAAGACAGATGAGAACACTGTAAACTTGCTTATTAAGTTTTGTTGACTTTTCCTTGACTCCAGCTTCTATCGGTTGCTTAGCGTTTGACTGATTTGCAGAGCTCTGATAGACACTTGGCTCCTTCCTGATGTCTCACATGGGGAGGCTGCGCACTTGTAGCTGTCACCTCTGCTATCTGCCAGCATCACCCTGTCAGACTCTGCAGGAGTCCTTTCCAGAAAGCACAGAAACATTTGCATTGTAGACAGGGATGCCCTATCCCTAGCTCAGACCCTTTTCTTGGACCAGGAGAATCACCCAGCTCCGAGTTTCATTATACCTTTTTACCTGAATGCTAGTGTTGATATTTTCTGTTTTAAATAGAGAAATATTAGAAGTAAAGAAGCTTTGATTCTTAGTTCATTCAGGATACCATAACAAAATGTTACATTGGGGGTTATATATGACCAAGAGATGTGGTATTTCTTTTTTATGGTTTTAGAGACTGGGAAGTTCAGGTTAAGGTTTTGGCAAATTCGTTTGGCAGATGAGGATCTACTCTTTGGTTTTTACTAATTATTCAGTTTCGGTTGTTCTGTGATAGTACCAGAAATGGACTACGATTACCAAGAGTTTGAGGCCCTTGGATGAAAGAACAGTGCATACTACCCTTCTGGTGTTTCTTGGCTGCTTTTGTTCTTAGTAGACTTTTAGTCCTTTCAGCCTACTTGGTACCAAGGACAACTTAGCTCCCTTGGGACTCTTCTCTAAGGGCACTGATACCATTCATGGGGGTTCTGCTGCTTAAAGACCCCACCACTTAAGGCCATAACCTTGGGTTGTAACTTTGGAATTTTGGTGAGCTACAGATATTCAGATCACAGCCAATGACCATGTTTTGTGGTATTTTTCTGCTTTGAAAGTGCATTTCCAAAATGACCCAAGGACAAGTCTGATTTCATTACATACAATTTTATAGTTGTGTTTTTAGTGGTAAAACTTAAGTGCAGATACATTATTGTTTTATCTGTTTGGTGGATGGCATTTGTAATTAGTTTGTAGGTTGGGAAAGTTAGAGTGGTTTGGCAGTGTTAGTCACCACTGCATGCAAGCTTCTGAGGACTTACTGTCCTCATGGTAAGGCAGCACAAAGCTGTTTATTGAGGAAAGACAGAGCCTCATATTTCATATGAGTGGGAAATGACCATGCCATAGTTTCAGTGACCCAAAAGAGTTGTGCTAAAGTTTAATTGCCAGTGTGATGCGATTGGAAAGTGTTTAGTTCTTTTTCTTGTGGTTGTGGTACAGTAGCCAACAAAGCCAACTTAAAGAGGAAGGGTTTGTTCTGGCCCACAGTTTGAGGGTACAGTCCATCATGATGGGGGAAAGTATGGCTGTAGTCATGACAGAAGTGAGACTTGTTAGACAGTCCATGTGAATGGACCAGTCCATTGTGGGAATGGGACAGTTATGTTTGTGTGGGCTCTTTGTGAAAGCCGTGTTCTTTCTCCTGGTCTCTGTTCTGTGTTTCCTACCTTTCTGCCTGCCATAGCTACAGCAGCAAGTTTCTTGCCAGATACCACTGCCAGGCTCTCGGACTTCTTAGCTTCCAGAACTATGAGCCAAATCATCTTCTATTTATAAGTTTCCCAGTCTCAGATACTCTGTTATAGCAACAGAAATAGATTAAAATAGACCATCTTAATGGAAGTTTAAGGCCTTTGGATAAAAGAATATTGTCTTTCTGGTGTTTTCTGGCTACTTTTGTCCTTGATGAAGCATTTCATGTTCTATGTCGGGAGTCACTGTTTTTTTTGTTTGTTTGTTTTTTTTGTTTTTGTTTTTTCGAGACAGGGTTTCTCTGTATAGCCCTGGCTGTCTTGGAACTCACTCTGTAGACCAGGCTGGCCTCGAACTCAGAAATCCGCCTGCCTCTGCCTCCCAAGTGCTGGGATTAAAGGCGTGTGCCACCACTGCCCGGCCTGGGAGTCACTGATAATTTCCAGAAGTATAGTGTATGAATTAACATGTATGTACACTGAAGACTGAGTTGGAGTGGGGAGGGGAATGATTGCAAATAAATTGTGACCCTAGTATGGTGTTAGCGAATACCCTCCTCTCAGCTGTCTTTCTTCAACCTGTCTTGTTTGTTTAGGTGGGTGTAAACTGAGCTATAATTTGGTAGAATTTCCCCTAAAGTCACAGGTAGTAGTTGACCTGGCTTCCCTGCTTAAGATAATCATGGGAGGTTCGGTACAGGTTGGACTACTTAGTTCTAGCATGTTTATTCCAACATCATCTTGTTGGAGGCCCCTACTGGTGAGGCAAAGTGAGGGGTGTAGGCAGGTGTAGTTACCTGAGAGTGTCAGTGCCTTGTGCTCTAAGCTGCTCTAAGGAAGTGGTGATGTTGGTGTAGAAGGCAGGTCTCAGGTGTCCAGGGCTGTCACGTTTGACAAGGGAGTGGTAAAGAACAGTGGAGTTAGTGGATGGGAAAGAAGAGGCTACTTGGCATCTAAGATCTTTACTATTACAGCATGTATGTTTGTTTGTGTGTCTTCCTTTGGATTTTGGCATACATTGCATATTGTTTTATTCTTTGTGATGCTGGGAATTGATTCTAGGGCCTTGTGTTTAGTAGGCAAGCACTTCTCGCCTTGGGCTATACTCCAGCCAACCCACTGTCTCTTTTAAGTCTCTTGTGACTTAAAACAGGAACCTCCGAATTTTGGCTACATTTTCCCCCTCCCTCCCCGCCTCTTCATCTCTTTGGTTTACCCTGCAGGAACCCATAGGAGAGAAGGCTAAGGCTAGCTTAACTGTAGGGCCAGGCTCCTAGAGAGAGAAAGGCTAGTGCCAGTTCTGAGTGAGTACTGGGAAGAGTCTGAACCCCAGGGGCAGGGAGGAGGAGAGGAAGTCTATCGAGTACTCTAGTAATTGACCTCATTCCTAGCATGGCTGGATGGCACTCAGTCGCAGAGTTTGAGACTGAAAAGGATCAGAGAACTGTGGACTCTGCTTGAGGCACTTTCAAACCTCTGCTGCTCTCCCAGAATTGAAGCTGAAGCCTGCGGGATGATTTGACTTTCTGGCCCTGAATAGGCAGAGCCAGTGGGGAGTCGGGTAGGGAGCAGAGCTGGCCTGCTGCTCTTGCTTTCCCCACTGTAGACAGGAGCATTGCAGGCAGTCAGGAGCACGCTTCCTTCCACATTAGCCTGTGAGCGAATTTACTAAGGTAGTGGGGTTGTTGATGAAGGTAGTCCTTTTGAGATTTCTATATAATTTTGTCCAGTCTGTATTTTTTGGTTAGAGCTAAGGCAAGGACCAGAAAAATGCCATTAGATCACATTGAGTTCTGTGTAAGCTACTGAGCTGTCTCAGTTCTTCAGCTGATGAGGGAGGTAATTACAACCCCCCCCCCCCCATGGCAAAATGAGTATATGTTTGGTGCTTAGCACAAAGGAAGTAATATATAAATGTCGTTAGAAACCAACGAAAGAGTGATGGAGCGTGCACACAGCAGAGTGATGGGCACTGTTGCCCTCAGCAAGTCCACTGTGTGCTTTGTATTATTAATTTATACTATTTTGCCCTTAGACTTTTATTGTAGGACTTAATTCTATTTTGTGGGCATTCTTTTCCATGTATTAAAAGTCAGGCATAGGGGTGCAGATTTCAATAGATTTTCGGAGCCCTTTTACCCCAGATCAGCACCTGGGGTTTGGCAGTAGTGATCAGACAGTTTGGGTCAGTATTTTCCCTGCAGCACCCATCATTTACTGGATCCAAGCACATTTGGTGAATGTGTGGCTTGGATAGGAAGGGTTGAAAACGCACATGGTCAAGCGCTGTCATTGCTAATGTGAGCTGCTCAGTCTTACACTTTACATAGGAGAGTGACGGTTAGTAGGAACAGTCCTCATGGGAATGGCTTATTGTTTCTGTAACTTTTCATGTTAAATTTGTTGAATTATGACCATCTTAAATGTTTCTGAGTCTTGCAGAAAGTAATTTTGAAGTATGACCACTGGTTTTAGTGTACAATTGTATTTAGCAAAAGCTTCAGGTTTCTCTGTTTTCACGAGCAGAGTGAATAGATTGATAAAGCAGTCTGCCTTTTCCTACAGAAGAGCTCTTTCCTTTTCTCTTACATGTTTCCGTGGCCGTGGTAAGTGATAAGCATGTAGTGACGTCCGTGAGGGAGGCTCTGCTGGGGCACTACAGGAAGAACAGCCTTGGTTCCATGATGTCTTTTCATTCAAAGCGTAAGCCTTTTAAAAAGCTGAAGCAGGATATTAGGGATTGAACCCAGGGTCGTGTGCCTGAAGCATTCCGTCAACTGAATTGGAGGCCTAGCCTGTACACACCATTCTTAGTTAGCTCTTTGGGTTGTAGATTCGCCTTCTTAACTCTGCCTACAGCAGTGGTTCTCAAACTGTGGGTCACAACCCCAGAGGGGTCACATATCAGATATCCTGCATATCAGATACTTACATTACTATTCATAGCAGTAGCAACATTACAGTTACTAATTTGCAACACAATACTTTTATGGTTGGAGTTAACACATGAGGAACTGTATTAAGGAGTTGTAGATTAGGAAGATTGAGAATCACCCTGTGCACTAGGTAAACGTATAGTTAGAGCTTGTTGTGGGATTTATACTTATAGCCCTTATACTTGGGAGTCCGAAGTAGGAATATTGTAAGTTCAAGGCCAGCTGGGGAAACAACAGCAAGACATATCTCAGAACAAGTGCAATAGGAAGATAGGTTTGTATTTTCAGATAATGTATAACTCACACTTTCAATGATACAACCTTCTGCTCCAGACAGCTCAGATCCGAGAGGCTTGTGCTGTATGTAGATTTGACTTGTGAACAGAGGTTGGGATTCTTCGACTTTGTGGTTCACCTCTTCCTAGGCTATGTATAGTACTTAAAATATTCCAGCTGCATCTGTTAGCCTTTTGTTACTCTTATATTTTACTGGCTGGCCTTCCCTGTCTTTATGTGCATCCTGGTGGGCAGAAAGCATTGAGAGCAGAGTCCTGTGGCTAATGTTAGTTGTTGCTGGATGTCATTGAGTTGGGATGAATTTCTTAGAGTGATTGTATTGGTCAGGGTTTAGTGGCAGGTTACCAATAATTACCAGAATTTTCAGCAAAGCCAAAGCTATCTGAGGCCAAGGATCATGCCCAGAGTTGAACAAGATCCTACTTGCTATTTGTCTACTTGTCCTGGCTTTATGCTGAGCTGTTGACTTTATTCTGGGCTGTCTGAGCTGCCTGCCTGCTCTGTCACTAAGTGTCATGTGGTGTCCGTCCCTTTGCCTCTCTTTCTAACTAGTGCTCCTTAGATGTGAAGCCCTACTCTGAATTGTACTGTAAGGTTTTTATGGATCTGTTCCTTCTAATCATGATGGTACTCTGCTTTGCTCTTCCTGTGACAGAGTTGCTGATGGCTGCCACCTTGCCCTTCCTCTTTTCCCTATGAGCATGCTTTTCCTAGTGTAAAACTTGAAAGGAGGGAGTTAGATTTGAAGTCGCCCATTTCACGTTGGGATTTTCAAGAGATGATGTCTACGATTACTGTATAAGTCGCAATTTCTGTGATTCCAACGGATTTGATACCTCTCTGCTTTGGCTTGAGTAGAACACTTCTGTAACATGTCTGCTATGACTAGAGATGGACGACTGACTTGCTCACTGACTCTTCTTTGAGGTTTGGAAACTGGGAATCTGAGAGGCTTGCATTTACATAAGAGAATTTATAAGCCTTTTGTTTTTTAACAGTTGTAAGTTACCGAGCACTTGTGAAAGTGGTACAGAGTCACCTTGCATAAACTGTCCAGACCAAGAAACTTCAGACTCTGTCTCTTCATATGAGAACAAACGCCTGCCATGCTGTGGCTCTGTAGCGTGTTGCCACAAGTTAATAGATACCAATACATGTCCACCCTGTACCAGGTACTGTCCTAAGTTGGGGACATTTCATTTTAATTTCTTAAGGGTTGCATACCTCTGAGGAACTGATAATTGCTATAGGCTTTTTCTTCCAAAATATAAAGATATTCAAGAGTTTGCATACGGCTTTATGAGTTCACATATTTTTGGGGTCTTAAGACTTGAGTTAAGAAGACACAGTTTTTTACTGGGCAGCAGAGGCAGGCAGATCTTTGTGATTTTTTTGAAGCCAGTCTTGTCTTTAGAACAAGTTCCAGGACAGCCAGGGTACACAGAAAAACTCTTGTCTTGAAGCCTTCACTCTTCCCCCCTAAAAAAAGAAGACATGTCCTCTCTGAATTCAGCCCCACTGAAGTGGCATGCAGGTAAGGAAGTAGATGTGCTGTCCACCCTGGGTGAAAGGCCTTATCTGAGGGAACAGGTAGTTTGACTGTGAATGAGACAGGAGACAAGGATGCTGAGGGCGAATGTCCCTGGAATCTGAACTTGAAGAATAGGAATGCTAAATCAGAAGGTCTGAAAAGGTGCTAGAGATAGTTCAGTGGCTGAGTACAACATTCGTGTACCATCCTTCCTGAGGACTTAGTTCGGTTTCCAGCACCCAAGTCAAGTGACTGGCTCAAAATTGCCTGGAATACCAGTTTCCAGGGTATCTCATGCATTTGGTCTCTGGGACATTTTTCCTAACATACATACATATATATACACACACACAAGGATGGACACACACACTGCCATAATTAAAAATAAAATATTTCTAGCTCTTCTTAATAAAAAGGTCTGAAAAACTAGAAGGAACCAAACAAGCAAACATGTACAGTGTGTTTTATAATGGCTGGGGATTCTGATCTTGCCATGGTTGTAGAAGATGAACTAGGAGGTGGGCTGGATGGAACACTGAAAAGGGTGTGTGTGTAGAATGGATGAGAACTGGACAAGTTTTTCACTTTGTGAAGTTTAGAATGTTACTATGGCTGTTTAATACTGTACTCAAGGAAGTCTGTTCTTTAGCTCAGTGGCTTGGTGGTTTCCAAGTACACGGTGAGTTGAGTAGGGAGAGAAGAAATACAGGCTGCATCATGAGGGAGCGTGGGGTGGGGTAAGAGCTGGACGTGATGTTGGGGATCCAGAGAAGTTGGCTTTATGTAGAAGTGGGAGTGATGTGCTGACTGAACAGAGAGCTGGTAGAGAAAGAAAGCAGGTGAGGACAGTCAGAGTCCTGGCAGTTCCACCCCAGGATGGACTCTCACTGCACGGCAAGTGTGTCTCATTCATGGTTCCTGGGCTTTTCCTGTTTCTCCGACCATTTACCCAATAAGAAGCAACTTAAGAGAGGATAAGGGGTCATATTAAATTCTATCGCTATATTGTATGTGACCTATCATGGTGGGGAAGTTGTAAACAGGAAGTGGAGCCAGGCTATAAAATCTCAAGACTTGCCCTTCGTGCCTGCCGCCTTCCTCTGGAAAGGCCCCACCTCCTAAAACACAGCTTTCCAAAACAGTGCTGTTCCCTGGGGCCTGAGTTTCAGACGCACATGTGTAAATGATTGTTTGACATTCGGACCACAGCAGTTGTATTTAGAACAATCAGGCATCTAAAACCTGGATGTTAAGCGTGGCCTCACTTTGCTCTTGCTCTTATTACTGTAACTGCTTATTCACTTCCTGCCATTGAGGTCTTTGCTAGGCTCTAGTGGTAGAAGCATCAGAGTCCAGGCCCCTGATGAATTTAGTTGAGGTAGTTAAGGAACAGTCATGGAAAGGATAAAAATACTTGTAACATGAGAAGTCATTCTGCTTTCCCTGCTTTGGGCTGTAGGCTCTGGCCAGAGTAGCCCGCCATCTGCATGCTGCTGGGAAGTGAAGCTGAGGTCTGTGTGGCTTCTCTTTTCTAATTGGCTTCTCCTTTAGAAGTGAGTGCAGCCATTCTGTGTCATTGCCTTCCTACTTTCCCTTCCTTTCCTTGTGTGTTCTGTGAAGAGGACTGATTTCACCCTTTAATTTAGGCGATGTTGCTGGTGCTTATTAATCCCATAAATGCTAGTTGGAAAGGAACGGAAAAACCTTTGTGAGGGAAATGATTTCTAATTTAAAATTTAGTGATGTTGAATATAAATTTGGCTCCCTGCTCTACAAAAGGTGGTTTTTGGTTATGGTTACAAAGCAGTTTATATGTTTTATTAACTGACACTGGAAATTAGTTAAAATGAAGCTTCGCTAGGTAGACATTGCTTTTATGTTTCTGTTCTTGTTTTTCTTGTGGTGTCTTTCTTGGGGAAAATTCAGAAGCTATGTGTTGAAGTTTATTGTTTAAAAAAAGTCTTGTATCATAAATAACTGACTTTGGAGAAACTCTTCCTTTTTATGATGAATTTTTACTAAGAAATACTAGTTAAATGTTAGGGCCTGTTTGCTTTCTGGATTTACTTCCACACATCTGTGCCAGAGCACGGAAGTGTAGAGGAAAGAAAGTCAGGAAGCTCACACTCATGGGTCCAGTCCCTGGACAAGAGTGGCTGGTTCTAAGATGGATGTGGCAGTGAGCTGCGTTTAAGACAGGTGAGGCTGCAGTTTGGAGAAGGGTAGAAAGGCATGTAGGAACTG
Organism: Uromys caudimaculatus; assembly: GCA_028551405.1. NCBI lineage: Eukaryota > Metazoa > Chordata > Mammalia > Rodentia > Muridae > Uromys > Uromys caudimaculatus. The sequence continues at coordinate 55,032,633 of CM052708.1, read as the reverse complement.
AGGGTCATAGTGGGGGATGGAGGCGTGAAGAGATGGTGCAGAGAGCATGTGGCTGGAGAGCTTGTCGGGATTTTGTCTCTACCCCGAGCACACCGAGAGGCTTAGAGTTGTGTTTTGAGTCAGATTACTTTTACATGAGGTAGAGCAAAAACTAGGTTGGTGGGCTTGAAGTGAAGTCGGGGAGGCCAGTGTGCTGCTTTCTCCAGAGTCTGCAGATGAAGAGGCTGTGTGCCCTGTGAGCTACCAGCTGCACATCTCCAGAGACTGATGTCACAGGCCAGAGGGAGCAGTGTGAGCCGTCTGCTTCTCTTTTCAGAAGTGTAGTCTTATTTGCTCTCATTTCACTCTTGGATCTCATTTAAGGTCTCAAGATTCCGTTAGGCTTCTTGTCCTAAGAATACCTCATGGCTATAAAGAAGGCTTCTAGCCCTAATGATGCCTGTGGTGCTATAGTGAAGGCTCCTCCTCCAAAGAATACTGCATTGAAGGCTCCTCCTCCAAAGAATACTGCATGGCTACCTATAGTGAAGGCTCCTTCTCCTATGAGTACTGCATTACTGCCTATAGTGAAGGCTCCTCCTCCTATGAATGCTGCCTGACTATAGTGAAGGCTCCTCCTCCTATGAATGCTGCCTGACTATAGTGAGGGCTCCTCCTCCTATGAATGCTGCCTGCCTATAGTGAAGGCTCCTCCTCCTGTGAATGCTGCCTGGCTGTAGTGAAGGCTCCTCCTCCTATGAATGCTGCCTGACTATAGTGAAGGCTCCTCCTCCTGTGAATGCTGCCTGACTATAGTGAAGGCTCCTCCTCCTGTGAATGCTGCCTGACTATAGTGAGGGCTCCTCCTCCTGTGAATGCTGCCTGCCTATAGTGAAGGCTCCTCCTCCTGTGAATGCTGCCTGCCTATAGTGAGGGCTCCTCCTCCTGTGAATGGGGTGGTGCACACAGTGCGGTGAAGACTTCTGTCAAGGACGCATGGCTTCCTATAGCGAAAGCTCCTATGAATACCACACTGCCATGGTGAAAGCTCCTCCTCCTATGCATGATGCATGGCTCATAGTGAAGGCTCCTAAGAGTGCTACACAGCTATTGTGAAGTCTTCATTATTTTTCCTCCTGAGAGCTTGTCTTCTGTTATTTTATAATTTTGTTTTTCTTTAACGTGTTTGAATCATTAAGTCTTTGGTCATACTGAATTAAGAGGAGTTTTTCCTTTCAGTTATTAATATACCAGACTACCACTCTGAAACACTTGACCCGTAATTAGCTGGCAAGGCAGGGAATTCAATCTTCACATCTAAAACTTGGAAGCCTGAAGCGAGATAGTAAGGCTATGGTGGCTATTTTCAAGCATGTGCAACCTTTTTGAGTAATAAAATAAGCTTTTCAGGTAAGTATAGTATTGGACAGTTTCTTGTAGGATGGGTACCAGGGTCCGGTGGCTTTGTCTTCAGGACATGACATGATCCTGCCAGACAACTGCTGTTTGTCTCACACAGCTCAGGTAGCCTTGAGGCTGTGCTGATGGAGACCCTTTGAAGGCCTTCACCTGTCTTTCTCATCCAGAAAGGAGTGGAAACTGTATGGTGGACTTGATAGATTTTTTTGATTCAGTTTTGAGTCACTAAAGAAATAGAGACTTTAGTGCTGAGAATTTTGAAGCAAGACTTAATGGAGATAAAGGACAGCAGATGGAAGAGTTCCTTTGTCTTCTCTTGGAATCTAAGGGTGAACCTTACATGTAGGCAGAGAATCAGAAGATGAGGATACCTCACATACTCTAGAAACTCTTTGTGAACATGCAAGAAAAGCATATAGACACTTGGGCAGGTACCTTCCAGAGTAGCGTGCTTGCTGTGCGCTGCGTGTTGTACGCGCTACAGCGCCTGAGCGGCCTCATGCTTCTTCACTTCTACATTGCTTTTGTTTCATCATGACCCCTATTGATCCAGTAAATCGGTTTATTTGGGTCAATTGAGAGTAGTTACCTAAGGGAACTGTAAATATTGAACTTAGTCATTCATGTTGCTTAACTAAGTGCTGTGAGTTAGTTACAATTCTCTGGATACTGTGTAATAATCTAATTCAGAAATTAATTCTTGTAAATGGCACGACTATGGACGTGTTGTCAGTTTTCTGGCCACAGTGCGGTTACAGAGCTGTGTACACATTGGTCTGTAGCAGCACTCACCTTGTCTTGTCATCTTTGGCAAATTTGCTGACATTTATGTTATGTTCAAGCTACAGTGATTGGTAGTAATTTTGTTGAATTATGAGTAGTAAGACCAAGTTGCTTAGGACTGCTTAGGAAGGTTACCCTTGAGTAGTGACTGGTGATTATGGGTTCATTGTGTGGTTGACAGGAGTAACCATTCCACAAGTTCTGCTGGAGGGCTGGTTGAGAAGCAGCTGGCCACTTTGTGACTTCTGGTTACTAATTTGGTTCTCTGTCTTACTGAATGAAAGCAGTTCGGTTTTATTGAAATTGACTAGGACTGAGAAGCTTTGTTTCAGAAGATACATGTTGGGCAGAATTCAGGAAAGTTTTCCTTTCAAGAATGTTGTCCTGGCAGCAGCTCTTATTCTGGAGCACTGGGTGCAGTTCCCTCTGTGCCCCAGCCTCCTGGGAGTAGCTATCTGCTCTGCAGATACAGTAACCACTTAGGTATAACTCTGAGTGGGATAGCAACACTCCTGGGTATTATTTGAAATCAGAGATGGGGAGACCTCACAGTGTTTCAGGGCGGACCATTGTCTTTAAGTTTTCTAAAGTTCCTTAGCTGATAGCACCAGTTTATTTCAATATTATATTGGTAGACATTTTTCTTAAGATTTTATATGGATTCTGTACACTTTGGCAAAATATCGTAAATTCCCTTAATGTATATAGAAGAAAAAAGGACCTTGCTGAATGCAGTAACCCATGTTTGTATTCCTACCATCTAGGAAGCTGAAGTAGGAGGGTGGCGAGTTCAGGGTCAGTGTGGGCTACATAGTGAGATGCCATCTTAGACAAGGACTGCTCAGTGGTGGATCCTGAGTTTGACCGCCTGGTGGAGGTTGTGTGTGTATTTCTGTTTAATAGTAATGTGTTAATACATTTGATTACTACTGTTGTCATTTCCCCTATAATACTGACCTCTGATTATCAGTTATACCCCTCCTTCCATTTAGTGTTTTTTGAATATAGTCTATACTCTCCTTTCCAGCGAGGCTTCTGTGCAGCCAGACTTGTAATTTTAAGCCAGCCTTATTAATCATTTCTTTGGCTGATGGGCGCTATCAAGAACTTTAAAAGGCTAACTTGTGTTTTTTTAAGGTAAGGACAAATGTGAAGCAGAAGGAGTATAAACGGAGTATGAGCTAGCTTACAAATACAAATAGAATAAACTTCTTGCTAGGAGATTATCATACAGCTCTTAGGTCAACAGCTTTGAAGTGAGGTTGTCTGATTAGGATTCACTTTGCGGCTGCTCCATTGCCTTGCTCTCTGCTTCCTGGTGTAGCCTGGGCTTTCAGGGAACATTGTGTTTACATGGGTGGAATTAGATTGTTCTCTGAATGATCATGCACTAAGTTAAACTATTGCCACTCTTAAATGACTAAATAGGGAGAATCCACAGAAAATTATGTTCAAGTTTGCTTCTCTTATACAGCTAATATGTAACCTTAGAAAATACATTTCTAAAGTAAGTGTAAATATTTTGAAATGTGGTGACTTTATATATATATACTTATATCAAAAAGTGGCATTGTGATACATTTTCATTAGTATGTACCAGTGTGGGTTAAGAGTTTAAAACGTAGTTTAAATTGGGACGTAACGTGCAGCTGATGAGGCTGAATTCTGCCATGTTGAAGGCTGAGTTGTCGACACTTTTAACAAAAAATAGAGAAGACAAATGGAATAGGGTGTCTTTTTTTGCTTACTTTTACTCTAAGCTTTTGAATACTTTGGGGACAAAAGTTGTTATTTTCCAATACTCAAATGAACAAGTCCATTGTTTAGGAAGAAAGGGCGCTGGGAAGAATGTCCTGGGGAGGTTAGGGACTGCACCTGTTTTCAAGGGACACTCACAAATTTTTTAGTCCTTGGAGGAATCTGAATGCCATGTGCGCCTTTAAATTAAACAGCAAACAAGCATTTTTTAAAATCTCAATTGCAGTTAATAGAAGGGGGAAAAAATCACAGCTTTCAGGGTTGGAAGGTGTTCAGAAAACTCATTCTGCCCCTCTCCCTTTCCCAGTCCGTATTCTAGCAAGGTGACAAGAGTTATTAGAAAGAACCCTCTCTTCCTTGTCTAGCTGAAAGCAGACCCCAGTCTTGACTTGTGAATATGTGTAAATGCAATCATAAGGAATCACACAGGAGCTGGAGAGACCGCTCAGGCATTAATAGTATGTGTAGCTCTTGCAGAGGACCTGAATATGGTTCCCAGTGCCTATATCTTGTAGCTCACTGCTGCCTGGAACTGCAGCTCTAGGGGACCTGACACCTCTGTCTATCCTGTGCAGGCCCCTCTACACATATGACACCTAAAGTAAAAGAAATCATTTAAAAAGGATTGTACAGGCCCTGAGTGTCTTTAGGTCAGTATCACTGTTGGCATGCAGCCACGTTGTGTTGTAGGCTGTGCTTTCTCCCGTGTGTTTACTGCTGCTGAGGGACATGGTGGGGAAGTGCTGCTGTGAGCACACCTGAGCCCAGCCTCTGGACACTTGCCTTCAGTGTGCCGCAGAGGTGAGTGAAGTTGCTCTTCCAATGCTGCATTTCCATAGAGCTTCCGTCCCCTCTGCTTTATAGTGTTTCAGCTTATTATTATTATTATTAATTATTATTTACTGTTTCTATTTGCTTATTTATTTTTTCTTTCTTAATATTGTCTTGCAGTCAGTTTTGGGAGGTGCCAGCAAATATTTAAAAGTGTTTTTGATTTCAGAATTTCATCATAAGTCTTAGGTAAACAAGCAGAATTCATCAATGTGGACTTGAAGATCATTTTGAAGTTTACAAAATAAATATACTAGGGTTTTACATCAACTTTGGTTGAATTTAAATTATAGAGCTTTCTGATTCAGGGTGGCACTTGTTTTTCCATGTGCTTTGCTGTGTCTTTTCTGGACCATAACTGAGGTCGGTGGTTGGTGGAGAAATGCTCTGTAATGAGTGGATTCCCTATGTTATGCTTTTAACAGAGCTTCAATATTTTCTTTTTCTGGCTTCCTCAACTTCAAGCTTAGCTGTTTATTTTCATTTGTACTTAGCATTGGCATTAAAATTTAACTTTCTTATGTTACAGATTTTGTTACTTTTAGATTTTTGATGGTTTTCAATTTGATTAAAAGTTTGTAGATGATGTATAATGCTGCATCAGATTTCCTCTTTGCCTGATCACCATTTGTAAACAAGGGTTTTACATTCTGTGAGGTTAATGGACTTTGTTGTTGCTATAACTCTCCAGTTTTGTTGCATGGTGTTCAAGATGCTAGAATCTTTTGTAATCCATTAATAGCTTTTATTGCTCTAGTCTCTGTTGAAATTCTCTGTTGTAAATTTTTGAATAGAAATGTAGCTGTCTTTGTGTTGTGGTAATGTGGTGATGCGTGTGTCCTGACAGTTGTTAACTCCTAAGTTTGCTTGTCTTTCACTATTACAGTTTTAAATATATACTGTGCACTGCATTTTCAGCAGTTTTGTTAGGTTGTCTAGGTCTGGCTGTTAAATCACTACATTATGGGTAGCCCACACAAATGTTTCTCTAGTCTTGGAGGTTGGAAATCTGAGGGGAAGGTCTCTGGCATGATCAGATTCTCCTGGCTCACAGACTGATGGGACGGGCAAGACTGCTGTAGTGACATTATCAGTCCCATCACCTCTCAAAGTCCCCACCTTCTAATTCCATCACATTGGCTATTAGCATTTCAGCATCTGGATTATGGGGCGTCAATTCCAATTATAAACTGTCAATTCCAAATGATAGCCTCTCCCACTTTCAGAGTGTCTCCTAGCATCCTTCATGTCAAGGCAACCATTGTCGTGCTTTCTCTCTGAGCTGCTCCGTCCAGAGTTTTAGAGTAGTGTTTTACTCCATCTTTTGGTTGGGTTACTTTGACTTAGCAGTTATTTTCAAATTTATTCATGTTATGTGGGATTAGTGCATTCTTTTTATTGCTCAAAAGTGCTGCATTGCATGAAAACACAGATCTGTCCAGTCATCTGTTAATGGACATTCCCACTTCATGTAGCTGGGGGCTGTTACAAATGGATAGGCTTTCAACATTTGGGAACAAGTCTGTAGACATATGCTTTGTTTCTTCTAGGGAAATACCCAGGATGGGGTCATATAGCAGATTCCTTAAAAGTTTTAAGGAATCACCAAACCATTTTCCAGAATGGTTGAAGCATTTTTTGTTTCTCAGCAGTATGAGACTTGAGTCCGCAGCTTCCTTGTCTGAGGTGGTAGAGATTTATTTTCTCCAGTTCTGGAGTTGAGTAAGGTCAAGAGCATAGTGCACAGGGTTGTTTTTCCCCAAGGCCTCTGCTTGACTGGCCTGTGGTCCCTTCTGCTTTTCGGTGGTCTCTCCTCTGCCTGCATGCTCCCGGTGCTTTTGTCCTGTTTTCTGGTGTTCTCTTTATGTGAGACTCCGTTGACCTGTTTGGACCAAACATACCCATCTTTTCCACTTCCCTCATCCTTCTTACTATATCTTCATTTTCCTTTTAGTCATCATCTCTTTAAGATGATTTGTTTTTAAAGTTTTGTATTTTTGGTAGCTTTGCTATGAGGACATTTGCTCTTATAGTGTCTTTTCTTCCTTAACAACTTGGTGGAATCAGACTTAGTATTTTTGATGCTCATTTTTATGTACAGTGTGTTCTTCCCCTGGGAAGGAATTTGTGTGTGTGTGTGTGTGTGTGTGTGCGCGCGCGCGCGCTTGTGCGCGTGAGTGTGTTCATGTGTGCGTGTGTGCATGTGTGCATGCGTGTGGTTGGTCTTTACCCTCTAGGGCTGCTCCATAGTGCTGTAGCACACACAGCTTCCTCACTGAAATTTTCTGCTTTCCTTTTACATGTATACCTCACCTGTTTCTTCCATTCCATTTCCGTTTTGTAATTCTTGTTTTGGACTTTTACTCTGCTGCCCCCGATGGTCTGGAACTCAGTATGTAGACCAGGCTGGCCTTAACTCACTGAAATCCACCAGGCTCCTTTGGAACTCTTGCTTATTAGCTTAATCACCTCTTGTCTTAGCTGAATTCTTGCTTAGCTTAATCACTTCTTGTCTCCTCAGCAGAGGCCTTGCTCTAGAAGGGGTGGCCTTTGATTCCATGTGAGTCAGACTACATCTGGGAACTCTAGCTCTGCATTCCTGTGCTTCCAACCTGTGTGGAGTGGGCTGAACATCTAGACTGTGTGTCCCTGTGAGCACTGTTCTGTTGGGCTGTTCTGAACTGTCCGACTTACCACAGAGACCTCGGCAGCCTGGTGCAGGGTCCCTAGACTGTGACCTGTGACTGTCATTTGTTGCTATTTGCTGGTGTGTTGATGTCCACAAGATTCTTGTCATTGAGTGTGTCAGAAATGATGTGACTGTTAGATTTTGTTACCTAGTTTTTTTGTATTTCATTTGAGAAGAAAAATTATTCAGAGAGGTAAAGATTTTTATCTTTTATCACAGACATAAGAATTTACTTTTATTTTAAATTAGCAGCCTTGTCAAGAGGGCCAAGAGAATAAAATTGATAAAGCTTTAAAATATGTATTTAGTATTATTAAAGGTTAATTATTTTATTGTGGAATTTCCAAGCATTGGAGAACTAATTGCTTTTATCAGTCACTAATAAGTCACTCAGGGTTCTCTGGATGTGATGAGCAGCTGAGTGTGCACTAGTGCATTACGGAAACCTTATCCTACGGTCGCTTTCTGTGAACCGCTCCACTGCAGCCTAAAAAGTGCTTCTGGCTCTGAAACATGTATTATTTGTTTTGCATATTTTTGCCTAAAGAATATAGAATATTCACTTGCAATAAAATTAGACTCTTTGTGAACTCCAAGAACTAAAAACTTAATTATCAATCACAGTCTCCCTGTTTTCATCCACTTGAAAGACCCCCTTGATTTGAGAGTGTTTTAAATAGAAGTACATACAGATTTAATAAAAGTTTTCAGTCATTTTATGTATGGCTCTATATTAGGACTTAATAAAATTTCCCTTGTTTTCGTATTTTTTTGTTTTTAAATTATAAAATAATTTCTTGTTAATAATTTAGTGCTTTTTGTGTTATATGTTAAAATATATTCTTTATTTTTAACACAAAGGGTTATAGCCCCATTTCTTTTAAGAGTATAATGGAAATAAATGCCTTTATATCATTAAATCACATTCTACAACAAAGTTTTATGAAGTAAAGTATTTTATTGTGTTGGTACTGTAGTGTAATTTGCTGGCTTATTATTGGTCATTTCGTCCCTTTCTAATTTTTGCTGTTATAAATAACCCCATAATAGACACTTTGTGGTGATAATATCATGTGTGTTCATGATATTTCCCTAGGTAAATAATTTGAATATTTATATTGGAGGTAGCGGAATAAGATCTGGAGAGTGAATTCAAATAGCTTTCATAAAAGGTTGTATGAGGGAAGGGATGTAGCTCAGTGGTAGGGTGCTTGCCTAGCCTGTAAGTTCTGGTCTTGATCTTCATCAGCCCCATCCCCAGTCAACACCAACAGAGAGATAAGAGAGAGAATGAAAGAAAATAAAGTGAATTTACATTCCCACCTATAGCCAAAGGACCAAGCAAATGAAAATGCCATCTTGAATTTTATACCACAAGGCTGCACAGCAGTCAGTGAACGCTGGTTGTGGCCAGGGATAATGTGGCTATAAATGCCACTGTCATAGGGTGCATGGTTATTTTATTTGCAGTTGTACATGCTGAGTTACTGAGCAATGTCTGAGGCTATCCATTCAGTATATGCTTTCACTTAAGATATTGGGATAGGAGGCAGTCCAAATAGACAAGAAATTCCATATGTGGTTACTGTGAAAGAGGAGATTGGGGACTCAGAGAAGAGAGCATCGGGGCAGTGGAGCAAGGAAGGTATCACAAAGGAGGGAGGGCTGTTTTGAATGCTGAGTTCGAGTTCTCCAAATGGATCAGGACCCAGAGAGGGGTGACACAGGATGCATATAGAGAACAGCATTAAGTGTCAGTGCACAGGGCTGTGACATCATGGGTGCGTCTAAGGAAATGGAAGGGATTTGAGAATGGGGCTTTTTAATAGAAAATCAAATGAAAAGACAGACCAGTTTATAAATGGCCTCACAGGCAAATTCTTTGGTTTAACATTTACTCCATGAGTTAGAGATTTATTTTGGTTTAAGGCTTACTCCATGAGTTAAGGACTTTGCTGGGTTTAAGGCAGGGAGTGATTCTAATAAAGACATGCATAAGCATAGTTATGTTTGGGGTGTGGAGTGGTGGTAAAACCCAACATTTCCTTGGGAAATGAAGTTCCTCTTAGAAGAAATCAGGCTGTTAGTAACAAGGGACAGTTTGGGGCATTCAACTGCTTCTTTCCAAAGAATGGTTGAACCCTCCCAACTCTTTTTTTTTCCCAGCGTGGGTTGATCTGTAATTAAATGCCAAGTTTTTGTTTAGCTTATACTATACTAGTATTTCCCTTTCAAAGTGTGTGTGTGTGTGTGTATGCGTGGGTGGGCTGGCCCATGAGGGGGTCTGAGGAAGCCAATGGTTGGTTGGTGGGTGTTTTCCTCAGTCACTCTGTCTTAGTTAGGGTTTTACTGCTGTGAACAGACACCATGACCAATGCAAGTCTTATCAAAGATAACATTTAGTTGGGGCTGGCTTACAGGTTCAGAAGTTCAGTCCAGTATCATCAAGGTGGGGACATGGCAGCATCCAGGCAGGCATGGTGCAGGAGAAGCTGAGAGTTCTACATCTTCATCTGAAGGCTGCTAGTGGAAGACTGACTTCCAGGCAGCTAGGGTGAGGGTCTTAAGCTCACACCCAGAGTAACACACCTACTCCAACAAGGCCACACCTCCTAGTAGTGCCTCTCCTGGGCCAAGCATATTCAAACGATGGCACACTCTCTACTTGATTTTTTGAGACCTTTCTCCAATCTGGAGCTTGACATTTTGTCTAGACTGGCTGGCAGGTGAGCCTCTGAGCCCTGCCTGCCCCTCCCCCAGTGCGGATGTTATAGGTACCACCATGCCACTCCCTGCTTCTAAGTGGGTGCTGGAATTACAAAGCAAGCTCTTTACCCACTGAGCCATCTCCCCAGCCCCTATCATATGATCTTTCTTTCCCAGTTTCTCTGTAGAGTGTGTATTTTAAAGAAACACCATTTCCTCCTGCTCAGGGTCTATTCTGGAAGGCCTTACATATTCAGGAGGAGTGTTTTGCAGTTTTTGTAATTTGTGCTCCATCTCCTAGAGATGAAAGATGGTATTCACATACTTGGTCCAGGTATCCTAAGTTAGATCTAGCACAGACAGTACTGTTTATTATGTATGTACTGTCCCAGAATATCTAAAACTTGCCTCTCTCAAAGTAATGCCCTGTGCAAAAATGTCACCACGACTCCAAGTCTGCCTAAGTGAGAGTCCAGCTGGTTACAAACATAACTGGCAGTACTCTAGTTCTGATACCTGAATGCACTTAAGCTTTTAGTAAGTGCCTTAAAACACAACCTTTGCCCTCCCCCCATTTGCACTCTCTCCCTCATGACCTTTCACATTTAAGAAAAAAAAAGTTTCAAGTTTTTATGTATAGGAGTGTGTGTCTACATGTGTATCTGTTACCGTGTGTGCAGTGCTGATGGAAGCAAGAAGTGTGTGTCAGATCCCCTGAGACTGGACTCACAGACAGGTGTGAGCCACTATGTGGGCACTGGGAATCAAACCAGGTCCTCTAGAAAATCAGCTTCTGATGATATAGCTCTCTGATCCTTGATAAATGTTTCACATTGCGTGCTGTTGTGCTAGTCAGTTTTTTCTTACTGGAACAAAATACATGAGAAAGATGACATAAGAAGGGACATTTTGAAACTCCATAGTTTCAGTCAATGACCACCTAGTATTGTTTCTGGATCCTAGTAAGATAGAAATGGCAGGTAGAATGTGGCAGGGCAGAGCTCGCTCATTCACAGAAGTACAGACAGGAGCAAAGCAAAGAGTATGACTCTGGTACCCTGCTTCTTCCATGTAGGCCCCACCTCTTAGTTTCTATAGCCCCAGCCATGGCCACACATTGTGAATCCATCTGCAGATTAATGTGTTGACCACCAAGTCCAGTCGCTCACCGAGAGCCCCGCCTCAGCACTGTGTTGTGACCAAGCCTTAAACATGCACGGTTTGTGAGGACACAGTGAAACCTTTCTTACAGTATTTCATCCTATCTTATTATTAGTTTTTATTCTTTTTTGCACCTAATTTATTATATCAGAGGTCTGTATGTATACAGAGAGAACGTGGTATGTGATAGGGTTTGATACTTTGCAGTTTGGGCCATGATTAGGGCTATTGGAGTGCTGCTGTGCTCATACGGGAGCAGGGAGGACCGTAAGTAGAAAGTGGTGTGCACACCATTCTGCTCTGCAGGGGAGGAGGCCTGGTGGCTGGTGGAAAAATTTCACTCTGTTCTACTTCACCTGGATTTTGTTCTGTTACTTCACTCAAAAGTAATTTTAAAAATAAGCTATATTAAAATAATAACATTTAACATTTCTGAGGTGATTTCCCATTCAACATCATAAATTTAAAACAACCCAGGAAAAGTTTTTTGGCTATGCCCTTTACTTCAATAACCTTTCTCGTATCTCCCACTTTTCTAGTAAACACAACATTCATTTACTCCCCTCCGCACACACAGAATTGTAAAGAGACATAATCCAGATTGGAAAGGTGTAGTTGAGTTATCTGTACAGCAGATTTAAAGGGGAAGGCAGGACAGTGAAGCTGTAGAGGATGCAAGTCGCTTGCTGAGATGAGCCAGGCTGTGTAAGTGCTGCATTCAATGCAGTGTCGAACAGGGTTACCACAGCGCAACAAGGTGTCCCCTTGGGACAGAGTCTCTAAAACATGGTACTGAATTCTGTCAGCAGGCTTTGTGTAAGGTGCATTTATACTGTGTATGATGCCATGACACCAATTCTTGCTCTTCTGCTCAGAATTCAGGTAGTTTGACTATGAAATCTGTTTGGGAATACATTTAGCACCCAGGTGGTGTGTGTTAACATTGCTGCAGTCATGTGGAGTGTATATAAAGGACTGAGGTTCTGACGTGACAGTGACTTACTTAGTGAAGGTGTACATGTACATGCTTTGAAAAGGCCCCAGCCAGTCTTCAGTGGCATCTTACTCAGGTTGGGCATCTTGTGGCTGGTCATGGAAGGCCCACAGTTGGTACAGTAGTCTGAAGGAGACAGCATTTCATGAGCAGTTCTTAGTAACACACTTAAAGGTACTGCCCAGAATAGAGTTAGGCCAGAGTGTGTCTGCAGTGGCCTTTGACAGATGTTATTGGGTGAGAATAAGAAACCAGTTAAAAATTAATGAGAGGTTTTTTTTGTTTGTTTGTTTTGTTTTTAAAGTTGAGAGAAGGCTAAGCATTTACCACAGTGAACAGTTCTTACACCTGTCCTGAGTAAACTCAAAAAACCCCAGAGCTCTTGAGTTTAGACCTTGCAGTACCTGCACCAGTTCTGTGTGTGCCACATGCCTGGTTCTTGCCCTGGTCCTGACAGTTTTGAGGGGGGTAGATAAGTACTGGGAGGAGGAAGACAGGACTTCCCTTTAAAAGCCTCCATTGCTCTGAGCGTTGATACCCCATAAAATGTTTGTTCTTTGGGGACTTGAAAAACTGCAAACTCAGATGGGACTCATGTGAAAAGGAACTGAATTTTGCTAAAACCTTGTATTATTTTGGAAGTACTAAAAAATTAAACTGTGACATTTCAGATGGCAAATAATCACCCCAAACAGGTCAGCTACAAGTCTTACTGTCCCTTAAAATTTGAAGGCTGTTCTAGACTCCAAAGCACCTGCTTGCCTTTCTAGAAGGTACACATTGATTACATAATGAGGTAACTTTCCTCTGGCTTTGGAAAGTTAATTTTAGTAATTTGTCAGACTTTATATAAGAGACATGCTAAGGATTTACCTTCAGTCTGGAACTGAGAATTTGGACCAGGAGTCTAGCTTTGTGCCTCAATATTACTACTCCTTTAAATGTCACTTAACACGAGGCTTGTTTTGTTTTGCTTTTAAAGTAATGTTGAATTGTTCTTAGAGTTGTAGACTAGCAGAAAATAGAAAGCCCTTAGACAGTTGACTTAGCTGCAGTGAAAATTGTCCTCAGGCATGTTTTCTTGTCCACCCCACACTGACTCAACAAATACAAATGCAGAACCCCCCAATCAGAGGTTTAAGATGAATTAAAATTCAGAGACATCCAGGTATTATAATCTGCTTATGTAACACCTGACACTACTGTAATCTTTTATGACATATTTTCTTGACTGGTTTGGTTATATGGGCCTGTAATCAATTCCAGCTATGTGGAAAGCTGAGGCAGAAGATTCACAAGCTCAAGGCTTGCCTGAAAAATTTAGTAACATCTGCCTCAAAATTTTAAAAAGGGCTGAGGATGTAGCTCAGTGTAGCTACTTGCCGAGTGTCTTAGGGTTTTATTGCTGTGAAGAGACACCATGACCAAGGCAACCCCTTTTTTTTTTTTTTTTTTTTTTTTGGCTTTTCAGGGTTTTAATGGTCACATGCAGAAGTCTGGTTCATTTCAGCTCCTTCACTGCCAAACCTGGGGTTAGGGACTGCTTCAGCTTCACTGCCTTCACCTTGTCTGTGATAACCAGGGTGTAAAGGTACCTGCTACAGCGAACCTTGAACTTCACATTATCCTTGTTCTTCTTGATCTTGACAGATTTGGCATCCTTCCGCCGGGCTGTGAGCAGAAAGTCCTTGATTTCCTCAATTTTCCAAGGCATGGTGATGGGTGCTCAGCTCTGGCGTCCGCAGCTGCCCAAAAAACCAAGGCAACTCTTATAAAGGCAAACGTTTAATTGGTGCTGGCTTACAGTTTCAGAGGTTCAGTCCATTATCATCATGATACGAAGTATGGCAGCATGCAGGCAGACATGGTGCTGGAGAAGAAGCTGAGAGTTCTACATCTTGATCCAAAGGCAGGCAGAAGGAAACTGACTGTCTTTAGTAGGTAGCCAGAAGGCTCCTGGAATTTCACCCTGGTGGAACTTGAGTATAGGAGATGGCAAAGCCCACCCCCACACTGACACAACAAGGCTGCACCTACTCTAACAAGGCCATACCTCCTAATTGTGCCACTTCCCATGGGCCAAGCATTAAAACATGTGAGTCTTTGGGGGCCAAACCTATTCAAACCACTACACCTAGCAATGAGGTTCTGGATTCAGTCCCCAATAAAACACACAAGCCAGGAAACTAAGCATTCAAAAGAAGTGTCTTCAGTTTAGAACTAGTTATTAACCCAACCTTGGACATCCATTCATCTTTCTGTGGAAGTAGAAAGCATCACTATTCTGTCTGATGATCTGTAGGACAGCCATTTAAGGGATGTTGGACAGCAAGTTTTAAAAAGATGCGGCATCATAAAACAGTGTCTGAGTTCTGAATGTTTTAGCCTCCCCGGCAAGTGGTGCTCCTGTGGGTGTTAGACATCTCTGGAAGTGAGACAGCAAGTGGTGCCCCTGTGGATGTTAGACATCTCTGGAAGTGAGACAGCAAGTGGTGCTCCTGTGGGTGTTAGACATCTCTGGAAGTGAGACTTGCACAGCATGAACGATCCACTCTGTTATTTGTTTATTTCTGTCTAGGTGTGTGTGTGTGCGTGTGCGTGTGTGTCCATGTGGATCATGAAATAATTCACTTTAAAGTGACCTGTTCTGGATGGGCCATTGAGATGACTTGGTGGGTAGAGGTGCTTGTCCCTAGTCCTGATGGCTTGACATTAATTCCTGAGACCCATGTAGGAGAGAACGTAGTACTCCCAAGTTGTCCTCCAACCTCCACAATGCTACATGGTATATGTCTGCTCATCCACCCACAAAACAGACAAATGAAGAAATAAAAAATGTCTTTAAAATAAACTGCTCTGTGGCATTCAGTGTTTTTATGGTAGTGAACAACCACTACTTCTGACTAGCCTAAAAACCTTGTGTCACCTTGCACCCACTGAATAATTATCCTATTCCTTCTTCCTTCCAGCTCTTGACAGCCACAAGTTTGCCTTCTGTCTATGCATATTTACCCATTCTAAATAGTTTACGTAAATGTGGTCTTTTATATTTGATTTTGGTCATGGAGCATAATATTTTGATACACCCAGTGACACAGCAGTTCTGTCTTGCATGTATCCTATATCTCTGAAAAAGATGTTTGTATTACAACAGCTTTATTCATAAGACGCCAGCTTTGGAAGTGTCATGTCTTGAAAGGGGTCCTGTTTACACGAGGTATATACTCACTGAGTTGAAACCAACGATAATGCTTGATTTCACTGTTGGCAAATTTTAACTCATTTTACAAGAGAGAATAGAGCAAACTGTGAATCCTAATTTTCAGCAACTCCAGGTGCTGTGCCAAACTAGGGGAACAAGAATAGAAGGAAAGTAGTTAGCTGTACTTAAATCTTGAGATGCAGTGGTAGCTCGGCTCCTGGGGTAATCGTGGGCTTGGGTGGAAAGTGTGATTCTTGGTGCACTTTGAAGGTTGAGCTGATTTGCTATGTTGACAGGTATGATGGCTGGCTGATGGACATGAATACATTTTCAGGAAAGACAGTTGTAAAGGATGCTAAGAGTTTTGATGGGGGCGGAGCTGCCATTTAATGAGCCGAGAGAGCCTGAGGGCAGATGTGTGGGAAGGTAGGGAGTTTAAATCTGCAGAGAAACCTGCCTTCGATTAGGAATCTACTTGGACCAGAAATATAAAATCCAGAGTTGTCGGTGTGGTACACAGAGTGGGCGGGCAAATCGAGTCTAGGTGCTTAATTCCAGGAAGCAGATGGATGAAAAGAAGCCAGCAAAAGAGAGGGGTGGGGGGCAGAGGCCTGGCCACTGGGGGCGGGGGGAGTAAATTCAGAGTGGGATGGCATGCTCTTGTCACTGTGTCACCATCAGGAAGGTAGTTGGTTGAGATATTTTAAAGCCATGTTTATCCTAGACTGGTGCATGAGGTTAATTTACCCTGTTGTTAAATGTATTTTAGGAAAGTGCTTGCTCTGGGTTCTGTGTGCAGTAAACAAGCACGTGACGAGCATGTTGCTCCCTCTGTGGCTTGCTCGCATGGAGCGGGCGCGTTAAGCAATTGAATCAGTTATCTGGCTTCCTCAGATTGTGTACCAGTCTCCAACAAGACTTGTCTGCTGGCGAGAGTGGTAGTCACTGGTCACAGGACTCTGATGTTTTTTGGTCCCCTTTGATGTTATAACTCACTAAGCACTGCATTCTGGGTAGAGTCTATTAAGAGGGAGTTCAGAGATAGCTCAAACGGACCATTCTATTGAGTCCGAGAGGGTGTCAACTTCTTTTTTTGTTTTTTTTTTTGTTTTTTTGTTTTTTGTTTTTTCGAGACAGGGTTTCTCTGTGTAGCCCTGGCTGTCCTGGAACTCACTCTGTAGACCAGGCTGGCCTCAAACTCAGAAATCCACCTGCCTCTGCCTCCCAAGTGCTGGGATTAAAGGTGTGCACCACCACTGTCCAGCAGGGTGTCAACTTCTTAAAGTTCAAGATACTATAGTCCTCTTCTGGGACAGAAAGTGCTTTTCTCAGGAGACATAGCCCTGATGTGCAAGCCTGATATTAAACATATGTGAGATTTTCCTCAGTTTGGATTTTTATTTTGACAACCAGGAAAATGGAAAATGAACTAAAGCATGAATGAAATAGCGTTTTATTCTCTCTTCTTCCCTCCCTCTTTCCTCCTTCCCTCCTATTTTCTTCCCTCGGTTTTCTTCTTTGTTTTTGTTTTGAGAGGAGATCTAGCTAGCTAGCTATGTGGTCTAGCTGGCCTGGTGCTTGCTGCATAGTACCGTCTGGCTTCCACAGCAGCGCTCCCGTCTCAGTCTTCTGAGTGCTAGCATTACAGGCAGGTGCCAGGATACCTGAGCTTACCTTCTCTCTTCAAGGTAGAGCTTGCAAGAGGCCAGACCTATCTGATGGTTGTTAGAAATACAGAAAGGCTGAAGTTCCTAGCAAGCTGCAGGCCAATAGGACACCAGCAGGGAAGCACCGTAGTGGTGGGTCATGTTGATAGAAATGTGCTCAGTGTGGTGGGCCTGGCATTAAACAGCATACTAGGATCTTGGACATTTTATGAGGGGTTGCTGACTGGACGAAGGATCAGATGGTAAAGCACGGACGGACGTAGCCGGGGAGGGAGTTGAGGATGGGAAAGGAATACAGTAGTGTCTCCATGTGTGCAGCTTATAGCGCAGCCAAGGAGCATGACTTCTCTCTTTAGATCAAGAGGTCAGAGCCAGTATTAGTAGGCAGAAATTACTGGAAGATAAAACCTTCAACTCCATACACCTACAGTGAATATTGGGTAACCTTTCAACCTGCCTGGTGCCTCCTTTGTCTTGGTGGGAGCTTGATTTTATAATCTGCCCTCCCTGCACTGCTTTATCTTTCAGGTGAGGCAGAACCTAGCTAGAGTCTGTGAGTGGGGAAGAGATCTGGATTCATTTCAGACAGTCAGGCTGGAACTCTTTTCCTGGCCAGTGATTGGCTGATACAGCTGTGGTCAAGGCTTTGGTTTTGGACCATTTGTGTTATAACAAAGTACCAGAGTCTGTGTATTTGATTTTTAAATTTAAAAAATTCAAGAGATTTGTGTGTGTGTGCATGTGTGTATGTGGTGTGTGTGTGGGGGGGTGTATATGAATGTATGTGGGAACCCACGGGCCAGAAGAGGTTGTCAGATCCCCTGGGGATGCAGTTACAGGTGGTGTAACTGCTGGGTGTGGGTAACTCTGGCACTCTGCAAGTGCACTTAACCCCTGAGCCATCTCTGTAGCCCCAGGACTGTGTATTTTAAAGGAAAAGATTTTTTTAACCCATAGTAGTGATGTCTAGGGCTCAGTGCTGGCATGTGCTCAGTTGGTGAGCACCAACTGTGGTGTTCCACCATGGTGGGAATGTAGAAAGGAAGTGAGTGCAACAAGGAGCACAGGTGCAAGCGAGCGCATGGGAGGCCTGCTGTCCAGCTGCCCACTCCCAATTCCTGATGCCCTTTCTTCACAGATTGTGATCCTTTTCTAAGTGTGGAGCTTCTCAGACTCCATATGAGTCTCAGTGGAGACTAAGTATTCAGAAGATGTGCTGGAGATCTTGGGACACAAGGAGTCTCTCTTTTAAAGAAAGATTGAAAATGGTAAAGAAATTCTAGTGTTCAGAGTTTGGGAAGACTAGATTTATGTCCTTTGTAACTGGGAGACTCAGGTTTGCCATTCTGATTGCGCAGCAGACGCCTTCTGAGGTTGAATCTTGGAAGGAGGGGACCTCAACTGCAGGGCTCTGCTTCTGGTCAGGGGTATGTGTGGAATATACACACCATCACCATCACCACCACCACCACCACCCAGCTCCCACAGGCCTTAATTACCTCAGCCTCGGTTCTCTGTGTAGTCTGTGCTTTTAACATTTCTAGAGAGGGGGTGGTACTTTATAAAATTTTTTAATTGTGAGGATACAGTGGTTTAGGGAGATGGGTTTCATGGAATTAGATGTCAAAGATTTGTTTAATTGTAGTAACTTAATAATATTTATCACTTTTGTTCCTCTCAGAAAATAGGCCATTTACTCAAACTTTGCTAGTAAAGAATGCTTCAGGATACAATGAAATGATACAACTTTGGAAGTAATAGCAGTGGTAGGCATTTCTTTGAAACTTCTGTGCAATTTGAATTGAGAGTACTTTCTTTATTATGTTGAAGTCACACGAGCAATTTCAGAAGCCAAGAGAGGAACAAAAAAGTAGTTAGGTGTTGTACTGGCTAGTTTTGTGTGTCAACTTGACACAAGCTGAAGTTATCACAGAGAAAGGAGTTTCAGTTGAGAAAATGCCTCCATGAGATCCAGAGGTAAGGCATTTTCTCAATTAGTGATCAAGGGGGAAGAGCCTCTTGTGAGTGGTACCATCTGTGGGCTGGTAGTCTTGGGTTCTATAAGAAAGCAGGCTGAGCAAGCCAGGAGAAGCAAGCAAGCAAGCCAGTAAGTGACATCCCTCCATGGCCTCTGCATCAGCTCCTGCTCCTTGACCTGCTTGAGTTCCAGTCCTGACTTCCTTTTGTGATGAACAGCAGCATGGAAGTGTAAGCTGAATAAACCCTTTCCTCCCCAACTTGCATCTTGGTCATGATGTTTGTGCAGGAAAGAAACCCTGACTAAGACAAATTGGTACCAGGAGTGGGGTATTCCTGTGACAACCTGACCATGTTTTGGGGAGGACTGTGGAAGGACTTTGGAACTTTGAGCTAGAAGAGCCATTGGGATGTTAAGAGCTCTATGGTGTGTTCTGTAGGAGCTTGGAAGATAATGTTGAGAACAGTGCAGAAGATGGAGGCCTGGCTTGTGAAATTTCAGAGGGAAGATTAAAGACTCTTATCGGGGCCATTGCTAGTTTGATTTAAGATTCTGTAGTTTTGGTTAGCCAGGGCTGAAGAAATCAGCTGTGATTAACAAGATACCAGAACTGCTAAAGCAAAACCATTGCATTCCTGGGACTGTTGATGCTGGTTAGCTGGAGCTAAGAAATTAGTGGTGATTAAGAAGAGACTAGCATCAATGAGGTGACATCTTCTGGGAAGTGTTTTTTTGAGAGCACAAAGAGGCTGTGTTCCAGAGATAGCCAAGGTTGTACCTTGTGCTGTGGCAGGACTTGGTAATGTGTAAGAGTCACCCAGGTGGTACTTGTTTTGAAGTCATGAAGGAGTCGTGAAAAGCAGCTGAGGCCTGGGCACTGTGAGAGGCCGTGGAAGGCCATTGGTGAAGGTGCAACCTCAGTTGCAATTCCAGGACTGAAGGGGTCATGCAAAGGAGTTGAGGCTCGGGCACTGTGAGAAGCCTCGGAAGGCCATTGGTGAAGGTGCAGCCTCAGTTGCATTGACAGCCCAGGATTGAAGGGGTCATGCAAAGGAGGCGAGGCTTGGCACCATGAAGAGAGCCTATGAGAAGCTGTTTGTAAAGCCTAGTTGCAGCGGAAGACAGCAGTGTTTTGGAGATGCCAGTACCATGAGATGACCACCAAGAACAGCAGCAGCAGTGGAGTACAGGCATCTGGAGC
>CM052708.1:54913803-55012165 GCA_028551405.1 Uromys caudimaculatus | reverse complement strand
TAAAGTTATTTAGATCTTGGGGATGAAGAAGGAAGTAAGGGTCGAGGCTTATTGGTGATGTGTTTGTGTGTCAAGTTGACAAGGGGTCAATTGTACTGGCTAGTTTTGTGTGTCAACTTGACACAAGCTGGAGTTATCACAGAGAAAGGAGTTTCAGTTGAGAAAATGCCTCCATGAGATCCAGAGGTAAGGCATTTTCTCAATTAGTGATCAAGGGGGCAGGGTCCCTTGTGGGTGGTACCATCTGTGGGCTGGCAGTCTTGGGTTCTATAAGAAAGCAGGCTGAGCAAGCCAGGAGAAGCAAGCGAGCAAGCCAGTAAGCAGCATTCCTCCATGGCCTCTGCATCAGCTCCTGCTCCTTGACCTGCTTGAGTTCCAGTCCTGACTTCCTTTTGTGAAGAACAGCAGCATGGAAGTGTAAGCTGAATAAACCCTTTCCTCCCCAACTTGCATCTTGGTCATGATGTCTGTGCAGGAATAGAAACCCTGACTAAGACAGGTGTGTCTGCCAGGGATTTGTGAGTTGTCCTTCCTTCTGATGGTAAATGTCTGTCCAGGTCCACCCATCCACCCTACCTATTGTTATTGGTCATTTTTCTGATGACTCTACTTCTCTTACCTGTGCGCTTTTTTATTAAATCACGCCTAACCCGGAGCAGTTGGT
This sequence comes from Uromys caudimaculatus, assembly GCA_028551405.1. Lineage (NCBI taxonomy): Eukaryota > Metazoa > Chordata > Mammalia > Rodentia > Muridae > Uromys > Uromys caudimaculatus. The sequence continues at coordinate 55,011,501 of CM052708.1, read as the reverse complement.
TAATAGGGGACAGTGCGTCTGGCATTTCCTGTCTCTTGATGTAGCATTGCAGCTTTTATGTACAGTGCCTTTGTGTTGTTCTCAGGAAGCTGTATTGATCTTTCCTGGGGAGCGACAGACTCCAGGGCATGGTCATTATGACTCTGCAGTGAAGCTTATCAATTCTGTGTTTCCTGCCTAGGAAGCGCCATCTGCTCTGCAGTAATTATTCTCATATGCAACCATGGAATTGTGTTTTGGAGACCTTAATGTGTTACGTTCCCTAGTTCCCTTATTTAAACACTATAACCACCACCATCCCTAGAAATGTTGGCCTTGATATGCCCTGAAAGTTGTGCCCTGCTGCCATGCCTCTGCCAAGGCCTCTGCTCACATGGGTGGCTTTGCTGGTCTGTCCTCCCTCCGTGTGCTGACTCAGCTCCGCGCTGGTGCCGATGTCCTGAGGATAGCCGCTCAGAGCACCCTGTATTTCATCGCGTGCCAGAGCCCAGGGCCAGGGCAGCCACCCTGCAGTAGCTTTAGCCATTGCTCCGCTGTCCTTCCCCTGTGGCTTCCAGTGCCGCCCTCTCCCTCTGCTTCTCACCCTGGTCTCTCCTCGGCCAACCCTAAAGGGCTCTTGTGTGGCTGGAATTCGGGTTTGTCATTGCTTGACCAGTTGAACAGTCAGTTGCGGGACTTTTCTTGAGCCTTGACAGACGTATTCAGTGGAGGAGCCAGTGTGTGGTTGTAAATATTAGTGGGCTACAATTTGTTGTCTCTACACGTATCTAACACATCCTGCTCAAAATAGGATGATAGAAATAGTTTCGCTATTCCATGAAGCATGACCTAAATTTTTTTATCATACTTATTGACTGATTGATTGATTGATTGTATGAGTAGGCACATGTGCCATGGCAGATGCTTGGTGGTCAGAAGTCAGTGCTTTCCTCCTCTGTCACGTGATTTCCAGGGTTGAGCTCAGGTTATCAGTCTTGGTGGCAGCACCTTCACCCATTTAACCATCTTGCCAGCCCAATTTTTTTTTTAAATTATCAAATGTTGTTTCCTTATGCTATTTTGATAACATGTGTAATCATTCCCATTATCCTTCCTTGCACCAACTCTATGCTGATCCAAGTACTATCCTTCTACCTTTATGTCTTGTTTTGAATTTAGATTCCACATCTAAGAGAATGCTCATCTGTTTTTCTGAATGTGACTTGTATCATTTAACAGCGATTTATAGTTTAATCTATTTTCTTTTAGATAACAATATTCGGTTTTTCTTGATGACTGAATAAAATTCCACTGTGTGTGTATTCATTTATATGCTGATGCCTGGGCTGATTCTATAACTTGGGAATAATGCTGTAATAACGTGTGTGTGTGTGTGTGTGTGTGTGTGTGTGTGTGTGTGTGTGTGTAGAGCACCCTAGAGTGTGTGGGATTAAAGTTTAAATTCCTGAATCTTAATACAGCACTTGAGTAAGTTTGCCTGTTTCATAGCTCTAAAGGACATGCCTGCGTGTTTATTTTTTCTGCCTGATGTCCCTAGGGATGCTAAACATTAGCATCGTGTGGTTTCAGACAGTTGGTGTCTGTGATTCCACAGGGCCATGGGCGCGGTGTGCTGATGCAGACTGTGTCCCTCTAGGTTGGTGGTATTAAAAGCTTTTCCAAAAATTTCACTTTAGATTTTGAGTTCTAGCTGCTATTGTTTGGTTGTTTTTGTTATTTGGAAGTAGTTTGTATTTAGTGTATTTAGACTTGAGCTATAGTGACATAGCTGCATTTGTGACAGCTACTGGTGATGATACAGCTGGCCTAGGCCAGACTCCTGGGGGGAGCATCAAGTGTCATCTCACTTTACATACATTTTCATGTGTGTCTTTTGAAAGTCCTGCCTATTGTTGTGCTTAGTGTGTACTTAGCTGTGTGTCTAATAGAAGTGAGCTGTCAGTTTAAGCCTCTGATTGGGAAAAACATTTATACAGATATATGGGAGATAGAAATAAATGTCCTAGGTATTCACCAGCAGAGCAGGGTGCTCAGTGAGTCAGCACATTTGTAAGATCGAATAGAATGACACACACAGAAGCTATTTGTCGACACTACATTCTGGTCGGGTGCTCACTGCCTTACAAATACCTGTTTATCATCCTGTGCACTGTTGCTGGGAACAGAAAGTGGTATGGCTGTTGTGGGAAACAGTATGGTTGTTCTCAAACAAAGGAATGGAACTACCATACAATCCAGAAATTTCACTTCTGGGCATACATACTAAAAAATGGAAAGCAAGCTGGGTAGTGGTGGTGCACACCTTTAATCCCAGCACTTGGGAGGCAGAGGCAGGTGGATTTCTGAGTTTGAGGCCAGCCTGGTCTACAGAGTGAGTTCCAGGACAGCCAGGGCTACACAGAGAAACCCTGTCTCGAAAAACCAAAAAAAAAAAAAAAAAAAAAAAAAAAAGAAATCTCCTTGCCTTTTCCATGACCGATGAGTGCCTTGAGAGAAAGGAGTGAGCTGGTATGAGATGGGGCTGGTCTGCTCCTTAGTGCAGGAGGCTGAGGGGAGAGCACCTGTGGAGGGAGCGAGGGAGGGGAGGTTTCTGCAGACAGCTAATTTTGTGGTGCCCAAGTGGAATCAACTCCCTCAGTATGTCCTCTGACTTTCACATGTGCACCATGACATAGGTGTGTGTCTGTACACTAAAATACATGTGTATTTGTGTGTGTGTGTGTGTGTGTGTGTGTGTGTGTGTGTGTGTGTGTGTGTGTGTGTGTAAGTTGGCAAAGAAAAGACAGGGCTGGAAAGATGGCTCGGCAGTTAAGAGCAAGTACTGCTCTTAAAGAGGACCTGAGTTTAGTTCCTAGCACCCACACTGGGCAGCTCTAACTCTCTGTAGTTCCAGCTCTGTGGAGATCAGGTACCTCTGGCCCCATTTTGCAGTCAGGTACGCAAAACCCCCATGTACATAATTAAAAATAAAGGGAACCTTTAAAAGGCTAGCAAAAAATAATATTGGCAGCTTGCTTCATTAGTGGAATAATATTATTTTCTAAAATAGCTTTTGCACTTCCTTTTAAATTTGTAACCACAATTCTAGTGAAATATGAGCCTATCCTGTCCTACCTAACAGAATAAGGTGAGATTACTCGGTACTTCTTTTCATTTAATAGACTGTATTAATCATAATTTCCTTGCTATAATGTACAAATGGTGTTGGTGAGAAACTTTTAGCATCTACTAAAATGTCAAAATGGAAAGAACAGAGCATTCCGTGATGCTTGACAGTGAACCACATATGACCCAAGGGAAGGGTCCTCCTGTGAGTGACAGGTGTGACCTGGTAGCAGAGTCGCACTGATAGCAGTTTAACACTAGGGACAACACTCACACACAGGGACTGGCCAGCACGGAGGACGGGGACACAGGCGCAGTAGCGTGAATGGTATGCTCATGGATGGTCAGGTGGAGATGGGGATTTGTCTAAAGGAGCTCCTTGCTAGAGTTTCTGTGTGTTCAGTGAGAGCCTGAGGAAACACCACAGCAGGGCTACATTCTTGCGTTGCTACTTCTCTTCAGCAGTTTCCTTCTCAGGCTGATTCGTCCACTGTACAAATTCTGAACAGTACTTCCTGTGTGCAGAATGCTGCACTAAATACTGAGAGAAGCTGAGGGGGGCAAAGCCAGCAAGAGCCTATGCTTCAGGCTCAGGTCAGGAGTCACTACCAAAGTGACAGGAGTGGTGACATCAGAGCAGATCCTATGTCTAGGCACACTCAGCTGGCCCTAGAACAGCAGTCCTGTGGCAAACCTCTGTCTCCAAAAATATTTACATTACAATTCATAACAGTAGCAAAATTATAGTTATGAAGCAGCAATGAAAATAATTTTATGGTTGGGGGGGTCACCACAACATGAGGAGCTGTATTAAAGAGTCTAGCATTAGGAAGATTGAGAACCACTGCATCAGAGGGTAGAGGGGAGCTAGAGATGAAGGTACTGAATTCAGTTCTGGCATTGCTGGGGACAGCCCAAGTTGCCCACACCTGTTATTTGGGTTAGGGCAGGTTTTCTTCAAAATTGTCTTTACATCACCCATCCTGATGTGTGGATGATGTAGGAAAAGATAACACATTTTGGTCTCAGGTTCTTACCTGGGATACTACTGTTCATACTCTGCTTAGCCACCTCTTGTCCAGCCCTTATGTCTCAGACACCCTTCTTTGCAGTCCTCAGTCAGGACTGTGTGTGATCTGGAACCTGCGGAAAGACTGGTCCCAGAGTGGTCCAGAGAGGCGGGGCAGAAGGCCAGTGGGGTCCAGACCAAGTCCTTCAGGTACACCCTTCAGCCCTAGTGCTTTTCCTTCATGAAAAGTAACATTTCAAACCATGAGTGTGACTGATGGTTTGTGGGATGACAGCAGAAATCTCTAGCAGTCTCATGGTCTTTCCATGCCGTGGTGTAGTCAGTTTTCAAGTAAACACTTGGTGAGTGATAATCACCATTGGAATGTGTCAGTCAGGGAACTGTTGAGAGGAGGGGATTGGGGTCGTTCCAGAGTTGGCAGCATGCTGTGCTTATAGGTTGGAAGGAAAATGGAAAGGGGAACAAGAGGTGGAACCATGTATACAGGAGACTTGGGCAGAGAAGGGAGGCCTTTGTGTTGCCTTGAGATGAGGGAGAGGGTTTTCAGTAGCAGCCTGCCGTGGACATACACTGTTCCAGTGGACGATAGCCTCAGGACGGGTGCCTGTGGGTTTCTCTAAACCTTGCATGTATTTGTGGTCAGAAGCAGTCCAGCATAGCTATATTTAAGCTCACCACTTGGGGTTGGATTCTGATAACATCAGCGAGCCTATGCTTCCTGCGTCCTGTTCAGGTTTGATCAGTACTGATTTGGGGCAGCTCTGAGGACTGTGAAGTCAACAAGAGGGCTTCCTGCAACATGTTTTGGTGGACTTCTACTTGAGAGGCAGATTTTCTTCACTGGTATTTTACTGGGAGGTTTGGCTCCGGTCCTGTATTTCATTTGTAAGGAAGAATAGATGTCTCAGAATAAGGCAAGATGGAACATACTTGCAGAGGTGCAGGGTGTGGAGACTGTTGTCTTTGAGAGGTCCAGCAACAGCATGGGGTTTCTAGGTCTTTTGCATCTCTGGATGTAAGATGCCCAGTGATTCTCACTAATTTTGTAGCACACACTGTGTTATTGAATAGTTTAAAACCTTGGAAGTAAAAAGCTAAGCCCTGTGACATGCCCTGTGTGTACTGGAGTCAGTAGCATAAGTGTATGCTGGAGTTGTGCAGACTGAAGAACATTAGAAGAAGCAAGAAGTGGCCAAGTTCAAGAAGCATGGCGGCCAGCTGCATCAGCAGTTATTATCCCCTAGTCTTTGACACCCCAGCTTCTCTCCAGCTGTACATGAATTCTCATGTCCACAGTGGATCTTATTAGACCTGACTGAGAGCCAGCACTTTCTGTTCATTTTAATACAATCTGCAGAATTTTGAAATGCTTAGTAAAGTACCCAGGTAAGAATTTTCTGGAAAAGTACTAATTGTTCATGATATAGAAATTATACGCTAGGACCATGCAGTAGTCGGTGAAGAGCCGTTCTCCCAGGAATAGCTTCTCACATAGCTGTCCACAGTGTTTATTTCTTCCCTGTCTCATCTTTTCTTACTCTTACTTTTTGCCCTGCTTCAGATAAGCAGCTGGCTGTCTCTATTCAGGAGCAGCATTTATGCACTTCCTAATGTACCTAGGGCATGTTTCCATAGCAGCAGGAGAGGTGGCAGCGTCCTGTCTGCTTCAGTACGGTTTTTAATGGAGGGCTATTTACATGTTAACAGCAATGCCACCATACACCTGTTCTGTGTTGCTTGGATGAGCCAATGCTTGTCACTGGAGAAGCACGACGGTTTCCATGTTCTGCTGCACTGCTATTGAAACCAGGAGTTCAGGAAACTGTTTCTTATTGCTCAATATTGTACTTTGCTTTCTCACCCTCATGTGTATGTACAAATATATGTGTATAGAAGTAAAAATGTTAAATTGCTGTTTTAACTTCATTAGTGTCATTAAGTATAAAAATAAATAATTGTAATTTCAGAAAAATGAATGAAATATTATTTTAGCTTTGTTGTCCACACTTGGAATTGAATGATAGTTACTGTTCCAGCTTTTAAAAGGACAGAAAGGGAGCCCTCCAGGGGACTGTAGCTGGGTGACTGTGTGCAAGTGTGGCGCTCTCATTTTTCTGAAATCAAGTTGCTTCTGATACTTTATATTTAGTGTCATGTTAGAGGCTTCATTTCATGATCATTTGTTCATTCACGTGTGTTTTTATTTTTAGCTCTAAGCAAAAGACATGAGGCCTCAGCTGAATTGAGGTGTCTTTGAGGTCATCCGATTTCTAGACGTGTGCGGTCACCTGGTCCTGAAAGCCCTCCACACAGAATGGTAATGGCAAAATTGGAGGGATGGAGAAGGGGGCCTTATGCCCCCACTTCTGCCCTTCCCCAACTTTTAAGTATGTTAAAGAAGCAGTATTTAGAGAAAGGTCTAAGCTTAATTTCTGGGAGAGACTAAGATTCTTTGCTGAAATTCAAAAGGTGTTCTTAGCTGCCATTAACTCAGAGAAGGGGCTCTTTGTGCCATTTCATATTCTGCACTTGATACAGTACCATTGTAGCTTCTAACATCATCTCACAAGTTTGCTGCACGTTAGCCAAAGTTGTGAAGTTGCTTCATTGCTGAGCTCTAAGAGAGGGCAAATCCATCCTAGTCTAGTGGGCCACACAGAAGACAGCCTTCAGAAGACTGTAGGCAGTAGGCAGTTAACATTTTGAAGCAATGCCTTGTTGCTTCTCATGTTTCCTTGCATGGATGCTCATCAGCAGTTCTGAGCATCGTCTCACATTTGTCTGTAATATTTTCTCTGCCCATAACCCCATAACTGTACACATTGAGAGTGGCAAAATTCAGAGTACATTTCCATCCCTTCATGTATGTGACATTTTATGATGAGTGAAATCTGCCCATAGAGCTCTGGCTCCAGGAGAACTGAGCTCTAACCTGTGTCTCTGCTTGCCCTCACTGGCCAGCCTTGTCCTAGTTTAGACAAAAGCAGTGGTCAGTGAGTTGTTCCTATACACAGGGTTACAGATCTCTTGGAAGGGAGAACTCTGAGCTCTTGGTTTTCTGTAGAATGATGCTCTGGCCTTAAGTGGCATGGTTTCTAAACCATGGTAGAGGAGTTGGTCATATGGTTCATTTCTGTGTATTAACAGTGTCTTAGTAAAAAAGAGGCAGAGCAGTATATTTCTGAAGTCACAGTTCCAGCACTTGAGAGACATGAGCAACATAGTGAATGGTACTGTTCTAGGTGTGGGGTATGGGGAAAGTCTTAATGAGAAATCATTAAGAAATCAGTAGTGCCAGCGCTACTGGTGCCTATATAATTAGAAATTGTAATCTGTAGCCGGGCTTAGTGCACACACCTGTTATCCCAGTACTCCTGAGGCAGAGATAGATCAATCTTTGTGAGTTCCAGGCCATCTGAGCCTACATAGAGTTCTAGGCTAACCAGGGCTAAATAGTAATAGCGCTTGCTCTCTCTCTCACGCTCGCTCGCTCTCACTCTTGCGCGCTCCCTCTCTCTCTCTCTCTCTCTCTCTCTCTCTCTCTCACACACACACACACACACACACACACACACACATACAAAATCTAATTTCTTCTTATTACTCAAACAACAGGTTTGTTTGTTTTTTTTAAATTTCTTTTTCATAGAGGAAAGCAAAGCAAGAACGCTTGGCTACGCTGTGGCGCCTTTTGAGGGTAGAAGGACTTTAATGTCAAGTGCTAGACGTTAGTGCACTGGAGGACAGGCAGCTAAAAAGCAGCTTCTAAAGGTGTGCGTTATCCAAGGAAAAGCCTGTGGCTTCATTTATGCACCTCAGTGTCTTTGCCACAGTGATCACTTCCAGGAGAGAAAGACAGGACTACTGCTATTTTAAAGACTTATAAATGTGAAATGGTGTTGACCTAGCAAATATTAAACAAACAGGTGGCACATAGTGTAGTCTGATATTTATTTTGCTGTATGGAAACTGCTTTGTTTTAAAGTAAAGCTTAAAAGTCAATGTAACACAAGTAAAGCATTGATGTTGAAATGTTTTGAAATTTATACAAGTAAATATTGACCTTTTCTGAAAAAGTCTTTTTCTTTGCCCTTGTTTAATTTATTTTCCCTTTTTTTGTTTTTTAGGTTTGCAATTTTTTTTGGTGATGGCATGTTCAGAATCTTGGATCCCTAAATTGAATGTTGGAAATATGTAGGAGCCTTGGAAATTATGTTGTTTTTGTATATTAATGTCTTGGTATGTGAATTAATAGACTAATAAATGTATGTAAAGGAACTCCATACTTGTAAGGTGACAGGTGTGTCTCAGGACTGTCACCTGTCCAAGTGCTGTGCTCTGGAGACAGCTCTGCTGTGGAGGTTCTCTGTGGACCTTTCCCTGGCCTGGGCAGTCTGTGGGATTCCTCCCATGATGCTTTGGTTAGCTGGTTTTCTTTCCTACCTACATTGCAATGTGAACTCCTTAGATCACAGGGATCTCCTTAGATCATCAGGAGTTTTGAAGAGAAGAAAAAGCATCAAGTGACAGTCTTAAATGCAGTAACTACAGAATTACTACCTACAAATCATCTCACAAGGTCTGTATTAGAGTATGTAAATTTTTTTAAACTCATATATGTGTAGTGAAATGCCGCCAGTTTTTAAAATCAGGCATTATTGTAGATCAGAGGTCTTCACCTTGAGGGAATAAGGATGGTTGCTTTCACCTTCTTCCTGTCTCCTTCTTGTCAGTTGATGAGTTAGTGGGAAGGGGTTAGTGGTCTGTGTAAAAAGGAGAAAATGCTTGAATTTCCTGAAAGGATTAATTTCCCTAAAACAAACAAAAACCCAGAAGTCAGTTCCCTTCCCCATGTGGGATACTCTCATGTAGAATGTGGGTGGGAGAGTGTTAATCCGTGGACAGACAGATGGATGGTGGTATCGGGTGCAGATTAGAGTCAGTGTAGTTATCCTTGGTGGCTCGTTGGCTTTCGTCTGCCTCCTGCACCTGCTGGAATTCAGAGACTTGAGGAAACTTAGTTACTTCCATCAGTGTGAATACTGTCCTATTACGTGCTGACTGGGGAGCAGTGATTGCAGGGACCACAGTTAGAGCAGCCGGGAAGGTGGAGGGCGTGCTGGAGGCTGCAGAGACTGAACCAGAGCTCAGGAGAGCTTCTGCTGTGTTTTATTATTGGTGACTTGTCCCTTGTTCCTGGAGACCTTACTCACCTGCAGTCACCATTATCTTCAGATTTCTGTGAGGAGGTTTTCAGAAACTGAAGGGCTGTCCTACTGCCAGCGGCCCCCTTCTAATTAAAATTTAATTACATCATTTCCCTCCTTGCCTTTCTTCCCTCCAACCTTCTCCTCCCTTTTCAGTGGCAGGAATTAGATGATACTTATTTAATGGAAAATGCTATGTAGATTTTTTTTTTTTTTTTTTTTTTTTTGCATACCAGTCTCAGCATGTGTTGCCTATTTAGCTGCTTTCTGATTACAACTGGCTTTTAAAAACTCTCCTTTTGTGGCACTTCTGTCAACAGAGGTTTCCTTTTAGCCAGTTCTAGCCACAGTATTGATTGGGCCTGCGTATCGGATATACCCAAAACGAATTAGCCAGCCAGAAAAAAACTTTGTCCCCAGCAGAATAAATATTTTAAAGATCTTCTTAGATTCTGAAAACCATGAGTACAAATGAAAGAGACTCAAGAAAGGGAAACCGTAGGAGGCTGACAGCACAGTGCTGGTGGGCTGCAGACTGACCTTCACAGAGCAGATCTAAGGGGCAGTGCCTCCTGGAGGGGAGGAGAATACTGGGATGTCCTGTTGTCATAGCTAGTTTTCACAAGCATGCCATGGTATTTAAGAACAGTGAGGCCAGTGTTTGGAAATATTGATGTATTTCCTATTGGTGAGTTGAATTACTATGGCATGTTCTAAGTGTGTTTGCAGCTCAATGGTTAATTTAACTTCAAATAAATGTATTAAGTATTAGTGAAAATACAGTATCAATAAAATTCTTTTCTTCCTATTGTGTAAGTTCACAAAATTCTGTAGAGTATTATGTATAGTGGAGAACTGAGGGCATGAATATGGTCACATTGGCCGCCTCCTAGAAGCTTCTAGATAAAACTCTTAAGACTGTACTTAATCTCGTTTTACTTGTAGTACTGATTAGAGAGCATTGTAGTGCCTCTCATGGGAAGTCTGTCCCTTCCTGGGTCACTGTGCTTCACAGCCTTGGTACATCACACTCCAAAGAGTAACAGATCTGTGTGAGTTATACACATGTTATTAACAGAGGGACCTAGAGAACGGATGGAGCAGTAGCCTGCCATTTTGGGGAAATGGTAGAGAAACTCCATATGGAAATCAACTGCCCACACAGGCAGGCACATTGGCATGAGAATACATACCCAAACTTTAGGGTCCTTGTCACTTGCTCCAGTTTTGATCTGCTCCCTCAGTGGTTCTCTGCCTCCAAAGGAAGGACCTCCAACTTGAAGCCTGCCTACTGCCTCTTCACACAGGCTTGCGGCCTAGAGAAAGAGAACAGACTCTGCCAAGGCCATTCCTCAGGACAAGTGGAGAAAGTAGAGCTTGTGTCACAGTGCATGGCAGTGTCTTGCTGATGAGACTTTATTCCATAGTAAGCTGAAGAGTGATGCCTTTGAAATATGAACATATACTTCCCCCTGAATTATTGCAAAGGTTTTCTCAAGTGTGACCTTTCTTATGTCAGTATATTAAATTACTCTTTTTTTCTTTTTTTTCAAGACAGGGTTTCTCTGTGTAACCCTGGCTGTCCTGGAACTCACTCTGTAGACCAGGCTGGCCTCAAACTCAGAAATCCGCCTGCCTCTGCCTCCCAAGTGCTGGGATTAAAGGCATGCGCCACCACTGCCTGGCCATATTAAATTATTCTTAAATTATATAATAATGACTGGGATTTGAGATTCTGTTGTGACTTGTAAATTTGAAGTGCATTTTCAGGAAAGCTGTCAAGATTCCCAGATGACTCATTTTCATTCCTTTCAGACTTTCTGTATATGATTCTTCCTGAGTTTGTCGGTTGGGAGGAGACACGCTTTGGCTTCTGTTCTGACTTGGTGTCTGCCTCTGGCTTGCACTCCTCAAAATCTCACTTGTTAGAAGCTCTTGTGGTTTCACATCTTCAAGAAAAGAGGGTTCTGCATGCCTCAAATGCATGCTTCCTGTGGTGACCATAAGCACATCAAGGGGTTCCAGAATCTGCTGGACTTCTGCTACACTGCCCTGCTCATCCTTCCTGGGTAATTCCTTCATGGTTCCTTCCAGCTCTTCAAAATGGTTCCGTTTGACTCCTGAGTCCACACAGAAGTATCAACACATAGTTCACCCCTCTTCTTTCCCATTGTCAGGTTGCATTCTGCTGAGAACAGGAGCTTCGCATCACCTTACTGAGAGACTCATTCCTGATGTATTTCCATCCTCCTTCCTGAAGAGAAGCAGTGCTTTAGACGTAGGGGCCTTGGCTGTCTAAGGATTGTCTCTAGAAAGTTCACAGCACTGTATTCTAAACGTGGCCTCTCGGTGTGCTGGTCACTGCCATTGTAGTTTCCAAGGAAACCTTCCCCAACTGCCATGCACTGAAGCCTGAGAAGCCTAGCGTGCCTCAGGCATGGGAAGAGACAGAGCTGACTTAAGAGTATGGAAGCTTGCTAGGACCGGAAGAGAGCTGGAGATGCTCCTGCGTTTCCATTGGTGGCTAAAAAAAACCCCATTATATAGAGAAAGTGTCAGCAACATTTGTCCAGACTATAGACCAACTTTTTAAGCCTACATGAGTCTGCATTGAACCTACATGGACTGTCCAAGTGCATGTTTGTAAGCCATCATTTAATCTTTTGAAAACATATAAATTTCAGAAGCAATACAGATGTGTTATAAATTTGTAATTTCTGACTCTTGCTTAATAAAAATTAAATGGAAATTATGGAAAACCCAACACTTGGAATTTTTTTGGTGGGGTGTGGTGGTAAGTGCATGGCTGTTTTTACTTTTCCTGTCATATATGTGTATTCTCAGCAGCTGCCTCATATAAATCCTGTGGTCAGGGGTCATGTATTTTCTCCAGAAACTCTAAGCTCTTGGCTGTAGTCACTAAGTACTTAGGGTACTGAAAATGCATCTCAAGGTTTTCTGTGAACATAGCAAACTTTGTCCAGGTAAAGTAGCTTTTACTCTAAAGGAGGTAGGTGTTAATAAGTAAAGGTGAGTGGGGGATGGGGCTCAGAGAGAAAGGAAAGACCCCCCATCTGGAGCAAGAGTAGATAAGTTTATGTGCATGTCTGAACCCCATCAGGGGCTCAAGGGTACCGGAGCTCCTGGATGACTGCCTGAATGCAGCACATTCAGCATGCACACACAACAGAACACGGGAAAATAACACGAGGACAAGCAGAAACTGCACAGTAAAAGATGAAAGCTTTAATCTGGCCGTGAAGCTCATGATGGTCAGTCCCAGCACTCAAAAGGCAGGAGGCTTGCCCTGTATCAAGAACAGTTGGGCTATAGAGTGGATTCTAGCCAACACTTTCAAAAAACAAGACAAAATTTATACTCCATTGTATTGTATGTTGGGTATATAAGATTAAAAGTTTATATTGTTGAGTTCTCCTAAAGACATTTGTACAATTTCTTATTGCCCTTTGAAGTCAAAAGCTTGGGAGATGCCGTTTGTTGGCACTGTAGGTCAGATTTAGCAGGTTGACTGAGTTTTGCCTAAAGGACTTGTTTAACTTTCAAGTCCCTTAGTAGGGTTTCTGAGACCAGTCACAGGGATTGTGACCATTCCATTAGCACACAGTTTAGCAGGCATCTTTATAAAACCAAACTAACAGTGTAGCAATGTCAGTGTGGAACCAATGCTTGGCCAAGAACTTTCTGGAAATCTCTCATATTACCAATAAGTTAAAAATTTAACTGAAACTCAGATGATGTAAAAATTCCTAACAACACAAGACTTTGAGCAAGTGATTTATACCACCCTGTGGATTGTGGTTATTAATTTTGTGTGTGCGTGCATGTGTGCATGCTTGCCTGCATCCATGCTGCAGCTGGAGTGTAGGGTCAGGGGAGAGTTTGCAGGATCAGTGCTCCTTTTCTACCATGGGTCCTGGGCCTGGATGTGGGTTGTCAGGCTTGTGTGGCAAGTACTTTTACTCACTAAGCCATCTTCCCGGCCCGTATTAATCAATTTTTAAAATTTCTGCTTATCTGTAATACCAAGTTTAAGACTGATGTTTGCATATCATTAGCTTCTTTAGCTGGACTACTTTTATTAATAAGCTTTAAAGAACTGAATCAAAAATACACTGAAGTATCTATGATGCCCTTGAAATATGTAGCCATCTTCATCTTCCCAATAATGGCATTTTCTAGAAAAATTTAAGTACAGTAATTCCAGTTTCCATACCTTGTCTACTCATGGGCCAGCCACGGTGCTAAGTGTGTCAGGGAAGATGTGGCTTTTCCTTGTCTTCTTCAAGAGTAGGGTTAGATGTTGTTTAGTAGGTCTTACAGGCACAACATTCAGAGGAGTCTCTGACCTCTGACCTGGTACACAGCACTCTTAGAGTTTCTCCCTGACCTCTCGTGACTATGCCAAGTTCTTCCTGGGTTGTACATTAGAAGATATTTGTTCTAGTTCAGTGTTTTCCTTAGAATTTTTTTTGAGACCCAACAGTGAATTCTTAAACCCTGGGCTGTGAATAGTGAGACAGTTGCTTCTTCTATTCATTGGGACTTAAAAGCAACATTGAAATGATCAAATACATGAACTTGGTTGCAGGGTTGTCGTGGATTCTGTATAGAGTCACTCTGTGTCCTTCTCCGGGGCTGCCCAACCATCACCAGGGCTTCTGAAACTCTATGGAAAGTATTACTTGCCATTAGGATTTTGAACCAAAGAGTTTGAATATTCCCAAATGACAGCAAAGACTACTCGTCAATACCTATTGAAATACTTGTTAAAAATACAGCATCTAGAAAACTGGTGGTTTTGTGATTTCTTATTCTGAAGAGGAAGCACAAGTTTCTTTGGGTCTTTGATGACAGTCTCAAGCAGGAAGCTTAGCTGTCTCTCTGCCTTGCTCCCAAGATGTTTACATTTGTGGTCAACTAGCATCTTGGATTTCCCTTACAAATTGGAGAGGGTTGGTTGGTTGGTTGGTTGGTTGGTTGGTTGGTTTGGTTTCTGCTTGGATTTCTCCATGGCCTCTGTAGACATCCCAAATCCAGATCTCAAAACAGTCTTTCATGCACTTTCTAAAGCTGTTTGTGGAATCCTTAGGATATACCAAAATATTGAAGACGTTGTAGAATGGCTCCCATTTAAGGGAAACGGGAATGGTGTGCCCCGAGTGTAGCATGCGGGTGGCTCAGGAATGCCCTCCGTTCTCCATTTGTCCTGATTTGGCAGTTGGAATTTCTTGATTTTACCAAGTTGAAGGCAGGTGTTAGAGTGTTGCTTTACCTGTCTGCCAACATGAGCAAGAAGTTTTTACAGCTCCCCAGGAAGCCTCTGTAGTGAATTATAGTTTCTTCCTTCTAGATTTTAATTTTAAAATGTCTGTTTAAATTAAAATTTAGTAAGATTCATTCAGTATCTGCCATTTTCTCTTTTTTAAAAAAAATAAGGGCTGGAGAGATGAAGAGCACTGACTGCTCTTCCAGAGGTCCTGAGTTCAATTCCCAGCAACCATATGGTGGCTCACAACCATCTGTAATGGGTTCTGATGCCCTCTGCTGGTGTGTCTGAAGACAGTGACACTGTAAAAAATAATAATAATAATAATAATAAAAGATTTGCCATCAGCAGCCAACCTAGAAGCCCATTAGAGTTGTGCTCATCATTGTGGTACATTACTCTTAACGTCTGAAGAAGAAAATAACGGTGATTGTTTGGGCTTGATGGAGCAGAAGCATGTGAAAGAACCACTCCTCTGCTGGCCTTTCTGCGCATTCTTCTGTCGAACTGCTCTCTTTGGAGGAAGCTGCAGACCATCTTGTGAGTTTAGAATCAAGGGCACCAGGAGGAAGGAGGAGATGGGCAGCCAGGCAGGAATGATGGGTGGCTCCTTGGCGTGTAGGCAGGGTCAGTACTGGGATGCCTTTATAGCTGGCCCGAACTGTTGGGTTCTGCATCATCCTCTTGCTTGTTGGGAACTCTTAGGCCAAACTAGCACTGCTGAGGCAGATGCATTGTGAATAGGCATGTGTTCTGCTATCCCAAAACTCCTTGGGGTGATGGTTGATAACTGTCTCTTGCCATCTTGCCAACTGGAAGCTCTCACTTTTCCATCTTCTTTCCTCCCACTCTATTCAATCTGAGCTACACCAAAAGCTTTCTTCCAGAAGATTGTTGAAAGACTTAGTTCAGCTGGATGCACCAATTAAATTAAGTCCCTTCATTCTTGCATTGATGATGTTTTCTAGGTCTCAGGCACTGTCCCAGTCTCTTGGGAACAGACATGAGCATAAAGTTTGTGTTTGGGAAGGGATAAACTTGGTTTAACATGTTTTGAACCTTGACTGAACACTGGCACAACAGCACAGGGAGCAAAACCATAGTACTGTGTACTCAGCATACTGTGGGGAGACCGAGGCAATACATGGCGATGACTAATAATGTTAGGGTAGGTGTCCCTCAGAAGGTGTGTCTTAAGTGTTTGTCAACATTTCTGCATTTCCACCTACTCCTTGGCTCACATTCTGCATGTATGTCAACTGTGGGCAGCCTTGTCTCTCTGTGCTTGCCTTGCCTGATTTCCCACTACCCTGCTCAGACATCAACTCCATGGCACTAAAGATTTATGACACATAAAATGCAGAGATTTCACCAGAAGGGAATGATGTTCTTCAGGAGTCTACAGCCCAGACCTAGGTCATGCAGTGAGAGATGAGAAAGGACTAGCCTACGGGCAATCAGAAATAGACCAGTAGCAGACCCCATGTTTCATGCTGCAGTGAGAATTGCATCTCTGGGCATAGGGGTCCTCCTGCTGTCTTCTGCAGTTTTCCCTGTAAAAGTTAGTTAATGCTGAGCAGGACCACGATTCCTTGGGTCCTGTGCACAGGTTAGTACTTTCAGTGAATGAGGGACAGAAGGTGGAGCAATTAGATTTTTTTCTTCCATCTCTATACCTTTTTTCCTCAAAATGTATACAACTTGTTTTAAAATCTTGATATGGTTTGCAAACCTTACTTTCCATTAATCATCTTTGCATAGCAATCCCTTCCCCCTCTTTTGTATAGTACTGGGTTTGAACCGAGATGTCATACATGCTAGACAGACCACTCGTCTGTGTCCGTAGCCTCACACTTTTTCTTTGTTGCAGTATTAACAAGTACACATTCTTCAGATAAATGCATCATTCTCTGTCTTTCTCTGTGTGGCTGGAACCAGCTCTCTTGTATTGGCTCCTTGTCACTGCAACAGAATAGTAGACTGGACTGGCTTATGACACCAGCAACGTGCCACCACCTGTGAATCCGAAAGCTGGGGTAGCTTGGTCTTGACCCATAAGCTCCACCACTGTAGCCATTGGTCAGCTGGCTAGGCCCATGGCCAGAGACTCCAGCCTTTCTCTGAGCTTCTCTGAGCACGGACTCAGCTGTTCAAACCCATGAGGTCATTTCTATGTCCAAACCATAATGTCCCTACTACTGGAAGCTAAGTTCAGGTTCCTTCCAAGTTTTCTCTCCTACTAACTCAGTTCCAGTGACCACTCGTGTGTAATTTCTGTCGTACTCCATTGCCTTGATATGAGTTACCAACACTTGGAAACTTGGGGTGTGTATTTCTGAGATGCACTATACAAGGATTCACTGCTTCCAGGTGCCCCCTTCTGAGTAATGTGTGCACTTTTTAGAACACACTGAAGCTGGGTAGCATTTCCCTTTGGACTTGTGAGCCTGTGCCACCTGACCTAGCTACTCATGATGTTTTTCCCAGCCAGGTTTTGCAGCACTGACTCTTAAGGCCTCCAGAACTTCCCAGCCATGTGTGAAACTGCTTTGATTGCAAGTTTGCCTGGTCTAATTAGGCAGATCAAAGAGAAGCGTTCTCACTGCAGAAATTGAAGATCTGCAGCAAGTTCTGATGTATCTCTCTGTCTAGTCTTTGTAGGGTTATGGTGTATTATTTCATCCTCCTGGTCTTCAGGGGAGGAGCCTGTTGGGTGTGTCCCAGTTGCTGTTTTGTGCTTAGGGCTGGTAGTGCTGATCATCTCCATGCTGCCCTCCCAGGTCAACATAAGACCTCTAGATGCTCTCTAGGTGAAACTATTGGGCACTGAATGCAAAGAGTGTAGCCCTCAGGTCCCTGCCTGTCACAGAGCTTGACTTAGGAGTCATTAGTTCTTTTTTCCACCAAGATGAATTCTTCCTGGAAATTGTTGTTATGCTATCTCTTCATCTTCCGTCAACATCACGCCTCCTCAGGAACTCACAAGCTTGGTTCTGATGTTGTGAAGCATCCACCAGGAAAGATCACTCTGACATGGATTCAGGACAACAGAAAGTCTTTATTAGCAAGCCTCAATCCCAGTGAAGTCCAGAACCTTTCTCTGAGTGAGTTGTGTATATGCGCGCACACGCGCGCGCGCGCACACACACACACACACACACACACAAATTCAAGGTTAGAATATCTAGGGCCTTTTGCAGACATATAGACTTTAGTAGATTAGGTCCTTGTCCTCAGTTTTTTGTTTTGGGCAGGGGATGTTGCCCAATTGCTGGGTGGTTCTTACATTATGGCGTTCTGTTGTGCTAAGGTCTGGGAACTTTTAACACTCCCCACTGGTTCTATGGACATGAGTCAAATTGGAGGAGATTTATATCCTCTCCTTAGCACTACTGTTTTAGAAGTTATTCTCTGTTTTACATAGCTAAGTAGGCAGTTGAGTAAGCAGTGTTCTATAAATGAGAACTAGGAGCAAAAGGATTAATGGCCCAGCCATGGCCATAAGTAGAGTAGTTAACCAGAGGGACCAAGACTTAGCAGTTGTTAGATCCTTGATGGCTGGGTGTCTTAGGGTTTTACTGCTGTGAACAGACACCATGACCAAGACAACTCTTATAAGGACATTTAATTGGGACTGGCTTACAAGTTCAGAAGTTCAGTCCATTATCATCAAGGTGGAAACATGGCAGCATCCAAACAGGCATGGTGCAGGAGAAGCTGAGAGTTCTACATCTTTATCTGAAGGTTGCTAACAGAATACTGGCTTCCAGGCAGCTAGGACTAGGGTCTTAAGGCTCATACCCACAGTGACACACCTACTCCAACAAGGCCACACCTCCAAATAGTGCCACTCCCTGGGCCAAGCATACACAAACTATCACACTGGGGTTTGTTTTTGTTGTTGTTTTGTTTGTTTTGCTTTTTTTCCTGACCATGGCTGAATTCTCATCCTTGACTGACTGGCTTGGGAAGCAACAGGTATCTTCCAGTGCTATACAGAGACCTCCTGGACTCATAAAGAGAAGGTCTAATCCTCTTTGATTCGAAGAACAACCTCAGCTAAGGAGTCTAACTGGACTTCTAGCCTGGAATCAAGTGTTTTCTAGATGGGCTGGGGTTTGTGTCTATTTGAGTACTGAGTTCCTTAAAGTTTTTACCCCACCTCCCAAGCCCACCTTCCACTCCTGTCATCCCCACTCCCACCTCCCACCCCCCACCCCCATCATCTCCCACATCTCATCCCCCATAGCTAGGGCTGAGGTTCTCACTGTAGGGAAGCCTGAGATGCCTGTCCCCACCAGCTGGGGGATGGGAATGGGGATGGCTCACCGTGTGTGGTGACCTCAGAATCTAGGTTTTGATGGGCCCTGCCCTCCTCTATTATAGACGAGGGCATATACCTCGTGCTATACCATGCACAAGAATGAAAAGGAATAGGGTCTCCTCCAGTGTAAACAATTCAGAAGATGCACACTAGCTTAAACTGTTAGTTCAAGCAAGCCAGGGAGTCTCTAGAGCCTGGAAATACACTCAGCTGCCATTCCTGGAATTACCCTGCTGTGTACAACTACAGGAGTTTGTGTAGGGGAACTAGCTAGCAGGCATTTTGGTGACATTAAACAGGCACCCTTCCCCTGAGGTCCCCAAGGGTGAGCTTAGGTTGGATCCATTTATAACTGTTAGGGCTGGAAGTGACCAATGCCAACATAATATGAGGGCCAGTCTATCCACTGAGACTCAACCCACCTTCCAGGTAACCATTAGGACTGGTGGCTGTGTCTGAACCCCAACCCCCCATATTATGTTGGCTCTAGGTTTCAGGTTGGGATTTTCTGAACCCATATAATGTCACCAGGATTGAACTTGCAGGCAGGCTCAGACACAAGCAAAGTAAAGGTGCAGCCTCTCAGCATTCTAGTGAATGGCTCCCTGTGTCTGTTGCAGGACTTGTAGAGACTTGAGGAGCAAATAGTAATTGCTGCCTCATGAACTTCTCAATGTGGGATGCTCCTGGCCCTTAGGAGAGCAAAGGTTAAGAGGTTGACTCATTATTTTTTTATTTTTTTGCCAGTCCCAAGAACATACTTAGTTTGCCTGTCTTGAACTTTGTAGCCTTTATGCACAGCGTCATTTTCAGTCAACATTTAGGACCTTTGTCAGGTTTAGGAAAATTTTGCAGATGAAGGCCAGACCATTATTGGACCACAGGGAGAGGGAAAACCCAGCTTCATTGTAATATCTGGGCCTGAACACCTAGATGGGTGACCTGGTGGAGTTTGGTGAACATCTGTCTTGCAATAATGGCAGAGAGTACAGGTCTTTCATCTGGCAAGAACCACCACCTGTTCGCCTCCTGTTTAGTGTCTGCCCTTTTTGTCTACATGGTTTCTTTTTACATAGGTTGGGCTGTGGGGCAATTCAGGTTCAAGCAGGGTAACCAAAGTTCTGACAAGGCCCACAGTGGGGCTGCCTTCTGGGTGGCTAAGTCTGCTACACTGTTTGGGCCTATGGAGATTCCCCTTTTGATGCCCTTT
Organism: Uromys caudimaculatus; assembly: GCA_028551405.1. Lineage (NCBI taxonomy): Eukaryota > Metazoa > Chordata > Mammalia > Rodentia > Muridae > Uromys > Uromys caudimaculatus. The sequence goes on along the minus strand of CM052708.1, from coordinate 54,991,338 downwards.
GTAGTAGACAATGGCTATTTCACTAGTAGGGCCTGGATTTTTCCTGTTTTTTTATTTCCTTTTTGGCTAAGGTGAGGAGTCCCTTCTCTCTCTGTGGAGGTGGGCCATGACAAATGTGAACTGTGTATACCATGATGGTTTTACCCCGTTCCCATTGAAGTCACTGTGTTAACTCCAGAACCTCAGCCCTTTGTGAAGTTCCTCACCTGAGGGACTGGGCCCACTCTGTCTTGTCCAAGGTGACAACTGAGGCTGCAGTGTAAGTGATTTCATCTGGAATAAAATGGCTCCCATCAGAGTACCTCTTCTGCCTCTTGTAGCAGGACATCTGTTAGGTCAGGTCTGATGGATTGGACCATGTCAGTCATTTTCAGGTAAAGTGGGGGTCAGGAAGTGTGGACGAAGGCCAGATACGCCTAGCCTGCTAGCCCTGGAGCAGAACAGAGCAGAATGAAGCAGCTGGGGCGAGGGCCTTTCCTTAGGCAGGAGCTGAAGTTGCTGGAGCCCATCTTTCACCAAGGCCACGAGTGTTTCCACATCACCGGCACCTGCTGGATCAGCTGAGCTGTGAGGTCTTACTGGCTGGAGCTGGAGGGGCCAGGGCATCTCTTTTCATTGGATTGGTGCCAGGGGACCCTGCCAGCATCCACTTCAACATTACAGAATCACCCCCTGCTGCATCTCCCATCTGGGTGGCGAAGTCAGATAACCTTAACAAGCTGCTGTCTCTGAGAGGCCATTTTGGGTTATTGTCTGGCTAAGCTGATGACTGAAGTTTTATAGAATTGGATATGGGGCTAGTCCAGAAGTCCCTGATGATACATTATCTGGGCGTCATACATCCACCTTCTTGGGATCCCCCTCAGGAGGGCCAAAGTTTGGAGTGGTTAAGAACAGTTCCTGGCCCAAAGTCAGTTTGTCATCTTATTTTACTAGCATGGCTATGTTAGCAACTGCTCACGGTCAAGCTGGAAACAAGGCCAAGTCTTTTGAACAGATAGAAGACTGGCCGCTTCCAGGGTCCCCGTGCCTGGACAAAGACCTGACTTGTAGCATGCGGTGTCCTTCCCTCTTCCTTTCCTGCTGTTTCTGGCTTCCTCCTCCGGGATCTTTGTTTTCCTTTACCCCCTAGATTTGAGCAACTTCCAATAATTGGGACCTATTTATTTGATCAAACCCAGCCAACTTGTGAAGTTTCTTTTCTAACATTTGGAGACAAGTGCGTAACAAAAGGAATGTTTCCTAGCAGCTGTCTCTAATCTTTTAAAAAGAGGCCTGGCAAAAATTACACAGAGCCTCCTTTCCTTGATCAGTATTAGAGGTCCCATTTGGGTTGGGCAGGAGGAAAAATCACTCTAGCCAGGCAGTACTCTCCAGCAGCGATGAGCTCCCTGCCCTACCAAACCTGGCTTGGCTTTTCTATTCTTTTCAGAGAATGGTGGGTTCCAAGTTTCTCATTTATATAGATCATTGATTGAAAAGAAGACATAAACTATGAGAGAGAAAGTAGTTGAGCTTCCTCTTCTCCCCTGGGCTGGATCTAGGGAACTATTTACCCCTTCCCTAGGTGCAACTGGCTGGTTAGAGCAGGCAGGAGAGGGAACAGAGGGAACACTTAGCCAGGGAACAACTTCCTCCTCCCTCTGCACACCCCACCTAGATGACAGAAGGGACTGGGCTCCTTCCCTCTTCCACACAAGGAGCAGGACCAGGACCTCAGACTGTGAGAGGGTTTGGGAGAATAGGTGGGGGTTTCCTAGCCTAGCCAAAATGATTAAGATCACCAAATCAGAGAGCGAGCACAGGACTTAAGGAGGGGTGTTGGTGAAGTTGTCTTACACCATATAAAGCCACTGGTCAATAACAGGGAAAGGGCCCTGGGTTGTTGGGGTTTCCCAGTTCTAGATAGCTTGAATCATCACTGGGCCACCAACTCCAAAAGATGGTCAGTCTATTTCACAGAAGGCCCAGAGGTGGTTTGTTTGTATTTTTATGGAAGAAGCACATATCTGTTCTCACCTGCAAAACTTCCCTTGAGTTATGACAGCCACCAACCACTGTTGCTGCTCGGAGCTGCCACTAGTGTCACCATAGCAATAGCAGCAGCTGCCTCTGATAGGGACGTGTGACTCCGGTGGGTGGCCTGGTGTGGCCTATGAGTCTGTGGGAACTTAATAGCCATCTTGGGGGCAGTGGAAGCTGTGCAGCTAGCTCACTCACCTTTCAGTTTTAGATCTGTTTCTCCAACCAACAAAAGTAACAGAGTCACCCAGATCCACACACAGACACACTACAAAGACAGCCAGGAGTGGCCCCCACACGTTTATACATTTGAGCAGAACAGAGCAGAGTAGTGATGTCTCACATGAAGACCCCTTCTGATCTCTGCTTTGTGTCCTAAACAGAACATATCTTAACCAGACTTACCTCCAGAGGTGACAGATTAGGTGACTCATTTTTGTTTCCTTTTGTTGGATTCCTTTGAGGTGATACAAGTAGCGATTGATCAGAGGGAGTTCCAAAGCCCTGGAATGTCTCAGATTGTGTACTCCATTGGAGTCTCTTGACTGTTTCCTAGCTTTGAGGTGCTCTAAGACCCCTTGAGAGTGGGACTGTGGGATCTCACTGGGGCATCTAGAACTGTGAGGTCTCTACCAGGAAAGACTGCTCAAACACTAGTTAAAGTCAGTAGAAAGTCAACCGGTAACTACACTGGGTGTTTGGCACCCCAGTGCTTTTAGGCACAAAACCCATATTCTGGGTTGACAAACCAGTTAGCAAAAACATGCAGAAGCAGAACGACAGAAGCCAGAGGCAAGGTTAGTGCGTTCAGAGACTTTCCCAGAACTGTGGGCTCTGATCTCGTTTTGGAGGTATTGCTGCCTGTATGCTGGGTTCCAAGACCTGAATGGTATTTCATCATGGTGACTGTTGTACTAAGGTGTGGAGGGCCTATTAACATCCAGGAATCTATAATACTTATCCCCGTGTCTGTGCTGAGAAACCCTCCCTGAAATATTCTGTTAGTTTGTCCCCATTTACTCAACACAGTGGCTATGACTTGACTAGAATTTTTACAGCCCCAACTGGCTTGTAACAAACCCAGACTGGGCAGTGTCTCTGTTCAGTTGATGGCTTTTATCTCAGACCTGAGCAATCCCTGACATGTTAGACAAGAGCCCAAGGCCAACCGGATCTGTATTTACAAGTAAGGAATATACAGGGAACAGCTCCTAGAGAGGGGTCTCCAAGCATGGCTTCCCAGTAGCACTATTCCTGCCCCACCCTTGACTCGGGGTAGTACTAAGCATTATCATTTAAAGGCATTTCAGTGGGTTACCGCAGGCCCAAGATACTCACTAGGAATCAGCCATGTGCCTCTGGTGTTTGGAGGACAGTATTGAAAGGTGCTTGGTAGGTTGTCTGAGCATGTGTCCTCTGCATGTGACCTTGGTGGGGACCTGCTCACCCTGAGCTTGGCACATCCACACAGTTGTGAGGATGGAGAGCAGGCACAGGCCTGGGTGTTCATGGGAAATGGTACACTACGTGGTCTGTTGCCATGGTACGTGGCAGAAAGCAGGAGCCAGGATGCTGCTACTGGGCATCAGGAAAAGGGTCCTTGGTAATCTCACTTCCTTCTAGACCATATTAATAAAATTCTTGAAAGTCCTCTTTTAAGTTATTAAGTTAGACATCTATTGATTTGGCTCAAAGTGTTGTCTATGGAGAATTTTTTAGAAACTTCTAAGATCCAAAAAGTCTATTAAAGCAGTGTTTAAAACACTGTAAGGTATGGTGGCTCAGCAAGTAAAGAGGCTTCTGCCAAGCCTGACAACCTGGGTTCTAGACCTAGGACCCACTTGGAGAGGCAGAACCTACTCCTACAGAGTGTATTCTACACACTTGTGCATTCTACGTAGCAAGTGCATACCTACACACATACACATTCACAACAACTAAAATAAAGTGTGTGTATATATAAAGTACACACACACACACACACACACACACACACACACACACACACACACACTGGTGTCCCCCCATAAGATTCAAAAGACAGTAAAAAAGGAAATCTATTTCTCTAAGAGCATGAGTAGACCAAAGTTTAAGTGAGCAGAACTCAGGATTCTCACGCAGTGATACATGACTACTTTAAGAATAAGCTCCCTGAATGCTTTAAGGACCACTGGACTTTCTCTGAAGAATGTATTTAGTTGAAAGCGAAAACATTGTGGAACTATTCATGAACATGCATCTTGCCCTAGTTAGCTTTACATATCATCAACTTGATACACCTAAGAGTCAACTGAGAAAGGTGTCTCAACTGAGGATTGCCCAATCAGCTTGGCCACTTGGCATGCCTGCAGGGCATTGTGACCCATCATTTGTGGTGCTACTCCCTGCACAGGTTGTCTTGGGTGGTATAAGGAAACTAGATAAACATAGGCCTGTGAGTGAGCCAGCAAACACTGTTCCTCTTTGGTTTCTGCTTCAAGTGTCTGCCCTGACTTCCCTCAATGATGAAATACAACCTGCACACTGAAATAAACCATTCCCTTCCCTAAGTCGCTTTTGCTCGGAGTGTTTTTATCACAACAGCAGAAGGAGACTAAATCACAGCCAACCCTAAACTGTAGAGTCTGGCTTGCTGAAAATTTCTGGCACCTGGCCAAAGGGCTCTGGGATCCAAAGATTTTATCACAGTTTTTAAAATGCAAAGATACAACACACTTGGAGATGCTAGGAGGTTTGCATTAATGCTTAAACTCCAGCAGTGTTCTGGGTACTTGATGGTCAACTCAGGACTGGTGGCAGGACAAAGGTCACATGACAACCTTAGGACTTGATTCTTTTCTTCCCCTGTGTGGGTCCCAAGTATCAAACTCAGGTCATCAGACTTGGTGGCAACCACCCTTTCCAAGTGAGCCATCTCAGCCCTCAAAATTTATTTTATACATCATTCAAAAAACTATCTTCCCAAACCTGGAACAAAAGGACTCTGAAAGTTAGTTTTCATTGTAGACTTAATTGGAAGACAATGGAATTGCTAGTTGACAGCAAATATTTTGAGACAGATACTCCCTTTTATTAAGTTGTTATCAATTCTTAACAGATGCGGAAGCCAGACTGGCACATGGCTTTTAAAAGTTAGCAATGCTTGCGCTGCATCTTACAGCCACTGGGTAAGTTCTGTGGAACACCCTGCACCTGTCTATAGCTCAGAAGAGCTGAGCCAGGTACATGTGGGTATCTTAGCTCATTCCTCTTGCAGGCTTTGGTTTACACATTCGAACATCTCAGTGTACCAGATGTGCTTGGCCATGGTCCTCATCCCATGTTGGCAGCAGGGGTTAGTGCTCTTCCTGATTCTGTGCAGAGGGGACCCAGAGCTGCATGTCCTGGGGGTGGTGCAGCAGCATTGCACGAGTTCTTTCATTTGAACCATGACTGTTTCCAAGTTCTGTGGGTGACTTAGTGCCTGCCTTAGGTGTCACCACATTCTAATAGCTTCTAAAAATCCAGGTTGTACAAAGTATTTCATAATACTTTATATTTGTGTAATTCCATGAAGGACAAACAACACAATTCATTGTTGTTTGGTCTACACTATAATCACAACTGAAATGGATTGTAAAACTGCACATCACTAGCCAGGCTGGTGGTGTCCCAGCACTTGAGAGGCAGAGGCAGGAAGATCCCTACAAATTTGAGGTCTACCTACCAAGGCCCTGTCTCAAAAGCAACCAAACAGAGCCAGAAAACAGAACCAGAAAGAACTTCACAGAGTGATATCTAGGGAAAGAAAATGAAATAATAGTCCCATCTCTGTATAAACACTCAGCTGCCTTCACGGGGAGAATTCCTGTTTCTGTCCCAGAGTTGCAGACTCATTCATTCATGATTGTACAAGGCAGCTTGCCTGTGAATCAGCTGCCTTTGTCTTCTTTTGTGTGTCTGGCGAGGAGCAGTCTGTGAATGGGAAGCAGCCATCTGCCTGCAGTGGGGAGGTGCAGGCAGACTTCGGCTTTGGAGGAGAGTTAACCTCCAGTTGGAGTCTGATGAAGGTGCTATAATAATGATGGTGTCCCTGCCTCATCTGGTTGTGAGGAATCCAAGGTCTGTGTAGGGCCTGCAATCCCATCCCCAAGTACTGGCCTCATGAGAGCACCACCAGCTCCGTGCATCACAGCAGATGACTTGAAGGGAGTATTTGGGGGCAGAGGAGCTCAAGGAGAGAGTTAGTTTGTTTGCTTTTCTGTTTTGGAGGTGATTTGGTCAATGTGTATGTATGGATTATATATGCCCCAAGCAAAAAAATAATAATATAAAGACTCAGAAGTATGAAACTATAAATTTTATGTCACAGTAAGCTTATTACACCTATGAAATAAAATAATTAAACAGATTTGGCTTGGAGTAGTTACTATAGTTATTATATTATGGATCTGGAACACTTAAGCCAGATATAAATACATGTTAGGCCATGTTAAGAAGAAAATGGCCGTGCCACCCCAGTCTCTCTTTAAGAAATTCCAGTGTGTGTGTGTGTACATGAAACACAGGTAGATGTCAAAGGGCAGTTTTTAATAATCATTTCTCTCCATCCATTACGTGTGTCCTGGGGGTCAAACTCGGGTCTTCAGGCTTTGGTGCAAGCACTTTTACTTGCTGAGCCACCATGGTGCCCTGCCCCAAATCTCTTAATACTGTTGCTGGGACTACATTCTGTGGTGGAGATAGAACACTGTATGTGCAAGATGCAATCTACTGACTTGGGACCTGGAAAGCTACAGGGATTTGGAGCCCCAAACCCCTTGGCTTTGGCAGGTTTCACTAGAGTTGTCTTTGTGTGTAAGCAGAAGTGAATGGTGTGACTGGAGCCAAGAGCTGGGTTGGATTGCTGGAGTGAGGGAACATAACACAGGATCAAGTGACCCTGAGCCAGTGTGAGCAGTCTGGAAAGTGGCCCCAGGCCTGTCATGGAACAGTTATCAAACATGGTAGGTCACAACCTCTACCTCAAATCAGGTCCAACCATCCATCCTCAATTAGCCAATAAAAAGAGACAAATTAATAGTGGAAAGCAGAAAGAGAATTACTCTGTGTGGCCACACTGAGAAGATGCCTCTTTGGCCGTCATTACCACACATGAGAGGCTTTTGTTGGCTTTCCATCTCTGGCAGAATACATGGCAAAAATGAACCAAACGAGACAGACTTACTTTGGTTTGTGGTTTTAGTACATGGTCACTCTGTTCTGGCTTCTTGGCTTGAGTGAGGCAGAGACTCATGGCAAGAAGCATGTGGTAGAGCAGAGTTCCTCATGGTTGTCAGGAAGCAGAGAGAGAAAAAGGAGGGGGCCTGAGACAAGATGCCCCCTTCAACAGCCACTTCCTACAGCTTTGCCCACCTCCTAGTTTCTACTCTACCCCACCCCCAGCAGCCTGTTAAACTGAATCCATCAGAACCCTCATGACCCAGTCATTCCTAAAAGCCTCATCTCTGAATTCTACTGTACTAGGATCAAGCCTTTGACAAAAGCCTTTAGGGAACATGTCAGACCATAACTGGGCCCAGCTATCTGGACTATTGGGCAGGCCTCTCAACCCTGGCATTCTGTTATGAGAAACTTATTTATTGATTGCTGCACACCAGAAAAACCAAAAGAGTTTGAAAAGGAGTCCCAGCTCTATACTGGCTGCGGACCTTGGATCCCCACCCAGGAGGAAGTACATCTGAGCCCTGTCTCCAGGCCTCTTGCTGGTCCCTGCAGGCAGCACCATGGACAACTCCTACCAATCTAGTGCAGTAAGCAGTGACCCTCCGCAGCATTACCCACACCATGGCCTCTAGAGGATCCCACCTTTCCAGCCAGGGTTCTCATCCAACCCTTAAAAGCTCACGGGTGATCTCAGGTCTGAGTGTTGTATGGACTCTGATGGCAGTGCAGTGAGCCACAACCAGAATTTTAAAGGTAAGATAAATAGAAAAAAACATAGGGTCGGTATTCTTTAATGGAATGTTCCTTGGTGTATGTATATGCACATGTATGTGATTGCATGCTCAATGAAGTGCAGTGAAAATTTTTATTTAATTTTATTTTTGGCTCCTGAGTTGTAAACAGGAAAAGTTTTGAGGAAAAATGCTTCAGGTTCACAGTCCCCTTTAGGGCATGGGACATAGTACTGGGATTGCAAATGTGTGTCAACTTGCCCCCCCCCCTTTTAAAAAAAAAATGGGTCTGAGGATCAAACTTAGGCCCTCATGCTTGCAAGGGAAGCACTTTGCTATCTGAGCTATCTTCTTCAGCCCATAAACAAGAGATTTCTGAAGAGGAAATAAAAGGACCAGAAAGTACATTACATGATGTTTGACCTCTGTTGAACCCAAGAATGCAAACTAAAAGAATGCCATTCGTGTCTATCACAGGGCATGAATTACAGGCAAGCCTGCCAAGCAGTGACCCACATATCCCGGTGTAGTTACGAGTATCTCATTAAAATCAAAGGCGATCTTCCACCTATCTCCTGACACTCCAGCTAGGAATGTGCTACATAGTACTAGTTTTGATTGCGAAACCATTAAAAATAAAAACAATAACAAATTATAGGTATTCATTAGTGGAATATTATATAGCTGTTAAATAAAAGCTACATTTGTAGCATAGGAAAAATCTGAAAAAATATTGGATGAATGAAAATACTTATAGAGGCTAGAGAGATGGTTCAGCAGTTCGGAGTGCTTTCTGCTTTTGCAGAAGACCTGAGTTGGTTCCCAGCTCCTATGTCAGGTGGCTCACAATCACTTGTAACTCCCGCTCCAGGGGATCCAACACCTCATCTGTCCTCTGAAAGCACCCTCACGTACACAGGCGCATGCACACCCACACAGGTACACATAAAAAAACATTAAAAACTAACCTGTAATTAATTAAAAGCATGGCAAATATTTACCTTTTATAGTTTTACATGCATGTGTGTGCATAAGTAAGCAGTAACTAAAATATTCACCAGAGTGCTCCACAGGAAGCCGATGTTGTGCCTCCTAGTCGCTGGAAGGGGAAGGCTCTGGAGGATGCTCGGAGATTCAGTTGTGTGGCCTTTTACTATCATTAATCAGGTTTGAAACGTTTCTTTCCTAGAGAGTTCCTAGCAGTAGCATTGCTTCTTTCACTCAGAAAGCTTTGTGATTTCCATTTCCATGGGTGCTAGAGTTCCAGAGCCTCCATCTGGAATCCCAGATGAGATAAGGTCTTTGCTCCCAGACTCCAGCCTCTTGAGCCAGCACGTCTGTCGATGGATCCGATATTCAGCCATGCAGTGCCAGGTCATGCTCTGTGCTTTTCTGCACTCCCATGTCATGGGCTGTGTGGTTTTGTTAGTCATAATCTGCTTACTCCGTTACTCTGAGACTTTACACATGTGACTCCATTTCAAAACCTATTAAAGTGCTGCCTCATTCTTTACATCCACCCAGCCATCCATGCCCCAACCCTTTTATTCACCCATTCAGTTATCCACCTACTTATCCATCTATCCACACTCCTATTTATTCATCGTGCTTGTTTACCCATTCACTCATCCACTCACCCAACATTTCATTCAGCCGTTCAGTTATGTATTCCCTCAGACACTATTCCATCCATCCATTTACCTGTCCAATTATCCATCCACCCACCATCCACCCACCCACCAGTCCATCCATCCATGCAACCACCCATTCATGCAACCACCCTTTCATTCAGTTATCTATCCACACCCCCACCATTTATCTGCCTACCTAACCATCTCTTTGACCTCTGCCCATTTATCGAGCACCTTTAGCATGCAAGTCATCTACAACTTACCTTAATTTTCCCTATTGTAAGTCATTGTACCTTCTGCAAGATCTCTGTATTGCTTTGTGTCTGTAATGGATTTTAGTCACATTAGCGTTTATCATCCTAGACTATACATTTTTAATGCTTTGTACGTACAGAAGCTCATTAAATATTGGCTGAAGAAATAAGTCTCAGGTTGTCTGTCCACAACACTGAGATCAATGTTAAGATGATAGTTCCGTCCTCATCACTTGACTCGGAATACTTAATATCTTTAACTCATCGTTGCACAATGTGCATGTACATACCAGGTTCCTGTATTTGTCCTGGTGAGGAAAGGAGGGACGGAGGGAGGGGCAAGGAAGGGGGTGGGTTGCATATCACATCTGTCTGTGGCCAGTCTCCTCTCACACTGGCTGAGAATCCAGACTCTATGCATCAGATGATCTTGCCTCTCTGGGGACTTTGCATTTAGTCTGAGAGGGAAGGAAGTGCCATGAAAAATTAGTAACTTGACAGAGAAGTGTGAGGTGTGGGCCAAGTGAGTAACGCCGCCATCATGACCCGAGATGGCCCGTAATGGAACAACTTGTTTTATGCTTGGCTGTATGAGACTGGTTTTTGAGGGATTCGTTCTTTTGCAAGAGGATCTGGGTCAGAATTATCATTTTATGTCAGATTGGGTTTCTGTAAATCTTTTTTTTTCACGATTCAATAAATGTTTAACAACATCTCTATTAAGCAAAAGCTCATGTACAGTTGCAGTTTTGAGAAATACATTCTGATACTACAGTCTTACATGGTGTGAGCCTCAAATAGCTCTCTGACCTGACACCAAGTGGGATTTCCCTTACACTCTTTCAGACAGGTGTCTGAATTCTCAGAACTGCGAACCTTCCTCACAGCCCTTGCAGGGCTTTCGTGGAATACGGCTTCTACGCTGACAGCGGCTGGCTCTATGTCTCCAGCCCTCAGGCTCAGGTTTGCTTGCATCACTGGGTTCTCCCCTATCCTGGCAGGCTGCTTGAAGGCTCTCCAAGTTGGAGGGGGTCTTTGTGTAGGCTCCCATCTTTACAGGACAGAGATCCCTCCTCTGCCTTCTGTCCTTGAACATTTCTGAGGGCAGGGAGTGCACTATTCCTCCTCCCTGATGCCCTTCATGTGTGAGGTTGGATGTCATAGGTGAGTGTATCTTGCTGTGGCTGTCAGGCCTCCTTGGTAGGCTCTGGATCTGCTCCCAGTTCCCAGTCTTTTGCGACGGGGAATTTGTCAAACCTTCCATTGCACCATGACATTATTGGAGCCCCGCCGTTCTCAGGATGAAGATCTTCGTGACTGGCAGGTGTCACTTAGTATTCTGGATGGCAAATAACAGAATTAAGTTTTGTCTGTCTGTGAGAGAGTATGAGAGGGAGTAGGAAATAGGGAGACAAGGTACAGGGCAAACATGGGGTGCCATGGACAAATTAAGGGTCAACCAGTCCTCTCTGCAGGAACTAGCACTGTGAGTTCAAGGTGTGACCTGGCTTTTCTGGGGCCCTCACAGCACCTCTGGTTGGGCCAGGTGGGACCTCACATCCCTTCCTGCTGGTTTTGTTCTGGCCGAAGATCAAAGGAGGAAAGCCTGGAGCAAGGCAGCACTTCTGCCATGGGTTAGAGCCCAGCAGATGTAACCCCTCAGCTTACAGCCAAGAAATTGACAGAAATTACAGACTTGTACTAAGTCCTACAATGTCTGTGTTCAATGATAGAACTCTGCGCACCAAAGAAGAAACCTTCACTTGTTTTCCTCCACTTTGCTCCCTGCTTCACACTCTGGCATGCATATTTTGTTGGCCAAGGAAGTGAATGTGAGTTAGTAATGGAAGCAGAGCCAGCTTGGCCCTGGCTGATAGGGCCCAGTGATTGCCTGACAAGTGGAAATGAGCTGCTTGAGGAGTGGGATTTCCAGGGATCAGGCAGTGCTCCCCCAGGACCATCAGCTGTGCACACTTCCAGACCTACCTCCTGAGTGGATCCCAAGGAGCACAGAACAGTGTGCTGGAGTTTAAACACTCACATGAGCCTCACAACTCTCGAAGCACACTATGTCCTATCTTTGCATTATAACCAGTGTGACAAAACTTTTGGGACCAGGACACCACTTTTGCCCCTTAGCCCGGACTCCCTTCATTCTTAGCTGGGTCCTTTCCTGGCCCAGGTCTGAGGCCCATACCTATTCCTACCTCAGTTTCTCCATCTGCACACCTTGCTACTAGACCCTGTGACTACACACCCCTTTCTTCTCAGGACCCCTCCCCAGGGATCTGTTCACCAGTTTGATGTACCAGTTGGGTCTTCATATGGGGTAGGCTAGAGTGCTGCCTTAGATTCTAGAAAGAGTTTGTTTGCCTAGTCTTGGCTGTCTACAGAAGATGAACATAAACGGTAGCCATTCCTTTTGCCAGTGGTGTTTTTGAAATGCCACAAGTATAAACACAGCCAGGCTTGAAGACCTTGCAGACGCGATGGATTCACAGCACAAGGGAAGTCATGGGCTGGCTGGCTGGAGACTTAATACCCATGTAGACCTGGATGGAATGTGTGGAAAGGCCTTAGAGGCTGATGTGCAAGTGTAGGACCGAAGGACCCAAAGGCAAGGCCTCTGCCAATCAGAACCCGTGTCCCCGGAGGCTGGGGAGCTGGACTCCAGGGGTACTGAGGTCAGCCTGGTTGGCAGGGGCAGTGCCTGGTATACTTGCCATTTGCCATACAGAAGAATATCTGCCCAGCTTGTCATATGGATGCTGACAGAGATGTGGCCCGAGTTTCTAGAGGAGTACTTTAGGGATCAGATAGTTTTGTGTTTAACTTGGTTTTGTATTCTGACAAGGTGGGTGTTTGTATTACCAGCCTTTACCAGTTTGGGGAATTTTCTTTCTCATGCCAATCTTAGTTGTCCAGTTCCAATCACAAATGGAGAATGGGGACCCATCTTTGTGGTATTTCCCCAACCCAACCTTTCTGAGAAGTAAGCCCGGCGGCACTTCTCCTCGGAGACACAGAGAATGTCATGCAATAGCCTACATCCTACCTCACTGCATCACTGTGGGAGGAAGCTTGGTCTTACAGAGACCAGCTCTGCCCTGAATTTGTTGTCTGTGTAGTTCCAGGCAGGCTCACCTGTCTCCCAGGGTTGTGAGGACGAGGAAACAGCCACAACTGAGTATCTTTCCTTCCTTGGGCAGTTGTTTGCACTGCCTGTGATGTCAGAGGCTGCAGGCTTAGTGTTTTTGAGAAGATACCTGGAGATCAACAAGCTGACCATTCTTTCCAGTGAGCCTGTGGCTTCCACCTCCCTCTTCCACTCTGGAGACTCCATCCCAGCCCGGAAGTGTGGTGGTAGGGCTGGACTTGGAGGATCACCAGCTAGAACACTCAGACTTAGAGATGAATCCGGTTTTCCTGATTAAGATCTCAACACCAAAAGCATCCATTTCACAAGGGACCACTCTAACTTCAAAGCAAAACAAAAACAGACGAACAACAATAGGAAAACAGATCTGACCACCTTATACAAAATGCAGGCTGGACTGGGGAGAACGGAAGTATGCACCTAGAAATATGTTAGTGATGCAACCACTAGGTGGGCCTATGCCATAGGGAAGGCATTGTCACCTTATATTTACACTGTGCCTTGTGAGGAGGGAGGAGCCACAGGCTGGTAGAACTGGGTTGTCTTTGTGAATCCATGGAGGAGCTCTTGGCCCTCAGCACATGTGAGCACTTGTTCAAGGCTCCATGTTCAGATCTGAAGAACTCTTAGTTCATGGGTACTTTATGTGGAAGACAGAAGACACTGCCATTCTAGGGAATCCTCCAGCCCTCTGATCTAGGGAAACAGGATTCTCCCAGTAGACTTTTATCTGCCATACAGATGCCTCTCTCTCTCTCTTTCTCTCTCTCTCTCTCTCTCTCTCTCTCTCTTTCTCTCTCTCTCTCTCTCTCTCTCTCTCTCTCTCTCTCTCTCTCTCTCTGTGTGTGTGTGTCTGTGTGTGTGTATGCATATGCATACACATATACTGAGCTGCTTGTACAATGAATATGTCACCATTTCTTGGCTGAATCATGAGGTAGGCAGGATCTCCTCTGGGAGGCCTTTTCTGGACCTTATAGCTAGAACATGCCTGCTCCTTTACCAGTCAGCTAGTGTCTCCCATTGGTCAGTGAGCAGCAGGGGCCAGTCACATCTCATTCCCCATTGTGTGTCTACAGTACCCAGGACCCAGTGGGCTCTCACTCTCTATTGACACAGTCTCTGCTGATGTGACAAAATCAGAGAGAGATATGTCTCATGGAAATGCTTAACTGGAATAGAGTTTAGATTTGCCTCCATTCACAGATTCCTACCATGTTTCTCTGGACTTCGTGGATGGTATCAACACTATGGTACATGCCTAGTACATATTTATATTCCCTTTCTCTCTCTCTCTCTCTCTCTCTCTCTCTCTCTCTCTCTCTCTCTCTCTCTCTCTCACACACACACACACACACACACACACACACACACACACACACATATCCCTGACTTTCTGATGCCTAGCCCATCTGCGTGGTTCCCTGAGCTCAGTAATCACTCTGGCCTTGACCCTTGCTGCTTAGTCTTCTACGAGCATGGTCCCCCTGCATCCAGGACTCAGCTGGGTCTCAGCTACCCGTTCCCCTCCCCAGTCTTCTAGCCCCATCTTCTTAAGTATTCTCTGCATTGTCATTGTTCACACCTCTCCTGGGTCTTTCATTTCTCCCTGGGAACACTGAAGGCTCTCAGAATGTAAGTAAAGTAACTGAATAAGTGGGGCCCTAGACACGAAATCCTGTGTGAGTTAAGGAAATTACCACAGGGCCTAGGTAGTCTCCTCTCTGGGAGGCGATCTTGCAGCTGGCGGCTGTATCACAGAGATCATGGAGAACAGCCTACTCCTTGAGAAAGCAAATTTTCAGTAATTTTCCTTAACTGAGAGTTTACACGTATGTCCCGTTCATAGACCTTTCCTCCGAGCCTCCCAAACTGCCCTGTGAACTGTGCTAGGATGGTGCCTCTCCTGTAGTATAATGGTACATACACACACAGTTACTATCTCAAGTCTGCTGTCCCTGGTTGCAGTTGAGGAAACAAAAAGTTTCAGAAGCATTGGCAGCAATGTATACTAGGTCGCACAGCTGGAAGGGTCACATAACTGGAAGGTCCCACAGCTGGAAGGGTCCCACAGCTAGAAGGTCACAGAGCTGGAAGGTCACAGAGCTGGAAGGGTCACACAGCTGGAAGGTCACACAGCTGGAAGGGTCACACAGCTAGAAGGTCACACAGCTGGAAGGGTCACACAGCTGGAAGGGTCACACAGCTGGAAGGTCACACAGCTGGAAGGGTCACACAGCTGGAAGGTCACAGCTGGTAGGTCACACAGCTGGTAGGTCACACAGCTGGAAGGTCACACAGCTGGAAGTGGCAGATTTGGGGGCTGAATCTCACCAACCAGTCTGTTCCTTATTCATTCACGACTCTCCATGTCACAGGCTGTGCTTCACCTTGCACTAAATTCTCCCTTCCTGTAGTCCCCAAGGAAGGTCATGAAAACACTTCCCATTTGCCATGGGCCCATTATTTTTGTTTTAAATGTAGAATACAAGTTCAGCCTACTATCCGTTCAACTAAGAAGTTCCACAGCACTGAGTGCTGTGCTAAGGTATCACTGTCCTAGTGTGTAGTTTGGAAGTTGGCTCTAACAATAGTCTGTCTCATTAGTGAGATGCTAA
The DNA here is from genome assembly GCA_028551405.1 of Uromys caudimaculatus. Lineage (NCBI taxonomy): Eukaryota > Metazoa > Chordata > Mammalia > Rodentia > Muridae > Uromys > Uromys caudimaculatus. Next base: position 54,975,720 of record CM052708.1, on the reverse strand, counting down.
GACTGCATCGAGAAGGCAGATTGGCAATCCTTTAGGTTGGTTTGGCTAAAAGTATGGAAAATGCAGTTCCTAGTCAGCCAGAGAAGGAAACTGGATAATATCACATAACAAGAAGTTACCACAGTGACACCAGAATTGGTTAATTTGGTAGCTCAATGTTGACATCAGAGACAAAGGCTCCTTCCATCTTTTTTGCTCTGCCACCCCTAGAATGCCATGCAGGCTCCCCTAGTGTGTCTTCTTGAGATGTAACAATGATGAGATGATGTGGGGGGATCTTCCCTGCCCCTGTAAGGAGGAAGCATTCACAGGCCTCTCCTCAGTGGGCATCTACCACATCTGCCTGTCTAGACTCAATCCTATTTTGAGTTTAGGGTGAGCTCCTGGGAAGAGAAATGGGGTCTCTGGGATTGTTGGAAGCAAATTAGAGTTTGCCTACTTGGTCAGTCCCTTTTTCCAAGGGGGAAAGGTGAAGATCAAATCTCTTTAAGCAAGGAAGCAGGGGAGGAGTGGCTATGGGTTGTGGACTTGTATGAGCCCCCAAAGTGCCCTTCACTGAGACAGTTATCAGTGCCTCTCTCGGGGTAGAGTTAATGGGCTCAGTGCTGAAGAGTGTTCATAACACTCGGGGATTATGGGCACGAGAGAGACAAGCTATGCAGGGAGACTTCTAGAGAATGTACCACATTAGAGGTGTGTGGGTGATAGGCCAACTTTCATGAAACTGGCAGTGCAGCCATTCCCTGGAGATCCCCCAAAGAAGGGCACAGGTGATCCCTGTGGGGCAGCACTGGCCAGGTGACCTCCAGGGCCTCTCTTCTGTTGCAGCTGCTTCTGGAGTTAATTCTCTTCAGAGGATGCTGGCAGCAGATACAGCACTGCCTCCATCAGTAGCAGAGCAAGTGACCATGCTTGTTTTTATTTGAAGTTTCTCCTTTCACTAGAGAGCCAGAAGAATCTAGCAAAGAGTTACAATCAGTGGGGTTCCAGAGACCTGAATTAGATTTGGGCCCCAACTGGGGAGTGGCTTTGTAGCTGAGGCAAGTCACTTAACCTAAACACGTCTCTTTCTAGTGTGCAGGACTCAACTTATTGGCATCGAAAGCTTTCTGTTCTCTCTGACATTTTAGACTGGCTGGTCCAGGGTTTGCTCTTGCCCTCACATGGGCTGGGCAGGCTGTAATGTTATCCCATTGGGGGGCCTTGCTGTGGCTCAGTAATCAACAACAAGGGACAGTTTCGATCAACCCCTCAACTTAAAGCCCACTACAGCCATAGACTACTATTAATAGATAACACAGCTATCACTGTTTGAAAACCTACTATGTGCTGGACACTCCTGTAGCCAGGGCTTCTGAGTTCACCTGTGTTCCCCTACAGTGAGGTTTTCCTTTCTTAATTAATTAAGTTAACATTTAAAGGACAACCCATAAGCCATGGAGACAGTATATTCACAAGAGTGGGGAATCAGTGATCTGAATTCTCATTTTTGAAAAATATTTTTAAGCACACATTGACTTTCCATCCTAGTCTTCAATGAGTGTACTGGGGTGCCTGTCAAAGCTGTGAGATACCTTCAGGGAATCCAGGCCACTTTCCGAAGAGAAGACATATGCTTTCACTGGATGTTCAAACCCTAGGTGGTGACTTCAGTGACCATATGACTCTGATGTGGATTCCTAGGGCTTGCTTGCAGGCAGGCAGACTCTGAGGGTTTAACATACGATGAACATCTACATACCAACCAGTCAAGTAGTGTGAAGCAGCAGATGTATGAAGGTCATTCTGGAAAGTGCCAGGCTGTGGCAGGTCCACAGAGCAGAAGGGAGACCTTTGAGAGAGGTTAGGGAACAGGGAGTTGGATGAGCATACTCCAAGAAGCTGTCCTCTGGATGCTTTGGCTATGAGCTGAAGTGTGTAGGGGGAGGAGACTGGCAATCCAGAGACCAGTGCTGTCCCCTGTTCCATGCTGATGGTCCACAGGCAAGACTTCCAAGGCATGGGCTATAGGGCCTTCTACACACCAGCTTGTCACCCTGGCCAGCCAAGTTTGGACAGAAGGGAGGCATTACTAGTAGCTCTAACCTCTGATAAGTTTTTTTTTTTTTTTTTTTTTGCTTGAGGCTCAGGGCAGTGGTTACCCACTGCAGCGACCCCATTCCCTACCACCATTCACTCACGTCTCTCCTGTCCTAACCAACATTATTTACCTCTGAAGGTGTTTTGTAATCCTGTCTATGAAATATGGAAACCCAACTCTTCCTAGAGTTATCAGGTTGACACAAAGACTAATTGGTGTCCCCTCCGAGTCTCTTCCTATCTCCCACCTTTGCTCCTTACAAGTGACTGCTTAGCCCTCCCTGTAGAGGGTTCTGTGTTCCTGGGAACTGCCATACAGAACAGGCACACCTGCTGAAGAGAGATTGAATGTGCTCTGTTACTAGTGACAAGTCATGGCTCCCTGCCCTTAGTAGCTCTCAATGGAGCTCAGGGGATGCAGCAAGTGCTGGCACTAATTGAGTTTTGTGAAGACTGGCCTGGGACAAAAGGACGGAGAGTTGGAGGGGGTCAGAAAGGAGGATGGTGAAGTTATTAGGGGGTTAGAGAAGGCGAGGGAAAGGCCGTCCAGGTGGAATGAAGAGCTGGGAGTGAGAGTCAGAGCAGGTTCCTACTGGGGCAGGCAGCAATGGATCCTTTGAGACTGGGAAGGTTGACTGTACCCCACAGAGAGGTTCCATTATTCTGAAACTCACTCTGTCTAGATCACATCCAGTCTTATGAGCTGACAAGCTACAGATGTGTGAAGGACTCAAGTTCCCCCACTGAATGTGCAGAACTTCTCCTTTCCCTTATGGCTGGCAGTGGGCCCAGCACCCACAGAGTGGAGAAGCTTCTTCGAGCCTCAGAGAAAGCTAGAATGTTGCTAGCAAGCGCCTCTTCATAGCAGGGAGTAAAATAGATCCCACACAATAATGCTGGAAGTGAGTGAAGCCCGAGAGCTGATTTCAGACTTGGACTGAATGAGGCACAGGCAGGCTGGTGGGTGGAGCTCTAAATATACACCTTAATCTCATCATTAGGATGGGGAAGATGTTTCATTAGCGTTAGGTGCTATGTAAATACGAAGCACTTTCTGAATAAATATTTGCCTTTCCATCTCCCCTTCCAGAATTAGGATATGCTCTACGGAAAATAGCGCAATTCATAGAGACAGGAGAGTTGTATTTTGAGAGCGTTATTTTAAAATGGCAATGTAAAATATAGCTGAATTCTGGGAGCCTGCCTGAAAATAAGCCACTGGCTTCTGTGTGCACAGGAAAGCCACGAGTGGCTGAGATTGCCCATGGTGCATCTGTTCCCACCACTGAGAGGCTGTCCACACGTGGTGCTCAGACCAGATCTCAGCTCCTTGGGTTTGGAAAATATTGAAGGCCGAGAATAAAGTGTAGCAATGAACACAGATTGTGGGTGGACAAAACTGGAAGGAGTCAGATCTGGAAGCTATCTGGGGATTGCAGTGTAGTGTGTGTTTGTGTGCTTGGAGGGATGTACCCAAGGCCGTGTAGTAGATAAGGCAGAGGCCAGGAGAACCACCCTTGGGAGCTGCTCTCTCTGGACTTCTCCACTTGGCTTTTGTTTTTCTTTTCTCTTCCCCTCTTCCCTTCCCCATCCTCTAATTTCTTTCATTCTTCTCCCCCTTCCTCTATTTTCCTTCTTTCCTTCTGCTCCCCCTCTATCTTTCTCTTTCTCTTATGTAGCCCAGGCTGGCCTCAAACTCACTTTGTAGCCAAGAATGAACTTGGATTTCTGAGTCTCCCCCCTCCATGCCCTGAGTTCTGGGATTACAGGTGTACACTGCTATGCATGCTTTACAGGGTGCTGGGTATTGAACCCAGGTCTTCCTGCATGTTAAGCAGGCAGTATACCAAACTGACCTACATCTCCAGCCCCATTGACTTTTATTTTAAAAATAACACAATATGATAGACGATTAAAAAAAAAAGAAAGAAACATAATTTCAGCCATTGAGGACTTTAGTTATAATTTCTGCATTCCCTTACAAATAATTTAAAATTTGTCATTGTAACCACAATGGGTATAAACTTCTGTGTTCAGATCACTTTCTTACATGGTTGTGTTTTTTGTAATCACTGGGTCTGGGTTTCTTTGCTTATTTGGTTGATTAATATTGATTAAGACAGGGTCTTTGTAGCCCAAGCTGCCCTAGAACTCCCTCTGTTTCCCAGGTTGGACATGAACTCTCAGCAATCCTCCTGTCTCAGTTTTCTGGGTGTTGTGCTAATAGTTGTGAACCCCTCCCCTGGCTCCTGGTCACTTCTGTGACAGCTTGCCGGAGTCTTCATGTGAGGTGGGGAGGTCATTTATCAGAGCTGTTTACTGGAGTCCAAGAGTGAGAGGGGAATGTTTGGTCACTCCTGCAGGCGGTTAACTCGCCCCTCTCGGGATCTCCCAGTGATGTGCTTAGCCACTGTCCACTGCAGCACCAAATGACTGTGAAGATCCAAGTGTATCATTTGTGGCTCCACAACTCCTCAAAGGTGCAGGATCGAGTGAGGATTGTCTTCTTGCCCTTGGTCTCCAGCAAACTGCTCTGCCAGTTGATCTCCCTATCACAGGATCAGAAATCCAAGTTCATTCTTGGCTACAAATTGAGTTCGAGGCCAGCCTGGGCCTTGTAAAAGAAATAGAGAAAGAAAGAAAATGTCAGCTGTCAGAACACAGGAGGGAGGAGAGGTACACAGGATATAGGAAAGAGTCTGGGCTGAAGGTAGTTCCATTACTGGCTTGTCTGAACTTGCTGGCATGGGAGTTTCTTGAAAGGGTACAGCCCCAGGAGAGGAAGTGAGGCTGATACATTTAATTTCTCCATTAAAGTTACTTAAATGCCCACATTTTGATGTGTGATCAAATCATATCTGAAAGATGCTGGGCCAAATCTATTCCTGATGAACTGCTGTACAGATAATGGAAATCATTTCAATAAAAGTCTTATTCATGCTAAGACCTTAATCAAGAGATAACCTATTTGACACTGGATCACAGAGGGTGTGTAATTCTGCCCTGGTGGAAATAGATTTATCCCATTTGGGGGTCAGGCCAGAGTTAAAGTCTGTCTGCGGATTTCTCCAGTACCTTTTGTTTTTAGTGGGAGTAGCTTTCTCTGTGTGCCTTTAATGCTTACTTCATCATATTTTCCCCAATGCATGGTCTGCTTTTCATCAAAACTGCCATTTTTAAGTCAGATAACCCAGAGAGCTAGCGGCTGCCTCTCTGAGCCCTCTAGATGAGCAGAAAGCTGCTGACGCATGAAGGTCACGGTTCTGCCTTTACTTAGAGTATTAGCTACTTCTCTCTCCACTGTGACATAATACTTGACATACATCATGGGGTAGGGGTGTTGGCTCACAACCCCAGAGGTTATCAGTCCCTTGTGAAGCACAGCTGCTGAGAGCAGATCTGTCCCTGGCCTCTGTCCACTGCAGCACCACCTGGTGGGAGCATGGGCACAGGCTTGTTGTAACTCTCCATTTTCTCATTCAGAGTATCCCAGCCCTGCCAGGCGGGTCCCACAACCTCCCAAGCAGCTGAGGACCAGATGTTCTGATTCAGCCACAGCACCCAGAGCTTTGCACCGAAGCACTTTGTCCCTGATGGCCACGGGCTGCCAAGTTTCTTCGCAATCATTTGTCCTTGACATGCCTGGTACCTGTGTTGTATATCATACCTATGTTATTCTGTGGTCCTCAGGTTCCTTCTGTGTAAAATGAGAGTGCCTGTAGCTTCTACTCTCCTTTCCAAACTGATTGCTAGTCAAACAGGGAGACAGTGCCTAGCAAAACCCATGTGGGGTAAAAAGTTCAGTCGGACCTGGAAGTCTCAGGTTGACGTTCTTCCTGAGGTCATGTCTTTCTAACCATTTCTTCTTACACACAGGGGCTTTCAGCCTTCTCCCAGTTTACTTCCCCACACAAGATGTGTGCTTATGAGACCAACTGGACAGAAGCAGGCTAAGCAGATGGTTCTGAAGACTAACTACTAGCTGGAGGGGGGAGGGGTTGCCATAACAACAAGTTAGGGAGAGACTCAAAGCAGTGACAAGAGTTGACATCTCTGAAGTTTTGAGAATTCTGCTCTACTGTTTAGAAAATGAGATGAGAGGGACAGAGTAATGTAATTGCCAAAGTGACCCCAACAATTATATCTGATCTCTTGTAATATAGGATGATTTTCTCTCTCTTTGTTTCCTCCAAAAATGTATTTAAAAAAAAAAAAAAAAGAAAAAAACCGAAGAGTCAGGTACCCCTGGCACATGCTGTAACTTGGGACAAGCAGTGTGAGAAGATATTTCCTCCTGGAAGTTTTCTGAGAGGCTACTTGGTCATAAAGACACAAGTGACTGAAAAAGCTCAGGATTTTTAACCGAAAAAAAGAATAAGAACAAAGTCCTCAGTTTAAGGGGGCTTGGGGAGATGGCTCAGTGGTTAAAGCAAGTGCCACTCAAGCACAAAGGCTGGAGGTCGAATGCCCAGAACCCACATAAAATGCCGGCTGGGTGGGATAGCCTTTCTGTAATTCCAGCCACAGGGGGAGGAGACGGGATCCCGTGAGGAAGCAGGCTAGTGAGAGCAGCCATATCAGTGAGCTCTGGGTCTGGCCTCAGGAAAACCTGACTGGATGAATAAGGTAGAAGGATGACTGAGAATTGTTTCTAAGCATCAACCTTGGGCCTCCACATGCACAGGCACCTGACTGCATATGCACACATGTTCACACACATACAAACGCGTGCACGTGCGCGCATGCGCACGCACGCACACACACACACACACACACACTATATATATATATATATATATATATATATATATATATATATATATATATATATTTGAGAAGATGGAGAGACGAGAAGTAAAATGCTGGATTTAAATAGGTTTCCCCCCTCCTTGTAGTGGGGAGGAATGTCTGCAAACAGGCACCCATAAAGGGTAGTGCTCTCAAATGTTCATTTTTCTTCTTCAAGGGGTTTGAGGACTTTCTGTAATTATGTATTCTTCTCCTTTCCTTCTCCAGTTCTGGGGACTGAACCCACAGCCTTGAGCTTACTAGACAAGCACTCTACTGTGGAACTAAATTTCCATCCTGTTTTTTTTTTCCTAGACAGGGTTTCTCTGTGTAGCCCTAGCTGTCCTGGAACTCATCCTGTTTTTAAAAAACGGTGCATCGTGCTGTGAGGTAGCAGTGGGCTGGGCACTGGCTCCCCACCACAATGCCATTGTTCCTTTGCTACAAAGTTACAAGGCGTTTTCAAAATAAACCAATTGTCTACCTTTTCTTTCACCCCTCCTCCTGGAACCAGCCACATTTTCTCCATCAAGGAGTGCCCAGAGGTGTTGTGGTGTAGGTTTCCAGACTATTTGATGTGACTATCCTCAGTTCCTCTTACATACAGATTGTCCTGAAGATGGTACCCATGGATTAGTGGTCTACAACTGGCCTTACTGATTTCAGTCAGAAGTCGATCTCTGCTTCCTTCCTGTTAAAAGTCACACTTTTTTGAGTCTGTTGTTTGACAAGTGAATGTACCCAGGTGTGGCCATGTTGCTATTTAGTTGGATGTGGCACCTTCCATCCATCCAATGAATGTGTTTCCTTTTGTCCCGTTGGCAAGCACATAGAATGAAGAACTGTATGTGGTGGCACCCGCCTTGCTGAGGCCCATTTTTCTTTCTTGGCTTTTCTGCCTAGGAGGCAGAAAGCCTTCTGGGTCTTTGTGTCCATTCCTTGCTTCTAAAGGACAGGTGAGGCTTTCACAATCTGCCAGGGTCCTGCGTCCTGGTCTGGCTCTCTGGCACCTCCATTAGAGGTCTTGGAGTAACCTACAAGCTGGGTGATCTGACCATCAGATAGTGTGTTTCGCTGTCACCCCATCTATGAGAATGGACTACTTGAGGACAAGCCATCAGTCACCCTCAGCAAGCTGTCTTTCACCATGGGCTTGCTGTCTACTTTGAGCTCTTGGGTAATATTGACTGGCAGGCATTTCATCTTCCTGTCTTAATTTTTTCATGTCAGGAACCTTCTTGTAAGCTCTCCAAGACAGTGGCCAGGTGCCCCTTGTAGACTTGCCCCCTGTTGTCTTGGGCAGCCTCTGTTTAGTGCTCACCACTTATGGGTCAAGACACCTAGGTCTGGTGAAGGATGCCTTGAAAGATGCCAGAGACCCTGTTTGAAGGTCTGATGTTTCTATCTTTTCCTTAGATCTCAAAGAGCCATAGCTCATGGGACCCATGGAGCCCTCCCTCTGATGGAGTTGGGACTATATTGGGATACTGGGGAGACATGGGAAGAAGGGCACAGTCACTCTAGTTTGTATCATGGAACAAGTACTAAAAGCTCTGTGGCCTAGGACAATGCATTTGGGCCTCATTTTATTATCTGTAAAATGGTGACAATCACTCAGTCTCCGGTGCTGATGGTCATCGGTGACATTGATGAAGATTCATGACTGAGATTAAGACATTCAGTAAGTGTGTGTGTGTGTGTGTGTGTGTGTGTGTGTGTGTGTGTGTATGTTCCTTTCCCTCTGGAGTTCCTTCCCTGCCCTATCCTTCCAAACGAAAACAGGTCTGTCTTCCCAGTAGACTCAGTGTGATCCAATGAATCCTCATGTAATGAGCCAGGAATGATTGTGGTGTTCCCCAGATGACTCCAGCAGCACACTGGTCTAAGGCAGTTTGGGGTCAAGCTTAAGACCAACTTGAGGTTCTTCCATTGGTGAGTCATTGTTTCCTCCCATCCAACCCACTGGTCCCTTATTGTACCTCAGGTCCTACTTAGGCCACATAGATGACCACTGGAGGGCTGCTCCTAGGCTCTACTTTGTCTTTCATGTCTCCTAGGGTCCCAGTTCTGAGGAGCATGTGAGGGGTTTCCCCCTCCTACAGCTGTAGCGGCAGCCTGCACTCATGCTGACACAGACTGGAGTGGTTGCCATGGGGACCAGGATCTGTGCCCAGATGCATTCTCTGAGCTGAGAAGACATGATGGGACTCCTCCCCAGAGAGATGGGGGTTTTACTTTCTAGAGGGAATGGAGAGAAAGAACCACAGGCTCCTTGCCTGGCTTTCCTAGTCTGACCTTGAAAGTCCCCTCCTCCAGGAGATTCACGGCCTGTGTCTAGGGCTCTTGTATATGATGTGTATCCGCTCAAAGTCACCGTCTTCCCAATAGGCGCTCCCACTCTTGACTGCAGTGCAGCTGGAGAGGCACTGTTCTTTCAGAACCGCTATCCATTGCCCCAAATGCGTGGGGCCACATATAAGGGAGGAAACCTTATTGATTATTCATCAGCACTAGGTCTTCCCCAGGTCCAAGATTCCATTTGACCTTGTGGCAGTCCCCAACAGGCAACCTGTACTTCCTGGATGGTGTGGGAAAAAATGAAGTGGCTCCCCAGGAAAGGAGACATTCACAGAGACAAGTGGGACCCCAAAGACACTGCACCCAGAAGCATGCTTATGCTTCCCAGCAGCTGGGGACTTCTCTCCGTGTTGGGATAGATGAAAGGAGATGATCAGACTATTACTGCTGATAAATGCCAGCCTTTCTCATCCTGGTAGTTGGTACTTAAGGTTACAATAGGCTTAAGACACCTGGCTTTCTATCTGTCCTGTGATGCAGAGATGGGCAGTCTGTACCATCTGGGTACTAGCTGGATGTCTCTGGACTCCTCCTGTGCTTCCCTCAGTTTCCACAGGCTATCTCCCCCGAACTAGGCACTTGGCTAGAAGTAATGAATAGTAGGCTAGTTTATGGGTTAGAAAGCTGGAACTAAGAGACAAAGGTCAAGTGACCACTTGCTACACAGTTTCTTATCTAACCCTTTTTAGTGACTCCTGGCTTCATCCAGCCTCAGTGAATGGTACAGCAATCTGGTAGACCAGAAGGTACAGGTTCAAGTCGCTCAGAAATTTCAAAAGCTATAAATACGGTAAAACACATGTAGCATGGAATTTGCCATCTGCAGTGTTTGAAGTGTACCAGTCAATTGTCTCGCTTACATAAATACTGTGCCGGCGACACCTTCATCTATCTCTAAGACTGTTAATCTCCCAAAACTCTAACTCGGAGCCCATTAATCAGCATTTACCTGATACTCTTTCTCCTTGCCCTTGGGAGCCCCACACTGCTTCCTGTGATGCAACTGCCCCAGAGACCACGTTCAATTAGTCACTATTTGTTCTCTTATGAGTTGCTTATTTCTCTGTATAATGTCTTCTGGGTTCCTCCATGTGGCAACACATATCAGATATCCACCTTCTTTAAGACTGGATAATAGACCACAGTATAAAGACCCCATTCTGATTACTCAGCTGTTGATGGATAGTTGAGTTGGTCTCATGTTTTGGCTCTGTTGTGACTCAAACTTTAGGGAGCATGGGTGTGTAAATATCTTCTCAAGATCAAATCACTTTTTAAAATGAATAAATTGAGAACAACAACACTTGGCCTACCTCCTAGGATTGTTGTGATAATGGGTGCAAGTGCTTTGGGAAGGGCTGGATTTCAGAGCATCTCTATTATTAGCCTTGCTGGGAAGACTCAGTTTTCTCCAAGGGGAATCAGCCTACCCATAGACTGTTGCTTGGGACACCTTCCTTAACACCCTGCCCCGGGCGAAGCTTCACATGCAGAGGAGGAGACTAATTAAAACACTAGTAAAATATTAGTAAAAGGTGAGTAAACTCAAGTCTATGTTCTTTGTGTCAAGGTTATCGGTTAGAATTCTCAAAGGAACACACACACAGGCATGCGGATGTATACAAGAACATACAGGGAGCCACACACCCAGATGTACACACATGAATATACATGAAGATATGTACTCATACATGTACGTGCACATATGCACATGAAGATATGTATTTAAGGATTGACTTACATGACTGGACGCCAAGAAGTGAGCGTGATGTGCCTTCTGAAGTTGGAGAACCAAAAAAATCCAGTTTGGATAGCATTTGGCCTGAGTCTAAGATGTGAGACTCAGGACCATTGATGGTCAGGTGCAGGAGTAGGTGGAGGTCCTGGCTTAGTCATAGAATGAACTTGGCTTTGTTTCCCCGTTTGTTTTACTGGAGTACTTCCTGCCTTGGAGAGTCTCCCAGTGTGTTGTGAAGAAAGATCTTTCTGCACTCTGCTTCTTCAAATATGAGTCCCTTCCAAAACATTCCCTCTCACAAACTCAGAATTAACATGTAGCCATCAGTCACGTGGGTACCCCTCAGTCCACCCTAGAGATACAGTGATTAACCTTTGCACTCAACCTCTGTCTTCTTCCTTAACACAACCAATCAAGAAATGTCAACTCTAGTTTCTCATCAGGGGGCCTGTGGCTTGTAAAGGGGACCCACCTTTTTCGTAACGCGTTCAGACTATAATAGGACTTCTGTGCCTTCCAATCCATACACTTCAGGTCTTTGTTTCCCCCTCCACTTCCGTTGTGCCTCAGCTTCCAGCAGTGGTGCCACCAGCCCAGTCTTGTGAGCCCCTTAGAGCCACTCAGGAACCCCAGGGTGGTTCAGATACCCCAATACAGTTGCTCCCAGTGCTCTGCCTGTGCCTCCTTTATCCTGGACCTCCACACTGCAGCTTCTTATTCTGCCATAGACACAGCTTCCCCAGACACTCTGGAGGCTGCTTCAGTTTGCAGTTGTTCAGACTCTCCTCACTAGGCCTGCATGCAGCCTCTACTTTGTAATCTCTTCCTGAGGCCCAGTTCCTACAGCTCTGCTTCCCATCCTACTTGGCCATCAGTGTGCCTGCTCCCTTCCCTGATCTGGGAGCTTCCGGGAGCAGGGCAGGTGGCTTGGGCACATACCAAGTACTCACAGGACATTTGTTGATGGAGTGATGATCTCCCCATTTTACACACACACACACACACACACACACACACACACACACACACACACACACACACACCATTTGGGGGGCCATCATTTCCATTTCTTCTTTGTCTCCCATGTCCGACTGAGCACCTGGTGTATGACAAGAACCTAGAAAATGGTTGTTTAGATAGATGAATGAATGAATGAATGAATGAATGAATGAATGATGAGCCTGAAGGTTCTGTGAGCTCCAGGTGGGTAGTTCTGTGAGTAGATACTACTGGCACATTATCATAATCACTTAGAAGTTACCATAGTGACTTCCATGTGCATGGGGCTGTGGGGGGGAGCTCTCTAGATGAGGGAGCCTGAGGTGGGAGAAAGCACTAAAGCAAAGGGGAGAGCCTGAATAGAGCTCCCAGAGCTGTATGTGCACCGGCTTCTCTCCTATGTCTCCTGGGACTGAGCACAGCCTCCTTGCTGTGGTCATGACCCTCAGAGGGAGGACATTTGAAAACATACCTTAGCTCCCCTTTCCCCAAGGATATCTAAGGCTGCTGCTTTTAAGAGTCTTGCCTTCTTGCCTTAAGGTCATGAACAACCAAAAACTTGCAATTCTAGTCTTCCATGGTATCCCCAAACCATGGAAACCCCAGCCATCTTTCTCAAACCAGCCATACAGACCACTGGGTGTCTGCCATGTCTTCTTTGTTTTCTGGCAGCATTCTGTAACCTATTGCTTGGTTCCTTAGCCCACTGAGAGGCAGCAGAGCCCTGGGATATTAGCCTCTGCCCACTGGAGCCTCCTCTAGGGTTGTCACACTCCCCATGGAATTCCACATTCCACTCTGGTTCCTCTGAGTCCACCAAAGGCTCCCCAGCTACTTCTTGGCAAGACTTGCTACTTCTTAATCATTTCTCTCAACCTGTGACTGAACTGTGTGCAGTGTGGATATCAGAACCTAATGCATCTTTTAATTCTCTATTATTGATGGAAATTTTGGGTCTGGAAAGCAAAACTGGCTTTGGGATTGATTTCCATCAGTTTAATTCAACTTCAGTATCGATCAGTGCCCGTGGTACAGTGGAAGGTCTGCGCTGTTGCGGGTGAACAATGCATGCATGCCATTACAGGCTGTTTGAGGTTCATCCCAGGAAGCATTGTGGCCTTAGGGCACATCCCACTCTCCCTTTCACCACAGTCCTTAATTACTGAGCCTCTCCTCAGGTTGGCGTGTGAGACCTCCAAGAGTGGGATATGCCTCCAAAATAATTCTCTGCCTCCCACAGAGTCAACTCCATGTCTAGCATGGAAGTGACCTTCATTCACTATGACTAATGCAGCTTTAGAGCTCATTGGAGCCTTGGGTCTGCCAGAGAAGACAACACACATATACATGAATGCCATAGCACCATGGCTTGAGGATCCTGGATGGCAGGCTAGTGGACAGTTGTCCCTTCCAGTTTCATACTGTGTTGATTGTGTGCTGCTTTACCCTGTGGGGCCAACTCTGGTAGGCATACTTTGGCATGATCCAGATATTCTGACTATTGTCATCTTCCTATCATGACTCGTGTATTCTTACCTGGTAGGTGTGGCTTGTGCTTCCTTCACTCAGTGGGGAGATGGGCTAGTGTATAGATTTTTCTTCCTCACTCCACTCCAAGTGAGACTGTGGTACTCTTGCCTCCCTCCATGTGAGATATATGTCTTTGGGTAAGTCCCAAACCTCTATGGTAGCCTCCAGACCCTGATGAAATGCCGCTGTGGGGAGAGCAGGCTTTTTGCGTCTCCAGTATTACTAGATCAGAAGGAGGCATGAGCGTGAGAGAGTGATACCAACGTGAAGGCTGTTTATTAGCACTAATGCTGGCTGACTGGGTGTCAGAGAGCTGGCTAGATATGAGGCCAACAAAGAACTTACAGATTCTGGGGAAATATGTTCTGGGCTCAAACATTTAGCTCTCAAATTGGCTTTTTGGACAGAGTGGTTTTAAAAACCAGGCACTTCTCTGTATCTTGACAGACTGTTTCTGTCTTAGTCTTTTACTTGATTTCAAGGGGATTTTTTTCAGGTGTATAGGGGGAAATGTATGATTTTTCTGGTCCAATTTCTTGGGAAAATATGTATATGGAGTAGACACAGTGTTGATAGAGGCAGTATGGATACTCTGTCATGTTAATGAAGAGAGCATGCGCATGGGTCTCTCCCCAAGCACTGGGCCGTGTACCACTCTGCCCTTGTAATACATTGCCCTTGTGGTCTCCTATAACAAGCGCTGTTGTCCAGGAGCCTTCGCCAGCCTTCATTTCTGCCCTTCTAGTCCTGGAGGCTGGAAGTCCAAGCTCAGGGTATGCACAGGTTCGCCTCTCTCACTGGCTTGTAGACAATGTCTTCTTCCATGCTCTCTCGTGGCCTTCGTGTGTTGTGTGTGTGTCCCTATCACAGTCACTTCTTACAAGAACACAGGCAGATTGGGATTGTTTTCCTTGTAAGATTTTCTTTTGAGGGTGGACAGAAGGCCTGGTAGACAAGAGCACTTGCTTTTGCAAAAACCTGGAGTTCAGTTACCAGCACCCACATCTGGCAGCTCAGATGGCCTATAACTTAAGGGGATATGATGTGGTCTTATGGAATCCATGGGCTTCCAGTACCTGTACACAGGCACATACATGTACATGCATAAAAAGTGGAATATATAAATATATATATACACATATATATTTAATACACACACACACATATATAAAGATTTTCATAAGAATATTAATGTCAAAAGCTAACCTTCCTGTGAGGGTGGGCTACAGCATAGGTACTACACACTTAAAATCCATAGTGCACACTTGTGTATTGACGGCTCCAGACAGTATAAGAGCTGCCTCCCTTTCCCCAAACCTCAGAACTTGATCCACTCTTCTTCATTTCACTTGCTCATTGATTCGTCTGGAATGCTCTTTCCAAATGTTAGTGAGCTGGTAGCACTCTGAGACATTCTTCATGTTCAGAGTTAGAGTTGGGGATCGTGGGCACGAGTTGTGAGTGTCTGTGAGTGGCCTGAGTTGCCCCAGCCTGGGGACTGACAGCACTAGCGATAGCCAGGGATATGTGAGGGCCATGAAGGAGACACACTGCAGGTGGATCTGGATGGGAGAGCCGCTCTTCAGGAGGAGGCAGGCCAGAGGCTGTTTCTACTTCCAAGAAGCTCAGGGTTCTACAAGACCAAGGGCAGCATGAGACACCCCCGAGTGGAGACTGGCAGACAGCCTCTTTGCATGATTTGGGTATTCTGGCTAGAGCTGTCTAACCTTTGGACCATCAGCATCTATCCACCCTGATGTATGTGTTCTCTACTTGGTCCTCTGTATGTCAAAGGCAGCAGGGCCTCTACTCTTTATCCCACCAAGACAGACCCAGAAATCCATTATCCTTGTTGATGTTCCACACTTGGTGGCAAAAGCCATAGTATTTGTTTCCATCAGTTGATGGAGGAGGGGGAGGAAGAAGACCAACGAGGAAGGCCAGGCAACTGTTCTCTTGACTCAGTCATAATTAGAGACTCTGATTTTGTGCTTAAAATGGGATAGCAAAAGAACTAACCCTCAGGCTAGGAGCGCCTAGGGTGGGTGACAGATGGGAGGATGGAGGCATGAAAGCAAAAAGGAACAGCACAGAGTTAACTGCCTGGCAGATGCCTCTGCGGAAGGAAGAAATCAATTATTATCAGTGCATTGGGCACCCAGGGATCTGGTGGGACTGGGTTTCTTCTTGCTAGAACTTGAGCTGTAGAGAGTACAGTGATGGTCTGGGCACTGGGCACTGTATTAGTTAGGGATGGGATGTTTGGTGGTGGGAGATCACATGGGTACCATGTCAAAGAAGCCACCTGGGCTAGAGTTGGCAGCCCCAGCAGAGGCCCATGTTCCCATGAGACTTCTGGCCACCTGCTTGCTGAGCACAGGCTGTATTTAATGATCTCTCTCTCTCTCTCTCTCTCTCTCTCTCTCTCTCTCTCTCTCTCTCGTGTGTGTGTGTGTGTGTGTGTGTGTGTGTGTGTGTGTGTGTGTGTGTGTGCTCTGTCTCTCAGAGAAGAGCATAAGTCCAGTCTGATGCAAATGAAAAGCCACCTTCTCTTTAATGCACACAAGCACGTGGGTGTGAGGGCCCTGGCCATATGACCATTCAAAGGTGCAAGAAGCAGCCTGTAGTCCCTGCTGAAGCCCCTGGGAGGGAGGGAGGAAGGGAGGGAGAGAGAGAGAGAGAGAGAGAGAGAGAGGGCAGTGTCACACAGACAGGGAAAAAAGCCATTAACAGATGGCAGGATAAGGAGGGGGAGAACAACTGGAAAGCAGCACAGAAGAATGAGCCCCTGGGTCCTAGCATCGGGACACTGACGGCCAAGGACCATTCTTCACTGTAGGGATGGCTGCTGTTTGCTAGTTTATTATGGTGTCGTGTGTCAGGAATGCCCATCACTGATCATCAAGTCAGCCAAGATCACCCTCCATGTATCCAGCATTCCGAGGTGTCTCTGGCTGAGGCTAGCCACACGTTTATTTCTGGCATTCTATGATAGCAGAGCTAGAGAGGCCCTTCCTTGTAGAGCAGGGCAGATCCTGTGGTGTCAGCCATAATACTGAGAGGGCCACAAGGATAGATGGGCAAGGCAAGCAACATTGCTTTCCAGGCCAACAAACCACTATTAAGTCAGGAACTGAACAGGCCCCCGAGACATAGGAAGGAGAAATTAGCTGAACTTGAAGGTGCTCATACCCAGCTGGTGAGTGGACCGTCAGCAAACTGATGAGTCACCGTATCTACAGAGGAAATGACTCTGACTCCTCTAACATGAGCAGGCAGGAGCCTGGCATGATGGCAGGGGATTTCATTGGATCTTCACCCACGAATGGCCCTTTGATCCTTCTGAGCATTCTCACAGATCACTGAGTGCTCTCCTAGATGACCTTGGCTCTCTCATACCCTCTTCAAGCTTTGGGGGTCCCGTTAGAATGTCCTGATTCTTGAGGTGCCTTTGAGCACTAATCCCATGCTTTCAAATGGATAAAGACTCTGTGCTATTAACTACACCTAACACAGACATGGTATTTATTTTTCTTCAGTAAAGACTAAACTGTGGTAGATGTCTCTTTAAAGGTGGATGACAAGTCCCTCGCATACCCAGTGCTCTCCTAGTTCTCTTCTTGTAGATCCCTGTAGTACCACTCTGGGTCACACATGTAGCTGCATCTCTCGAGAGAAGGAAGCAACTCCCCATGTCTCACAGCATAGCTCTATGGTCCCAGCTTCCTCATCTAGAAAATAGCCGTAGGTTTTCATTTGTTTGCTGTTTGTTTTGTGGATCTAAAGCCCCGCATGGGAAAGTGAAGGGTGTACTATAAGGTGCCATGACTATGCTTTACAGGGATGTTTTTCATGGTATCTGGCTTTCTTAGATGTTGGACCACACAGTGAGGATGCTCAGGGCAGGTTCTGAGAAGTAGCAATGACAGAAAAGAGAGGCAGACACACATCTCTCTTGACCACAGAGGTCTCACTTGGAAACTGTTGTGTGTAACTGAAGTCCTTTCCATGAAGAGGAAGTGGCAGAAGGTCAGAGAACACTGGAGACTAAAAACAGCATCTATAGAACAAACGGATCCCAGGGGCAGTTTAGGAAGTATGGACAAAGACAGAAGGCTGCTTACGATGCTGGGCGAGGCCTCCTTCAGTGAGCTAACATGCCCCCGAATGACTGTTGATAGCTTAAGAGCCCCTTAGGGGTGACTCCTGGTGGAATCATACAGCAGCAGCAGAATCCAAATCACAGTGCATAGGGGAGAATCTACACAGGGAGCCATGTGTCCTGCTTAGATGTTTGTCAACTTGACATAGCTAGAGTCATCAGGGAAGAGGGACCATCAGTTCAGAAAGTGCCTCTATCTTAGTTACGTTTGATTGCTGTAATAAGACACCACAGCCAAGGCAACTTACAAAAGAAAGCATTTACTTGCGCTTATGGTTTCAGAGGTTCAGAGTCCATGGTGGCAGCATGAAGACATGACAGGCAGCAGGATCAGCTGAGACCCCACATCTTAAAACCATAAGCACAAGGCAGAGAGCATGCTGGGAGTGGCACAAGCCTTAAAATGTTAAACCTTCCCACAGTGATGCACCTCCTTCAACAAGGCCACATCTCCTAAGCTTTGCCACTTTCACCTACTGGAGACCAAATTCTAAGAAATGTAAGAGCCATTCTCATTCAGCCTACCACAATCTCCATCAGATTAGCCTGTGGTCAAACCCATGGTACATTTTCCTGGCTGATGTGAAAATATCCAGCTCACAGTGAGAAGTGCCACATCTGAGCAGGTGGTCCTGTGGTGTAAGAACAAACCCAAAAAGCAAAAAGAAGAAGCTACTAAGAAGCATTTATCTATGCCTGTGCTTCAGTTCCTGCCTCCAGGTTCCTCCTTGAGTTCTTATCTCTGTTTTCCCTAAAGATGAACTGTAACCTGTAAAACAAATAAACCCTTTCCTCTCCAAGCTGTTTTTGGTCATGGTGTTTTATCGTAGCAGTAGAAAGCACACTAAGGTACCATGGAACCCTGAGGGACATTTAACGTGAGAATTCAAGGTCACAGAGACTTTGGAGAATATAATACCTTCTTCCCTTCCTGTCCACTTTATCTAGAAACACTGAAGCTAGAAGAGAGAGTAAACCAAGGAGCTAGTCTGTCAGACCCACATCATAACACTGCTGCCATGCTTGCTGGGAATCTCCCATATGTAGGAATGTATATATGAACTTCCTGTTGTTTGTGGAAGCTGCTATGTCATATGTTAGGAGCACCCTGGGTACTTGGGGTTTGTGGACAATAGGTCAGGTTCAAGTCAAGCCAACAGGAAGGGAAGCCTTAGGACTCAGGTGAGTTTGGAGGGAGCAATGGATTCAGGTAAATGAGCAGGGAGGAAGTCATTTGTGAGCCAGGAAGGGAGAAAGGGGCGCTTAAGGGCTACTCATTTACCAAACCTCGAGTTTCAGAGGTTAAATAAAATTAAGTTAAAATGTTAATAGAGAGAAGGGATGGCGCATAGACAAGACTGTATGTATTATGCGACAAGTCTCATGGTTGTAGTCCCCAAATGTCTGCAAAACACTCCCTTAAGATGATAAAAGTGGAGCTGGAGAGATGGCTTAGGGGTCAGGAGCACTTCAAGAGTAGAGGACCCAGGTTCAGGTCCCAGCATGCATATGTGGCTCACAACTATCTATAATATCAGTTTCAGGGAATCCAGTCTCTCTTCTGACCTGTACCTCCACAGATACCAGGCAAACATATGGTACACATGCACACACACAGACAAAACATAATCACACACACACAAGAAAAATAAATGAGGAAAAGGAAGATAAAGAAGTTCTAGAGCTGTGATAGAGAGCTGCCAGATAGGATAATGTCACTGACAGTAGAGTCAGTCAACGATGCTGAAGGCGGCACATTCAATTCCTTGGGAAGTTCTTTCTGAAGAACACAGAAACCAAGCCATGTGTGCATGTGTTACCTTAGCACTAAGGAGGCAGAGGTAGGAGGATATAGGTGACCCTGTTCTGAAGAAAGAAAAGGTAGACATTGAAGCTGACAAGACCCAGGGGAGAGTTAGCTATCATGGTTTGCAGTGGGGAAGCATTCGCTCCTATAACAGTTGCCAGAGAGACTCGGCCGCCATGTTTCCATCCTCGCCTTGGGTGGTGGGCAGCTCAGAGCTAAATTTTATGCAACGATGTTCATTCTCTCAAGTGCAGCCTTTTTAAAAGATGCCATAATTACTCCTTCCCTCACCCTCATACCCCCATTTAGCCTGTCTTTCCCTTGATTTATATGATCATGCTTTCTTATTTCATGCTGTGTCATATTCTGTAGCAAACAGATAGTATTTTAAAAAGCCTTTCAAAGAGCATTTACTACAAGAGTAGCAAAGAATACTGCCGTGTACAGCATGCTTTCCAGTATTTACTCGGAGATCTGTGTCTTTGACTTTACCTGCTGAAGCAGTTCCAAGCTAAGTTTTCTGCTCAATGACTGTAAGTTTCCTTAACCCAGGATCCACGCACGGATCCACACATTGTGTCAGTTCCTTAAATGGTTTGTGTTTTTCATGTTGAGAGTTTTATTGTGTATGCCTCTTCTGTTGTGAGCAATCACAGTCTTTGTTTGGGGGAAAGAAATGTATTATGAACACTAGAGGGAATAAAGAAATAAAAGAATAGAAAGTGCAAATATTTGAAACATATCAAGAAACTTGACAGGAAGCTGGAGAGATGGCTCAGCCATTAAGAGCACTGGCTGCTCTTCCATGGGACCTGGGTTTAATTCTCAGCACCCACATGGCAGCTCACAATCATTGTAACTGTAGTCCCATGGGGATCCAACACCCTCTTCTGGCCTCTTCAGAATCTGTACTCATGTGATGCACAGACATACACATAGGCAAAACACCTATACACATAAAATATAAATAAATAAATCTTCTTTAAAAGATTGAAGGAAGATTGACAGAAGGTAACTTATGACTGAGGCACGATGTCGAATGGAATGTTTAAAGAGGTCAAAGACTGCATCAAATGATTTGCAGTTCTTGGAGAATATTTTTATATTCCTTTAATCACATTTTATTTATTCATTTGCATGTGTGCATGTGTATATGCATGTGCCTCCCTGTGCATGTAAATAACACAGTATGCACTTAGAATTTAGAGAACAACTTGTGGGAGCCAGTCCTCTCTTCCACTGTGTAGGTCCTGGGGGTCTAAATTACTTCTCCAGTCACCTTTGTTCATTGAGACATCGTTCTGGCCTGCAACCTAAAAGTCTTTCTTTCTCAAAAAGTTATTGTGGGCAGACTTTCCCCCCCTAGTATGAGAGACATTAGGACATTTATGGACAGGAGTTGGGCCACCCTGTGGGAGGCCCATACTCTCCTGTGAATGGCAGCAGATAACCACTGCCTATGTTTACCAACTGCGTGGTTTAACTTAGCTAAGCTGGAGATGGGCAGAATGGAGAGGGAGGCTTGCTCCTCTCCTCTTCTAGCTGAATGACTGATGGGAGGGAGAGTGCCTCAGAGAATCAGCGAGGCTGCAGTTGGTGCTCTGGGAAAGGAGGCGATGCATGAAAGATGAGAGAAACCATTTATTGCAAAAGAAATAGGAAGCAGGGCACAGCAGAGAGGAGCTGGAGGACTTGAAAAGTCAATGCAGGAACTGATGCGTGAAAGAGGGAGACCCAAAAACGCAATCTCAAGGGATGGATTGATGGACAGTGCTGTAAAGAACCTGAGAAGATCATATGAAATGGATGGTAGGAGGCATTCAATAAGTTTATGTCACAAGCAGTAAACCCAAAAGATTAAGGGAAATTAGGAGCTCAGGAACAAAGTTAAAAGAGAAAGAGATGAGTTCACTCAAATTCTAATGGAAAAAAATCCTGGGGCCATCAGTTACATTCCAATGTCTGTCAGAATAGCTACTGAAGAAGAGAGCTGATAAACACAGATTCCAGGGCCTGGGACCAGATACAAATTGTAGATGAGGGTGAGAATAGAGAGAAAGGAGGGGAGGATCCCCAAAGCTTTTGCCAAGTTCTGTGTACCAAGAGCTCTTACAACTCACACCTCAGCAGTTGTCTCCAGTACCAACCCCTTCCAACCTGAGTGTTCACACTTGGCTTAGATCTGCAAATACCCCACCTAGCCTGGCTTGCCACATACTAGTCACATAGTGTGTGGTCGTGTGTGGCTAATGCTAGATGTTTCAGAATGTAAACACCATTATCTCTGTGTTGTAGAGGAACAAAATTTATTTCCCATACGCACCGAAGTGCAACAGGAGTGTCTTGCCTATGGAGATTCTAGAACTTAGGTTGCCCCATGCTCCATTTCCAGGATTATTGAAGTCATTCCTAGCCAGTGCAGAGGAAGAGGATGGTGGCTTATGACTGCCATTCCAGCTTTTGAAAAGCTGAGGCAGGAGAATTGCTAGGAGATTGAATCCAGCTTGCATGACAGAATGAACTCCTGACTCAGAAAGGGGGTGTGGAGTGATGGAGGGAGAGAAAGAGGAAGAGAAATAGAACACCCACACACATACACACACACACACACACACACACACACACACACACACACACACACACACACTTGACTGTGGGAGAATTTTAGGGACACACCTAGTTGGGGAATTGCTTTCATTCACATTGCACCAGCTTCAATTAATCGACAAGAACAGCCTGATTGCTAAGGAGACAGAGAAACGTGTTGGCTGGGCTTTCAGGGAAAATGGAGACAGTTTTGATATATACATACATAGAGGTTAATGACAGTATTTGTAAAGTTTGTTCCACAAAATAAGAAAGGCTCAAGACATAACAACATCACCTCAGAGGATTATGTTTACTCCTGAGCTTTTACTCTTTTAAAATACTTGCAAAAATGATTTAACTGTAATGATTTAATTGAAAATACATCTCCTTTTTCCTTGGGTCCTGGGCATGATAGTTTTGAAGTAAGTGCCACATAACCCTGTGGAGCTTGAGGTTTTGGGTCTTTATATTTCCCTTGTAAGGTCTTTCTCAGGATAGGGGTAAATGAAGGCACATGTAAATACATTTTGTGCACACTTGGATCATAGATCCCAGGGCATATTGCCCCTGGCAGTTCTCGAGAAGCCAGTGGCTCTCCCTTACCTCCGTTTTGGTTCTGTAGACCACTGGGCTATGTTAGTCTGCTTTGCTGCCTATAGCCTGTTTCCCCTAGTGCCTGGGCAATGCTAGCCTATATCTGGACAGGCTCCATACTGACAGTTTTTTCTCCCGCATTCTTGAACTTCCGAACTGGACCTGACTTGCTTTCTGCTGTCATGTCTGGTTTCTTTCAGCAGTCCTAGTTTCCTTGGCCTGTCTGTTCTATGGAATTCTGTGTTTCCAGATGATTTTGCCCTGGATGTATTAGCCCACCGATGTCCTGGTTTCACCCCGTATGATGTTTGCTTGCTTGCTTGCTCTTTAGAGGGAGGAGCATGGCTAAGGGACCCAGCAGGCTGTGAGATAAGAGCATCAGCAGCTCCTGCTGCAATGTCCTGGTCTGACCCATACACACACAGATCCCCTTGAAGGGCCTCAATTGCAGACCTAGCACTGTGGCTGCTGGCAGCTACCTACCTTTCTCTCCAGGGTGCACCCAGCCTCCCCCTCTCTCCATATTTGGGCCAAGTAGGCTTAATGGTCCTGTCTGACCCTCAGTCCCTACTCCAGGAAGATGGGAATGGATTTCTCATTCTCAGTCCTAATCTGTGCTTTCTTGGAACCTTGAACACTTTGGGGGCTTCTGTGGCACTCTATACAGAACCCTGTTGGAGAAATCTTAGCACTCTGGACAGACCCTCCCAGTATTTACTCAGTACCTTGGATAGAGTCCTGGGGGACAGCTTCAGGACCATGATCTTTGGTGTTCAAAACATCTGCCTGTCTCTGGCCACATATGTGGCAGAGGATGGCCTTAGTGGATATCAGTGGGAGGAGAGGCCCTTTGGTCTCAGGGTATTCGATGCCCTAGTGTAGGGGAATGCCAGGGCGGGAAGACGGGAGTGGGGGGCTTGGGGAAAGCACTCTCATAGAGGCAGGGAGAGGGGGCATAGGATAGGGCATTTCCGAAGGGGAGACCTGGAATGAGGAAAACATTTGAAATGTAAATAAAGAAAATATCCAATAAAAAAAAAAATCTGCCTATGACGTGGTTTCAGCACCACGGACAGAGACCTTTCCAAAGGGGCGCTCAGCACCTTAGACAGTTGCTGTGGGCAAAGGGCTCCAGGCAAAGTTTTCAGCATGCTGGACAGACACTCCCCCATCCCTCGACCCCCATCCCCGACTCCAGTGTTTTGTGGGTCTATGTTTTCATTGCCCTGACAAAGGATTCGCAGTTCTCAATGGCTGCACAGATTTCCAATGTTGACTAAACAAATCGACTTGTACTAAGATTCACCCAAACTCCGGGATTGGCCTTCATGGCTCTATATTGCCATCAGCAAGGACAGCTAGGTGGTGTTTTTTAATCAGTCTGCTCCCATTTTTACTAATTTGGAAATTTGAAAACAGCTCTTTAAGTTGTTTCTCCAGCTGAGAATTGCCACTGTCCCTGTGCAATGAGGCCAGATTTCAGTGTGGTGCTGCAGTCCAGCTGTTTCAGGCTGAGCCAGGAAGCAAATTATTTCTCATCTATCTCCTGTGCAGGCACCACAGCGAGATAACAGACATTAGACCTGGCTCCCAGTTCCATTGTGATCTGGGATACATTGTTTCTCCTTTTTGGATCATTTGTAAAATAATATTTACTACCCAGAGCTGTTATCCTAGATTGTATCAGGATTGGCATATTCCTGTGGCACCTGAATTGTCTTTTTAAATTGTAGTTGTCTCCTTGCTTGTACTTGTGCTCTGTCCTCAAGGTTCCACACACTGTGTGTGTGTATGTGTGTTGTGTGTGTGTTCTGTGTGTGTATGTGTGTTGTGTGTGTTCTGTGTGTGTATGTGTGTGTGTGTGTTTGCGTGTGCATGCGTGTGCATGTGTGCTCCACTAGGCATCTACATCAGATGTCTTTGTCTATTGCTTTCTGCCTTATTTTTTTGAGACAGGATCTCTCACTGAACCTGAAACTCACAGATTAGGCTAGACTGGCTGCCAGTGAGCCCTAGGGATCTTCCTATCGCTGCCTCTCCTGTACAAGCTCACCACACTGGCTTTTATGTGGGTGCTAGGGCTTGAAATCAGGTCCTCATGCTGGCATTGAAAAAACTTTACCCCACTGAGCCATCTCCTGGTCCTTATACTGCTTTTATTCTATTAGTAAATGGATTTTTGTTTTACAGGTGTATTTTAATGTAGACTTGTCACCTGTATCTTGCAACTGTCAAAAAAGGGAATATCCTGAGTTGTGGGAGAGATTGGATCTATTTATTCTATTAGTAAATGGATTTTTGTTTTACAGGTGTATTTTAATGTAGACTTGTCACCTGTGTCTTGCAACTGTCAAAAAAGGGAATATCCTGAGTTGTGGGAGAGAGTGGATCTGAGATTACATTCTGTAAGATACTGAAGACCCACGTGACCTAGAGTACCTTGTAGTGCTACCCAGCTGCATCCTTCACAAGCCCTTATATAGATGCTGTTACCTTGGCCAGATTTCCAGATGGGCCCACCGTGGACTCACAGGCTGGCGCAGGTTGTGTATAGGACAGTGACCAGGATAAGGGCTCCACCCTGTGCACAGGTCATGGCTCTTGGTCTGCACACCATGGTCCTCACTGGTCCCTCCTTCCACCTGGCACCGCACAATGCCTGGAAGAGGTATGATGTTTCTCTAACATGCAGAGACCAGTTTGTAAACAAACCGTGGAGCTGGTGCTGCCACCGCCCTCGCAGCAGATGGCTCTGCAGCTGCCCACTGGGTGGGGCCTCCCTGAGAGCAGAATAGACAGGCAGGCTCCAGGCTCTGCTCCGTGATGAAGCAAAGGCGCCCAGGGAAGGCCCAGGGGAGGATGCAAGGAAACCTAGCAAAGGGAGCACCTCATTCTGTTCTTCCAGGGCATGCCTTCTGTTTATGTCCTCCTTCCTCCCTGCTTGCCGGCTAATCTCCATCCTTCCTTCTTTTCTTCCTTTTTCCCTTTCCTCCCATCTTCCTCCTCCCAGTCCTAATTTCTACCCCACCTTTGATTCCAGTGATTATTCTCTTCTCGGGACTTGAAACTTTACCCGCCATGTGCTGCAGTTCATTTGGGAAGTACCGTGGCACAGTGTCCATGCCTGGGAAGTAGCTGGTGCCTCTGTCAGTAGATGAGAGAATGCAGATGTGCCAGGCATGTGTTAGCCTGAGGCATCCATCCTCTTACTGTGTGGATCAGAGTCTAGGTGGGCTGACCCGATGGACAGACCTGAGCATGGAACTTAGCAAGCTGGGACATCCCTCCCTGTGTGATTGGCTGTGCAAGAGTTCTGGGCTTTGAGGCCATTTCCTGTCTGCTAAGTGAAAGTTCCCGTCTTGGAAGGACAGCTGTAAAGTCAGGAGGAATGTGAGCAGTAACTGACGGCTTACTTTTAATAGCCTCTACTGTGTCCTCTGCTGAAGGCACTCATGGTATGCTATTCCTGAGTGGGGGATCCAAATTGTTGCATAGAGGAGGGGACAGTGCAGGGAGTTGAAGGCTTGGGAGGAGCCTGCTAGGTGGGGGTAGGAGAGCAGAGGAAGTGGCTTGCAAAAAAAGCAGAGAGGCTGGATGGTCCCTGGATGGTCCCTGGATGGTCCCTGGCTATGTTGAACAGTGGTTCTGTGCCTACCACCACTGCCATTCAGATGTGCTCCAGTGTTGCATGTGATATAGGACAAACGCTGGCATGACTGGACTAATGTCACTTCTTATTCATTTATTTCATTTATTGAACATGTGGTTTTGGAGCTCCTACTATGTGCCAGGCCCTCCTAATGTCTCAGCCATGAACAAAAAACCCAGAAATCTCTCCATGTGCCACTTAGGTGGGAGTGAGGAGAGACAGAAGGATTGAGAGCTACTGCATCCATAAGTGTGCTGATGGCCATACAGGATGTGGGGTTCATGCCGAGCAGTTGCTTATTGCTGCTTTGGTTCAGTGTAGAGAGAAAGCAGGACTAGCTTCTTCTGAACAGCGTGACTCTAGGGGATGCGGGCGTTTTTCAGTGGCCTGGTAAGTTATGCTTTAGGATGCCAAGGTGGCTGTTTCTGCTCTCAGAAGTGAAAGGGGTGGAGTCTGCTCACAGGCATGAGAAAGGGTTGAAGGAAAAAAAAGAAATGAGTGCATGGAGTTTTGAGTGATTGCCAAGGCTGTTGTCACGTCACTTCATACTTGTGATTCTGTTTTTATGGGCTATTCAGACTCTAGAGTTCATGGGTTCAAACCACTTGCTCTTCCCCAGAAGCTGGACCAGGCAGTCACACCCCACCACCACATATCATGGCATCCCCCCAGAGAAGCTGAGTATCTTTAACTTTAAACCAAGTGTCAAGATATGTAAAGAACCATGTACCCACTCGCAACATGCCCCACCACATAGTGTGTATTCCTAGTGGCTCTCAGAAGAGCTTGTGAGCGGTCAGGGAACTCGGCAGTTCAGCCATGTGGAGCTCGGAGAGGAGATGGGGAAGGGCGGACTTGAGAGAAATGTGATTACAGCCATGTAGACAAGAACTTCCCTGTACTTGCATAAATAAAATGTGGGCAGCAATGCCCTGGAGATGGTAATTGGACTGGGCTTTCTCTGCCTCCCTAAGTTGGATTCATACAGTAAGAGACCTCCTAAGATCAGCCTCTATCTGTCCAAGAGTCCTCCTGTGGAGGCAAGCAGCAGGAGATGCCCATAAAAACATGAGAGAGTGGGATACAACAAGTCTCAAGTTGAGGGGATTTCCAGCGATTGTTGCTCTCCTGTGCCTGACTGAAACACTGCACAGAGAAACGTATGAAAGAAATATTGTGTTAGCAGGTGATTGCGTGACCTGTGGTCCCAGAGCTGGGCAAGACAGAGGTTATCTTTTTGCTCAAGGCTTTGGTCACTCTCTGTACCATATGCTCCTAGTGCCAAGATGCTCTTCCGTTTGTAAGGCAGTGATGTCTTTCTAGGAGCCCCTGTCTTTATTCCAGGACGCTCTGCCTGGTGAATCCAATAGATCCAAGATATGCAGATGCCCTTGGGAGCATCAGAAACTGTTTAGTAGGTGGCATGGGTCATTATATGTCACGTGGAGTAGGGGTGTCAGGTGGAGAAGCCGTCTGCATTCATCTCCAAGAGCTGAGTCCTAAGTGCACTAGCTACCCTCTCCAAAGGTTTCAGAGCTTGGCTTCATCACTACAGATTCTGGGACTCAGGACCTCATTAACTTTCAACCCCCAACCAGATTTATCACCTCAACCCATATGGTTTCCCACCCTAGCCTACCTACAGCAAGAGTCCTGGACCCAGCACACAGGAATCCCCTCACCATCTCTGGCCATTTTTATCTGCTAGCCTCATCTGGATTCTTGACTCTGAATCCCCACATGTCCTAGTTGTATCAGGAAGGATTTCTATCTCCCCCCCACTGCAGTGCCCTGTACACCTCACTGCTGTCCCCTTGGATAGATTGTCTCATTACTTTACCAGAAGTAGCTGTGCCCTTAATGCCTTCTCCCTCAGACATTCAAGTAAAACCTCTGGGTACTGCCATCCACCTTCCGGGGCTCCCAGCCTCTCCCTGGGCATTTATCGTCTACAGTGAGGAAACAGCTTGGCCCTGATTGAGGCTTCCACTGGTGCTCCAGGGCCTTTGAATGTATTAGAGATGGTGTTTGCTCTGTACTCGACACCAATACTTGGGGCTCTCAACACTACTGGGCAGAAGCCCTGGCTGTCCTCACTCTGACTTTCACTCACCAGTGACAGCACATTGTATCATCCCATGTCCTCTGCCTGTCTTCTTACCCACTTGTAAGGTGGGGCAATGGTTCTAGTGGTCCCCTTCAGTTTAGGCAGATATTTGACCTCCTGAAGGATGGTCAGGGCAGGGATGATGAGACAGTAGCCCCTTTTAGAGCATAGCTGCCTGTGTACTATGAAGTGTTCCAGACACGTTTGTGGGGGAAGGGGATCCCTCCTGCAGTTGAAAGACTTGGCCTGGAGACCTGGAATTCCTGTGCTCGCCCAATGCTCTAAATAAGGTTAGTATATGTCTATAATATCAGCAATAGTTGGCAGTCCCCTAATTGTTGAGTGTACAACCTGAACATTGGTCCATGGATGAATTTCTTGTTCAGAGTAATATTGTCTTTCAACTGAGCTTCACTACTGGGTCTCATGGCATCTAGTTGTCACAACTGGAGAGTTTAAGACTGAGTCATTCTGAGCTGCCTGGCTCCTCTTCTGGCCCTGCTCAACATTCACTTCCTGATATGACTTACCTGGGCCCATTGGGAAAGGCCATGTCTAGAGGAAGGTGAGGTCCACCTTCTCTCTGACTTCCTGAAACCAGGGCTGGCCTCCTAACACCAGGCCTCTCTTTGGAGATGGGTCCCTCAGCTCCCCACGTGATATTCCCACCATGCCTTGTTCTTCATGAAGCAGTACTTATTGCAACTTAGCAAGGAATGACAGAAGAAAAAGCATACAGCTAGCTTGCACATTTTGTGGCCCAGTGATTTCTAGGTTCAGCATTTCCTGTGTGTCATCTGACATTCGCCCATGCATACACATGTCTATGTGTGTGTGCACTGTTGAGGTTACTGAATTCTAATAGGCAGAGAGACCTGGAGATTAGCTCCTTTTGGACTGGTGAAGGGCTCAGTGGGTAAAGACACTTGCTATCAAGCCTAATGCCCAGAGCTTTAATCTCAGGACTCTCATACTAGTGGGAAAAGTGACTTCTTGTTCCCAAGTTGTGTTATGATCTCCATATGTGCACTATGGCACATGCGCGCGCGCGCGCGCACACACACACACACACACGCACACACACACGCACACGCACACGCACACGCACACCCACACGCACATGCGCGCACGCACACACACACACACACGCACACGCACACGCACACGCACACGCACGCACGCATGCACGCACGCACGCGTGTATCCATCTAGTGGCCTGCATGGCTTCCACTTTCCCAGTGTATGTATGTATGTGTATGTGTGTGGGGGGGTTTTTATTGCGAGGAACCAAAGGGGAAAATGAAATTTCGTGGACTGGGGGATGTTTTTATTTTTATCCACAGGGCTGTTGTAAGTGGATCTCAGTCCCTGTGGGAAATCTCAGGAAGAGAAGGCTAGAAACAGATTTGATCAATGAAAGTCGTTTCCAGACAGAACAAGCCATTGATAAATTCTAGCCCTGCCGGGTCAATCTGGCTCATCTGTTTCTAGGAGACAAGGAGGGAAGGGGAAGGAAGAGGAAGAAAGGGAGGGAGAGAGGGAGGGGACAGGAAGGATGGCGCCTACTGGGAGGAGGCTCCTGAGCTGGGCCTCCCTAGAGTCTCTTGCAGGCTGCCCTCCTCCTGCCCATGAATCTTTTATTTCCGTGTCTGGGAAGGAGGAAGGGATGCAGATTTCTGTCTAATTAGTATGAGAGGATCTGGGATTGATCTGAGCTCTGATTGATGGATTCATCCCAGCTGCCAGCAGGGCAGTGGGCTACCTGAGGGAGAGCCAAGTGGAGAGCTGACTTCCTCAGCACTGCAGAGACTTTGGAAAGCAAATGAATCCTCTTCACACAACCTTAGTCCCCTTTACAAAAGTCTGAGGAGTGGAGGTTCGGAACAAGAAACATGCTATCCCTAGGGTGGGGTCCTAGCCACACAGTGACAGGCCCTGCCACAGTAGAAAGGGAGGCAGGAAGAGGCATGCTGGATTTTGACCTGTCTGTCCCATTCAAGGCCATCTGTCCTCCCCTCCCACCCCCCTGCAGCACCTCAGCCCTGTAAACAAACTCTCTACGGTGGCTGAGTGTAGACCACAGAGAGTGACCTGAAAGTCCCTCAGGGGTGCTAGTGTGACCAGGGGAGTATCTCTAAGCCTGCCTCCTCACACTTCTCCCTAGGGTTCTAGACTGTCCCAGTCAGAGTCTCTTAGACTGTTCTTCCTGCTCTTACCTACATCTTTACACAGATGAGAAGGCCTTGCCTGGGTGACAAGTGGCACGATCAGACATGGTGACCCATGGACTTGAACTCTGTCTGGATCTGGTGTGTCCCTCCATCACTCAGCCCTGCTTGCTGCATTGTACAGAGAGGACTGGTTGATATCATTGCCAGCGCTCCCAGAGGCTGGAGACCACTCTCGATGCCCCTTTACTGAGATGGGCACCCTGCCTGTCGGTAATAAACAGTGTGAGTGGATCAAGGTTTTAGCTGGCAGAGAGCTCATGTCTAGATGGCAAAAGCAGTATGATTTGTGACAAGGGTAAACTGAGGCACACAATAAAATGTTCTTTCAGCTATTCTGCAGTGGGTACTGACCTTGTGCCCCAGCCTTGTGCCTGTTGTGCTTGCCCCTTGGTGATTCCACATGGGCGCATAAACCTAACAGAGAGGTCAGCCCTGCAGAGTTGGTTAATATCTTGCTTTCCTGTTTCTTACCCATTTCTAAATGTCTTTTGGGTCTAGCAACCTGATGTGTTCACTGCCAGCACTAGCATTTCCCTCTCCCTGGGGGAGGTCCCCAGCCTTGGCCTGTTGCTCCCAGAGGGCATTTGCTGATGCCACTGTGTGTCATTGTTTAGTCTTGATGTTGCCACTTTGTGTTTGTTTTTTGATCTCTGACTTCCAAGAAAGACTTTGTGGGTCACTCTGCTCGAAGCAGCCTAAGACTGGGATCTTCAGCCCTTCATCTCCTTAAGACTTTGGGTCTTCAGCCTCATAAGATTTGGGTCTTCAGGTATTCAGCATCTTAATATCGGTGTTTTTGACCCTTCCCCTTCTCAGGATGAGGAGGGTCCCTGAAGGATACCCCTGCCACACCCATCAACAGGTATCATGCCCACTTGTACTTGGACATGAGTTTCTGCACACAAAGAGGTGAAGTGAAATAGCCCCACCAGAACAGTTAGCTTGGAACCATCTGTGGGTCTAATCCTGACCCAGTTTAGGCTCCTTACCAACCAAGAATAGAGGCAGAAGGTGATTCTAGAAGGTTCCAGGCAGCCCACAGGTCTTCCCCACCACCAGATCACCAGATGAGGCTCTTCCAAGAATAGGACACCCTGTCAACACAGCACCTGGCCCAAAGAGGCCTCCTGGGCCACTAAGCCAGATGTGGCCTCAAAGATGTTTCTACTACTGAGGCTGGCCACATCCACCTGCTTGGTGACTCTGCACCAAGGGGACACACAAAGGACTTGTTCTGACCTTGCCCTGATGGATATCATGTGATCTCATTGATATGAGCTGCAGCCTGTGGCTACAAGTTCCTGAGTAGCCAGTCATCTGAGTCAGCTGCTCCTCTGACAAAGGGATATGTTGGTCGTGAGTGGGGTCCTGAGCTGTGAATGCAGGCAGGGAGCAAAGGAAGCAGAGTCCCAGGGCTGGCCCAGGATAGGACAGCCACCACTGGCTCACCTAAGTGACTTGGGACACCACTGGGACATGGAGCCCATATGCTAAAGTCTATGGGCCTCTTAGAGTCAAGAGTGACACAGAAAATGACCCTTTGCCTGCTACTGCCTGTGGCCCCCATCCAGAACGTCAGACACTCACTCAGTAGCTGTCCCCAGCACCCTGTGTCTAATGCATCCCCAGACAGCCTGAGCATAGCTCCAAGGAACATCTACAACGGCTATACTTTAGTCAAATGAAAGCCATCTCAGATAACATGGCTTCATGGTCACCCCCAGGGACTGTACTGTGTGCTGAACTTATGGGGACTTTGCATTGGGCCCTGCAGGCCTCTAGAGTAGTTCGCAGTGGGTAAGGGACAGACCACCCAGACACTGGAAAATCGGGCTCATACTGCCACACCACCTGGTGCTCATTAAAGAGCAGAGGTTGTCAACTTCACAACTCTCTCACTGCTTGTGGGTTGATGAGTTGTCCTCCACCTATGACCTGACTTTGCTTTCCTTGAGAGGTTGGGGTCAGGTCTGCCATGCTTCCTGCTGTCTGTCTGACACCCTGAATCCAGCTGGCTTGCCTCCGCACTTGCTTCCTGCTTGCTTGTGGATCTGAGTCACAGGATACAGGTGGCTCTCAGGAACACTTGCAAAGTCACCCAGGTTTTCAGAGATGCTTCCGAGCCTCCCTGTCCCCCCACGCACACCCCCTTCTAGCAGTACTGAAGGCAAAGCAGGGAGACGTGATTGGGAGCCTAGATCACCCTGGCTAGCAACATTTCTTAACAGGGCAATACCTGTGATGCAGATTTTACTTAAGTCTGAATGTAATAGTGTCGAACAGACAGGATTCAGACACTCCCTCTCTCCAGTCTTTACCTCCTCTAGTTAGAAAATGGCTTGTCCTTTCTTAGATGCTTGAGGAGAACTGATTACCACTGTGGCCTGTTTGGAAGGCAGGGCCACTAAGAGGAAAGGAGGTGCCTTTCTCACCAAACTGGGTTCGTTTTCACTGGATTGGGCCAGCTACCTCAGGAATGGGTTGTTTTCAAGGGAGGCCGAGCAGGTGTCCTGACCCTGGCATACCCATCTGTGGTTCTTCTGTTTCGTATCATGAATGAAAGCAGCACCAGGCACCAATGCTCCTGGACTCCTCTCCCCAAGTATTTCTCTTTCCTTATAAATAACTTGGCCTCAGATAGTCTGTTATAACAACAAAATGTGAACTGACAATACCTCTGCTCTCTAATACTGAAGTACATATTAAGGAATCTCGGCATAGGGTTTTGCCAGTCTTTAATTTCTTCAAAGCAGCACAGGGATGCTGGTGGGGCAGGGGACATAGAAAAACTTCCACAGAGTTGGACATGATCTGAACTTCCCACAGGGTTCTGCCCTAGCCAACCTGGTTGTTTTTTAGAACCGTAGTTAAGACATAGGTAAGGCAGGCTTGCTCTTGCCAGAGGCATGATATATAATATGACCAGCCAGGAAGGGGCATAACTCAGACTCACAGGCCACAGAGAATCAAGACTTTCACGCTGGAATCTTCCCAACTCAACATTGCTACTGACTGGCTGCTACTTGACATGGGGTCTGAGGGAGACAGGGTAGTGTGGTCCCTTTCTGGTTATAGAGAGTGGAGTATGCAGTGTGGCCAGCAGGAGGACTAACTAGCTCTGAGAGCCTCATTATCTATCAGGGCAGTGGACACCTCTAAGCTTAGTGTTCCCATCTGTGAAATCAGGTCCTTCAGCATCACCCGAAGGCCTGTAAAGAATGGGACTAGTCCCAACCAGTGGGTCCCTGGGGTTATGTTGTTAGAGCCAGTTGTCCTTCATGTGCTGCAATCATGGCTAAAGGTTTTAAAGCTTTAAAAAATAAATTCTTTGACATATATTCTTTGTGTGTGTGTATATATGTATGTATATGTATATATATATATATATATTATACATAATGTACTTTGATCATATCCTGCCTTATGCTTTCCTCTTCCTGTAGAACACATTCTTTCCAAGTAGTAATCCCTCTCCTACCATGTGTGCATGTGTGTGTGCGTGCGTGTGCGTGTGTGTGCGTGTGTGTTTGCACGTGTGTGTGTGTGTGTGTGCGTGTGTGTGTCCTGCTGTATTTAATTAGGCTGCTTGCATGAGCATAGGTGTGGATTTCTTCTGGAGCACAGGCAGTTGACCGATGGCTTCAGCCCCCCTCTTTCCTCCTCCTGCAGTCATCGACTGCGTGTGGCTGTTCAGGGAGGAGTGGGGCCTCATGACCTCCCTCCTCATCCAGGCTGGGAGGCTGATGGGCCAGTTTGGGGCAGGTAGCCACAGCTGTCAGATCCAGAAGACAGTGTTCCCTGGCACTGCCCCCAGCCCCCAGCTCTTACAGTCTTTCTGCCCACTTGCACTGTCCCCTGAGCCTTGCTCGGTTGATACAGGTGTCCTGTTTATTCATTCAGTCACCTCTTCTCTCACTTGGTCTAGTTTTGAGTCTGCATTAACTGGTGTCCTCTTCAGAAAGAATCTTATGAGAACAGCACTAAACTATGTGTGTAAATGTTGAGTACTTAAATTTATTTTTATTTTCAATCATATATGTGTCTGTCTGTGTATGTGTGCAGTGCCAACAGAGGCCAGAAGAGGGCGATGGAGTTACAGACAGTTCTGAGACACCACATGGGTGCTGGGAATTGAACTTGGATCCTCTCTGCAAGAGCAGTCAAATGCTTTTCACTGTCGACCATCTCTCCATCCCCCTAACCTGAGTATTTAGAAAGCAGTTTGACAGTTTGACACCATGCCTGCTTAGCATGGATGGTGATGGATGGTTTTGGTGGTAAAATAAACACAAAATTAGTTATTTTAGCCATTTTTAAGTGTACAGTTCAATGTCATCATGTCCCTGCTATCATCTGAACTTAGTCACTTTGCAGATCTGAAACTGGACATATGACATCTGAGCTGCCGTTCCTCCCGTTCTCCTTGCAGTTGCTGAGTGTAACTGTTCCAGGACTCAGTAATTTTTAAAAAGGAAAATTAGGTAGATATGATGACACATACCTTTAATTCTCAAACTTGGGAGGCAGAGGCAGGCAAGTCTCTGTGAGTTCAAGGCCAGCCTTGGCTACATAGTAAGTTTCATAGACAGACTCTGAAATGTACTTGCCCCCTCCACATACAAATGATGGCTATAAAATCTATGGAAATGGAAGATTGGCCTTGATGCATTTTAAATTTCATTCTATATCTCCCTTAGGCCATATAAAATTGTTCCTAACGTAGACTACCTACTCTGCTACAGGATACGCTCTAGCCACATGGATCCAGGACTCAGCACTGGACAGCCAAAGCCTGTACCAAAGGCTCCTCAGTCATCTGTACCCTCCACCCCCAGAAATGGACAAAAACTGTGTGTTTAAGGTATACACCAGGGTGTTTGGCTATAAACATACATTGTGAACGGATTACCATAATCAAGCTAATTAGCATACCCATCACCTCACAGGCTTAATTTTTTCCCTCCTGAGAACATTTAAACATATGTCTTAATGGGTCTAGGGAGACGACTCAGTCAGTGAAGTACTTGCCATTTGAGCCCAAGGGCCAAATTCAAACCCCCAGCACCCACAGCTGGATATGGTGGTGTGTGCCTGGAATCCTAGTGCTGGCAAAGTGGACACAGGTACGTCCTCGGCACTCACTGGCAGCCAGTCTAACAGAATTGATGAGCTCCAGGTTCAATAGGAGACTTAGTCTCAAAAACTAGAGTGGAGAGCCTTTGAGGAAGAGACCAGACATTGACTTCTGACCTCTGAACACATGTACACACACACACACACACACACACACATCTCTTAGCAAATCCCAAACCTACACTTCATTTGTTAACTGGCATCATCTTTCTGTACCTCAGATCTCCAGAATTCACCCCTCCTCTCTCAATAGAACTTTGTGCCTTTTGACCAACACCTCTGATACCCACCTTCCAGCTCCCTGGTAACCACCCTAGCCCCCCATATGTCCACGATGTGGTGATGTTTATCTTTCTGACTCTGTTTTTTCTACTGAACATGATACTGGTTGAGTCTTGTGATCTCTTTTCTCTAAAATGAGAAGGTTGGCCTGAGATGGCTGTTTCCCACCATTTTAAAAACAGAAGTGGATTGTTGAGATGGTTCAGTAGGCACACCTGACAATGGATTTCAGTCTTCAGGACCCATGTAGATGTGAAAGGAGAGAACCTACTCCTAAAGGTTGTCCTCTGACCAGTACACACACACACACACACACACACACACACACACGCACACACAGACACACACAAATTAAATGTAAATGTGATAAACCCCCCAGTCAATAAATGCAGAAGTATCTTTTTGAACTGAAATTCCACACAAGATCCCCACACAAAACTAGCACCAGGCTTCATATAAAGGAGCTTCTGAGCTAAAACCTAGAATGTCTACTACCACATTGCTAAGTGAGAAAAATGGGCCCGCCTGAGGATTTAGACGGTTTGCTTGGTTGCCTGTCTTGACTCGTGATCACTTCTTTTTCATGGACAGAACATGGAGTTGGAAGGTGCTGGCCAACTCAGGTGCACAGTTGTCAGTGACAGTTCTCTGATCAAGCTGTGGTTGGTGATCTCTTCCCTCTTGGGTGAAGACAGATCTGGATGCTGGACAGAAAAGTCACATTTGCTGCTGTGAGGTCTCTGAAGAGCAGATCTAGGTGATGCTGTAACTTGCTGGGTGTCAGATTCCAACAGAAGCAAGTTCATACCTGCTTGTCCTGAGTGGAGCCTGACAGGCCTGCTCCATTCTGACCTTTGACCTCACAAAAGATACTACACAGCCTCCCCCATCACTGGTGGGCCTTGATGTCCACTAAGGTGTCAAAATTATGTACTTAGCTTTTAGGGTGAAACTGTGGTTTGAAAACTTAGCTATATCAACCTAATGGAATTTATCTCAAACTTCTGTAAAATCTCTTCCAAAGAATCTCTTTCCCATAAAACCTGAGAGAAATATTTTTCAGGTTTGGCATCTATCAGATTTAGTGTGGTAAAATTTCAAAATTCTGTGTACTGTCTCCCAGAGGATTTGTAGAAAAGTAGGTGCCTGGGTCCCACCCACAGAGATGTGGACTTTGTAGGTCTGAAGTAGGGGAGAGCTGAGAGTTTTGCTTTTGACAAGCTTCCAGAGGTTCTGGTGGCAAGATTCAGGTTTAAGTGTTTGAAGACTTCTTCCCCAGAGCTCTCTTGGGGTCATGGTCTTCTGGGTCCTGGAAGGTTTGCTACAGACTAGAACTGGCCCTTTGGCCTACTGGTCTCACCCCAGCCCTCCCAAGAATCTCCTCCATATTTATGGGGGTTCACTGAGCCCCATGCTCACTCCACTTACATCCTTGTCCCTTTGGGCCTCGTTTTTCCTGGAGCCACCCTTTGCATTTTGCTCTTGGGCTCTGCATGGCTGCTGAGGGTGCCAAGCTGATGCACCGTGGCAAGAGGGAAGCTCCATGACGCTGCTGATGCTGGCGGTGACGCCGATGGTGCGAGCTGAAAATGGGCTGCTACGTCATCGTCGTCATCGTTATCATCATCATCAGCACAGCCATCCGATCGCCGGCACCCAGGCTGGGTTGGCTGTTTGTCATAACTAGTCTGTTCAACTTATGGCAGCCTCTTGAGGTAAGTATCATCGTGCCTGTTTTCCAAGTGAGGAAACTGAGGCTCAGAGAGACTCAATCACTGATGTGAATTAACTTTCCCTTACCATAAAATACCTAAGGCAAGCTGCTGCTGAAGAAAAGGGGGTATATTTAGCTCACCATCTTGGAGTCTAACAGAGAGCATGGTACAGGCTCTGGTGAGGTCACATGGCTGTTGGTAGGTGCAAGTGTGATCACATTGGCGAACAGGAACTCAGAAGGCTGCAGGAGGGGCTAGCTTCAAGCTTCATCACAGTCTTCTTGTGGGAGTTAATGGAGGTCCACAGAGAAACATCTTCATTTCTCTCAAGACGACACTCACAATTGACCTGAGGGCTTTTGTTAAGCCCATTCCCTTAAAGGCTCCCAAGCACCCATGCAAAATGCCACCCTAGAGACCTAGATTCCAATACAAAAGCCTCGGGGGTGGGAGAACATCCTAGGATAGCCCTAAGATACCCCGATACTGTGTCTGTATATGAAACACAGAGCCTTTGAAGGTACCAATAGGAAGTGTCACCACCTTCACCCACCACGTGTGACCTCTCATGTGTGACTGTATGATGCCTGTCAACTTAGAGTCACTGCTGCTGGTGGTAGCATGGGCATAGATGGGGCTGGCAGGATACAGATACTGTGCTTGTTGGGTTGGGATGGAGCCCAGAGAAGCCTGACCATGGTGGGTATCAAATTCCCCACTTCTGCCCAGCCCCTCTGTACTGAGAGAGGCAGGAGAGGCTGAGAGAAATTTGTAAGCATCCCACTAGGGACTTGATGGTCATGTGCTCTGGGACAAAGCTGTCATTATTTCCATCCAGTTGTAGGCTGCTGTCTAGCTGTGCTTTCTAAGCTCCACCTCATTCCCTTTCCGGGAAGCACCCCCAACACACACACACACACACACACACACACACACACACACACACACACACACACACACACACACATGCACACACCCCTTCCTGCTTTGCACCCTCTTTGTGCCTTTGTCTCTGCCCTCTTACTATGTGACCAAGCCATACTAATTCAAAGTTTTAGCTTAGGTCTGGCTTCCTCAGGCTGTCTTCTTGGGTCTTTGAGATTTTCTTTGACTTTAGGTTTCCCATCCAAGCTGTATTCCCCCCTCAGCCCCACCACAACCATCTCCCCACCGCAACCCTCTCCTCCCTTCCCCTCCCCTAGCACCGACCCATTCCCACGAGTTCATTCATTCACTCCACCTGGGAAGTGTGTTCTCTCTGTGAGCACAAGCAGTATCTGTCTGGGTTATTCTGGTCCTCCACTGTGCTCTGCATCCTGTTGGCTCTTGCCTTGTGTCTGCTGGACGAAGGACACGGTGCTAGAGCGATGAACCACCATCCTTGGAACTGGATTTCTGGTTCTAGTCTTGGCTCTGCCGCCCCATGCGGGGCAGCTTGCTCCTCTGCAGCCCTCAGATTCCTCATTTGTACAATAAGGTGTTGAACACTGGAGAAGCTCTGTCTCTAGTACTCATCAGAACCATCGGGGAGCTTGTTAAGATGTGTGATCCTGGGCCCCTTTTAGAGTAATCACCAGAAAGTCCAAGCTAGGCCCGGGCGTCTGCATAATTCACACACAGCCAGGAGGTTGATTGACGTAGGATGTTGCCAAACTATTCTTTGAGTAACTTGTGTCTAGGAAACTTTGAGAGGTAGGCAGAGCTGAGAAGGGGGAAGGGCTGTAGAGTGGTGCCTACAGTGAACGGAGGAGGGGTCATCCTCACCATCACCTCATGATTAGTACCAACACTATCCTCATGACTTCATCATGATGACATCATCGTCCTCGTTCAGCCACCGTCACCGTCTCCGTGGTCATCAGCGCCATCTCTCCCATCAGCAAGGACACCATGCTCAGCGTCCACTGTGGATCCCTTGTGTTCCTGTCTATATGGTCACTGCCCCCTTTAGTCTCCGCGGGGGGCTTGTGAGCCGACCTCTGAGGGAGGCTGGAAGCAGTGACTCATCCCTGTACTCCCAGAACTTGGAAAGACGAGGCAGGAGGCATGCTGGGACTTAAAGGAAAGTTTGGACTACGTTGTAAGTTCAAGCCAGTCTGGGGTAAAGTGAGACCCTGACTCAAAAATTAAAAAAAGTTCTAAAGGATGTTTTAGTCCTCGAAGCTTGGGCTCCTGTCTGCAGTGCCTCCCACTGCTGAGCCATCTGTTGCAGGAGTGACTCGTATCTTTGGGAGGGGACACACAGGCACTGCCTTGCGTCTTCACACTCCAGTATCTTTACACCAGGCCGGCTTCCTGCCAAGCCCTACTTTGAATTCAATCCAGGACATATTTCTTTTCTATGTTCATAAAACAAAGATTTTATTTTTCCTTCCCTACAACCCTCTTTCTGCCCACTCGAAACTCCTATGGAAACAGCCCTAGTAGCCAAGCCTCGGGCTAATCTGCGCCCTTGTGCTCCGTGCACTGGCTCTGCCTTTCACACCACAAAACGCTTTGCTCTGGGGGGGGAAAAATATGTTTTCCCTCTGCAAAACTGCCATTTTTAGGCAA
Organism: Uromys caudimaculatus; assembly: GCA_028551405.1. NCBI lineage: Eukaryota > Metazoa > Chordata > Mammalia > Rodentia > Muridae > Uromys > Uromys caudimaculatus. Next base: position 54,935,406 of record CM052708.1, on the reverse strand, counting down.
CACATAGAAGGCAAGAGACGACTTCACTCTTCCTTCCCCTGGAAAACCCCACCAAGATGTTGTTTTCCTTTGCTTTCTCTGGAGGGGAGATATTTTTTGACAGCTTTCGTCACCAATCTGGCTCTCGGCCCCACAACTAGTGCCAGCTTGTAAAGGGAGCAAAAGAAAGCTTAGATGAGCAAAGACAAGATTCTCCCAGAAGGGCACAGCACCCCCCAGAACTCAGCAGTCGTAGGTGCCCCAGGGCAAGCCCAGTCCCCCACTCCACAGGGATCACCTTCCTCACTGAGGGGCCTGAATTGAGACACACACTGACTTTGTAAAGCCCTGGTAGCATAGGGACTGGCCACTTACTGAGGTCCCTAGATTGTGCTCTTAAAATCACATTCTTAGGAACTTTCATGACATAGAATGGAGAGGGGTAATGTGTTTGGGGGCTGCAAAAACCCCAAACAGATATTGATTCTGCCTCAGTGCTGTTCAGCCCAGCACTGGGAGGAGGAGTTGAGTGGGGGTGCCATCGTGCTGAGTAGGATATTAGTGGGGAAATGTGGGCAAAATTCAGGTTCCCAGGCAAGGTTCACGTAGCCAGAGAGGCTTGAAGCAGGCAGAGATAGAGGCAGTGCTTGAGCTGACGAATATGTTCCCTTTTCAGGACACAGGCTCTTCTGAGACTACTGACGTCCTCTGTCCACACTCATCTCCTCTCACCACAGGGGCCCAGTGCACCCCCTTCTGTGGCTGGAAATTGAGATCCCTTTAGGACCTGGCAGCAGCTTCTGATGTGCCTGACTTTTGCTTTCCTGGACTCCTTTCCAAGATCCTTACAGTCTTGGTGTTCCATCCGTGTGGCCTCAGCTCCTATACTGCTGCTTGGCACTGTGGGCCCCCTGGTCCAGAGCCAGGACTCCATTCTATCATCCTGCCTGCTTCAGACCTTCCTGCTTATCTTCCTCCTAAATGTCCAGAATCCCACTGAGCTGGGCCAACAGAGGGTTGTCTGAGATGCCCAGCAAGAATGCACCTGGACCATTAGACCACATGGGTCAGGTGGTAGATCCAAGATCCTAGGCACTTCTTTCTTTTAGCTCTCTTGGTGGTTTTGATCTCAGTACCAGATTCTAGTTGGCTTGTCTTGGGCCAGGTGTTTTTATGATGAGGGACAGGATTCAGAGAGGGACTTCTGATTGGCTGGGCTTGGGTCAGGAGCACTCAGCAGCAGTCAGTGGGCAGGCAGAGCCACCTCATTTGATACCATCGGGATGCACCCCTTCAAAATCACAAGAGAAGTCAGGGAAAGAGGCCACTGTGCACTGAAAAGAGCTCTCGTGTCCTCATGCCCTCCACAACACTACCTTTAACTCATGGTCCTACTTCTCTGAGCTCCAGGTCCCCTATCTTTGAAACAGCAACAAGGTCACCTCTCAGCCTTTTTGTCAAGATCAAGCATACAATGACAATTAGACTGCCTGCTTCATTGATATTACTGTGACCATGAGAAAACATATGTAGTAAATGACAGTGGCCCGAGTGCCCTGTGGTGGGTCTGAGGGCTTTTACTCAGCCGCTCCCCATTTGAGGGCTTTTGAGTAAATGCACGAGACTGGGAAGATCTCACTACTCCTCAGTCCCCATCCAGACATAGAACACTGGGGAGCAAGGTTCCAGACAGAACCTGGTCCTGTTATCCAAGCCCACCTAGATGTTATCTAATATTGGGATGCAAAGGGCACATCTGTAGGGGTTATTGTGCCCCTGAGAAATTGACCAGAGAAACAAAGCTGCAACAGAAACAGGGACAGTTTACCAGGGAAAGATATACGGCAAAGGGAAGAAGCCAGCCAGAGCAGGTGAGAACGCAGAGAAAGTTGCACATGTCTATGGAACTGCTCACACAGAGGTGGGACTTCCTGTGTTAGATGCTGTGAGTTTTCTGGCTCACTTGTATAGCATAGTTTTCCATGCATGGTCTGTTACATGTAGTTCTACATATGATATCGAGTGTCAGGTATCTCACCCGCATCTTAGATCCCCACTTATGGGTGTGTTGTTTAGTACTACAGTGACCCTTAGGTTACTCTAGAGCCGTAGTTCTCAACCCGTGGGTCGTGACCCCTTTGGGGTCGACCAACCTTTTCACAGGGGTTGCATATCAGATATTTACAATTCATAACAGTAGCAAAATTACAGTTATGAAGTAGCAACGAAATAACTTCATGGTTGGGGGTCACCACAGCATGAAGAACTGTATGAAAGGGTCTCAGCTTTAGGAAGAGTGAGAACCACTGCTCTAGAGTGTCTGCAACTGTACCAATTAGGGGCCAAAGGCCTTGTGGGTTCCCACTCTTACCTCTTTGCCATCTTGATTTTTATATTGTTAATTTTGTAAAGCTTTCAAACGATCTTTGTGATCTCTCTCTCTCTCTCTCTCTCTCTCTCTCTCTCTCTCTCTCTCTGCCCTCTTCTCCTACCTCATCCCTATCATCTTGAGATTATCCATGCAATCGATAGAGTTGCATTCTCCTGAGGGGTACACTAAAATTACTGTATGCTGTCCAGGTGAAGGGACTGTGCACGGAGGGTGGTGGGCTGCCTCATCTGGTAAGGGCTGCTGTTGGTTTACAAGGGACATCAACTGCCAGGCTAGTGACTCTGGGAAGTCTGGAAGGACTGGCAGGTTCTATGTCTGGACTTGGGACCGTTCTGGAAAGTCAATTGCCACTCGTATGAAAAGAGAAGACGGGGGTGAGTGTACTTTAGGTCAGAAGACAGAAGATTGAGCTACTTAGAGGTGAAAATGATTCCAGCTTGGGAAAACAATACAGAAAGCTGGAGAGGGGTCTATGCAATATGAGAGGGGCAAGCATAGGCTGGAGTCCAACGTCCTGTAGGCCGTCCTATAATGAAGAGGAGATGCTCACAGTGTTCACTGTGGGGTGCTGCACACAGGCTGCCGTTGCAGGGATTGGATTGGGAAAGGAAGCCTGGTGGCATGGAGGTCACATGGACTGTTACAGTTCTGTTGTGTGTGGGAAGTGGCCAGAACCAGGGCTGCTGAGAGCTGCGGAGGAAAGGCTAACCCGTGAGGAAGTTTGAAGGGAACACTGAGAAGAGTTGGAGTCCCAGGTTCCCGGCAGTGGGAGGCCTAGGAGCTGAAGAAGCACAGGCATTCAGATAACTAGTGAGTGCAGAGACAACAAGACCTCTAAGGGGATAAGTGCTGACAGCATCCAGAGATACGGGAGAAGATGCTGTCTTTGCATGAGGCCATGGGTTTGCTATGGGGTTTCAAGGTCTTCAAGGAAAAATGGGACTGAGTAGGTGACCAGGCCTGGAAGGGAAAGCATAGAAAGGATGATGGAGGATTGAGTGAGGTTCTTGGAGATCGCACACACGAGAGAAAAGGACAGGACCACCCCCAGGGCTGTCCTTCATAGGGCTCTTCTAGTTGCAGGGCAAGATGATACGAGGGGGGGGACAGGATGGGGACTTCTCTTGTTCTTCATGCAGCTCAGAGCTGAAGAAAGTGAGGAGACTGATGCCCAGAGGCAGCTCAGGGGTCACCCACAGTGGGGCCCAGTGCTATCTCAGCTAATCACAAGGAATGTGACCTTGGACCAGCCACTCCATGCTAACCTCTGTGTCCATGTGTCCATTGGGATGATGGTGCAGAGTAGGGGAACAACACATGGGAGACCTTTGTCCAGTTCCTGTCATGTTTCTTAAGAGATGGGTTAGCTGTAACTGTTACCAAGGAGACAGGTACACATCTCAAGTGCCAAATGCTATGGGCAGGACTCCTGTGATATCTGGCTGGCTCAGCACAGAGATGGGGCATTTATTTATACACAACAGTAACATGGCAGTGACCTTGTCCAGGACACTGTGGCAAGTTCTGTCCCCACTCTCCAAAGGGGAAAACAACACCTCAGAGCTTTACCTGTCACTTATTCAGGTCACCTACTACCTGGCATATATCAGTACCATTAGATCAAGGACTGTATCTCACACACCATGGTACGGATTCAGGAATTCAAACTCATGAGTTCACAAGCTTACAATCACAGGCCCATGCCAATGAGGGAGGGAATTAGTCTTTCGTTTCCCAAGTGATTTGTGTTCATCTCTCTTCTCACCCTTACCAAGCCTGGCATGCATTAGGTTGAATGTGTGAATTCTCTCCTTAAAGTCTCTTAGGTGGAAGCATTTGCCCCTTGTCACCTTTCTACCTTACCACTTCTCCCCACAATCCAGGTGGCTAGCTCTCAGCTGCCCTTGGTGGGTCTTCAATCATGTTTTTCTGAATAGACTCCATCAACCAAAGGCACCAGTTCCTAGTGAAAAGGTGACATTGGGCAGAACAGGCTCTGAAGCCAGACTCTGTAACAACGTGTTGAAAGGCAGAAAGGACATCAAAGGTAACCACAAAGTGAAGTTTTGATTCTCTCAGACAGGAGCCTGGTAGAGGTGAGCACAGGGTGCTGGCAGATGGATATGTTTGAGAGACATGGTTGGAGTGAAATGTCTGAAAATCTGTTCCAGACACTGGAACTTTCATGAAATCAATTCTGCCAAAACCTGTGTGAGGAATTCCAACCACTAATAGAAGGGGGCTGTGGATGCCCTGATCCCTTCAGGCCCCATGCTAGGAGAGAGTTGCCTACCACTCCTCAAGGGCTTTGGTTCCCAGAGGCTGTGGGGAGGGAATCTCAGAACCTTGTATGTGGAGACAGGTTGGAAATAAGGAGCCAAATGTCAGTCCATTGTGGCTGCTCTGGGGAGTGTGGAGTGTCTAGTGGGCCAGACTAAACAGTGGCTTTGCGGGAGAGTAGGGGCTGGGCAGACATCTTGTGTCTCCATTCAGAATGTGTGGGAGTCTTTGAGATCTCTCTCAGGGACAGACAGAGCTTCAGGTGGCTCTACAACAGAGAACCCTTATTAGCTTAGGGGCAGGGGATGCCTTTGTGGATGCAAATTCCAAGTAGACATCCATAGAAGGGCAAGGAAACCTGTAAGCTTCAGCTCCCTTCATCCCAAACTGACCTAGCAGCTTCCAAATTGGAGATGGAAAGCATGTCCTTAGGTATAAAGTAACCCTCAACCCAGGCTTGTCTTCTGCCGATTAAGCTAGGCCCTGCCTCTACCCCTGCGGGGTGATTCACTGTGTCCCAGACTACCAGGGTCAGATGACTTGGGGCCCGGGTGAAGCATCCAGTCTGTCCGTAGGCCGAGTGGGATCGGGGAGCTTTGGGTTTCTAGTGCACATTCAGCAAGCTGTTCCTCTGGGCGTGAGTGGGAGGCAGGATGCTGAGGCAGTACCGCCTGGGAACTGGGAATCTGAAACGGCACAGAGGCCTGGCCGTCCTTCCACCCCCACACTTCTCACTGCCACCCCAGTAATTGAGAGAGTTCCCGTCTCCCAGTTTTTGTTCAGCACATCAGAGGCAGCGGCTGGGCCTTCTTCGGTTAGGAGTCTGAGCAAATTGGAGCTGAAATTGTCTCAGCGGGTAAGAGACTACTCGCGTCAGCGCAGTCTATGTGGATGAGCAGGGAGAAGGCAGGTTTCCATGCCTCTTGATGGCGTCTCCTCCCACCCCAGGAGCCCAGACCTGCCCTTTCCAGTAGAGCTCTAGCTCTGCCCCAGGACCAGGGCTGTTACACAGGTCCGTAAGAACTGGATACTGATTCGTTAACTGCTGTTGACAAATAGCAATGTGGAAATGGCCTATCGATTTCTGTAGGCTGCCTGACATAACTGGGGAAGCCTGTGATTTGGAAAAAGCCGCTTGGTGCTTGTAGAACTTTGGGCAAGAGGGCTCCTCTCAGCCTCAGGCTCTGCGCTGTGAAAAGGGTTGCATGGAAGACAGGCAGAGGGCACTCAGTGGACAAAACGCTTGCCTCTCCAGAATGAGGACCAGACTTTGGAACGCTAGAACCCATACACAGTTGGGCAGCTATGGAGACCTACCTATAATCTCAGCGCTTGGGGGGAGGGGGTTCCCAGAACAAGCTGGCTAGGTAACTGTACAAATTCAGGAGCTCCCGGTTCAGCCAGACGCTGTACCTAGTGGTGAAGGAAGACACCGATGTCAACCTCTGACCTTCTCATATACATGCGCACACTTACCTGCATGTATGTGTGCTCATATACATTCAGACATGCATGGATTCTCTGCCTTGGACACACTGGGGCCACTTGGAAACTTCATACATTTTAAAAATGGACACTCCCCACACTTTTAAAATGAATTTCTTCAGTTAGCACACAGGTAATTAGCTTCACTGTGACACCCCCATGCATTTGTCAAATACACATTTCACGTACACATGAGCGCACAATGCATGAATGCACATATGCGCTTTTGGCCAGAAAGAGTTTTGCTCTTGGCAGACAGGGTTGGTGTCTTTGTGACCACATTCAAAGTCTTCATGCAGGTCCCCTCATAGCTGGGGTGGGGGCTTACCCTGACTCTGTTGCCTGCCTGTGGATCCTGTTCCTCTAACTGGGAAAAGATATGCCTAGTCCTGTAGTGACTTGTGGTGCCAGGGTTGGTACGCAGGGTGACCTCCTCCTCCTTCTCAGAGGAGAAAGGGATGGGAAAAGGGCTGTGTGAGGGAGTACTGAGAGGAGGGGGTGCTGCCATTGGGATGTAGTGATGTAAAGTGAGTAAATTAATGAAAAAAAACCCCCAAAATTACTATTCCTGCTAGTGGTAGCCACACTAAGTCAATAGGCTTGGTGGTGACCCATAGCCTTTTCACTGGTGTGCTCACTGGGACACTACTCTATGGCTTATTTTCCTGGATCATGTGTTATTAGCCCTTGCTGTCTTTCATATACCGTATTTCCATTGTTGAGCTCTGTATGTGTGTTTGCAGGCGTGTGCGTACATGTGTGTGCACATGTGTGGGGCCATATATTAACGTCTAGTGTCTTCTTGATTGCTCTTTACCTTATTGACTAAGGTAGGATCTCTCATTCATGCCCAGAACTTGATAATTTGGCTAGTCTAGCTACCCAACATCTCATTTCTGCCTTCTGGGTGCTGGGATAACAAGGAGACCACCATACTTACTTGGTATTTTTTTAAAATGTATATGTATTGGTGGTTTACCTGCACATGTCTGTGCACCATGAGCATGCAGTGCCCATGAGACCAGAAGAAGACATTGGATCCCCTAGAATTGGAGTTACAGATAGTTTTGAGCCGTTATGTGAGTGCTGGGAATGAACCCAAGTCCTCTGGAAGAACAGCCAGTGCTCTTAACCACTGAGCAATCTCTCAAGCCTTCCCCCATCCCCCCCTCCACCACCTCTTCCCCTACTTGGCATTTTATGTCGGATCTGGGACTTTATGCACTAAGCCATCTCCACCATCCCTTAGACTTCTTTAAGAGACTCTGAAGTTTGTGGGGATCCTATGTGTTTTTGAGCTCTTGTATTCTGCTTGGAAGGGGCAAAAGGCTAGAAGCCATTATGAATTACGCTGGGTTCTGAAGAAAAAAACAAACTATCAATTTGTATTTGTGTTATGAATAGAAGGCATTAAACAAGGCAGTACCTCCGCCCTGTGGGTTTACATTGAGATCACCTTTCATTGAATGGAGCTTAATGGAAGCCTGCCACATCCGGAAGGAAGCTCTTAGCAGCTGTCACTGTGACAGGTGCATGTTCTACTCCCAGCGTGGTCATAATGCCATCTTGTCTTGGCTACACCACGTCAGGGTGCTTGATAGCATTCCCTTGCCCTGTGGCACGTGAAATGTCTAATGCTCATAGATACACCTAGTCTCTTCCCTCAACAAGGCAGATATGTGAGGTTCTGAACCAAGGTCTTGGAGAATAGGCCTTATAGCCAGGAACATTTGCTCTGTAGAAAGTTCTAAATTCGCAGTGTCCTGATAGCAAATTGTCCCACTGTCCTAAGACAATGATCACCTTCCTGTGGGAACCAAGGGGTGGCTGAGACCCAGAGAACCATGGGTTGGGAACAGGAATGCTCCTTCCTAGTTCTCAGAGCGTTTCTCCATGTTAAAGCCACGACTCTGGTAAGGGCACAGCACTGTCAAGGCATGTATGTCCATGCTCCTGTTCATTCTTCAGACACCTGATACACCTCTCAGCATCCCACATTGAGAACGCAGGACCTCATGCAGGGTCTGCCTAGCTGGGGCTCCATTCTTACTTTCACAGTGACTAGACTAGGTGGTCACAGGAAGGGAGGTAGAAAACCACAAGAGGAGGCTCAGAATGTGACATGCACATCAGCCTCCTGCCTTTGAATGCCTTGAACTTGGACCAAGCCCTGGTACCACTAAGAGCTCAAGCTCTGGTACTACCAGCAATCCAAGCCTCACTCCTGAGGCCTTGGTTTGAGGGTCCCTCATCTTGTAACCTGCCTTTAAGCTCCCTGTTCCATATATCAAGGCAGAATAGAGTCCCGCCAAGAGAAGGGATCATGACTCAGGGAGAAAGGCCCACTGTCATCTACTGTCATCTGCTCCAATGAGCTCAGCCTTCCTCAGACAGCATGCCCACTTGCCTGATGTGACAGAAGTCCATTCTTCCATCTCTGTCTCCTCATTTACCCTCAGTGAAGGTCTTCAAGCTAACTTGCACGTCACTGAGTTTGGCTGGTGGTCCACTCAAACTATAGGAGCATCAACTTGGAGGAGGCTAGGGTTTGCCTTTCAGGGTCATATACTGCATGGGTGCCAGGCACTCTGATGTCTATGTGACTTAGCATAGACTGTCCTACAGGGCTTAAAAAAAAAAAACAAAAAACAAAACCCGCAACCAAGAAGGAGGATCTAAATTTTACCTGGGGTTGGGGAGTGAGGAGGGAGCCCAAGGAGCCTTTATGGGTAAGGATAGCTCAAGGGCAGGGCCGAGCAGGGGTCAGTTCTGGGGGAGCATAACAGGAGAGATAGCACCTCTGGCAGAGTTTCAGCACTGGGGAGGCATTTCTTGGGAAGCAGCATGGAGGTTACTAGAGCATGAGAGAACTTTAGGAAGAAGGCTAAGGCCATGGCATGGCAAATGTTTGTATCTGTTGTTCTTGGAAGTGGGGAGCTATTGAGGAGACAGGGCAGGAGATACTGCACCATATTTCAGGAAGACCATTTTGGTTATTGCTGTAGTCTGGAACATCATCCAAAATTCTGCATATTAAAGGATCAGTCTCGAGCTTGGTGCTATTTGAAGGTGGTGCGATCTTTAAGAGGTGGTGGAGGGATCTGTATGGGCTCAGGACCCCGAAACCAAGTTCTCCGCCTAAAGGAGATTTATTTGCCTCAGAGGGACAAAGGACAGGGAATAAGAACCAAAGACAGGCAATAGGGGAGAAGGGGGAGGGCACAAGAGAGAGGGAGAGGGAGAAGGGATGTTTGTCCCTGATTGGGGGTGGAGTGACAAAGGAGAAGGTACAGATGTGGCCCTATGCAAATGGGGGTTTATAAAGGTAAAATGGGAAACCCTGAGTTAGGACGAGGTATTTAATTTTAATTGGGCATGTTAATTAGGGCAGCCAAAGTGTGCTTCTGATTGCTAGACTTCAATACTTTGACGGGTGGACCTTGGTAGTCAGCCTCAGGAGGAGGAAGTGGCCAAATAAGGGACTATAGACCTTGGTGGCTTTAGGAATGGAATCTAACGGTGTTGTTTGTTTGTTTGGTTTTGGTTTTTGTTTTGTTTTGCAAGGCAGAGGGAATGAGAGAAGGACAAGGCCACCAGAGCCGTGTTTGCCCTGCTTGGGCTGGCTTGAGTCCCTTCAGGTGGGGCCTGGGGAAGGGCTTTAGGTCACTGGGGATGACTCCTTGAGGGGATTGTTGACTGCATTTCCTCCCTCTTTGTTTTGTACCTGACCCCACCAACTCCTTCTGCCACTTGTCCTTGCTGTAATGCTCTATGTTGCTGTAGGCCCTCTGTTAGGGGCCAAACCCTTCAAGACTGCAAGTCAAAATACAACCTTTCCCTTTTATCTTAAGCTGACTGTTGTAGGCATTCACTGAAGTGGTGAAGAGCTGACTGACATTTTGTGGTGGTCTGTGTAAATTTGATGAGAACAACAGCTTTTGACAAACAAGCCCGTGTCCCTCCCAAGCATATACTCAACTGGGACACATGTCATGGCCTGGAACAGTGGGAACTAGTGATGTCACCTGGAGTTTCCCTCTAGACCTCTGGCAGTTCTCAGCTGCTGGCCCCTCCTCCTTGTCCCCTCTGCTGCAGTTTGGTTTTGGAGGATCTCCCCAAAACCTGTGTGCTGAGATGTCCCCAGCATGGTGCTAGTGGGAGGCGGTGGGGACTTAAAGAGATGGCTCCTGATGGGAGGTCTTTGAACCACCCGGATGGTCTTCTCCCCTCTCCCTTTCTTCCTGTGACAGTTGCTTCTCTCATTGCTGGAACAAAGTTGCCTAACAGGAGCAACGTAAGGGAAGAAGGGCTCATAGTTTCAGAGGGTTGGGAAGGCATGGCAGAGTTCATGGCAGAGGCTTGTCACGTGTAGCAAACGGGAAGCAGAGACAATAGCCAGAGCCAGGGATCTTCAAAAGTCCCACCTCCTAAAAGTTACCAGCCACAGCCTTTAAAATAACACCACAACCTGGGGGCCAGGTTCTCAAATCATGAGCCTGTAGGACATGCATTAGATTTAAAATAACAGCAGCCATGATTACAGAGCCAGGATAGCTTTTCATACATTGCTGTAAAGTATGGCCTCACCATAAATGTTCTGTTCTGGAACCTCTGAAACAGAGAGCCAAAGCTTTCTTCTTTAGCAAGGCACAGTGGAACATGTCTGTAATTTCAACAATTGGGGTGTGTGTGTCACGGTCAGGGGTATCACCAGAAGTTCAAGGCCAGCTTGGTCTACATAGCAAGTTCCAAGGCAGTTACAACTCATGTAAACTGAATAGACATAAGCTAAGTTCTCTTCTTTTTAACAGTTGGTTAACTTGGGTACTTGTTATAGTAATAGAAAGCTGTCTAGCATATCTCTAATCTGGAGTCCTAAAATTTAGAAAGAAATACTGGTCTAGCGTCTTGGCGATGGAGGCATCTGCCCTTGGGCCTCCCGTCTCCACTACTGCCCTCTTCCTAAAGTCTCACAGAAGAGGAAGCTCCCCTCCTCCCAGGTGACCCTGCTAGATATCTCTGCAGGCTGAGAACAGTATTCAATCCTGGAGTGATTCCAAATGCCAGGTCTTAATAGGCAAGGTAGGTATGAACCTGGTTCCTTGAGGTAACCATGGTAACCAGGAAGGGGAGAACTGCTTGCTGCAGTGCAAACCTTTGACTTCCACAGCTGTTTTTGTGGAAGTCTTACATGTCCATGGGGTTGAAATCTGACCCAGAGGACTGAAGGTCCACTCTGGGTCTTCTTAGGTGCCTGGGAACAGGTGTAGCAGAGGAGACAGGAATGGAACTTTAGGCTGGCTGTCAAAGCCATTCTCAACCCGGCCTTGGCTGACTCTCTTAGATTGTTCTTCCTGTTCCTTCAATAAAATATCCTGAGAAGTGCAACTCAAAGGAGAGAAGGTTGACCTGAGATCACAGTTCAAGGGCATGGGTCATTGTGACAGGGGGATCAAGTCAGCAGGAGCTCGAAGCAGCCATCCACAGTCAAGAAGCAGAGAACTAGTGTTGAGCTTGCTTTAATTTGTGCAGTCCAGGGAATGTATTCTTCACAGGTAAGGTGTATCTTCCCACATCAATTAACCTGCTCACAATCATCCCTCACAGGCATGCCCAGAGGCTAACCTAACCTATATAATCTTACAGGTGTGCCTGGAGGCAACTACTGTGACTCCAGAGCCTGTGAAGTTCCAGTTCATAATTACCATCACACTGACCCTCTTGTTTTCTCCAGGGCATTCTTTGTGTCCCTGACCCCACTGCCACTTCAGAGTCCTGTGATACAGCCCAGCTGCCTTTCTCAGGAGAGACCAGGACCTACATTGATGCCTCAGCCTGATTTGCCTTTCCCCAATCTTATCCCTAAGCTTCAGGGGCAGATGTTCCTCCATCATGTGTCTAATAATCTTATAATCTTTCCTCTTCCATCTTTTTTTTCCCCTTGAGACAGGGTCAAAGCCCAAGCTGTCTTTAAACTCATGACAATCCTGCCTCAGTCTCCTGAGTGCTTGGATTATAGGCACATGCCACAACACCTGGCTGAAATCTCCCATTAATAACCTCTCTCAGGGTGGCTGCCACATGGAGCCAGTTTGATACTGAGTGGGTATTCTCTAGTGGGTGGGTATGTGCCCACCTGGTGAAAGCCTAGCAGTGCTCATCTACATGGAGCCCTGCAGACACTCCTTGAGGGAAGGAGTGGATGAAGGAATGAATGGGTCTAATGATGCTACCAGCCAAGTCCCACAGTACTTGAGCTATGCTTGGACCATCTGTACCTGCCTGGCATCTGAGCTTGGAAGCTAAGCTGCTTCTGTGGTTAGTTACAGAGGGTCAAAGCACTTTAGAGGTTGTATAGCTTAACTACATTTTTATTTCATAGGTTATCAAAGCTCACATGCTGTCCTAGCCAGACCAGATCCTGGATTGTCTCTTTTGGACATATATGCATATCCTTCTGTCTGTCCATGCATCTGTGTACTCTCTATATGTTATCTGTTTATAAGTACATATATATTTACATCTCTCAAGCATTTGCACATATCTATAATCTATGCAAATGTATAGTCTATAGTAATCTATCTTTCATATCCAACCATCTCTCTTCAATCATATCTGTCAATCTCCCCATTATCCATCTGTAATCTATTATTGTCTGCATAGATTTGCCATCTACATCTAAGTATGATATCTCTCTGTCTACCTAAAGGCAAGGTGACTTGCTCAGAATTTGGGTGGCCTGGGTTTGAGAGGCAGGAACCCAGGAAGGAGCTGGGAAAGAGATAAAGGGGGTGCTTGTCGCTCTCAGGCCTGGGAGGCATGTTGCTTGCAGAGATGAGGTAGTGGAGAGACAGACACCCTGGCTTAGAGCCGGGCACTGCAGAGAGTGGGGGACTAGGAGCAGGCTGGGGACTTGCTGCAGCTCAGATGCAGGCTGCTTGGGGTGGGAATGGGGAGGGCGGGGAGGTTCCAGGGAAATGGTGTCATTCATGGCGGTGACAAGGAGGAACATTCTCAACACCTCGCTGAGGGCTCCCTGCATCCCCCGCCAGTGTTTGGGAGGGAGATTGAGGATCTCCAGACAGGAACTGGGATATGCTAGTGACACCGGGTGGGAAAGAGAAGGCGGAGCAGAGAGGAAAAAAAGGGTCTTCGTCTCCAGCATAGAGGGCGCCCTCTGGCACTGCTCTGCACTCCCTGTGCTTTGAGCTTCCAGGTGGCCAGCCCTGGAGCGCCACGTCACCCTCTTACAGCTGTGGGGCTGACTTGAAGCAAGCGCGAAGTGATGGGGACACCAAGGCCTGGGACTCGCCTAGCTGCGGCAGGACCGGGGCGGAGTGGAGAAGGAGGTCGCCTCCAGATCCTCTGTGGAGCTGGCCATCCTTCTCCCAGCAGCCGCCTGCTGTACCCAGAAGAACAACCCCAGGAAAACGGCTGCAGCTTCCGGGTTGTGGAGCAAGGGTGCCCGGGTCAGGAAAGTTTTTCAGAGAGCCTCATTGTTCAAGTCTAGTTGCCAGATATTGTAGTCCCACTAGAAGGAGCAGAGAGGGTAGGCTCCGAACCGTCCCACCACTGCCCACCAGCAGTGGTACATTGCTCCGCCGATCCCACCTGTGCGGGTGACTGGGGCATTACTGCAAGGAGGCAAAAGTGGACCCAGACCTATCCCTCACCCCCCATCCTGCGCCTGTTCTCCATCTCCACTCTTCATTTCCTTCTCCCCATACCTCACGCCAGCTTTCTTTACAACCTCCCTTCTGTTGTGAGCCTGCCGGTGTTGGGGGCGGAGTCAGAGTACACTGGGAGAGGATTCGCTGGGAGTTGGGAACATAGATTGCCACAAACAAACCACCTCGACAGCACAACGTTTCCCTGGCTGAGTGTGTTCAGGCAAGCAGCACCCAGGTGATCCTGTTACCAGTGCCTGTGTCTCCAAGTGCTTCCAGAGCCAGGGTGAGCCTAGCCCCGATGTGTGATGTGGACATACCTGTTTCAGATCTATACATTCTGCACCGTTTCAGGACTCCTTTGGCTCCACAATCCATTGGTTTGGGTCACCGGGTTCTGCATGTGTTTGCAGTTGGTTTCACCTCCTAAACAAGACACAATTCCTCTTTGTATGACAGCCGAGGCCTACAGTGAGGGTCTTTCTTGTTACTGGGTTCCTTTCTCTGTCCTGGGACCTTCATTTGGCGACCAGGCTATTGCTCATTGAATAGTGGCTTTACCCAGATCTATGTTGATTGACTCTCCAGCCTTGGCACCTAAACAGCTTAGTAACTTAACTTGCCCTTCCTTTCTCCATGGGAAGATAGAGCTGAGAATAAACCTTAAAAAGAATGTAGAACTAGATGCATCCCTCAGGGCCTCCAGGAAGAATCAGCAAGGCGGGAGGAGGGCTCCTATCTCTGTGGCAGTATTTGCAGGACTGCTCCTTTAATGAGTATCCTCTGGAGGGCGGGGAGCATTCGGGATTTTCTAGCCTTCCAGGAAGGAATATTTGTAGGCCTATGTAGGTTACCATCTTCCCTTTAGATATTTGCCTTTTGTGGTTAGTTCTCTGCCTCTTTGAAACATACCGTCATTTAAAAAACTAGAATCAATTTTCCCAGAAGGGGAGCAAAGGGCCCCCCTCATTTCCTTTCTTACCCCTAATAAAGATAGAGAGAGCTTTGGTGTGAAAGGCAAATGCTTAGGGGCTCTGGAAATATGGATTATGTAAATGAGCTATTTAAGGACCTTTAAAAATGCTGACCGGGTCTGGAGTATTTACTGGCTGTTAGAGACGTGGATTGTCTAATGGGCATTTGGGGACCTTTAAACACTGTGATTATGACACATCTAGAGAGCTACCAAATCCCTCCTGGCCCCTTAGGCCTGTCTGCTGGTGAGGAAAGGCATGCTTGGGCAAAGCAGTGTTTACATGGTGCCTGGGGTCCTTGCTGCTAGTGGTCTGACTGTCAGAGGAGGGGAGAGATTCAGAGAAGGGGCCTCAGAGACTTTTTCAAAGTGGCCTGGATCGAATGGGCTAGGAAGCAGAGCCAGAGCCAGGCTGAGTCCTGAGATTCATGTAAAAGTCCGAGTGCTTAAAGATGCCCTCTGAAGTAGGCTTTGGTTTTTGTTCAACTCGTTTTGCAAAGTGTGGGTAGATAATTGGTAGAAATATGAGGGAGATGACTTTAATTTTACTTCTCTCACCAGTTCTAGAAGCATTAGATTCGGGGATGGCAGGTGCCCCAAGCAGCAACGTTATGGACAAGAGTACTTAGTTGTCATTTAAAGACAAGGGAACAGATATTAAAGCTCTTAAGTACTATTATGGTAACAAGT
Source organism: Uromys caudimaculatus (assembly GCA_028551405.1). Taxonomy (NCBI): domain Eukaryota; kingdom Metazoa; phylum Chordata; class Mammalia; order Rodentia; family Muridae; genus Uromys; species Uromys caudimaculatus. The sequence goes on along the minus strand of CM052708.1, from coordinate 54,919,940 downwards.
TGTCATCAAGAGTTTTTGACTGTCTCAGGCCTTCCTAAGCCAAGCTGACAGGCTGAGCCTTTACGAGCATCCAGGAAACAGGGTCCCCAACACACATCCCTTCTGAGACCACCTCTGGGGTCTTTGGAGGCCACTGCCCTAGATCCTGCTTTGTGAACAGTGGAGACCAACACATCTCTCCTGGCTTTCCTCTCTTCTCCCTTCCCCTCTTCCATGGAGGCTACCGATAAATGCCATGATCATGAAGGTCAGCCTCCCTGATCTCTTCCAGAGATCATGGGCAGATTCTTTTCTTTTTCTCTAACCTTGGCACACTTCTCTGTAGACAGAAGTAGTGATGGTACCTGCCTCTTACAGTTGCCAGGAGGAGTGTGTGTGTGTGTGTGTGTGTCCTCAGGATTTGCGCCTGTTTGCTTGGAAACCCAGACTCACATTTTACCTTCATGCCTGAATTGCTCTGTGACCTTAGAAAATGTACATCTCTCTCTGGTCCTCATTTTATCTTCAGACTGAGGCATCGGGGTGATCTGCTGATGAATTTGGTTGCCCACATCTGCTCTACAGAAACACTGTTCTGCCTCTTCCTTGGGGGACCAGGATTGGCTGGAAGACACCCCATACAGAAGAAGGAATTGTATGTAGTGTGGATATGAGTGAAAGTGGTCCTGGGGGGGTGAAGTGGACCCGTTTGTGTTAGCTAGTGCTTCTAGAGCGGTTAATGGGGCCTTCGAGTTAATCCAGAGAGGAGGTGGTTAATAGAGGGAAGAACACAGGTAAGAACCATAAGATGGAGTAGGAGCAAAAAGACAGGTTAATGAGAGTTGTGTTTCCTAATGTTTCCACTTCCGGGTCTTCTCCAGCCCCTGCATGAACAGCAACAGGCACGGTCAGGTGCAGGGATGCTGAGGACATTCTGCACTCATAAACTGTGTTCTTTCTCTGAAGTTGAGTGATGTGATTATCCTCAGTTTATAGAGGAGACAATGGGTAGGAAGAGTGGAGCAGCTTGGCAGATAGGATTGATTCACCTGCATAGGAGCCCCTAGCAGTCAAGACCCCAAAGGGGCTTAGACACGTGTGACCTTCCCTAGTGCCCTTCAGTTCAAGCTGGGTATATAGTCTGTTAGCCTAGAGTTCAGGTGAGGTTTGCTTCTGCAGCACTGGGCTAGGCACAGGGGAAGTGGATGGACTCTTCTTCGCTATGTGTTTTCATGGACTCAAAGCCCTGGCCTTTTACATCCCAGATCCTCCCAGTGTAGATCTTCAGTGGGCCTGAGCATGACTAAGGGGTTCTGTCACTGATCTACCTGACGCCTCCCTACTGACACATTTTCCCTCCTCAGTTTGCTGTCCATCTCTGTTCATGCTCATGCTTGCAGTAAGTAGCTCGGTGGGTAGACTCCTGTCTCTACACAGATGCTACACCCTAATGCTATTCTCTCATAGTATGCTGGGAGCAGCTCCTGGCTCATATGTTTGAGTCCTTGCTGGTGGTGCTGTTGGGGAGAGTTGCAGAACCCTTAGACCTGGAGATAGTAGGTCACTGGGAGCAGGTCTTGAGAACATGTAGCCCTACAGCCTTCTTGTTCCGTTGTCTGCTTGCTGCCTATGCAGTGTGACCAGCTCATGCTCCTGCATCCGAGAAGGCCCTGCCATGATGGATTTATCTATCCTCTGGAACTGTGTAAGTCAGAGTAAACCCTTCCTTTCTTATATTGCTTCCCGTCAGGTGTTCCATCAGAATAGTGAGAAAAGTGACACACTGTGCAAACACAGGGACCTGAGTTCAGATCTCCAGTCCTCAAATAAAAGGGTGAGTGTCATGGTATGCACTTTCACCTCAGCTCCTGGGGAAGGAACAGTGGAGACAAGCAGATCCCAGTGGCTTGCAGCCACCCAGCCTAGACAGTTGGAAAGCTCTAGATTTAAAGATCATGCCTCCAAAAACAAACAAACAAACAAACAAACAAACAAGAAAAAGGTATTGACCTCTGGCTTCCACATACACGCACAGGCATGCATATCTTACCCCCACATACCACCAACCCCCCACGCATGCATAAGCCACACAACCCCCCCACACCCTTTTTGTTCTAGAAATAAAATAGTATACATACATACAGAGAAAATTCTCTCTAATGAGTTCTCTACCTACAGACCATCTGTCAACAATTCATCCAATTTCATTTTAGTGTTTGCAGTCACATTAATGAGAATATACTGTAAATACAATCCGTTTCCAACATTCTCTCTTAACATCTCATGGTGACTGTTTTCTCAGTCAGTCAATACAATCAGATTTGAATGCCCCTTATGCTATTTCCCTAGAAGAGGTGACTCATACCAATCCGTTCCTTACTGCCTGACATTAAACTCTCTGCCAATTTCTCAGTGAAGTGGAAGAAATCTCTCCCCACTCCCCCCACAGAAGCTTCTTGTGACTGAAGTCTCCTCTTTGGAGATCACGGCACAGTTGTTGGGATTCAAAGGCTATGACCACTGGGCACAGGAAGGAGGAAAAATAAGGGCAGGTGTAAGAGTTTCCTGTCTCCTGGGTATGAAGTAGTGGAGTACTTGACACTTATTGTGTGCCCCTACAGCCACTGAAAGAGCTGGCTTCAAAGCACCAGAAACTGAGGCTTATGAGTATTCAGGAGCTGAACCCCTAGCTTGTAACTAGTAAGGGCTGGGTCTAGCTATGGAGTTGGCTTGTCCCCTATTAACCCGTTTCCAGAAGCTGAAAGGTCCAATTCTAGGTGTGTACCTATGGAGGGCCTGGGCAGATGGAACCTGCCCTGGGGTCATAGAGGAAATGAACGATGCAATAAGAGACGTGGGCAGAATGAACCCCCCCCCCCCCCAAGGCTCAGGTCGAGCGTCTGGCAGCTTCCTAGCCTGCCTCCTGGAGATGGATCTTTGGCCCTGGCCTTCTCCTTGTCCACCACTTCACTGTGTATCCTAAGTCTGAATCAAAAATTTTTTTTGATTTATATTCATAAATTTGAAGTGGAGTTCTTAACAAGCCTGTCAGTAAGATGGAGAAGGGCGGGTGAGAAGGAGAGGTGAATTCGAGGAATCGGGGCTATTTTTAAACACATCCTCATTATTCTAGAGTTTGCAGGTCACCAGTGCCAGAGAAGAATTCTACAGACGTGGCAGCTGGTGCTAAAACAATTAGGCTCAAAATGACAACCCGGGGCTGCGTGCCCATGGGTGTGCGAGCATGTGCACGTGCGTGGCCAATCCTCTGCTTTCTTCTCCTTAGATTGCAGGGAAGATTTCATGGAAATGTCAGGTGCAGGGCCAGCTGTGCCAGTGGGACCTGGGATATGGACACTGAGTACGCCAGAGCTGGATCATCGCCCTTCTGCTGGGCATATGCATCTTTCTTGCCCCTTCCTGGCCAGCCTTCTCCTCTGTCAAATATGGGTGGGGTCAGGACCTCTGTAGGAGCCCCTTCAGCTCTGGAAGGCATCCTGCGTTTAGAGCGTCAAGCACCTTTGGTCCTGCTGTTTCAGAGTCACCTGGAAGTCCTATCCTGACATTCTTTTCTGCTCTCAATCCTCTCATTTCTTAGTGTGGTTGCTTATCAATGGGGGACGGACGCTTTGCTTCCTTCCTTCAGGACCTCAGCCACTGGAACAGATCTGCCTTTTAATTTCCACTGGCCAGCACCCCTGTCCAATTTTCTCCCCACTTGTTCCCTATTGCCCTCACAGATGTTTGTACCAGTGGGCCACTACTCACACCCATTCTCCAGGCAGCATTGTTATGCCCAAGTCGCAGGGACCCCCCCAAAACCACCAAGGAGCCAATTCTGATACAAACACATAAAGAGCTTTATTACAAACTCTTAAGCAAGGTCTCTCACCATCCCCATTGCATGAGGTAGAGTAAGAGCCCCGAGTCTAGGGGTGTAGAGTATTTTTGTAGTTACAGCAAAGTTGGGGAATTTCCATACAGGTCAGCAAGTTAATATTTTAAAAACTGCATTTCTAGCGTAATCTGCAGGAACCAAACATGGGACAAACAGGATGGCTAAGTTATTTATTCTCTGCAGGATGTCTTAGGTTATCTATATGTACCTTGACCCTGCTATTGTAGCCTGACTGGCTGTTGCTTAGGTGGGGTGGGTTGTCAATGGAATGTTTGCTCAGGTGGACTTTGTAGTTTTCTTCCTGGAATTGGAGTTTAGTCCCTGATTTCTCACAAAATGGAGTTTCTTCCAAAATGGGGTTGGTTGGGCTTTACAGAATGGCCTCCTTTCCCTGAGCCTCTCTCCTCTTTTAAGAACTTCTGCAGTGGTAGAATTGTCTGGCATCTGCTTACTGTGCTGGCTAGGAGGTGGAGGCAGGTGTGAGGGGTTGAGTAGCCAAGTCACTCCCTGAGTCTTCCTTGCCCCCTGTTCTCTTGCTTATTGCTATATAGCCCTGGATTCTCATGTGCCCATCTCCCCATCTACAAGATGAAGACAGCCACATCTGTCATTCCTAGCACTGTTTTGAGGCTCCAAGTTAAAACAGACTTTGGATATACAGAAAGAATTAGAGACTTGTAAGAAGTCATTGTTATGGCACCAGGCTGAGCAGGGTGGCTGACAGCCCAGATTCCCTGGAAAGTTTTGTAGAATAGTCACTCATAATAAAATAGGCTCAGAAGATCTGAAGGTCAGTTCACTTGAGATGATCTGAGGAAAGAAATACGAAGGCATGGGGTGTCTTTCTGGAGGAAAAGCAATCCAGTTAGAAAGCTTGTGGGGTGTGTATGTGCCTGTCTATCTCTGTGTCTGTCTATCTGTCTGTCTGTCTGTGTGTCTCATAATTGGGGAATGAAGTACAGAGTTAAAATTAGACTGTGATTATGGTCTCTTGTACTAAAGAGAATCCCTTATTAAAAATAAATTGCATGTGGGGGGGTGGTATGCATGTGTGTGTGTGTGTGTGTGTGTGTGTGTGTGTGTGTGTGTGTGTGTGTGTGTGTAGTATGCTTCCTCATCTATGCACATGTGGATGTGGAAATTGATGTCAAGTGCACTCCCCTATCACCTAGATTTTCAGATGGGGTATCACATTGAGTCTGGAGGTCACTGTATTGATTAGACTGACTGGCCTGAAAGCCCGCCCCCTAAGGTGTACTTACTTCTATCTTCCTGACCAGTGCTAGGTCCACAGATGTGCACCACCATACCTGGCTCTTAAATGGGCACTGGGGATTCACACCAGGCCTCAAGCTTGTGTAGCAGCCAATCTACCCACTGAACTATTTCCCTAGCTTCGGTCCAATCCTTGTCGTATGGACCAGAAAAGTGTTCACACCACCACCACCACCACCACCACCACCACCACCACCACCACCACCACCACCACCATAACACACAGCACACAGCACACACTCCAACTTACACTGTCTCTAGATATGGGAGACGGGAAGCTAAGAGAGTAAATAGAGTGTCCTGTTTTCCTCTTCTTCATAGAAGAAATTTGCAAAGAAAACCTCTCTGCTAGGTTTCCCCTGTAATTGGAGAAATTCATTCCTTATTCTCTTCTTTCTCACTAACTCCAGTTCCATGTAGAGTGTAAGGGGAAAGTACCTAGGAACTACTGCTCAGGTTAGCTGGGTGGTCAGATAATGCTGTCAGTACAGGCTACAAGTCACCAATAGTGGAGCCAAGTGCCTTTAAGGGCCAGTGACACCAGTCAGAGGCAGCTGAGCATGACCGTGGCCCATCTCCCCTGCAAATGCCCCTTAATAGAAAGTAAGAACAAAAAGCCATATATATTTTAGTCAATATCTATAAGAGATTCTATTGATTTGAGAAGTGGTAACAGAAGATGATTATGGAAGGAAAGTAATTTTCTAGTCATTGCTGCTCTCCCCATCTGTGTAGATCAGTAGTATAGAGTTCCAGAAGCTTAGCTGTGAAAGGTTTGGACAGTGTGGTGGTTTGCTTTAGTTGTCAACTTGACATAACATAAAATCACTCCAGAAGAGATTATCAATTACAGATGATCTATATTGGGTTGATATGTAGGCACATCCTTGGGGAATTGTCATAATTAGTTAATGTGGGATCATCCATTGTCCCGCGCACCTCTTGCCAGCAAGAAGACACGCGACACGCAGGCTTCGTCTGCAGC